>CM073498.1:5755000-7005000 GCA_037074585.1 Biancaea sappan | reverse complement strand
TAAGAGGATGGTTAGATTGTTCATTACATTTTGGTTTGTAAGATCTACAGGATGGCATGGCTTCTAGCTTGCCTTATGGATCTTTCTTTGATTCTTTCCCATGTGTGTTCTGGTTAATTTTTCTTTTCCACCAGTCCCCTTGTGTATTATAAGAATAACATGATAATTCATAGCTATCATAAAATCAACTTACTAAACAAGAGAACACAATATTTATCATCATAATAATACAAGAGAACTGTAATTAGTTTCAACTTTCAACTGACTCTTTACTTACCTGTAGTTGATTGAGAACCAGGTGAGCCACCAAAACCCTGGTTAGAGGCCACTCCATTTTGAGAAACCTTCAGTTTATGTGCATCACGATCACATATTAAGAATAACTTAACTCCATTGACAAAAACTTAAATCTTAAATGACTCACTTCATTAGGAGCACTAGTTTCCTTAGATGAACCTGTTTCACTAACATCTTTGAAGCTTTCAAATGGATTTTTCTCCTGAGCTTCTTCTGGAGAAACATCTACAAAAGCTGTGATAGAAATTTCATTAGGAACTTCAACAGGAAAAGTTTCAACACACTCATGCAATACAAGCATAGAAATATGAAAGCTGACATCATCATAGAAATATGAAAGCTGACATCATCAAGTATCATTATCTTTACTACCAATAAAGATAACTCCCTCGAAGTTTCCATTGTCACTTGTTACACAAATTTCAATTCTATCTAATTTTGTTAAATAAATAAAAATAAATAATTTGTTACAACATTGGAGGAGATCCTCTCCCAAAAGACCAGCCCCTTAGGAAAGTAAAGCCTCCAAGGTTACAAACCCACCTAGGCATCCCATGCTACTCAATGTGGGGCTCAGTAAGATCCTACCAGAATGATTCGAATGTGACTCTTTTAAGTTTCAAAGATAATAAATTTTTAAATAATTGAGGTCCTTGTCTTTCTACTCACCTTTTCCTTAATCTTACCTTCTCATTCTATTGATCACCATTATTTCACATTCTACCTGTTCTTCAACCAAGAGGTGCAAATGGTTTTGACAGCCAAAATAATACCAGTCTACCACTATGCAAGCAAGGCAGGCAATTAATGCAGAGAAATAAGCACATCTCAGTCCCAGGTACTACAAGGATAAGAAGCTCGAAGATCCCTATCCATCACAACACCACTGAAACATTCTATAGCAAGCTGTAATAGTTGACGATACCATTCCCAGAAAGTAAATCCCAAATATCAAATATACTAAATTTTTTATAGTCTCAAACTAAGCATAGCTCTATCAGCCAACAGTAAATCTTGTCTAGCATGTCCGCATAACTTTGAATCATTTAGTATTGTCATACACCTTAAAAGCAAAAAAGAAACAACAACTGCACAATGTTCCATGGCATTAGCAAAATATGTTCAGTTAAAACAAAATATTTAAGTGACAAAAATGGACACAAACAAAGTAAAGATATATTCCCTACAATCAATCAGGGTCAAACCAATGTGTAAAATATTAAATTAATCAGCCACATTCAAACACCAATTTTTTTATTTGATCTTTTAAAAATATAAAAACAACTAGACCTAGGGTTGGCAGTCATTACTTTATGTGCTTAAACTCTGTTCATGTATATTTTAATATCAATGAGCATCTTTTTGATCCGAAGGAGCACTAGTACTTTAATATTGAAGCCCAATTGCATCCAACTCCTATCAGATGCAACACAATGCTTCAAATCACATTTAAACACCATATATCTTGTTGAGTCATGTCTTTATCATGTCATGTCATATCCTTGTCAGTATCAATGCTTCTTAGGTTTGATTGTATCAATGTAATCCCACCAAGAAAATAATAAAGAACAGAATGAAATAATCTGACAGAGGATGAGCATGTGATAACATTGAACTCCAAAGATCAACTGCTGGTCAAAATTTCGTAATCCTCTAAGCCACTAAGTAGAAGTCTAACTTCAAGAACCAAACAAATGAAGAAAGGATGACAGTATCAAATCTATTCTAATGAAGAGACAAGATGTCCATGCTTAATCTGACAGAGTTTGTCTTCATCATCCCCTATAATAAGACTCAGAAACTGGCCATTTTATCTTAAAAGAAAGAACCAAAAGTGTCATCATTTTATGAAGCATCAAATCTATTGTATGCTTCAAAGCTTTTAATTTCTGCAATTCAAACAACCTGAGAATAATTTATCCCCCCTCCCCCAAAAAGAATAAAAAAATGCCTTAAAATTCAAGGTGAATTTATCAGCCAGGTAGAAAAGGTGGAACCAAAGAACTATGGTATTTCTTTAACTAGAACTAGATCTCCCAGCAGGCATGTATTCACTACACTATAAAGTTCAGATGTAATGTATTATTGTATTATCTGACAAAAAAGAAATGGTAATGCTAAGTAGAGACTGTCTTGTCAGTTACCCATTTTCTTGGGTTCATTTTTCGATTGCGTCTCATCCTTCACATCAGTGGCTGAAGCTGATTCTACTTTTGTCGCAGGTATATCTACTGTAACAGCAGATCGAGACGTGCCTGATGCTTGAGATTGAGGAGCACCTGATGGAGCAGCAGGTGAAGCAGGCCCTGATGACGAAGGCATAGGAAATGGATAAGATCCAGGAGAAAAGGCAGCACTGTTAAACTGGTTACTCTGTGAATTCATCTGGCCCATCATGGTCTTGAAAGCTTGTTGCATTGCATAATTCTGACAGAAAATCAGAAGATAAACGTTACAAACAGGATTCTTTTTTTTTTTTTTTTTGGTTGGGGGGCCGGGGGGGGGACTTAAAGGTATAGTGCTACAAATAACCCTGATAAAATCCAAGAAAAAAGAGGTTACTGGAGCTCCTACTACAATTAATATGGAAATAAAAATAAAAGAGAATCCTTCTCAAATTGCTCCTATTCTCATGAAGATAAACCAAAAATATAAATTCAATCAAAATCCCATAATGTTCTATGCTTAAAAGGATAGAGTGAATAAGCAACGTAAATTGACTACAGCAATCATACTATAAGCTAAAACCTGATCCAGATATAAAGCTTAAGAAATTCTCCCAACCACTTTAAATTAGAAAGATACAATTTTCACCTGCTTATAAATCAAGAGTTTGATTCACATTTTGAAGGCCTACTTACATTTGTCAAATGATGATGGGTCATTCAAAATTTCAAATTACATATTATCCAACAAAACTAGCATATAAAGAAGGCGAGCTGTGTATTTCATCTAGTTGTGAAAAACAACAACAATGGAGTTTGTGTGCATATATTTTGTGCCCTTGTTTCTACAAGTGTTGACAGCTATATTTCCATGGCCACATGCTTGCACTTATGTGTACTTTCATTAATAATCACTCAGACCAATATTAAATATCAATAGAGACAAAAGTAATAGTACCATAACAATGAACATTACATGCTGGAGTTCCAGTTATTACATAGACTCAGTAGATTAATGGTTTGTGTACTTGTGGTCATCAATTCTTGCTAAGAAAGACTAGGTTACTCAGTAATCTCAGTCTAGAATACACCAAGAGTAATTTTGCTATGAGAACCAATATTGATGCAAGCAGATCATACAATCATGCAGTAAGAATATGAAAGAACACAAACCATAACCATAAGATGACCCCCCGAGGCATCAACTTCAAAATTTATATAAATCTCTCTCCCTATATAGTTATTTGAATGCCCATAACACCATAAATTCTTACTTAAGTCATTCCTTAGTGCAACGAATCCATAATATCCCTCTATCAAGGTCTGCTGTTTCAACCTCCACCAAAAAGAAACTTTACAAAAAGTCGATCCAACCAAACATAACCTATAACATAGAAGTTCAAGAAGACAAGAAAAATTGCCTTTTAAAACATTGTTCCATGTCAGGATGGTTAAAGACAGCAATGGCATGCTGCTTTTTCCCTGATTGGAAAGAAAAAGGGAATGAAATAGGAGGAAGGGAACAAAATTAATTACATAAAATACAACATGTTCTCTCTCAGAATGTGTATGGATGAGGGGTTCATATGGGGTTAGTTTCCCTTGTTTGAACGTATTAAATTTTGAGGAGGGGAATGAAATAGCAAGGGAACAATTCCTCTATCGCTTTTTAATAAACATGTCATTTTCATGCATTACATTGCAGTTTTAAACTCAGTTTTAAATCTTTTTCCCTTTCCCTTTTTTCCTTAATTTAATTATCCAAACAAAAGGGGAATGTAGCTCCTTTCCATTCCATCCCCTCTTCTCCAGCACTCCAAACATAGCCGCAAAAATAGAAGTTTTTGAAAAGCAAAAGATTGCATGGCTTTTATAAATGAAGGCTTTACAAAAGGAGAATTAGAATACAGAAGAGAAGAATCAGAAACTCCCCAAAAAAAAAGAAAAATGAGCAGAAAGAACAGATGGAAGAAAACCATCAACTTCCAAATAAGCTTTTTTATCCAAAAGCAAACAGCCTATGTGGGAGGATGCAAGTTAAGGAAACAAGGGAGAAGAAAATTATGCAAAACATTTCTTGCTCAAATTCATAGACTTAAATAAAAATAAAGAAAAATAACCCCAGGTTTGACCAACAAGGGTCCTTGCATACAAAATAACGAAACTGCTGCGCTAAAAGTTTTATTCTTAATCAAATTTGAGACCAATTTTCAAATAATGCAGCATTCTTCAGTAATTATATATCTCAACCAGTTGTCTGAGACTCTGAGTCGTTTACAGGTTATAGATGATTACTTAATGAGCATGTCAAACCTTAATTAAGCAGACACATGGACATCCTTCAGACTTTGAATATCACCATTACGGCTTACTTGTTTCATTTTGAAAGCAGAAGACTGTTCGAAAGAAAGCTATTGACTGAGACGACAGTCATTGACAAGAGAACCAATTTATTAATCATAGATAAAGGAAATTTGCTGTAACTGCAAATCTAGTTGATAAGCTGTTAATAATAATGATTTGCAAACATAGATTGTTCATATACCATAATTACAGTAAAACTCAAAGAACGCACCAGCTTTTACCATGCATTGCAAGAAAGTGACACTCACCTTTACTCTTGTAGATACCTGCAAAACAGTCAACTAGTTAAACATGCAGTATAAAAAAGCTTATTTGATTTATACGAAGCAAAGTTGTGATTACAGTTCTCACCCATGAAAAAAGTGCAGACAGCCCAACACCAACACCAATCCAGAACAGAGGTGACCCTCTAGAAATGTAGTTAACAAATAATCAAGAATGTGAAATTTTTAGAAAAGTAACAGTAAATTAAAAATAAATAGATAAAGAGTCTGTAATATGTAGAAATGTTCAAAAGCCTTTTCCCTCACTATAACAAAATTATAGGAAAAATAAAGAATATAAAAGTAGAATGAAAAAGAGATCGAATGTGAAAATGATTACATAGTTGATGATGGAGGTGGTACTGAATATTGTGGGTTAACTCCAATTGATGATGTTTCTTGACTACTTGATGAAGAAATGCTAGCAAAATGCTCGATTATCAGCTTCTCCTGCACTGTATTCTTAGCAGGTCTTATATTATGCCTCAAAAGAGATGAACAGAAAACGTTGAGATATATTCAGCTTATACCACAAAATTTGTTAATCAAGAAACTGAAGAAGGATGAACATATGTGCATTGCCAAAATTGAAAGTGTGCTGATATCAAGTCAAGGTACTTTGTGCCATGGATGCATATCAAACCAAAACATTATCAAACCCAATTCACTAAAATATAAGAAACAAATTAAGCCTTACTCACCAGCACTTTCCATATCTACTAACACAATAGACAAGAGGAATCCCCAATATATTCACCAAAATATTTAAGCACAACTCCACTTGCTACATAAATCACAAAACTCCCTTTCACAGACACCAAGTGCTTAAAAAATAATTGATATATACCATGTTTCTCTGTTCCTAAATCTAGCTCACAAATCCATCTTAGCAGAATCAATTACAAAGTTGATTGTACGACTTATTCAAAATTTAAACCCTTGAGAATCTCAATGTAGCAGATCAAGAGCACTGTATAATACTTCATAATCTTTGAACTGTTACTATACATTTTAGAACCAGAAACAACACCATGTAATTGTTAATACAATTTATTGTAATCCAACGATTATATTGTAACTCACTTGAATTATTGCTTCAAATACGATAGTAAACACTTATCACAGCCTAGTATACTCCCCAAATCCTTAAAAGCATAGAATACTGCAATAAAATAATAAAATAAGCTATTTACCAGATTTTGGGTTTTGCTGAGGTTTAGCGGTAGCTCGAGTGACGTGGGAGCGAGAGAAAGCAGACACGGAATATCTAGAATAAGGAGGCGCAATCATTGCACTTCCAAAAGAAAAGGGTTTTCTTCTAAAGACGTCTTTAGTGGAGTTTCGTGCAGAACAATGCCCCAGCAGCGCGGGTTTTGGGGAAGATACTAGGGTTAGATTAAGGTTCTCCATCTTCAATTTTTCAGGCTATGTAGCCGAAAAGAACAGATAAAAATATTTAAAAGAAAAATAGAGTAAAACTGCAGGGTTAAGCGGAAGAAGGTGTTGTAGTAAAAGGTGGGAAAGTGTGAGAATTTCTGAATTTTACACACTTCACAATCTGGGGTTTCAACTTTCAGCTCAGCAACGCGAAGGCGAAAGAAAGCGAGCGGCAGGAAGAGGAGTCACTGGGTTGTGTACATCCTCGCGAGTAGTTTAGGCCCTTGTGGTTTCAAGGTCGGGATAAGTCAGAAAAAACCTTGAACGTAACAACTATCAAATCTATTCCTTCACTTGTTAATTAAAAATGGCTATTAGAACACTTGGATAAACTATTTCAATTTTATGATTTGATTAATTCTCTGAATCAATTGAGTAAATATTACATAAATTATATTTAATTTATAAAAATAAATTAAATGTAATTTATGAATATATTATAAATTTTTTTTATAAATTTTTTTAAACTTATATAAATATTTATGTTATAATATAAGTTAAATAAATTTAAAATAATTTTTTTAAACGAACAGATTTAAATTTTTAAAATTAACTATCTTATTCGAAAGATAATTTTAAATCAGTTATTTTTTATTAACTTTTAAACTAAGACTGGTAAGTTAATATTGATACCATAATCATTGAGAAAACTTTCACATTTGATATATGACTGCGACAGACACAGTTTTCACTTCTATGGATAGAGAGATAAAAACAAGGGCGAATTTTTTTAATTAATGTGTTAATTTTTTTATTTTCACAAAAGTTTAAATGTTATCTTCATATAATAAATTATGATTACATATTTTATTAAGAGTATCACATTTAATAAATTTTTTTAAGAAATTAAATTTTAAAATTAGTTATATTTCACTACAATATCATTTAATAAATTTATATTTTATATTATTTTTTTCACTTAAATATATTTATAATTTTTTTAATAAAAATATTTATAAATTATTTTTTATTCTTACTAATCAAAATTTCTAAATCTATCCTTAAATAAAAATAGAAGCAACTTTCATTTTTTATTTTCCCCTCACTTTGTGTCATCTTATTTTCCAGTTGAATTCAAATTCACCCAAAGAGCATGGATGTGATTCAATTGCAAAAGGAAGTGTGAGACCATCATCGATGAATAAAAACCCACAAAACAACGGTATGCTTTATGCTGTTAATGTTGCTTTCTGCCTTCATAGTTCATACTAAAACATTTCTTCATAGACTTAATTATAGTAAAACTACATAGCACGAATACAAACTTTTCGACATCAATTTATCAAGCTTCAGAAACTTCAAGACGAGAGTAGTCCAGATTTTTGTGATAAAAATAAATAGATTATGGCGATGTTCTTTAATGAATATAAGCTTTTTTCCTAAGTTTATAAGTATATACTCTTCATCTCTTTTTTTCCTTTTTTTTTAAATATTTACAATAATGATTGTTAAAAAATTCTTAAATTTAAAAACTAATTTTTATTTCAATTTATCATTATAGTTTATCATATTAATTGTTATGTATAAAAATAATTTTTATATAAAAATTAGTTAAAATAATTAATTTACAATAAATATTAATAAAATTAATAAAGAATACTAAATATTAAAATAATAAAAAATTAATAGTAAAACTTATTTATAAATTTTTAAAAATTTTATTATTGAATTATAAAATTATTTAAAATAATAAAAATTATTTAAATTGATATAATATTATAAAATTTATAATAAAAATTAAATTAAAATTCACTACTATAGATATTCTTAAATAATCTATTTCTTATAAATGGACAATTGCCCCGACAAAAAAAAATTTATAAATATGTGATAATTTTTTTTACAAAAATTTAAATATTTTCTTACATATTAAATTATAATTACTTATCTTATTAAAAATATCTTATCTAATCTTTTTTAAATTAAATTTAAAAATTAATTGAACTGCATTATAACACTATTTAATAAATTTATATTTTATATATTTTTTATCATTTTTATTACTTATAAATATTTATAACATTTTTTTAATAAAAATATTTATAAATTATTTTTTATTTCCATTAAAATATTTATTTAGTAAAAAATGATATATCTATTTTATTACATAAATTAATGATTTTACTTAAATAAAAGATTAAAACATAAAAAAAAACTAATATAAATCTTCTAAAATATAGCAATTGAACAACCAGATTGCCCCATTGTATTTGTTCAACTCCTTTCTCCCACTTGAATTAAATAGCAATTGAACAAAAATCAAATGGATTGTTTATAGAACTAGTAAAGACCATTTATGCAGCGTCATTAGTATGAAGGGAAGAGCATAAACATGCCCACTAGTTGTTCAACAAAACGACTAAGAGGCTCGAACAGAGCAGGTCTCTAACCGTAAACATTATAACATAACGCTAAAGAGGAAAAAGCGAACAATAGGATCAAACCCCGGTAGATCCAAAACCGCCTTCGCCTCTGACAGTGGAGTCCAAATCTTCAACCTCCTCAATCTCAGGCGTCACAATCTTCTCAATTATCATCTGCGCTATCCTGTCTCCCACTTTCACTTCAAAATCAGCATCGGAATGGTTGAACAATATCACCCCAACTGGACCCCTGTAGTCCGCATCGATCACGCCGGCACCCACATCGATTGAATGCTTCCAAGCCAAGCCCGAACGAGGCGCTATAAGGCCAAAATTTCCGAAATCAACAAAGTCAGAATCTCAGTTAGACTATTGCCAAAATCACTCACCTAAAATTGAAATAGATCTGACATTAGCCATTACCTATACGGGCGTAGGTTCCTTCAGGTATCGAAATGCTCAGATCAGTTGCCACCAGAGCCTTCCCTCTCGCCGGCACCTTCGTCTCCACCGCACTACAACGGTTCTCGAAAACATCAGACCTTTAATTCTTTCCAGAAAAATAGGACAAGAGGGAGGGGGAGAGAGAGAGATTTTCACCTGGAGAGATCGTAACCGGCGGAGAATGGGGAAGCCCTAGAAGGCAAAACGGCCTTGTCAGACAGCTTCTTCACCCTGAGAAAATGCACTGGATTTTGAGGGTTCTCGACGACGCCGTTGTGCTGGAGCTTTTGGACCTTAAGCAAAGGCTCTTGGACCTCTGAACCATTGCTCTGCGACTCTGCCTGGGCCATTCTATGAAGACGGCAAAAGAATCTCGAAGAGGAAAATGATATGATGCGAATCGAAGAAGGAGGATGGTTGGGTTTATATAGAGGAAGACCCACGAAATCTGTCAAGGCGCCAAGTTTTCCCGCCATTATCTTCTGAACCATCGCTCTACAAACTCTTGCTTTGGGCCATTGTGAGTGCGTCCAACCTACCTTGCCCTTTATAGGCAAATTTGTTTTGGTGTTAGTATTTCATATTTTTGCTACCAAAAAAATACATATATTTCATATTTGCTTAATGTATATTTTTCGAGGCTAAATTCTGGTCTCTTTTTTATAGTTTCATTCACTTTTTAATTCGGTCTTTATAACTTAAAAATTTATAATTAAGTCTTTATAATTTTACAATTTTTTATTTTAATTTCTATTATTGAAATATTGTTAATATTTTATTAAATTTTGACTATAAAACTAATTATATAATATTTTGACATTCTAAATATAAATAATTTAAGCTAATTCATTATAACTATTTAACATAAATTACATTATATATCATATACATATGAGTTCATATTAGTTAATTATTTATATTTTTTATTGGTGTAAACCATGTATATTTAGAGTGATAATATGTATATAATTAGTCACGTTATCAAATTTTAATGAAATAATAATGAAAGCTTAAAACAAGGGTTAAATTAAAAATTTGTAAGATTATAATGATTCAATTACAAATTTTAAAACAATAAGAACTAAGTTAAAAATTAAGTGAAATTAGAAGAACCAAAATAATAATTTAACCTATTTTTCAAAACTCACTTTGATTCAAGAATAGTCGGATTATAATAATGTAAAACTTTCTAAATACTTATTTTTCTATTTATAATATTCAACCTTAAAATTTTACTTAAATAATATAAATGATACGTCACTTAAACTAATGAGCATTATATTTTATATTTGTTTAATGTATTTGAATATTAGTATTAGTAGATATTTGACATGTCACAATATATTTTTCATTCTGGACAATTGATACATAAAAATATTTTTAAAATTATTCCGCTCGCCCAAAATAGTTTGGAGAACGTTTTATGTATAACTATGTCAGGGTTATTTTTTATCTGTACATTATACACAAAAGTTTAATATTTCAAGCTTCACATGTATCAGAATTTTAGAAAAAAAAAATTCAAGCTCACATGTATCAGAATTTAAAAAAAAAAAATTCAAGCTTCAGACCTTTAACAACAGTACAAAATTGATCTGCTAAATGGAAGTGCTTACGGGTTAAGTTGCTTTAGATTAAGCAAAAATTTCAATATGAACTAGCCAAATAATGACTAGTTGAGTTTTAAAAATATTATCACTTAAATCAAAACTAAACTGTTGGCAAATTAGCCAAACACAAAAAACTTAATTTGTAAAACGAAAACCATCGTATGTCCCAAAACCATCACTTCACTAAGAAATCAATATTCAGGAAATAAAATATATATAATATATATACATGGATTCATAACAATGATTTTGACTAGATTAGGGATAAACCTTTTACCGTTGACATAGAAAACTATTAGTACAATGGTCTTTTTCAACCAAATCACTGAATTCCTCAAATAGGACTTGATGTTTCTCTTATGATAGGGAGAATAAGAGACGTAATTCTTATTTAGTGTATTGTGGATTATAACCATGTTTTAGGTTTAACCTAATAGGGTTTCCATTAACCTCTAATGGGCTAAATTGGGTTTCTACTCATTAAGCCCATATCAATTTTTTGTTGGTAGTCTAATAGGCTCACTAAATTAGATCACTTATATCAAACTCATCTAAATGTAAATAGCTAATATAAATGTTATAATATATAACCTACATTAATTAATTAAGAATCATAAAATTCCGAACAATCTCTCACTTGGGCTTCATATTAATCTTAGACATTTCTATCACAAAATTGGTTAAGCGCGCAACTATTTGCTATTTACTTTTACACTCCCTTTAAACAATCTAGTCCATCTCATATACCAACAGGGAACCACTGCAACTTTCATCGCAATCCAGTGTGACTAAACCACAATGATCACCACAATTACATATACTCAATGACATAGATCAAATATGGATAAGTGGCGTGGAAATTATGTGCAACGTGATGTTAATCATACATATTTCAAACTAGTCCAAACTTTATTCTTTATATAGATTAATCCAAAATGCAATATAAATATTGCGCACAAAACAATCTCATAATAGAATATAAACATCAACTTTATTTTTGTAGAAAAATCCAAACAATACAAAAGTCTAAAAAAAAAGAAAAAAAATAATATAGAACATAAACTAGACTCCCACTAAATTATTGTACTATCAGGAATTACACCCATGCGAGTAGTTTGCTCATGAAAACCTTTAGGTACTAAACCCTTAGTAAGGAGGTCAGCTAATATGAAATCAGTCTTTATATGTTCTATGGAAATCTGCCTATTCTAAACTATTTCCTTAACAACCAAAAACCTAATATTGATGAACTTCAATTTGGTTGCACTCTTGTTGTTGTTGGAGTAGAGCAAGTGGTTTCTCAATACTATCAACCACACACAAGCAAGTGACAAAATTTTGCAGTCAAATACCATGATTAGATGCCTCATAGCATGCGATAAACTCAGTAATCATGGTTGAAGAAGCTATTAAAGTATGTTTTGCAAACTTCAAAAGATAGCTCCTCCAGCCAAGGTATAAACGTATCATGACGTAAACCACCTGCTATTTTGGCATCCAGCAAAATCAGAGTCATAATACCCAATGATCTCTAAACTGTTTGACCTCCGATAGGTGAGTATATAGTCCCTTGTTCTCTTCAAATAACGCATTACGTGTTTGGCTGCAATCCAATGCTACATACCCAGGTTACTCAGGTATCTACCTAATACTCCCACAATAAATGCTATGATTGTACAAGTGCAAACTTAAGCATACATAAGACTACCTACTGCTGATGCAAATGCAATCTTTTGCATCTCTTTCTTTTCAATGTCACTGATAGGGCATTATTTGAGACTAAACTTGTCTCCCTTATAACAGGGGTATCTCCTAAGCTACTATATTTCATGTCGAATCTATTTAACACCGTATCGATATAGCCCTTTTGTGATAACCCAAGGATACCTCGAGAACAATCTCTAAGTGTCTCAATTCCTAACACAAAAGAAATGTTACCAAAATCTTTCATTTCAAAATTTTTTGTCAGAAATTTCATGGTTTTGTGCAATAAGCCTATATTGCTGCTGGCTAGCAGAATATCATTGACATATAATAACAAGAATATAAATTTTCTCCCATTGAACTTCTGATATACACAATCATTAACAACATTTGCCTCAAAATTAAACGAGGTAATGACTTGATGGAACTTGTGGTACCATTGACGGGAAGCCTACTTTAGCCCATAGATGGATTTCTGTAGTTTGCATACCATAGACTTTGGATCATCGGATACAAAATTTTTCTGGTTGCACCATATAAATCGTTTCATCAACGTTTTCATTTAGAAACGCAGTTATAACAACCCGAATTTTCAAGCACGTGACTGGCGCGGTAACTAGGGATATGTCATCCCTATACCGTAAACCTACTAGAGATTATTACTAAATGTCAACCAAAACACTGAGCCAGAACATTTACAACTAAACAAGCGGGATCCAGATGTCTTATGTAACTACAGAGCACACTTAAAACAAACAAATAAAAGGAAGTGGATCACTAACCCAAGGTTTCACTTGAAACCTGAGTCACACACTAAGCATACTCCTCGAATAGGTGGATGCCAAAACCTGTATGAAAAACATAAAAGAAGGAAACATAAGTAAATTCAATACTCAGTAAGAACCAACAATACTTACTCATAGTCTACTTGTGAGATAGTTTTATACTGTGAAATCACGAGGAGATGTTACTTTCGGATCACTCAAATCTATAGATCTCATAATTTCAAAGATGTCTTGGAGGATAATACTCCCGACCTAGTCATTATCTAACTAAAAACCCTTTTTCACTGTAGTTAAGTGGTCTCTCTACAAAACTCATAAACTCAATATAAGCGAACATCTCAAATCATACGAACCACCATGCGAGGTTCACATTAGATTTATACATATATACACTTACTCTTCTTAAAATATCATACATACATTACAAAACACACGGTTATGACAACTTTTACCTTATGATTCACCCATGTGTGTGTGTGTGTATATATATATATAAATACATTATGTATTTATTCATAATATTGCCATCAAGTTCAAGCCAACCACAGATCACTATAAACTTTATGGACCACGTGTCACTGGGCCTCATGGGCAGGAATTTCGTTCCGCCAACTCTCATAGGTCTCATGGACCACATGCCACCTGGTCTCATAGTTCTTATGAGGCTAATATATCAATGGGAGTTCATAGGTCTCATGGACCATATGCCACTGGATTTCATAGGCGAGAATATCATTCCATCGACCCATATGTCTCATGGACCATGTGCCACCTGGCCTACTATATTTTCTTAAGACAAATATCTCATAGTGATCTATAGACTTCATGTGCATCCTTCCTGAAGGCATCATCCAGCTCGTAGGCAATGTCCTCACCCAAAGGCATATCCTACCCATAAGCAATATCCTCGCTCGTAGGTGTCAAGGTATCTAAAATCTTTGTTTCTTTCAAATACAAATACATACAATTTAGCATACCAATCATGATCAGTTGTCACACTTTTCTGTCAACCACAGCTTTGAACGCAAATTCCCTAGAGGGATCAAGCACTCATAATCAATAATAATAAATCATCAACACATACCAAGCAATAATAATCATTTACAATTTCGTATAGGTGTATGTATTCATGTATTACTGTATGTGATTATCACAAATATATATAATGGCAACATTTCATAATTTCACACATAGAGTGATTTCTTGATTAATAGGTCATTCCTCTTCATTTCATATAAGAACATATCTCAGTGTATAGATAGTAAAGTTGAGCTAGGTAGGTTCAAGACCCCATTGTGAGGTATATCTTAGACTTGTGTCAATATTCCATACAGTCACCTCTAGTCACACATATTGTAGTATTCTTAACTTAACAAAATCTTATAGAAGAGGATTTGCAAAAAGAAAAGCGAGCGTCTAAGGCTACTCATTAAACACTTGGCATCAACAATATTTTAAAGGAAGATGAGCTATTCATCCACATTATGAATCTAATCACATCACAACTTAGCCAAGTCTTGGTGTAACCACACACCATTTTTATGATTACTCCAATGCCCTTCCACATTTACTTACCTAATAATGAGCTATAGCTACCGTTCCCTTAAGATAAGTTTGGAAAGAAGGTACCCCCAAGAGGATCTAGGGACAATTCCTCAAGGAATAAAAAAAGGAAAAAATTTTAACATCTCAATATTGGTCCCCAATTTCATTAGATAAGAATCACCAAACAAAGTACACGAAGACCATATTTTAGGTCATGATCATATTCGTAAAAGTATAATATACTTAATTTAGAGGTAATTCTTCTTATATTATTTAAGTCCCTTAAAAGACCATATTCAATACACCTATGATTGAATTATAGACTTCCACCTTCCATAATTTTCTAGGCAAAATTCACAACTTCAAAATTTATGAATTTTGGTAGAGAACATTCCTACATGTCTAGAATATTAGGTAAAAATTTCAGAAAGAAATAACTACATTTACTCCTTCAAAACCATTACTTCGCTACTGCTGCCTAGACTGCCTCTGCAGCATGAGGGTCTTGGTTTTACAAGCTATTAACCCACTTAATTAACTCTAAAATTCACAAAATTTGGTGGACATATACTTTAGTGTTATGAGATCATTCCATAAAAAATTTAAGGTCAAACTCGACCATTTGGTTTGTCTAACATAGCATTGAGTAAAACTTGGTCAAATTAGTATAAGTTCTGAAATAGATTTTATCTCTCTAATATTGACCCAGCAATGGTTTCCCAAATATTATGAAAATATCTAGATCATATTTACGTATGCCAATGAACACCTCATAAAAATTTCAAGACCATAAGAGCTCATTTTATACTAAAATCAACTCAAAATCTTATCAATAGTAATTACTAGCACACATGCTTCCAAACATTTATGACATTTCATCACTGTTTTAATCATAAAACTTAAACGGTAAATAATTCTTGAATGAAACTCATTCTATCTGAAATTAGACTCAATTATTTTTCAACGGTATAAAGTTTGCTAAAATCGGAGCTCAAACGAGAGAGGTATGATAATTTTAATCATGCTCAAATCTACAGCCTAGGACTGACACCCCGGGGCGCCAAGGCCATTTCTCTCAGGTATATGGGTGCCAGTACTAGGGCCTCCGGGGCCCCGTAATGGGCAAATTCATCCAAACCACTAGTAGGGATCAAAGTAGAACCATTTTCTACCTAAATCCTTTCAAAACTCATCACCATGGATTGAAAACATCAAATACAAGTTTTTCAATAACAAACAACACTTGAATCATCAAACACAAGCTTGATTAAAGATTTGAGACCATTTTCCCCAAATTTCCTGATTTTTGTTCAAACTAAATTGCAAATTTTACCTTGTAAAACCAATATTTGTGCCTAATCCAACCTCTAAATCCACAGAGAATAAAGAGGAAGGAAGTTTGGAAGCTTGAAACATGATTTGGAAGTATCAAACATTAAGAAATTCAAAAATTTCTCTAACAACTCAAGTTAGAGTTCATATTCCGAAAATAAACAAAGGAGAAAAGAAATCTCTACTTACCTTAGCTCTTGGACTTTCTGATGTGGAGGAGGGCTTGTGGTGACCTGAAATCTCGCCAGAAATGATGGTAGAGCCACCTTGGAGCACCATTGGGCATGGAGTTGAGAAGCATATATGGGAGAGGGAGGGAACACGAGAGAGAGATGGTAAGGCAATTTTGGGGAGTAGGAAAAATAATTTTCTAATGTGTGTGTTTAAATGAGTGTGTAATCTACCTCCTTTCTCATTTGGCCCCTCAAAATTAAGACAAGTTCATTTAAGTTCCTCTAATAAGGTGTTGAGAATTCATTTTAAAGAAATAGTTAGTATAGGCACTAAACCACGCTCAAAACACATACAAACATCAAGATTCCACTTCCCTACATATTTTATTTAAAATACAAAAATCTATTTTTGTTCATTTTAGTCCCTCTCACTGTCACGACCCATTTTCTGGGCACATGACCGGCACAATGATGAATCTCTCATCACTGTAAGCCTTCCGATAAATATATCAAATTTTCTTATCTGAAAATCATAAAGATGATTTGCATGTAATCATAGATTATCAATCTAAAATACATTATTATACTGACATACAAGCCAAATGTCGAACCCCTGAACTAGATGTCCTAGACGATTACAGAGCAACATAATCTATAACAGAAGAGAGGTCTACCCGACAACGGGAAGGTCCAAAGTGATCTACTCCTCTAGCAGATATTCTTCGATGGCAACCTGATCTGAACAAAAAGGTTGTACAAACAATGTGAGCTTTTAAACTCAATGAGCGAATCGGCCTCGTATTAATAAAATTCAAATACATTACCAGTCATGCAAGCATATCCAAAGGCTCATACTCAACCAATAGACAGAAGATAAAAATTTATCCAATTCAACAAACGTTACTAGTACTCGTTAATGGCAATATATCCCGGAGAGCGCACACAGGCCGGCTCACCAATTATGTATATTTCCGCCATGACGCACATCATCATCCTCTTACATACAAGATAAAAATTCATCCAATTCAACAAACGTTACTAGTACTCGTCAATGGCAATATATCCCGGAGAGCGCACACAGGCCGGCTCACCAATTATGTATATTTCCGCCATGACGCACAACCTCATCCTCTTAGCTAGGGCGCCTCACGGATTTATCACCAATCCGGGCTATATCCCTACTGAGGGAATCGTTGTCTCCACACTCATTGGTCAAGACACCCTGTCAACCGGGTTTTCCGCCTTGCCGTGAGAGGGGGTACTGTCCCGCTCAATCACAATCAATAGTACAATATTTCATATCATAATCAGAAATACAATATAATATTCATCCATATAACAGGTATAGTATATAACTATATGATTCAAATTTCACATCATCATGAGATACTTATTTCATTTTATCCATACTTATGGATTAATTATCTCATTAGATTCGTCATTTTGAATCCAATTTTCCCCTATGAATCTTGGGAGTGTCCTACGACATACTTTTTATCACCAATAATGCTAAAACTCTATTAAAACGGGGTCGTTTCACTCACCTGGATTCCGTACGAATATCGCTTCTCTAAGTCGTTACAGATAAGAGTACACAGATGAATTTCAGTATTCCGCTACAGAGATTTTCATGAAAGATTAGAGAAAACAAGTTAGGATTGTTTTCATACTGATACTGTTCATACATACGGTACTATTCATATATACGGTCACTATTTATATATATGGTTACTATTTATATGTACGGATACTATTTATACATATGGATAATATTCGTACATACGGTCACTATTCATATGTATGAATACTATTTTTACGTATGGATACTATTCATATGTACGGTTACTATTCATATGATTACTATTCATACATACGGGTACTATTCATACCAGAAATATAGAATACAATCTGTAAAAGAGTACACCAGGTAAGTTCCCAGGAAAGAGTGGAGGGTCACACTGGACACACTTAAAAACCAGGTCTTTCCTTAGACAGAACTTTCCTAGACATGTATTCTTCACAGTTTACATTCTATTTCGGTAATCAGAGAATCAAAATAACATATAAACAGCTAAGGACAGTTTTTCTGATGTGGAAGATCGGCCAAAACCGCAACCACAGAGCATACTTAAGAAATTAACTTCTAAAATTTGAAAGACATAGAAAGGGCATAGTATCTTTACCTAAGCTGAAAAGGAAAGGCCCAAAATCTCAGAGGCCTAGCTTTGGAGTAAGAGAAACTTAAGGAGAGAAGAAGAGAAGTTGAAGGTGTGAGTTTAGAAGTGAAATGGAAGGGCCTATTTATACCAAAAGTCAAGGGTACTATTTAACACTATGCACTAATAAAATATTCAATTTACTATTCATGAAAATGACATTTCTAATAATGCAGTTACTGTGCACCTCACGGGAAAATTTTTCCGTTATTACTATTGGAAACTTAAAAGGGAAAAATATCCTTTCACCTTAAACCTTTAAGTTTCTTTTCAATTCAGTCCTTTCACTTTAGTCCCTGAGGGTATTTTCACACATAAAACGTCATTTTCTCCTACGAACTTCTTCCTAGTTTTCTCTTATAACCAAACCACATCTAGTACTTGACATTTCGATTGTATAAATGAACAGTATCATATACGTAAATAGTATTATACTGGTGAATAGTATAGTATACTGAAATAGTAACAGTAGTTTGTAAACAAATATTTATATTTTATTTTTTCTTGGGTATTACACTCACCAACCTATCCATTATTTTGGCTCTGTTTTCACCATTATCGAAATTCCATATTCTTCACTTAGCCTCCTCAAGGGTCCTTACTTATAGCTATTGCATGAAATTGCATATCCTCTTTCTTTTCTTTTCACTTGAATCCCTCAAGCTTTTCCTTATCCCACACAAGCATACATGTGAGAGGTTTAGCCTTAACACAGGTATCTAATTCCTCGGGTGTTACAGTAGTCTTTACATCCATCTGATGTAACTCTAAATCAAAATGAGCTACTAGTGTCATAATAGTCCTAAAAGAGTCCTTAGAAGACACTAGAGATAAAGTATTTTTATAATCAATGTCTTCCTTTTGAGTAAAGCCTTTGGTAATAAGACAAGCTTTATATCTCTCAATATTACCCTTTGAATCTTTTTTAGTTTTAAATATCCATTTACAACCAACGGGTTTTACACCTTTAGATAATGTAACGAGAACCCAACGGTCATTGTCTTCCATAGACTTCACCTCATCTTTCATGGCATCAATCCATTTGAGAGAGTTAGAACTACGCATAGCTTGACTAAGGTTGATTGGAGCATCCTCAGTTAAACCAACATTATCCTCATGTTCTTGGAAAAAAAACAACATAGTCATTTGGAATAGCACTCATTCTCTCTCGATTAGATCTCTTTAATGGCACTTCTTGAGGTTATTCAGTTTGCTCTACAAGTGGTGCTTAAAGAGGAATTTCAATGTTGTATTGCCCAATGACAATGTCAAGTATTTCTACATGAGCACCATCTCTTGAGTCTGGGGTTGTATCCTGAATAATGATGGGTACAGCGACCTATTTATTGTCAACTACAGATTCTTCTTCAAAGGTAACATTCCTTATGATTCCTTCCCCTCCAAAATCAACTTCCTCAAGAAACCTGACATTTCCTGTCTCAAAAAATGATCTTGATGTGGGATCACAAAATTTATAACTCATTGAGCGCTTGGCATACCCAACAAAATAATAGCTAACAGTTTTTAGTCCAATTTTGTTTCATTTGGCCTATAAAATCGTGCCTCAGCTGGACATCCCTATATGTGCAAGTGCCTTATGCTTGGTTTCTTGCCAAGCCATAACTTATGAGAGGTTTTGTTAACTATCTTACTGGGTACTCTATTGATGATATACACTGCATTCTTTAACGTTTCATCCCAAAGGGACTCTGATTGTCACATCCTAAAAATTGAACATGTGAAAAGATACTACTATTAGAAAAACCTCAGTGGTATTCCAAAATCCTGGACAATCTCAGTATCCACAATTACTTATTTAATAAAATTCTCAAACATGAGTTATTCACATAAATTTTATGAGGTCTTACATTCAACCTCTATTATTCATTCCACACGACAGAATTATATTCATATGATAAACAAATATAGGCATACATAATATGATGTTTTTATCTCATCGCAAGCCTAGGAGACCTATAGAAAGTATAGAGCGTTTTTAGTATTCACATTAATAAGTACTGGTATCCCACCAGACAGAAATAGATAATAATTCCAATGGGCTTCTAATCTTCAGACGGATACTCTTCTTCCTTGTTTTCTGTATCTGAAAAGATAATCATAGGGAGTGTGAGTTTATTTAAAAACTCAATAAGTAAATAACTGTACTATATAAAATATCAAAAGTACAAATACCACATTTACTCATATAATTAATTGTCTTATACATCGAGTAGTATGAGACTCTAACCCTTTCAAACTCGTATTTACAATTTCACCTATTTACACCGAGTAATATGGGACTCTAACCCTTTCAAACTAGTGTTTAAGATTTCATAGATATACACCGAGTAGTATAAGACTCTAACCCTTTCAAACTCGTATTTACAATTTCACCTATTTACACCGAGTAATATGGGACTCTAACCCTTTCAAACTCGTGTATAGTTTTTCATCGTTATGCACTGAGTAGTATGGGACTTTAACCCTTTCAAATTCATGTATTAGATCCCGTAGATCTTTACTCATTAATAAGATAGTGAGAACTTCTCACATAGTACAATTTCCATAAAATAAAATAATTTATACATACTCTTATTCCTTTGAATTTCTGTAAAAAAAATATATCAATCATCATATACTGTCATATGAAAAATTGATTGGTTAATATTCAAATAATATTGTAAATAGGACTTATATTGTACTTTGACTAGTAATATCAAACTAGCTTAGCAATGTTATTCACTCACCTTGATGTTTGTCCAAGTTTACCTTGTTCCACACTAGAATTTGTGTAGGAAAATTTCCTAGTAAAATATATTACAAGGAAACATAAGAAAGGAAACAAAATTACGAAAATATGCAAAATTTTCTGATTGCTACAGTAACGATTTGCTACAGTAACGATTCGCTACAGTAACGTTGACTGTCGACACTACAGTAACTGCTACAGTAACTCGAAAAATTTTCTGAAATTTTCTAGTTGCTACAGTGAAATTCGAGTTTGCAGACGCTTCCTAGAAAATTTTCATCCTTTCCTTTTTTTTTTCAAAACCAGAATCTCAACTCTTTTAACCGATTATAACTCAAATATAACTTCTAAAACAACTGAGATTCATGAATTATCATCAAAATCTTCAAGAACAAAACCTCCTCTAATCTTCCATATAAACTTAGATTTAAGGAAAATAATGAGATTAAAGCTTACATTTGATCCTTACAAAGCTTTTGAACCAAACAAATAATCAAAACTCTGAAGATCAAGGAAAAGATTTGAGAAGAGGATGAAGAAATGAGAGAAAATGAATTTCAGCCTTCGCTTCGGTTGCTTCGGTTGCGTGAGAAATGAGGGGGGTACTATTGAAGCTTTATATTAAATATTTCTAATGGGTTATTGAATAACCTATGGGTATCCATAACCCAACATCCAAACCCATCCAGTCAATTTACAATAAATGGACTAATTGGCCATTCTTAAACCACTTTTCCATGAATTTCACCATTCTTAGAATATATTCCACATGGTGCAAATATTCAGTCCAGTCATTTAACTCAATTTTCATAAATAATATTCAAAAAGAACAATTAAATATGAAAATTAAAAATGACCAAAATAAATAACTAAAGTAACGTTATAAAATTCCAAAATACTCTTAGGCGAATTATATTCCAAAATTAACGGGTATTACATTCTACCCCTCTTAAAGAATTCGGTCCTCCGAATTAAAATCTTACCTCAAGTTTCAAACAAATGTGGATATTTTTTTCACATTTCATCTTCTGCCTCCCACGTAGCTTCCTCGTGAGAATGATTTCTCCAAAGAACCTTGACAGTAGGAATTTCTTTAGTGCGCAATTTCTTGACTTTTCTATCAAGAATAGCTACTGGTACCTCTTCGTAGGTGAGAGTTTCATCAAAATGAACTTCTTGGGGTTGAATGACATGAGAAGGATCAGGAAGATACTTCCGTAGCATGGACACATGAAATATTGGATGAACTCCTTCTAGGTCTGAAGGTAGGTCTAGGCGATATGCTACATTACCCACTCTGTCTATAACCTCATATGGGCCAACATACCTCGGACTAAGCTTTCCTTTTTTCCCGAATCTCATTACTCCCTTCACAGGTGAGATCCGTATGAAAACCATGTCACCAATTGCAAATTCAAGGTCACGTCGTCGGTTGTCTGTATAAGATTTCTGTCTACTCTGAGCAGTTAACAACTTCTCTCTGATAAGTTTAACTTTATTTATATCGTCCTGTATCATCTCAGGTCCAAGTATTTTGGTTTCACCAAGTTCAAACCAACCTATAAGAGATTGACACTGTCTCCCATATAGAGCCTCAAAAGGTGCCATCTGGATACTGGCTTGGTAACTATTATTATAAGCAAATTCAATAAGAGACAAATGATCTTCCCAACTTCCACTGAAATCCATCATACAAGCTCTTAGCATATCCTCTAAAGTCTGAATTGTCCTTTCGGACTGTCTATCAGTCTGAGGATGGAATGCTGTGCTAAGATTCACTTTGGTACCCAAAGCCTCTTGAAAGACTTTCCAGAACCGAGAAGTAAACTGAGGTCCTCGGTCTGATATAATGGATATTGGTACACCATGAAGTTTCACTATTTCTTTAACATAAAGTCGAGCAAGTTTTGCTACACTGAAAGTGGTATGAACAGGAAGAAAATGTGCTGACTTAGTAAGTCGATCCACTATGACCCATATTGAGTCATTTCTTTTTGTTGACCGAGGTAAACCTACTACAAAATCTATAGTGATCCTTTCCCACTTCCACTCGGGAATATCTAATTTTTGCATCAAACCATGTGGTCGTCGATGTTCAGCTTTAACTTGCTGACAAGTCAAACATCGAGCTACAAAGTCAGTCACATCTCACTTCATGCCCTCCCACTAGTAAACTTGTTTCAAGTCCTGATACATTTTCACAGCACCAGGATGTACAACGTAGGGCGAACCATGAGCTTTCATTAAGATTTCATGTTTCAAAGATTCAATGTTGGGGACACAGAGTCTCCCATTAAACCATAAGACTCGTTCTTCATCTACCAAGAAACTTGGTGCTAGACCTTGCCTTGCCTTATCTCTGATTTTGATCATATCAATGTCATTTTTTAAAGTTGCTTTTACTTTTTCAACAAGGGATGATCTAACTGTTAAATAAGCCAGAAATGTACCTGACTCAGTGATCTCAAAGAATACTCCATCAGCTTCCAATTCTTGTAGTTCATGTATTAGAGACCTCCTTATAGTGGCAATGTGAGCTAAACTTCTCATAGACTTTCGACTTAGAGCATCAGCCACTACATTTACTTTACCTGGATGGTAAAGGATGGTACAATCATAATCTTTCAGAAGTTCCATCCACCTTCGTTGCCTTAGATTGAGATCTCTCTGCTCAAAAATGTACTTAAGGCTTTTGTGATCTGTAAAAATTTTACAAGTCTCCCCATACAAGTAATGTCTCCAAATCTTTAGGGCAAACACTACAGCTGCCATTTCCAAATTATGAGTGGGGTAATTCAATTCATGCTTTTTAAGCTAACGTGAGCCATAAGTTATAACCTTACCATGTTGCATCAATACACACCCTAAGCCTATCCTTGAGGCATCACAGAATACAGAGTAACCCCCTGGTCCTGATGGTAGGATTAAAACTGGTGCAGAAGTTAAACACTCTTTCAATTGGGTGAAACTTTGCTCACATGAATCATCCCAAATGTATTTAACATTCTTTCGGGTTAACTTATTTAATGGGAGAGCCATCTTAGAGAAATCTTTGACAAAGCGACGGTAATACCCTGCTAAGCCAAGAAAACTACGTACTTCCGACACAGTTGTTGGTCTAGGCCATTGTTTTACTGCTTCAATTTTACTTGGATCAACATGAATACCTTCTTGGGAAATAACATGTCCCAAAAACGTTACATGACTCATCCAGAATTCACATTTTGAGAGCTTTGCGTACAACTGATGCTCTCTCAAGATCTGAAGCACTATTCTCAAATGTTCAGTATGTTCTTCATGACTCTTTGAATATACCAAAATATCATCAATAAATACAATTACAAACTTATCAAGGAATGATTCAAACACTCTGTTCATTAAATCCATAAATGCTGCTGGTGCATTTGTCAACCCAAAAGACATCACAAGAAACTCATAATATCCATACCGTGTAAGAAAAGCTGTCTTAGGTATATCATCGTTCTTAATTCATAACTGATGATACCCAGACCTTAGATCAATCTTTGAGAAGTATTTTACTCCTTGAAACTGATCAAACAAATCATCTATCCTTGGTAAAGGATACTTATTCTTCACTGTGACTTTATTCAGCTGACGATAATCTATACATAGTCTCATAGAACCATATTTCTTTTTCACAAAAAGAACAGGAGCACCCCAAGGTGAAAAACTTGGGCGAATGAACCCTTTGTTCAACAAATCTTCCAACTGTTCTTTGAGTTCTTTTAGCTCAACAGGAGCCATACGATAAGGTGGAATAGAAATTGGTCGTGTGTCTGGGACCAAATCAATACTGAACTCAATATCTCTTTCTGGCAGTAATCCAGGTAAATCTTCTGGGAACACATCTGGGAATTCATTAACCACATGTATGTCTTCTAACTTCTGTTCTTTCTTTTCTAAATCTTTGATAAAAGCTAGAAATCCCTGACATCCCTTTCGCAACATACGCCGGGCACTTAACATAGATATCATGTTGCAAGGTACATCACTTCGATCTTCTTGAAACACAAAATTACTCCTCCCCGGCATATTAAAGGAAATAACTTTGTCACGACAATTTATAGTAGTATGACAAGAAGATAGCCAGTCCATCCCTAAAATCACATCAAAATCTAACATATTGAGAATCATAAGATCTATCTCAGTTTCCATGCCTCCAACAATTATTTTACAAGAACGATAACATGTTTTAACCATCAAAGTCTCTCTCATCGGTGTGGAAACCAAGAATGATTCTTTAAGAGTAATCGAATCAAATGCAAATCTCTTGGCAAATAGGGGCGACACATATGAGTGAGTAGAACCAGGATCAAACAAAATACATGCAGCAAAAGTATTAACAGATAATATACCTGTAACTACAGCATTGGATGTTTGAGCATCCTGTCGGGTTAGAGCATATACTCTTGCATTTCCTCTGCCAGCAGCTTGTTTTCCACGGTCACCTTGGCCTCTTCTAGAACCTCTTCCCATACTACCCCCTATTGAAGGGGTTGGTGTTCGAGCAATAGAAGCAGAAATAGATTGTGGTCGAGGTGGCAAAGTATACCCTTGACCTGGTCTTGTCATGAGCTGAGGGCACTCCCTTATAAAATGTCCTTTTTATCCACAGTTAAAACAACCTGTACCAACAGTGTTTAACCTGCATTCTCCGAAGTGAAACTTTTCACATTCAGGACACTGAGGTTTTTTCCTTCTAGCTTGAGTACCTCCTCTACTAGAAGAGCTAAAACCACCCCTGCTCGCTGAACGAGGCTTAGCCACACTGGCTGTAGAATAAGATGACTTAGTAGGAGTGGCTGGAGCATGTTGTGATGCAGTAAAGGGTTTCAAAGTCTCTGAGTCTTCCCCTTGATCAAAAGATCTCCTATATCTAGATTTCTTCTTTTGTCGATATTCTTCTTTATTCTTTGACCTCCTTTCTATAACCAATATGTAAAACTCCGTCCACATAACTGGCGGTGCGCCTTGAATTCTAGCTTTCTTCCAGTTCCTCCACCATTTACCAGCCCTACCCTTTAACTGAAAGGAAGTGAATTCTACCTTTTGAGTAAGAGAACACCCTATAGCATCACATATTGCTCTACAATCTTCAAGGAAACATTGTGGGTCCTCTTTGGAATCTTCCCCTGAAAAAGTAGGAGGCCTCATTTTCTAGAATTCAGACATTTTTACCTCCCTTACATTACCTCCTCCAGCTAACTGAGCTGGTGGTACAATTTCGACTTCAACAATAGGAGGATCCACTGGCAGGTTAGCTTGTGCAGCTCGACCTCTCATTTCAGCTTCAAATCGGTCAAATCGTTCATTCATTAAATTAATCACATGTGCAGTAGTTGCATTATCAAGGTGAGCGTCAGGTTCGACTCTCCTTGCCTGATCACTAGTTGCGCCCTCAGTATTTTGAGCATGTAAACTATCACTACGGTTAGGATCATCTTGCACATATACTGGTAGAATTATGGCCCTCCTTGAACCCATATGTTCATTATTATTAGAAGATCCTTCTGACATTGAACTGTCAAAGATCTACACACATAACAAACACTTTTCAGACATAAACAAAATATCACTTACTAGCCCCACTGAAAATTATCTATAAAATGACGTTATACTCTACAAGGTCTTTTATGGAACCTAATCCTATGGTCATGCCGCGGCTCATGACAATAGGGAAGGGCCCACAAAGATCACTTTGCTCTGTACTCTATAGGGGACCTATAAAACCTATCCTCTGATACCAAATTGTCACATCCCAAAAATTGAACATGTGAAAAGATACTACTATTAGAAAAACCTCAGTGGTATTCCAAAATCCTGGACAATCTCAGTATCCACAATTACTTATTTAATAAAATTCTCAAACATGAGTTATTCACATAAATTCTGTGAGGTCTTACATTCAACCTCTATTATTCATTCTACACGACAGAATTATATTCATCTGATAAACAAATATAGGCATACATAATCTGATGTTTTTATCTCATCGCAAGCCTAGGAGACCTATAGAAAGTACAGAGCGTTCCTAGTATTCACATTAATAAGTACTGGTATCCCACCAGACAGAAATAGATAATAATTCCAATGGACTTCTAATCTTCAGACGGATACTCTTCTTCCTTGTTTTCTGTATCTAAAAAGATAATCATAGGGAGTATGAGTTTATTTAAAAACTCAGTAAGTAAATAACTGTACTATATAAAATATCAAAAGTACAAATACCATATTTACTCATATAATTAATTGTCTTATACATCGAGTAGTATGGGACTCTAACCCTTTCAAACTCGTGAATAAGATTTCATAGATATACACCGAGTAGTATGAGACTCTAACCCTTTCAAATTCGTATTTACAATTTCACCTATTTACACCGAGTAATATGGGACTCTAACCCTTTCAAACTCGTGTATAGTTTTTCATCGTTATGCACTGAGTAGTATGGGACTTTAACCCTTTCAAATTCATGTATTAGATCCCGTAGATCTTTACTCATTAATAAGATAGTGTGAACTTCTCACATAGTACAATTTTCATGAAATAAAATAATTTATATATACTCTTATTCCTTTGAATTTCTGTAAAAAAAAAATATATCAATCATCATATACTGTCATATGAAAAATTGATTGGTTAATATTCAAATAATATTGTAAATAGGACTTATATTGTACTTTGACTAGTAATATCAAACTAGCTTAGCAAAGTTATTCATTCACCTTGATGTTTGTCCAAGTTTACCTTGTTCCACACTAGAATTTGTGTAGGAAAATTTTCTAGTAAAATATATTACAAGGAAACATAAGAAAGGAAACAAAATCACGAAAATATGCAAAATTTTCTGATTGCTACAGTAACAGTTTGCTACAGTAACGGTTCGCTACAGTGACGGTTCGCTACAGTGACGTTGACTGCTACAGTATCGTTGACTGCCGACACTACAGTAACTGCTACAGTAACTCAAAAAATTTTCTGAAATTTTCTAGTTGCTACAGTGAATTCGAGTTTGCAGACGCTTCCCAGAAAATTTTCATCATTTTCTTTTTTTTTCAAAACCAAAATCTCAACTCTTTTAGCCGATTATAACTCAAATATAACTTCTAAAACAACTGAGATTCATGAATTATCATCAAAATCTTCAAGAACAAAACCTCCTCTAATCTTCCATATAAACTTAGATTTAAGGAAAATAATGAGATTAAAGCTTACATTTGATCCTTACAAAGCATTTGAACCGAACAAATAATCAAAACTCTGAAGATCAAGGAAAAGATTTGAGAAGAGGATGAAGAAATGAGAGAAAATGAATTTCAGCCTTCGCTTCGGTTGCTTCGGTTGCGTGAGAAATGAGAGGGGTACTATTGAAGCTTTATATTAAATATTTCTAATGGGTTATTGAATAACCCATGGGTATCCATAACCCAACATCCAAACTCATCCAGTCAATTTACAATAAATGGACTAATTGACCATTCTTAAACTACTTTTCCATGAATTTCACTATTCTTAGAATATATCCCACATGTTGCAAATATTCAGTCCAGTCATTTAACTCAATTTTCATAAATAATATTCAAAAAGAACAATTAAATATGAAAATTAAAAATGACCAAAATAAATAACTAAAGTAACGTTATAAAATTCCAAAATACTCTTAGGCGAATTATATTCCAAAATTAACGGGTATTACACTGATAATGAAGAATGACTAATCATACTTCTCATCATATCCTTAAAAGTATAGTTTTGTCGTTCAGCAACACAATTCACGCTGGGTTTACCTAGCATGGTATATTGCGAAACGATTCCACACTCTCTAGGGTAAAGCACGAAGGGTCCTGGATGTTGCTCTCCTGATCCATTATAGCTCTCGTAGTATTCACCACCATGGTCGAATTTAACGGTCTTAATTTTCTTTCCAAGTTAAAGTTCGACTTTAGCTTTGAAAGACTTGAAAAAATCCAAAGATTGAGACTTCTCGTGAATCAAATATGGGTAACCGTACCTCGAGTAATCATCAATGAACATAATAAAATATCATTGCCTATTCCAAGATGCCGCAGGGAAGGGTCCATAAATATCAATATGTATCAGTTCTAAGACATCTTTAGCTCTTTTGGCACCTAATTTTCTTGTGTTTGTCTTTTTCCCCTTTATGCATTCAACACATACTTAAAAGTCGGTCAAATCTAAAGATCCGATAATATCATATGATACAAGCCTCTAAATTTCTGTTTATAGATATGGCCTAAGCGCTTGTGCCATAAAGTAGCCAATTTCCATTCAATTTACACTTTGTACCTCTAGAACTAGTTTATAGTATCTCATTGTGGACACTCATGACATCTAACATGTAAAGATTTTCAATTAAAGAACTGAAACCAATAACATTTGAATTTTGAAAGAGACTAACTTTATTATTTCCAAAAGAACAATGATATCTGTCTAAACTGGAAATAGAAATTAAATTACGCCTAAAAAACGGTACAATAAATGTCTCAAATAAATTCAAATAAAATCCAGTCTTTAAATGCAATCTAAAAGTTTCTATAGCCTCAATTACAGCTTTATTGCCATCGCCTATGTAATACCCGTTAATTTCAGAATATAATTCGCTTAAGAGTATTTTAGAATTCTACAACGTTACTTTAGTTATTGATTTTGGTCATTTTTAATTTTCATATTTAATTGTTCTCTTTGAATATTATTTATGAAAATTGAGTTAAATGACTGGACTAAATATTTGCACAATGAGGGATATATTCTAAGAATGGTGAAATTCATGGAAAAGTGGTTTCAGAATGGTCAATTAATCCATTTATTGTAAATTGACTGGATGGGTTTGGATGTTGGGTTATGGATACCCATGGGTTATTGAATAACCCATTAGAAATATTTAATATAAAGTTTCAATAGTAACCCTCACTTTTTCACTCAGCCGAAGGAAGCAGAAAAGATTTCTCTCTCAGTTCTTCATTTTCTTCTCAAATCATTTCCTTGATCTTCAGAATTTCTGATTATTTGTTCGGTTCAAAAGCTTTGTAAGGATCAAAGGTAAGCTTTAATCCGATTATTTTCCTTAAATTTCAGTTTATATACAAGATCAGAGGAGGTTTTGTTCCTGAAGATTTTGATGATAATTCATGAATCTCAGTTGTTTTAGAAGTTATATTTGAGTTATAATCGGTTAAAAGAGTTGAGATTCTGGTTTTGAATCAAAAGAAAGGAAAGGATGAATTTTTTTGAAAGATTTTCTGCAAAATTCGAAGTACTGTAGCAACTGAAAATCTGAAATTTTTCTTCGAGTTACTGTAGCGACCAGAAATTTCGGGAAAAAATCTGGAAAATTTTCTTCGGGTACTGTAGCAGTTACTGTAGTGTCGGCAGTCAACGGTACTGTATCAGTCAACGTACTGTAGCGAACCGTTACTGTAGCGAACCGACACTGTAGCAAACCGTTACTGTAGCAAACCGTACTGTAGCAACCCGTTACTGTAGCAGTCAGAAAATTTTACGTATTTTCGTGATTTTGTTTCCTTTCTTATGATTCCTTGTAATATATTTTACTAGGAAATTTTCCTACACAAATTCTAGTGTGGAACAAGGTAAACTTGGACAAACATCAAGGTGAGTGAATAACCTTGCTTAACTAATTTGATATTACTAGTCAAAGTACAATATAAGTCCCATTTACAATATTATTTGGATAATAAGCAATTAATTTTTCATATGGGAGTATATGATGATCAGTAGAAATAAGAGTATGAAGAAATTATTTATTTCATGACAATTGTACTATGTGATGAATTCTCACTATTTTATTAATGAGTAAAGATCTACGGGATCTAATACACGAGTTTGAAAGGGTTAAAGTCCCATACTACTCGGTGTATATCTAATAAAGCTCATACACGAGTTTGAAAGGGTTAAAGTCCCATACTACTCAGTGCATACCTATGAAACCTATACACGAGTTGAAAGGGTTAAAGTCCCATACTACTCGGTGTATATCTAAGAAAGCTCATACACGAGTCTGAAAGGGTTAAAGTCCCATACTACTCAGTGCATATCTATGAAACCTATACACGAGTTGAAAGGGTTAGAGTCCCATACTACTCGGTGTATATCTATGAAATCTGATTCATGAGTTTGAAAGGGTTAGAGTCCCATACTACTTGATGTATAAGACAATTAAATATATGAGTAAATGTGGTATTTGTACTTTTGATATTTTATATAGTACAGTTATTTACTTACTGAGTTTTTAAATAAACTCACACTCCCTATGATTATTTTTTTCAGATACAGAAAACAAAGAACAAGAGTATCCGTTTGAAGAATAGAAGCCCCTTGGAATTATCCTCTATTTCTGTCTGGTGGGATACCAGTACTTATTAATGTGGATACTAGGAACGCTCTGTACTTACTATAGGTCTCCTAGGCTTGCGATGAGATAGAAATATCAGACTATGTATGTCTATATTTGCTTATCAGATGAATATAATTCTGTAGTGTGGAATGAATGATTAAGGTTGAATGTAAAACCTTACAGAATATATGAATATAACGTATGTTTGAGAATTATATCAAATGAGTAGTATTTTTTCACATGCTCAATTTTTGGGATGTGACAATTTGGTATCAGAGGAAAGGTTTTATAGGTCCCCTATAGAGTACAGAGCAAAGTGATCTTTGTGGGCCCTTCCCTATTGTCATGAGCCGCGGCATGACCATAGGATTAGGTTTCATAAAAGACCTTGTAGAGTATAACGTCATTTTATAGATAATTTTCAGTGGGGCTAGTAAGTGATATTTTGTGTATGTCTGAAAATTGTTCGTTATGTGTGTAGATCTGTGACAGATCAATGTCAGAAGGATCTTCTAATAATAATGAGCATATGGGTCCAAGGAGGGCCATAAATCCACCAGTACATGTGCAAGATGATCCTAATCGTGGTGATAGTTTAGCAAGGAGAGTCGAACCTGATGCTCACGTTGGCAATGTAACTATTGCACATGTGATTAATTTGATGAATGAACGATTTGACCGATTTGAGGCTGAAATGAGAGGTCGAGCTGCACAAGCTAACCTGCCAGTGGATCCTCCTATTGTTGAAGCTGAAATTGTACCACCAGCTCAGTTAGCTGGAGGAGATAACGTAAGGGAGGTAAGAATGTCTGAATTCCAGAAAATGAGGCCTCCTACTTTTTCAGGGGAAGATCCCAAAGAGGACCCATAATGTTTCCTTGAAGATTGTGAAGTAATCTGTGATGCTATAGGGTGTTCTCCTACTCAAAAGGTAGAATTCACTTCCTTTCAGTTAAAAGGTAGGGCTGGTAAATGGTGGAGGAACTGGAAGAAAGCTAGAATTCAAGGCGCACCGCCAGTTATGTGGACAGAGTTTTACAGATTGGTTATGGAAAGGAAGTCAAAGAATAAAGAAGAATATCGACAAAAGAAGAAAGCTAGATATAGGAGATCTTTTGATCAAAGGGAAGATTCAGGGACTTTGAAACCCTTTACTGCATCACAACATGCTCCAGCCACTCCTACTAAGTCATTTTATTCTACAGCCAGTGTGGCTAAGCCTCGTTCAGAGAGTAGGGGTGGTTTTAGTTCTTCTAGTAGAGGAGGTACTCAAGCTAGAAAGAAGAAACCTCAGTGTCCTGAATGTGGAAAGTTTCACTTCAGAGAATGCAGGTTAAACACTGTTGGTACAGGTTGTTTTAACTGTGGACAAAAAGGACATTTTATAAGGGAGTGCCCTCAGCTCATGACAAGACCACGTCAAGGGTCTACTTTGCCACCTCGACCACAATCTATTACTCAAACACCAACCCCTTCAATAGGGGGTAGTATGGGAAGAGGTTCTGGAAGAGGCCAAGGTGACCGTGGAAAACAAGCTGCTGGCAGAGGAAATGCAAGAGTATATGCTCTAACCCGACAGGATGCTCAAACATCCAATGCTGTAGTTACAGGTATATTATCTGTTAATACTTTTGCTGCACGTATTTTGTTTGACCCCGGTTCTACTCACTCATATGTGTCGCCCCTATTTGCCAAGAGATTTGCATTTGATTCGATTATTCTTAAAGAACCATTCTTGGTTTCCACACCGATGAGAGAGACTTTGATGGTTAAAACATGTTATCGTTCTTGTAAAATAATCGTTGGAGGTATGGAAACTGAGATAGATCTTATGGTTCTCAATATGTTAGATTTTGATGTGATTTTAGGGATGGATTGGTTATCTTCTTGTCATACTACTATAAATTGTCGTGACAAAGTTATTTCCTTTAATATGCCGGGGAGGAGTAATTTTGTGTTTCAAGGAGATCGAGGTGATGTACCTTGCAACATGATATCTATGTTAAGTGCCCAGCGTATGTTGCGAAAGGGATGTCAGGGATTTCTAGCTTGTATCAAAGATTTAGAAAAGAAAGAACAGAAGTTAGAAGACATTCATGTGGTTAATGAATTCCCAGATGTGTTCCCAGAAGATTTACCTGGATTACCGCCAGAAAGAGATATTGAGTTCAGTATTGATTTGGTCCCAGACACAAGACCAATTTCTATTCCACCTTATCGTATGGCTCCTGTTGAGCTAAAAGAACTCAAAGAACAGTTGGAAGATTTGTTAAACAAAGGGTTCATTCGCCCAAGTTTTTCACCTTGGGGTGCTCCTGTTCTTTTTGTGAAAAAGAAAGATGGTTCTATGAGATTATGTATAGATTATCGTCAATTGAACAAAGTCACAGTGAAGAATAAGTATCCTTTACCAAGGATAGATGATTTGTTTGATCAGCTTCAAGGAGCAAAATACTTCTCAAAGATTGATCTAAGGTCTGGATATCATCAGTTACGAATTAAGAGTGATGATATACCTAAGACTGCTTTTCGTACACGGTATGGACATTATGAGTTTCTTGTGATGTCTTTTGGGTTGACAAATGCACCAACAGCATTTATGGATTTAATGAACAGAGTGTTTAAATCCTTCCTTGATAAGTTTGTAATTGTATTTATTGATGATATTTTGGTGTATTCAAAGAGTCATGAAGAACATACTGAACATTTGAGAATAGTGCTTCAGGCTTTGAGAGAGCATCAGTTGTACGCAAAGCTCTCAAAATGTGAATTCTGAATGAGTCATGTAACATTTTTAGGACATGTTATTTCCCAAGAAGGTATTCATGTAGATCCAAGTAAAATTGAAGCAGTTAAACAGTGGCCTAGACCAACAACTGTGTCTGAAGTACGTAGTTTTCTTGGCTTAGCAGGGTATTACCGTCGCTTTGTCAAAGATTTCTCTAAGACGGCTCTCCCATTAAATAAGTTAACCCGAAAGAATATTAAATACATTTGGGATGATTCATGTGAGCAAAGTTTCACCCAATTGAAAGAGTGTTTAACTTCTGCACCAGTCTTAATCCTACCATCAGGACCAGGGGGTTACTCTGTATTCTGTGATGCCTCAAAGATAGGCTTAGGATGTGTGTTGATGCAACATGGTAAAGTCATAGCTTATGGCTCACGTCAGCTTAAAAAGCATGAATTGAATTACCCCACTCATGATTTGGAAATGGCAGCTGTAGTGTTTGCCCTAAAGATATGGAGACATTACTTGTATGGGGAAATTTGTAAAATTTTTACAGATCACAAAAGCCTTAAGTACATTTTTGAGCAGAGAGATCTCAATCTAAGGCAACGAAGGTGGATGGAACTTCTGAAAGATTATGATTGTACCATCCTTTACCATCCAGGTAAAGCAAATGTAGTGGCTGATGCTCTAAGTCGAAAGTCTATGGGAAGTTTAGCTCACATTGCCACTATAAGGAGGTCTCTAATACATGAACTACAAGAATTAGAAGCTGATGGAGTATTCTTTGAGATCACTGAGTCAGGTACATTTCTGGCTCATTTAACAGTTAGATCATCCCTTGTAGAAAAAGTAAAAGCAACTTTAGAAAATGACATTGATATGGTCAAAATCAGAGATAAGGCAAGGCAAGGTCTAGCACCAAGTTTCTTGGTAGATGAAGAAGGAGTCTTATGGTTTAATGGGAGACTCTGTGTCCCCAACATTGAATCTTTGAAACATGAAATCTTAATGGAAGCTCATGGTTCGCCCTACGTTGTACATCCTGGTGCTGTGAAAATGTATCAGGACTTGAAACAAGTTTACTGGTGGGAGGGCATGAAGCGAGACGTGACTGACTTTGTAGCTCGATGTTTGACTTGTCAGCAAGTTAAAGCTGAACATCGACGACCATATGGATTGATGCAAAAACTAGATATTCCCGAATGGAAGTGGGAAAGGATCACTATGGATTTTGTAGTAGGTTTACCTCGGTCAACAAAAGAAAATGACTCAATATGGGTCATAGTGGATCGACTTACTAAGTCAGCACATTTTCTTCCTGTTCATACCACTTTCAGTGTAGCAAAACTTGCTCGAATTTATGTTAAAGAAATAGTGAAACTTCATGGTGTACCAATATCCATTATATCAGATCGAGGACCTCAGTTTACTTCTCGGTTCTGGAAAGTCTTTCAAGAGGCTTTGGGTACCAAAGTGAATCTTAGCACAACATTCCATCCTCAGACTGATGGACAGTCCGAAAGGACAATTCAGACTTTAGAGGATATGCTAAGAGCTTGTGTGATGAATTTCAGTGGAAGTTGGGAAGATCATTTGTCTCTTATTGAATTTGCTTATAATAACAGTTACCAAGCCAGTATTCAGATGGCACCTTTTGAGGCTTTGTATGGGAGACGGTGTCGATCTCCTATAGGTTGGTTTGAACTTGGTGAAACCAAAATATTTGGACCTGAGATGATACAGGAAGATATAAATAAAGTTAAACTGATCAGAGAGAAGTTGTTAACTGCTCAGAGTAGACAGAAGTCTTATGCGGACAACCGACGACGTGACCTTGAATTTGCAATAGGTGATATGGTTTTCTTACGAATCTCACCTATGAAAGGAGTAATGAGATTCGGGAAGAAAGGCAAGCTTAGTCCGAGGTATGTTGGCCCATATGAGGTTGTAGACAGAGTAGGTAATGTGGCATATCACCTAGACCTACCTTCCAACCTAGAGGGAGTTCATCCAATATTTCATGTGTCCATGCTACGGAAGTATCTTCCTGATCCTTCTCATGTCATTCAACCCCAAGAAGTTCATTTTGATGAAACTCTCACCTACGAAGAGGTACCAGTAGCTATCCTTGATAGAAAAGTCAAGAAATTGCGTACCAAAGAAATTCCTACTGTCAAGGTTCTTTGGAGAAATCATTCTCGCGAGGAAGCTACGTGGGAGGCAGAAGATGAGATGTGGAAAAACTATCCACATTTATTTGAAACTTGAGGTACGATTTTAATTCGGAGGACCGAATTCTTTTAAGGGGGGTAGAATGTAATACCCGTTAATTTCAGAATATAATTCGCTTAAGAGTATTTTAGAATTCTACAACGTTACTTTAGTTATTGATTTTGGTCATTTTTAATTTTCATATTTAATTGTTCTCTTTGAATATTATTTATGAAAATTGAGTTAAATGACTGGACTAAATATTTGCACAATGAGGGATATATTCTAAGAATGGTGAAATTCATGGAAAAGTGGTTTCAGAATGGTCAATTAATCCATTTATTGTAAATTGACTGGATGGGTTTGGATGTTGGGTTATGGATACCCATGGGTTATTGAATAACCCATTAGAAATATTTAATATAAAGTTTCAATAGTAACCCTCACTTTTTCACTCAGCCGAAGGAAGCAGAAAAGATTTCTCTCTCAGTTCTTCATTTTCTTCTCAAATCATTTCCTTGATCTTCAGAATTTCTGATTATTTGTTCGGTTCAAAAGCTTTGTAAGGATCAAAGGTAAGCTTTAATCCGATTATTTTCCTTAAATTTCAGTTTATATACAAGATCAGAGGAGGTTTTGTTCTTGAAGATTTTGATGATAATTCATGAATCTCAGTTGTTTTAGAAGTTATATTTGAGTTATAATCGGTTAAAAGAGTTGAGATTCTGGTTTTGAATCAAAAGAAAGGAAAGGATGAATTTTTTTGAAAGATTTTCTGCAAAATTCGAAGTACTGTAGCAACTGAAAATCTGAAATTTTTCTTCGAGTTACTGTAGCGACCAGAAATTTCGGGAAAAAATCTGGAAAATTTTCTTCGGGTACTGTAGCAGTTACTGTAGTGTCGGCAGTCAACGGTACTGTATCAGTCAACGTACTGTAGCGAACCGTTACTGTAGCGAACCGACACTGTAGCAAACCGTTACTGTAGCAAACCGTACTGTAGCAACCCGTTACTGTAGCAGTCAGAAAATTTTACGTATTTTCGTGATTTTGTTTCCTTTCTTATGATTCCTTGTAATATATTTTACTAGGAAATTTTCCTACACAAATTCTAGTGTGGAACAAGGTAAACTTGGACAAACATCAAGGTGAGTGAATAACCTTGCTCAACTAATTTGATATTACTAGTCAAAGTACAATATAAGTCTCATTTACAATATTATTTGGATAATAAGCAATTAATTTTTCATATGGGAGTATATGATGATCAGTAGTAATAAGAGTATGAAGAAATTATTTATTTCATGACAATTGTACTATGTGATGAATTCTCACTATTTTATTAATGAGTAAAGATCTACGGGATCTAATACACGAGTTTGAAAGGGTTAAAGTCCCATACTACTCGGTGTATATCTAATAAAGCTCATACACGAGTTTGAAAGGGTTAAAGTCCCATACTACTCAGTGCATACCTATGAAACCTATACACGAGTTGAAAGGGTTAAAGTCCCATACTACTCGGTGTATATCTAAGAAAGCTCATACACGAGTCTGAAAGGGTTAAAGTCCCATACTACTCAGTGCATATCTATGAAACCTATACACGAGTTGAAAGGGTTAGAGTCCCATACTACTCGGTGTATATCTATGAAATCTGATTCATGAGTTTGAAAGGGTTAGAGTCCCATACTACTCGATGTATAAGACAATTAAATATATGAGTAAATGTGGTATTTGTACTTTTGATATTTTATATAGTACAGTTATTTACTTACTGAGTTTTTAAATAAACTCACACTCCCTATGATTATTTTTTTCAGATACAGAAAACAAAGAACAAGAGTATCCGTTTGAAGAATAGAAGCCCCTTGGAATTATCCTCTATTTCTGTCTGGTGGGATACCAGTACTTATTAATGTGGATACTAGGAACGCTCTGTACTTACTATAGGTCTCCTAGGCTTGCGATGAGATAGAAATATCAGACTATGTATGTCTATATTTGCTTATCAGATGAATATAATTCTGTAGTGTGGAATGAATGATTAAGGTTGAATGTAAAACCTTACAGAATATATGAATATAACGTATGTTTGAGAATTATATCAAATGAGTAGTATTTTTTCACATGCTCAATTTTTGGGATGTGACAGCCTACAAAGATGAATCTTTTAGCATCACACAACAGACAACTCCACAGGCAATCTTGCATAGACATACTTATGTTAGTAATAGTGCTAGAATCTACCCACTAAGTATCTTTAGGTACAATAGCTAAATCAACTTCAAAACAAACTAAAGTGAGAACCTTACCCTTTTTTTTACGCCAGTAGCGTATTTGGGACATTCTTTATACTTGTGCCCAGCCTTCTTGTAGAAAAAATATGTCAATATCTCAACCTCCTTTTTCAGCTTCTTCTTCTTAGAAGAAGAATCTGTGGTTTCTTTAGTTTTCTTCCTTTTTTTTTTTATCCTGAGAAGTATATACCAAGTGAGCACTTTCTATCTTCTCTTTTTGTCGCCTCTCCTCTTCTTGCACACAGTGAGATATATGCTCATTCAAGGACCATTTGTCTTTTTGAGTATTATAGATCACCTTGAATTGCCCAAAGTGTGCAGGAAGTGAGATCAAAATCAAATGCACGAGCAAGTCATCAGACAGCTCTAACTTGTGTCTTGAGTTTTGAAGCGAGATTGGACATTTCCATAATATACTCCTTTATGTTCCCTTTACCTTTATATTTCATAAAGATAAGCTTGGCTAGAAAACTGCTTGCTTTAGCATTTTCATTATTAATAAAGTATTGCTAAATGTCTTCTAGGAACTTCTTGGCACTGTTGCTCTCAAAAATAGAGCCCTGAAAAGCTTATGTAATAGACCTCTTTATGATCATAAGGCACATTTGGTTAGAGCGTTCTCACTTCTTAATTTTATCCTCGTTGAAATTTTCTAGAGTATAAGTGGGTTTCTTTGTCCTAAGTGCCAGGTCAAAGTCCATACATATGAGGACAATCTCCATAGACTCCTTCCAGCCCTTGAAGTTGCTCCCATTTAACATGAGATGCTATTGACTTTAGTGGTAACATTAATAGCAGTAGCAATAAAAATTATATAGAGAACACATAACAAACATTTATAACCAAAATATCCAATATAATATAAATAAAGCATGAGTAAATAAATTTTAGTGAGATACCTAACACAACATTAATTTATCTTCTTTGGACAAGGAAAATTAACCATAAATGGTACTCTTAGTGCAATGATCAAATATTGATAATGAGTTTTGTCAAACAAAGCCTATCTTTGGACCGACAAATGTTCACATGAATAATAATAAAAATTATCCTTATAATCGTCACACATATATCATCATAGGCACGTTATTATTTGGCCAAGTTGTGTCTTCCTTTGGGTCAGGCACAATCTGCATAAATAACTTCATGCTAACGTTTGTGTAATTTTAATTAAATTAATTTACATAACAGAGGTTACTTTCACAATATGCTTTTCAATCAATTTAATAGAAAAAAATTATCAGACAAATAAACAAAATGAGATTGTCAAAGTTATAATATGTAGCCCATATTAATTAATTAAGAATTATAAAATTCCTAACAATCTCATTGCCTGATTCATATTATGACTCAACGTTGGTTTAAAATACTATCGGCAAGTGTACCGAGTTAAAAAGTAATATAGAAGGTGAATGGAGTGTCGATCGCACAAGATTATAGTAGTCAAGTACCGATTTCGTTATTTCTACATTGTCTAGATGATTGATTTTTAATGAGAGATTAAACTAAACTAGCCTAAATTAATTTATCTAAATTACCAATGGTCAATGAAAAAGTCACACAATTAAACTAAAGAAAATATTTAGAATCTGCAACTTATCAAAGGGTTAGGGATCCGATTTCACTACCATATCTAATTATGATCTGAATCTTTTATTTTAATCTAAGTTCTCAATTTTCATATTAATAGTTAAATTCTCAATTCTAGTCAAAATTCAATCTCTTAACGAATTAATTCTCTTAACCTAATTAAATTTCCTAATTCCTTAGACTAATTTAATCAAGAAAAGGCAATAAGAACAATTGAATTCAAGCACAACCACACAAACAATTTATCTATTCCTAAATTAAATTAATTTGTGGTAATTATTTCAATAGTCATGTTCATATATAATTTTTCCAATTCCTTACACGAACCATAATTCAATTATCAAGTGGTCAATTTGAGAAAGTGGTAAGCACAGAAATAATTACTTAATAAGAAAATAGACTTATATTAACATAAGAAAATTTAAATCATAACATTCAAGGGAAGCTATATCTTCTCCCTAACAAAATAAATTTAGCTACTCATGATACATAAAATATCCACAATAACATAATTCGTGAGTTTTGCCATCAAAACTAAAAGAAAACTAAAAAGAGAAAAGATGAAGAAGATGAATGAATAATGGCTTCAAGAACTCCGACATTCTCCACAGCATGTGCCTCTTCCTCCTTCTTTTGCGTTTTCTCTCTCTAACTTTTTTTTATTCCATTGCAATCTCCCCCCATATCTTTCAAAAATCTATTCAAATCAAAGGCATCTAATTAAATAATAATAATAATAATAAATTTAAAAATTACTTTTTTTTCAAATCGTAATCTTAAATTAAATTCTAAAAGAAACTAACTAAAATAAATTTTAATAAAAGTTAAATTAAATATTCTAAATTAATCTAAACTAAATAAATACAAGAAATTATAAAAGAAAAGATAAATCCTAAAGAAAAACTAATTTCCTATAAAATTAAACTAAAGAATTAAAAAGACTAAATAAATTCATAAAAGACTTAAAACCATTTATTTTACTCAATTTATTAATAAAAATATAGAGAAAACAATTATATAAAATAGAGTTATCACTCAACTATTCCAATACGTAAGAGATTATGACTTCACCATTCCCAATACGTAAATAAAAAATTATCTAATTCATAAATGTCATCACATTGTTACTAATGCAATATGGCAAATGTAAAAGCCATTGCCAATAATGTCTAATAAAAAATCGAATGTGGAAGCCTTTTATATATCCCAAAATAGTTGAATTTCCTTAAAGCCATAACAGTAAGATTTGCGGGTTTTAATGGATAGAAAACATTTTCTTTATCAAAACAATAAATTCCCAAAATTGACAATCTAATGATGATTATTTGCTCTAATACCACTTGTTAGTAAATAAGACAGACACAAAAAGCTTAATTTCATAAAGGTTATACGTAAAACGAAAACCACCAAATATCCTAAGACCATCACCTCATTAGGAAATCAATATTCATGAATTCAAAAAAAAAAACTTGGATCCATAACAATGATCTTGACTGGATGTGGGATAAACCTTTTACCGTTGATGTAGAGAAGTGTTGGTACAATGATCTTCCTCAACCAAATCACTGGATTTCTCAAATAGAACTTGATGTTTCTCTTATGATAAGGAGAATAAGATACGTACTTTTGATTTGGTGTATTGAGGACCATAACCATGCCTTAGGTTTTAACCTATTAGGGTTCCCATTAATCCATAATGGGCTAAACTGGATTGCCATTCATTAAGCCCATATCAGTTTCCTATTGGTAGTTTAATAGGCTCACTAAATTAGATCACTTATATGGAGCTCATCTAAATGTAAATAACTAATATAATATATAACCCACATTAATTAATTAAGAATCATAAAATTTCTAACATAAACTAATTCGTATTTATGTTGGCGGGTTATTTTTTTTCCCTTAATGATAACACAAAAATTATCTCATTACAAATGCTTCTTAAATTTGTCTACAATTAATCTTAAAATATAAGCTTAATTTGAAATATCATATATAAAAATCAAATAAAATAAATTTTGTCACGTTCCAAAATCTAAGCATGTTACCGACATGGAAGGTGAATTTCACCTCACATTCATAAGTCTATTTTTCTCTTAAGCACAATACTAATTCTTATTTTGGTCATTATTTTAAATGCAATTAATTTAAATTGCATGATTTAAGAATTAAAATAGGTAAACTATTTTTCTTCTTAAAAAAAAAAGAAAGTATGGCTAAATCGAGTTTCCCATACACGCTACAGTCGTACACATTACATCGCAAAACTAACCTACCCGATTACAGAGCTTTTCTAGATTTATACAACTTAGAATAAGACCTAAACATTATACCTTTACCCTGAACCAATAGAAAGGTAATCTTGGCGTGAACGTCATCGAACTAATAAGTTATCCATACCTGAAACTGAAGACAGCTTCTACTTGAGAAAATCCTACCACATTCACACACAATATAAGTATATATATATATATACATGCAGATATACATATTTGATCTAATAATACAATCATCTAAATTTTGGTGTACAAGATATTTATCAAAACACACAATAAAAGTATATATTGCAATCATTAACAGACACATTCCAGCTCACGCCAAATCATATTTCAAACAATTCACACAATTCAAATTTAAGTTCTTAGACATTTTGAGGGTCCCAACCACATAAAGTGGCCGTTACCCTGCAGCCTCCGTCGCATCCTCCCTTATTTTACCCCCGTCCTCAATAGGACAAACTTGTAGTCCAACCTTATTTTCTTTGCCCTTAAAGGGACGAATATCATATTCAATATCACGTGGCCAATAGTAGTTTCATTCTTCCCTTATTAATTCCTGCTCCTCCTTTTTTACTCCCATATAGGGATCCATCCTCGTAACGTCTGCCATCAATCACATCACACACATCCAATTTCATGACAATTTCATGATATTTATCATTATACATCCTGACTTTATAAATGTATTCTCATATTCACAAATTTATAAATAAAATCACAATAGTCTCACTTTCACGTTTCAATGCATAACATGAATGCATCAACTTCATGTCATATGTACATATTTATAGTACACCTTTAATGTATACATAAAAATAAGCAAACAAGATAAAGTAAGATCTCTCACCTTGATATTTACCCAATTTTACCTTGAAGCTTCATCGAATATGTGTAAGATGATGGAAGATAATTTATTCTACATCCAACTAATCACAACATTCTAAAATGTGTGGAAGATGCATCAAAGAATCCATTCCTATAAGATAATCATGCCAAAAACATATTAAGGTCACAAAATAGGAAAATTCCTTACTATAATTTTGACATTTGATCACTCATCTGAACATAACTCTCAGATGATAAATAATTTTCAAATAAAACTTATACCATTAGAAACTAGACTCAAAGATATTTCCAGTGATATCTTATTTACTAAAAATAGAGTCCGGATGAAAGAGTTATGAACATTTTAAAACTGATACTACAATAATTGTCAACGGTCAACGCAAGTACAATAACTTTGACCAAAGTCAATGCTACAATGTCGTTGACCGAGTCAATGCTACAATATATTGACCAAGTCAATGCTATAGTAACCATGAAAATTTAGAAAATTTTTCTCGATAAACAGTATTTTTCTGGAAAATTTCCAGAATGAACAGTAATATTCTTTTTGATGTTCATCCAAAAAACCCATAATCACATCCAAACACGTCATTTCCTTTGATTTCTTCCATGAGTTTTCATCTTTGATGTTTAAAGATTGTTTTGACACTAAAAACCCCAATTTAGACTAACAATCCAAGCCTCGATCATCAAATTTTCATCAATAATACTAACTTTTTCAAATATCCGAATTCTATGAATTTATTCTAGTTTTTTTCTAAATTTCTTGTTCCAATAACATCATAAACCATGTAGGAACATTTTAGATTATCACCCACACTTAAATTCATCCATAGAAACAATATACAAAGATTTCTCAAATTAATAACATAGTATTCATGAAAATTAAAGAAATTGGGAAACTATGATGAAACTTACCTTAAATCAAGAGTTTTCCAGCATAGAGGAAGGTTGCTAGAGGGAGAAGCCCACCGAAAACTTGATCGGAAGCAAGCTCATGAAGGATTGAAGGGGAGAAAATTTGACCGATAGAGAAAATGGAAGATGAAGGAGAAGGTAGAGAGAGCTACGAGAGGAAATAGAATGAATGAATAGGAAGAGAGGATGATAAATGTTTTGAGTGTATGTGTGGGTTCCACTAATTTTATTGGATAAAATTGCTTATAGCCACTCCAACTTGTAATATTTGTTCACTTAGGTCCTTGAGAATTTGTAAAAATTTCTCCAAATTAAAAACTTAATATTTATATTTTCAAATTTCCTTCACTAATTCAAAAAGAACATTTTTCACGTAATTAGATTTTTCAATAAACTTCAAAATAGATTTTAAATATTCATAAAAATTATTAGAGTATTACAAATTTGTAACAAGAATGCTTTTGAAAATCGAACCAGAAAACCAGTGAACCGCTAATGGTTCTAATCCATAATGGCTAGAGAACCGACTTCGAACCGATAAAAATTAAAAGGTTTGTGGGTTCTGCCGGTTCTTTTTTTTTTTGGTTTGAGAACGACGTCATCTTGGCTTGTTGATAAGCTACCTCCTTCAGCCTTCGATCCAGCAACACAACTTTAGTTAGATCCACATCTGGTCGAAGAAGAATAAGAGCCACAAAAATTGAGTTACCGCACAGTTGGCCGAAGAAGTAGAAAAAAGGAGAGCTTTGTCGCTGAATCACGAACTCTTGAGAGATCCAACTCTGAATCACGAACTCTTGAGAGCTTCTAGAGAGCTCTGCCTAAGGCAAAGGCAAAAGAAAGACAGTCACTTAGGGGGAGTTATAGTGTTTGAATATTAAATAACTTCTGAATGCATTTGTGATTTGTTTTTTTTTTTCTTGGGCATTGTAAAGAGAGATAGGGAGTGCAATGGGCAGTACACCTTCTTTTTCCTTCTTGGATAGTGACTAGTCATATGTGATAATTAGTATAAAATATAAATATTTAATTAAAATAAAATTAATTTTTTAAATTATGCTATTTTTTAGCAGAGATGTTAATATTTAATATATTAAAATTTTATAATATTATTTTAATTAATAATAATTTTTTGTTATTTGATCAATTTTTATTGTAAACTTTTAATTGTGAATGTTATTTTATATAATTTGATGTTAAATTTTTTTTAATTAAATTTATAAATTTATATTTATAATATTTAATTATATATTTTAATATATCACTGATTTAATTACAGTTCAAATATTAACCTTTAAATTAATACCTTAATAAATCTAATTTTTTAAACCTTAGTAACAAGTCGGGCAAGTTGATTTATATTGATATTAGTTAAAAATTGTCAGCATGTAATCCAAATCTCTAACGGTGAGCTTAAAACAAAAAAATATTGAACATAAACCAACCCACTAGCCAATTACACCTCAACATCAAATGTCCAAGTTGGATTGATGTTGATAGATTAACTCAACCCAACGAAAATTCTTAGTGCCATAAAATACTAATCAATTTTATGTGGATGGAAAAAAAGTTACTGTTTCTTTTTCCCCAGTAATTTAATTCACATATAAGGAAGATATTATTTATATTTCCATATAAACATGATTTTTGATAGGGTGACAAAAATGAAATAATTCCACTCTGTGGTTTCAGGCTTTGATGATGAGTCATGAAAGAAACAATAATTTCGCCGTTTATGGTTTAAAATTTACAATATTATCAATAAAATATATAGAATGAACAAGAAATCAAACTTGTAACTTATGAGCAAAAATAAGTTGATTTTCATGGCCCTATTCACTAAATGAAGCATTTAATATTGTAGAGGGTGTGAGATGTTAGTTTTAGGCCTGATTTTTGTACCCTACAAGAAATTAATGTGTATGTGGCCAATATTTTATGAACAACATTAACACCTAATTGAAATGACACTAGCAATGAAAAAGATATTGAAAAATGTATGATAAAGACATATAAGACGAAATAAAAGTTGACGCCGAGAGATAAAAAATAATATTAATAAAAGTATACTTTATGTTCAAAATATTTACTTCAATTTTTATTTATGCTCTAAATATTTTTTTGTGTGTTAAATATGTCTGTTATATTTTAATTTTGTTCAAATTTTTTTTAAAATTATTAAAGAAACTAACAGAATGCTAACTTGACTGTCACGTGACAAAAAAATTTGCTATGTGGCAGTCACATGAATTGTTAGATTTTTTTTTAAATCCACATGGAAATTTTTTTAAAAAAAATTTTTGTTTATTCATTTTGGTCTTTTGTCCAAATTTTCTCTTATCTAATTTTTTATATAAATTTATCTTTGATTTCGTCTAGATCCCTATTTTAAAAATTTATTTATTTTTGGTCAAAATCATCTCCTATAAATTTTTTAATTTGTTCACTTTTATCCATATTCTTCACAATTATTTTTTCTCACAATTTAATCTTCTAAATCAATTCATAATTTTATTTTTAATTATAATATAATTAAATCTATTATAAACGAATTGGGTTCTCCTCCGTGGGCATAGAGCCTCCGGGTCCCCATGGCCTCGGTGTCTCCAATCCCTCATAAATATATATTTTATTACCTTGAAAAGATTCCTTACATATATATATTTTTGAAGGTTGAAGATATATAATGCAAGAAAAGGGAGGCTACACACTTGTAATAAAATTAAATGAATATATATAAAAAGAAAGCGAAATGGATAATCCAAAACCAAAAAAAAATATAAAGATAAGGCCACTGTCACGGTTTTGTCAGTTCTGAGGAAGAAAGAACGGTAGCGAAGTGCAATCAATTATTTTAGGACTAGGTCGAGCATTTCTATCCCTTCCCGATTTCGCCGCCACTCTATTTTCCTTCTCAAGTGGACTCTCATTCTCTCCCCTGGTACGATTTTCCTCTCTCGCCTTTGTCTTGGTCATCTTGAATTTTTGATGTTTCAGTAGTTGATGTAGCTCGTTTTAGCAACTTGTTCTTATCATCTCTCCATCTTGGGCACCGATTTTTTTTACTTATACCTGTTTCTGTCTTAGGATACTGGCACTTGGATAGCTTGTGAATAGTAGATCTGATAAGTTTTGAGGTTCGACCCAAAAAGTTGACTGAATCTTTTGATTTTTTTGGGGGATCACAGAGCCTGTGGGTGCACATCTGATATGTTTGAATGTTATTGACGGAGATTAGCTCCGCGGAAGGATCTTGCATGAGTCTCCTTTGAGGTTTTTGCTATTATTATGATACTGATAAGTGGGTTTTGTTTTATGCTAATGACATACACTACCTACCTACCCTGTGACTGTTCTGGGGACCAGTTTGGTTTTATGGCATTAAACCAAACTTATATATACACATGAAGGCCTGCTGAGACTTCTGTGAGACCCCAAAAATTGAGATCTACGTAGAAAAATAAAAAAAAGGGTTGGGGGGAGCTTGTTTAGACGAGGACAGCTGAATGTGATCGGGACATTCTACTCAGTTTGCTCATCGGATTTTACAGATTCTGGCCATGGCCCATGGGTATCGAGTTTAGTGTTTATTGTTTTTTGTGTGGTTGTTCTATGGGAATCCTTTTGCTGGTAACTATAAGCGTGACCTGTTCCAAGATGACATTTCATGAATCCGGCTATTTGCCTATTTCTTATTAGCTCTACAAACTCATGCACTCGACTCACTTATCACTTTTTGTTTCTCCTTTTAGTTGAAGGCCGCCGCGTTTCTCCAATCAAATACTATTATTTCTGTTCATCTCAAGTGATTTAAGATGTAATAATTGATTAACAATTATTGTCTTATTTTGATTTTATGCATTCACTAATAACTCTGTAGTCTGTTCCAATTTGTTCGAATATTAGATTCTGTAGCTCCAAAACCACTTTAAATTGCTTTCCCCAGTGAACTGGCCAATTTGTGTGTACTTGGTGTTCGCGTACTGTGCTTGTGCATGGTTGTATGTGGAGCTTAATGCTTCTATGCCCATGAATATGTGCATTAGTGTGCTGCTGTGTACTTGGTGTTTGCGTACTGTGCTTGTGCATGGTTGTATGTGGAGTTTATTGCTTCTACACCGTGAATATGTGCATTAGTGTGCTGAAGTTAATTGCATTGCAACTATGCCAAATCTAAGAGGTACAACCGGTCTCTTTATTAGACAGTGAAAATGCAAGGAGGACTGCGAGCGTTTCTGTCACATGGCAATATCATAAAAAATGCAGTTTTGCAACGAGTTCGCATGGTGAATCCCCTTTTGCAGCCAGTTGCCTTTTCACGATATGAGTCTGCTACACCTGCCCGCATGGAAGAGCATGGTTTTGAAAGCACCACAATTGCTGACATCTTGGGTGCAAAAGGTAAAGGTGCAGATGGCTCCTGGCTTTGGTGCACAACAGACGACACTGTTTATGATGCTGTTAAATCGGTATGCATGTTAAATCTTTACTGCAGTTGTAAACTTGTAATTGTGATAATTTGGTAGGTTTTTGCTTAGGATCGAATTATTTGACTATAATATCTATGACAGATGACCCAGCACAATGTTGGAGCATTGGTGGTTGTGAAACCAGGAGCAGAAAATGCAATTGCAGGAATTATAACAGAAAGAGGTATCTGTTATTTGATATGGAATCTGGATTTGTTATCCAAGGATAAAAAATGTAGTTGCATTTTAAAATTGTTGGCTTATTAGGTTATCTTTTAAAAAAATATTTAGGATTTTCCATTATCAGTATCGATTATTTGAAATAGATTTGAAATGTGTAGTTGGCTATGAAACATTAGAAAGGGAGGAATAGCAACATTGATAATCAATAATGCTAAGATATAATCTTATGATTTGTTAAAGGAAGTTGAGAAGGACTTTTAGCCTTGGACATATGTAGAGTAAATGGATTGAAGCATGGTAATAAAGATTATGATCTTAGACATGATCAAGAAATGCATAAGATAGATCGAATCACAATATCAGATCGAAGATTGTCAGATTCTATGAATTTTTTATAAATATATATGAAAAATTTATATAGTTGACTAAAATTTTTGGACAAGTACAAACTTATCTAAATGTCAATCTATATTCATAAAACATGTCATATATTGAAAAAGTGACAAAATATTATACACAATTACATCTAAAAGTCATCAAGATATAAATTTCATACATTAAACAAGTCACTGAAATATATATATACAAGACCTATTGAAAAAGATCTTAATCCCAAGAAAATAAGTGTTTATTTTTGGCTTTTGGCTTGAAAAATAGAAAGAAGGATTAGATATAGTCAAAATTGCAATCTTACGATGCAATCATGATTCAATTTCGATCTTGTGATTTTGCAAGTGAGACTTCTATAAGATCGCAATCTTGAACGATCTTATGATCAAGATTTCTATCTTGATTACAATGGATTGAAGACTATGATAAATTAAAGTGAATACAAATGTTGTTAATCCTTAATTTGTTTTTGGGTGAAATTAATGCTTAATTTTGCTTCTCAAAGAATAAGTTGTGAAAGTAAGTTAATGAACCTAAGTTTTTTAACATATGCTAATAGACAAATAGGGAAACTAATCCTCAGACTCTTGTGTCATTTCTTTCTCTTATTCTTGCCATTAAATCCTAAGACAGATAAATTTCTCTGATATGAAAAGCAGTGTGCTTTGGAAGTGGATTTGTCATTGGATTACTTGAGTAAAACCCTTTGTCATCTTGTTATCCAGATTACCTCAGGAAGATCATCGTGCAGGGAAGATCATCCAAGTCCACCAAGGTTGGGGATATTATGACTGAAGAGGTATGATATAGTGCCCTTATCCTATAGGACGATGTCTTTTTCCTGTTGTACCTGCATTTGCTTCTATATAAGTTTGTGTACTGCCATTTAAATATTCATGAATCCTAAAATTGTTACATGACGTCTGTAGAACAAACTTATCACGGTCAGACCTGATACCAAAGTTCTGCGGGCAATGCAGCTGATGACAGGTATGTGTATTTGCTGTGGCCTTTAATGGGAAGATTAAGAAAGATCATAAACCTTGAACTTGGAAGTCACTAATGTTCCTATTATTCATTTTCCAGATAATAGAATCAGACACATTCCTGTCATTAACGAAAAGGGGATGATAGGCATGGTATCCATTGGGGATGTAGTTCGTGCAGTGGTGAGTGAGCATCGTCAAGAGCTTGACCGGTTGAATGCTTTTATACAAGGAGGTTACTAGATGAAGACGAAAAATGAAAGCCCTGAGGTGCACTCTAAGCTGACTTGATAATTCCTGTAATAAGCTTGAGTGCTTGTAAATATGTTGTGGCTTTGAGAGCCTACTTGTTTCTCTTTTAAGTTTGGATTTCAGATCACAGACATCCCTACTTGGAGTAGCTTGTTAATAATAACTTCTGGACGTGGTTTGAGTTTCTGAACTCTTCTCAAGCTTGTTTCACGTTTTAGAGGATTTGTATCATCTCAATTTCGTAAGTTAGATGTGGCTTACAATTAATGACACAAATGGGGCTTATTAATCAACTATTACACCCTACATAAAGTGGTTTACTTTTTCTCTCTCCAAAATTGACAAAGACAATATTCTTTTAAAAAAAATCAGAAAATCTTTATTCTGTTTAAATATAGATATGATTTATTTACAAATGGTAATTGATGACTTTCATACGTGTGTCAGTGATAAGCCATTTTGTTCTGACATTTCATATGTCGACATATAAAGACTTAGAAATTTATAATATTTTTTCTTTTATTTTATAAGCAACTTACTTTCTTTAGTTATGTGTTTGTATTCATAATTCGTTTAAAAAATAATAAAAATAAATATCTTAGCTATCAACATTTGAAATGTAACAAATTAATATTAACTCTAATAAAATTGCTTCAAAACTTTGATAAAAATAAATGATTCTTACTTTTTCCAACTCACAAGTTTGAATACAAAATTCATTTCCTCCAGAATTCTTACGTACACAAATTTTATTTCAAAATGCGTAGCGTTTCTAACATCCTCTCTTACGCGTACCAGCAAGTAGCCGTCAGTTATTCTCACAAAGTTATTGAATTCGTAAGTTTAGGGTATTCTATAGGATCTTCATTGCAAAATCAGCCTACCACTTTATTCTAATTACTTCAAATAAAAACCAAATAAGCCAGAATGAAGAAATGAAATTGGATGTATCCTGGATTTGAAAAACTCCCGTCCACCCACATGAGCAACTCTTCCTTTGATAAGCATATACAAAAAGCCTGCCAACAAATCAACTTCTGCGCCAGGCTTACTGCACAACTAATAGTCTCTGGTCACCCTGCCAAATAGAATCGGAAGCACATATATACATGTTCTAAGAGGCTGTAATATGATTAAACCTCTCTGGATTTCCCTGCAACCCCCACCACACCATACTTCTTTTTATAAAACTATGAAGAATGGCTTGAAGTAAATTGCAAAAACACTACTCCGAGAACATTTCATATTTTATAGCAACCTATTTTCATATACTTCATTAGGACCATTTGGCTTACAAATAAAATAGTCTTTTGGAATAACTTTCCTCCGAGCCATATAACCCAAAAATCAATTATACCTATAGCAGCTGAATTTTAGTCCTCCTTCAAACTCCCTTTAATTTCACAAAACCAACCTCCACTCCAAGATTTTCAAAACTCCTGTTTGGCGTGGACAAAATTACCTAAAAAATAGAGCAAACTAAACATAGACAGATCAACAAAGACAAACTGCATCGCAGCAGGGGGTGTAATAAGGTTTGACCAAGAACACTGAGTGATAGGATCACTTGATAAAAAATTATTATGTAATGAATTCATTATTTTTAAAGATTAACTCCACTGCCAACTATTTTTTTAAATTAAAACTAAACCAATTTAATAATTTACTAATCAAATTATAGATTTCCTCTTAATTTTAATATGATTTCTCCTGGTGAGGTGAGAAGCTCTCTCTCTCTCTCTCTCCAACCTTGACCTTTGCAAATGACAACATAAAAAAGCCTAAAACTTAAAAAAAAAACCAAAATTGGTATATATAGATAAATGAAAAAATGGGTATTTAAAAAATTAAAATATTCAGGAAAAAGGTCTGGTAAATGATGAGTGCCTTTTTGCACAAGAAAGAAGTATTTTTGAAAAACTCCCCGAGAAGTCAAGTTCTCCTATTATTGAGTTAGCTTGAAATTTGTTTGGATAATAATAAAACAAATATTTAATACAAATCGTAAAATAATCTAACACTTACACAAATACAATGATGAAAAATAAAAAATGTTGGGTGAATAGTAAAAAGTAAGCCTTGAACAGTAGTCGCACTCGCTAACGAACAAGAAGAGAAAGATTCTATATGTATTTTTGGTCCGTCTTAATTATTACTCACATGGTCTTAGTACGTTTATCCATTGTTCAAAACGCGTAGCCACTAAGCGTACCGGTTTTCTGCGGATTCTGAAGGAGCCTTCTCAACTTTCAGTGGGTCTGTGAGTAATAACTGAATAATATGGGTTTTCCCCAATTCTCATTCATCTTTTCTTTCTTTGCCTGATTCCGTTATCCTCTTTCGCCGCTTCTTCCTTATGTAGCTTTTGTTGGCCGGCGTTCTGTCTGTCCTCTGTTTGATACTTTGCCTCAAAGAAGACCAAGAACCGGAGCAAGAAAGAATTTGCTGTCGTGCCCGTTCTCTTTTTTTTTGGTGGCCACGGGACTTGTATGATTACTTGCTTTTGAAATGAGAAATGCTTTTCTCCTTGCCCTATTTCTTTTCCTCGTTTTTCGGATGGGGGTTGTTTGTTTTCCAAGAAATTGGGTCAACTGGGTAAGGTGACCTGCAGTGATATTGGGTATGCGGTGGTAATCTTGTACTAAAAATCAAATAAAATGGGGCTAAGAACAGAAACGGACTGAACAATTTAGTTCTTTTTAGATGCGTTATACATTGGTCATAATTTTTTTTATTATAATTAACTGCTTATTTTAGTCCCTTTTCGACGGGATTCCCACCTACATTGTTGTATGAGCTAACCATAGATGATGTCTTTGGTGCAGTTTGATTTGATATAGCAATTTCAACGAGGAGGCGATATGATGGGATTTATGTTTTCTTTCGGTTTTTCCATTGCTTCAATAGCCTTTTATGACTATGCTAGTCCAAGCAAAGAATTCCACTGGTTGGCATCTGTTTTCGTCGGCATCATCTTCTGTGTTATTGTAAGTAAAATGAATTGCTGATTAGTTTAGCGGTGAGTTTTCTGTTAATTCTTAATGGTGGGGAAACAGAATATTGAATTACATAATCTGAACTTCAAAACAAACCATGTGTGGCTTTTCTTGTGAAGGGATAAATAGTGAATCATTGGTACTTTGCCACTTGATCGATCATTACTAAGTTAAAATCTAGAGTGATCAAATTTCATCAGATGTATCCTTTTCTTTCTTTTCTAAGATATCCGACTATTGCTACTGTAGCATGGTGTAATTGTACTGTTACATACAACCACATCAGATGCAGAAAGGTCATTTGGACAAATATTTGAGCTCTGTTCCCCGCCTTCTTTTTATGCTCTGTGAGACATAATTTAGAGTAATTTGAAATCATAACGGTGACTGATCAGTCAGATGAATACAACATAATATATATGAGGGAACAGACTATTTGTTGATCATGGCTATTGTCATGCAAAGGCAGATTAGTTGAGGAATGTAAAATTAATATTATAGGAATTATTTCCAAGTGATGTAGCATCACATTGCTTGACATTTCTATTTCAAATTTTGGATGTGATATTGGAAAAGATATTCTTTGCAATGTTGTTGCCTGTGATATATCTTAATTTTGTATATTTTTCGTAATGAACCATACAGTAATTCCATTGAACTGGAATAACTTCTATGGTCTGCCCTTTTGTAATTCTCATATATTGATAAATACATAGTATACTATGTAGGGTTAATTTGTGGGTAGTTTTAGAATGTACTTGGACTGAAATTGCAGTAATATTAACTCTGGTTTTAGAATAACTGGTCTTTTATTTTTTGTATAGAACTAACTAACTGCTCTTTTAATCTCTATTGTTGAAAGAAATATGATTCAATTGATTATTTTATATTATTTACTCCAATAATGATTTGTCATATATGACATCACCATTATTTTAGCAATTCCCAAAAAGAGAAAGAATTAAGGTTTTAGTAGTTGGAAAAAGATTGTATGTCATGAGGTTATCAAGATTGAAATCTCACATATGATTGATCAAGGGATAAAAAAGATTGAATTTTAAGATCAAATTGAGGATTATAAGATCCTATCTCTTATGACAAAAGATATATGTAGTTACATATAATTACCAAAATTTTACAATACTTAATTACAAAAGTCACAAAATTTCTTATATAAATATTAAATACAGCCCATAAGTTACCAAAACATCAATATTCATACATTAATCAAGTCATATGTCATAAGAGTCACAAATCAAAAGACAAAAACAGAAGAATAATTCACTAAACTTAGACTCATTCAGTAATCAAGTTCATCCAACACATTTCAAGAGAAACAGTAGTCAAGACATAATAAGAAGCAAGAAATCAACAAGTTAAATCATAAAATAGAGACTACTTGTGGTATATGAACTAGAAAGGTCCATTGTGGCCTTAAAAAAGATGCATTTTGAGTCAAATAAGGAACACAAATTATAAATCTATGCGATCTTCTAGGATCAGGAAGGATAGCACGATCCTACAATATTACGAACTTGATTGTGATCCTACTACAATCCTAGTCATTTTCGATACTACATAGGATTGGGATAGTTTATGTGAGGTGGGATATTATGATCTTATTGGCAATCTTGACAACATGATTAAAGTTGTCAATTTCAAAAGCTTAATGATAATTTGCATTAGTATTTAATGCCATTTATGGCATCTATGTAATTCTTCAATGTACTTCACATTTCGAACTTCCAATGACCAAGTATCTACATGTTTATGGCTCTCTTGTTCTACTGAATCGAATCTTAAAAATTTCCTGGAATATTTCAAAGCTAGAAACTTCCTATTTTGTACCTTCCAGTGCTAAAATATTTTGGTTATGGATAAGGTAATGCAAAAAAAAAAAAAGAGAGAGAGAGAGAGAGAGATCTGTTATATTAGGAACTTATTACTTTCGGAAACTTTGACACCCTTTTCTCTTCTTGAAGGTCTATAGATCAACTGCTATTGCAAGTTCTCTGTTGTTTAAAGGATATGGCGAGTTGAGCAGTGCAAAAAAAATTGAATGGAACAACCGGTGAAATGCCTTTATATAGTGATTCATATTCTCATTGTTTTCATCTATAATTGAATTTTCACATGATCATTAATGTTTTTTGTAAAGCAGGGGTTTCTCAACATTCCATGCTGTATTCGTATCATTTGCATCTTTCTACCTCCTGATCTTATCAGATATGTTCAGTGAGGATTCACATGACGAGCTAATGATTGATAGATCATCTACTTTGTCAAATACAGTATTTGGGGTGAGTTGATGAAGATACAGGCAAATTTTGGTTGTTGGTCTCATTTTTATTCCTTGAATTGTATCAATTTGCCCTTTTTTTTTGGCCATATGATTTGACATATGTTGATTTCTAAATTGTTAAATTTATTGTGCTTTAAGTCTTTACTGTTTTCTAAGTACACAAGAGCACAAGCCACATATGATAATAATTAAGGCATTTTGGTTTGACATACACTGCATGTTGGGACCCAAATCTGCTGTTAGTTTAGTTGTACTCGTTCCCATTGGTCTGGTGCACCATACTCACTGACGCACTCTGCTCTGTGTACCCTAATAATTTTCTTAAAATAGTTTTATTTTGGGGTAATAATATGTTTGTAACATTTATTATGCCCAATTTTTTGTTTTAACTTGAATTGTTTACTTGCTGGGAGAGTTTTTGGAGTTCTATTGCAGTATTTTTTGCATTGCAGTCCACTGTAGTATATTCTATCTTTGTTATATTTTAATCTGTCTTTCTCTCAGTTTTGATATATCTTAACCCTTTTAATCTCATAAGCAACAAGCTTAATGCTATTGTTAGGCATTATTATTATTATTATATTTGCCTCTCCTAAACTTTTTTCTTAATGGCAATTCACTTATTTGTTCCCTTTTGCTTTGGTATTCTTTCCCATGTACAGATTTCTATAGGTTATTTTCTATCAGATCTGGTGATGATTCTTTGGCATTTTCCTGCTTTAGGAGGCCTGGAATATGTAAGTAGATAAATAGAAGCTTGCTTGTGATTGTTAATGCGTTATACGATATCCTAGGATTTTAGGCACATCATTTTACTTTCATGATATGATGCACTTAATATTTTGGTTTTGTGATTTACAAGTGATAAAACAACTTTATTTATTTACATTTAGGTTCTACATCATGGACTGTCCATGCTTTCAATCATCCTCTCTCTACTAAGTGGTCAAGCACAGTTCTATATACTAACGGTTCTTTTCACTGAAAGCACTACTCCTTTTGTAAATCTAAGATGGTAATTGTTATTCAGAAATCCAATTACTTTCTTGTGCCTTGTTCTGCATTGGCTTATACATAAATTACATGTACAGGTACCTGGATACTGCTGGTCTCAAGAACTCCAAACTCTACGTTGCGAATGGCATTGCATTGTTCCTTGGGTGGTTGGTACTGTCTAATATACTCTTGATCTTGACTCTTGTCTTGAGATACTTTATGATAGGTTGCATACCTGAATGAATTGCTTATGGCCATGTAAATGCTTTCATTTTTGGTGTTTTTCTTTTTTCTTTTAATTTGCTCTTCTGGTTATGGATGAACCATATACAGGACAAACTACAAAGGCACAATTCATAACCAGTGGCAGCAAATATTTTTGGAAATAATCATTTACAAATTACTTGGGCGGCTCACGAGTCCAGAAGGCCCCTATGCCTTTAAGAGCAACTGCCTTTAATTTGATAAATTTATTTTAACAGTCTAGAATATGATAATGATATAGGAAGTATTGTCATCCGGCTAAGAGATTTCCACATGCCTTTAAATGCTGAAGCCATTTGAATTCTGAGTTTCTGACAACAGATGGAGTAAAATGAGTCTTTTGATGTACAATGGTTGTAATCAAGGGTTTCACACTCGGTTATAATGGAATTATGGCACTGCTTTTTTTTTTTTTTCTTGGTAGTTTCAATACAGGTCTATGTTTTATGTGCATAGCTATTTTATTGTCCATCCACGGTCTAAATCTCGAGTAATCACGATGATCTGGATCTGGTGTGCTGCAGGTAGCAAGGATTTTTCTGTTTATCTTCTTTTTCATCCACTTGTGGCTCCATTTTGATGAGGTAGATTTCTGACTCCCTACCAAATATTCCTTTAGAAGACATCACAGATGTACCCCGTGTCTGAATCAAACCTCATTTTGTTTGTATCAGGTCAAGAAAGTCTTTCCATTGGGCTTTTACAACTTGCTTGCGGTGCCTCCTGTGTTAGCTATGATGAACATATTTTGGTTCTGGAAGATTGCCAAGGGTTTGGTTAAAACTGTTTCAAAAGCAAAACACAGCGAGTGAAGCGCACCAAGTACCACGTAGTATTGCATTCAACATTTTGTACTCAATTGTCAAGATAAACTTCATACGAATTCGTCCATATTAAATTGAACATTATATTTTGATTGACCAAATCATCTACTTTGGATCATTATATTTCTTGTGAACAAGGTTAAAAGTGGCCCAAGAAAGGAAGATATTGAAGGCAAATGTAACTTTTAAGCTAAAATGGACAAGCTAAGCACTGACTTTGAGATTTGAATCAAATGTAACTTTTAAGCTAAAATGGACAAGCTAAGCACTGACTTTGAGATTTGAATCCCCTCATTGACTCCAAAACCAAGTAAAGTGCTTGGTTCAATCAGACGTCTCTCCCATCTTTGACTAAGGAGGGTATGTGGTTATGTAGTCTGTTCACAGTGTTTGGATGACTATGAGCTTCACATGTCAAAGAGCATCCTTAGTTTACAGTACCAAGAAGGGGAGTTGGGTTCGATTCAATCTGAGCCATTGAATTTTATAGTTAACAATTGTAAAATTATAATCGTTGGTTGTGATTAAAATCTAACAATTTAAATTAAATTGTGATTTTTATCAGATAAATTTTACACTTTTAAAATATAATTTGAAGTCTAATGTATTTAATGTCAAGGTTGAATATAGGCATAGTTTTATTAGAATAAATCAATGAAAACTTTGATTTTAAAAAAGGTGTTAGGTGATTTGACAGTTAAATTCATTTTGAAATTATAAATTGACTCTTTTTCCTTTTTGTTAATAAAATATTAAAATGACAATTTTAAAACAAATTTACGGATTAAAATATTTTTTTTTTTGGAGAAATTGTGGTTTTTATAAATTTTACTTACCTACTCTATTATTGTTATTTAAGTAGGCTATCAAATGGGTCAATAATAGTCTAGTAGTTATAGGTTGGGATGAGTAGCTATGTCTATGTTATGGACTGAAATTTTGGTCTATTGTTCAACTTTCAAAAGTTTTGATAATTAAAAACTCTTCTTTAAAATTAGTTGAAATATTTGCCTAGTTCACGCCAATTAACACCGATATTTTATTTGTTTTTGACTCCTCTATATTTAAATGTCTTTACATTTCAAATTAATGATTACTCTCTGATAAGCTTTTACACAAATGAAAATATATGTGAAGTTCAATTTTTTTAGAAGTTAAAATTTGTAATTAATAAATTGTTGTGAAATTCATGTATATAATAATAAAAATTATATTATATGTAATTTGAAACAATAATAAAAATGTCTAAAACCTTATGTTTTAAAATTTTTTTTGGTCTGACCTTATGTTTGAAATAATTCCCTCATACGGTTGAATGTCACACTCACGGGTTGGCGGTAACATCAACACTTTAATTCTTCAAGTTTGGATTTCGGACTACCGACGTGTTGCACTAAAAATCAAAGCTTATAATTATTGATTAAATTAATAATCTAAAATAATTATAGGGCATTAATTATCGGTAAATTATTAAATTATTATAATAAAATAAATTTAAATAAATAAATTTAATAAATTAATTACATTACATTAAATGAATTTAAATAATTAAGGTATATTACTGTATAATTGTTATATAATTAATTTGTAATTGATATAATTGATATATAATCACATTAAATGAATTTAAAAAAATTAAGATAAATTGCTATATAATTTCTATATAATTACTATATAATTGATAAATTAAGTAAATTTTTCAATTGAAATATAATATCATGTTATTTGATAAATTAACATTTATTATATACAAATAATCAAATAATTAATTGCTATATAAAAACTAACTTACAAGTGCTCATATTATTTATTTATCTTCTTAAATAATTATAATATAATTTAAAATTACCTCAATCAGCTCAAACTATAATAATAAATTATTATTCATTTTTCTTTTTTCTATATAAGCACGCTAGACTTTTTTTTTTCTCTTCGATTTTGCTTCTTCTTCCCTGCATGAATGACAACAATGGGGATTTACCATCAGAGTTTTAAAGTGATGTTTCTTTCACATTATTTAGTATCATAGCTCAGTTTTCTTTTTATTTATTTTTTCTGATCTACACAGTTCGTGTATTGTTTACATTCGCGATTACTGTTCATTTGACTGTGATTTTTGATTTTCTGTTTCTCTTTCGTTCTTGCATTTTTTTCAACTTTCTTCATTTCTGTATTAGTTCTCCGTTGTTGTTTTCCGTGTCTCTGGTTCATCTATGTTTTTATTTGGTCTTCTGGTTTTTGATTCATGTCTATTGTATTTCATTTTTACATTGTTCTGGTTTTCTAATTCTAGTTTCATTTTGTTGTTTCTGTCATTACATTTTCTTGAAAAAACCAAATCATGAGAAAGATCAAAGCTTAAAAGAAAAAAATAATGTCATTGAGGTAATTACTTGTATTTGAATAATATAATTTGACTGTTTTTAAATTAATTTTTTTCATGATTTTCTCATCTAATAGAATTAATGAATAATTCCTTTTAGACTTACTATGAGCAAATGGTAGAGCCCTCCCTATAAAGAGAAACTTCAGACAATGCCGAGATTACTTGTGTACGGATTGATTGAATGATAATTTAGGATTTAAACTATTAAATTTTAAAGTTGGGATGTGATGTATATTTTCTCCCTTGATTATCTTCTTTTTGGTGTTTTAAGATTTTGTAGGTATGTAAGTTATATTTTAAATTTCAACAAACTTATAGTTGTTATCATTGTTGCTAATCCAAATGTATATTTGTAAAAATAGTCAAAAGAAGACAAGGATTTTGATCATAGCGACTTATTAGGTTAGTAACTTTTATTTCAATTCATTTTCATCATTAATTAATATATTTATCTAAATTTATTCATGTAATACCTTATTTTTTATTCTTATTTTCATTGACGTTATTCACATTCAATATTCAAAACATTTGTATCCAATGAATCATCTTATATGTGCCTTAACATGGTTTGAATGTCTTATTATTTTTGTACATATATTCTTTTATATATTTTTAATTATTTTTATTTATTTAATAAACAAAAAAGATAATATTTATATTAATCCGTGCATTGCATGAATCACAACATTATTTGAGAATATTCTATCCCATTAATAATACCTATGAAGAAGTTATAACAAATAAAATAGATATATTAATTAAAATTTAATTATTAACACATTAATAAATATTGTTAACGAGTAATTATAGCATTTCATATAAAATTTTAATTTCAATTTTTTTTGGGTTAACATTCGTACTTTCTCACTAATGCGATTTGAAATATTGACGTCGGCTTCACGTGTGAACGTTGTTGGATTTAACTTTCACGTTGAAAAAAAAAAAAGAAGAAAAAGAAAAAAGCAATTTGCAGATGTTCCCTTTTGTTTTGTATTTTAATAAAGACAAAAGTTAAATAACCTTTTTGTAACACTGTCAACATCATGTTATGTAATTATCATGTAACTACACGTTAAAATATAAATTTTTTATTTTTCTATCAAAATTTTTTTTATTTATTTACTTAGATTTTTGGTTAAAATTTTTCTTGTTTTTTGCATGATTTAATATCATACAGATTATGAATATATTGTGTTCTATAATTAAATCAACCTCTGTAAACTTTTTGATTTATTCAATTTAATCCTTGTCATGCATATATCACGTCCAACTCTTGGTTTTGATTTTCAAACTAGTCCATAACTGCATACTAAATGTTTTAAGGATATTTTTAGTCATTTCCATCATAAAACAAGCCAAACAATGAATTAAAAATCGAGTTTTCAAATTCTTCAAGTTTACACGGCTATTAACATCGTTATTGCTTTGTTCTTTATTTTTTTTTCTGGTTTTTCATCTATGTAGCCTCGTGATTTTGTTTTTAACTTAGATTAAGACATATTTGATCAACCCCTAACCAAAACTTAGATTAAGATAGCTTGATTTTATAAGTGAAAAAAATTTGTCTGTTTTTCTGCACTTAAAATAGAGTAAAAACCGAGAGAACGAGGGAGATGTACACCTATTTTTCTAACCCAAAACGATAGGCTACTTTGAGTAATCTAAGTGCATTCCAAAGTGATCATAAATCAATGGCATTTTAAAGTTTCTAGACTTCCATTTACAACAGCAAAAAGAGGAACAACAAAGTACAAAATTTTTTTAACTAGCAGTCTCAAGTACGCTTAGATCTTCTTTTTAGGTTGCATGTGATTAGAGATAATTTATGTATTATAATCCAAGTAAATAGAACACCAAAACCGAGAGAAAACATGATTACAGCAGAAAAACAGAGGCAAGACGTAATAAATATCGTGATAACTTGAGTTTTTCCAAAACTTCACTTTAATTCATATTTTGCCTTGCTTTGAGTTGGAAATGGTCAAATATGTCCTAAAAACATCTAAGATGAAATTATGTGCAGGTTTGGAAATCAAAATCATGAGAAAGTTACGAAACATGTATAATAGGGACTAAAGTGAAAAAATAAAAAGTTTACAGTAATTGATTTAATTATAGAAAAAAATATATTCACAATTTGTCGACCTAGATGAAGCTAAATATGATCTTCATGAAAAAGACAAAAGAAAAATTTTAACCAATAATCTAAGTGAATAAACAAAAAATTTCTTGATAAAAAAAATGAAAAGTTCATATTTTAGACTTTTAGTGTGTGGCCACGTGGCACATGACATGACAATGCTTTTAGCCACGTCATGTGTCACGTCATCAGTTTCGTTTACTCAGTTGATAGTGTTATAAAAAAAATATATATTTAAAAAAATTTGAAATATGTAGAATATATTTGACACAAAACAAGTTAAAAGACATAAATAAAAATAGGGGTAAACGTTAGGAATGTAAAATATATTTTTACCTTTGATAAATTATACCTAACTTTTTTAAAATTTAATTAAAATATAACTAATACTTTTTTATTTTAGAAATTATAATAGACTCATTTTTAATTTAATTTTAATAATAAAATTTATTTATATAGTATATTTTTTTTTTGATAAAACTACTAGACAGTTTTTTTATCACGATATTATTATTTAAAAAGTTTATCGTTTTATATTTTATAAAAAGTTATTTTTATATAAATAATTAAAATTAAAAATTTTAACATATATAACACAATGCGAACAATATTTTAATATAATATTTAAAATAAAATATTAAATACAATTTCATTTTATTTTTAAAAATTAATATAGATTAATTTATATAACGAAAGATATCCATTAAGCTAAAAAAAAGGGCAGATAATGTCGTCATTGTGCCAGAAGTCCATGTTCAACAATGCTAAGATCTTTTTCTTTACAGATATGAAGCATCTCCTTTCTCACATTATGCTTTTTCTTTCATATTATACTAATATTTATATATATATATATATAATATTGAGTCCCAATAATTATTATTTGCAAAGTTACTTGTTATTAAGTCCCAATATATTATTGAATAATTCTTTAACTTTATCTTAAATTTCACTTTTATTCAATAATTTCATTTGGTTTAAAATATAAGAGGATTGATTATACTAAAACAATAAAATATCAATAAACAACCAAAAAAAAAAAAGCTCACACCATAAAATGTAATGCTTGAGTAATGATAAAAATATTATGACTGGCAAAATCTAAGTTAACAAATGATTAGTACAGTTAAACTTGTAAGAAGTAATAATACTAATGAACTAAAATAAAATTTTAAATAAATTTCATAAATTACAATAAAATTAAGAGACAATAATTAAAAAAATAGATAAAAACAGACATTCTAGCCCATATTAATTTGTTTTTTTATATAAGAGTTTACAAAAGTATTTTTCTTTTCCTCGAATGACACGTTGGTAAGATCTTTGTCATCTTCATCATTAAATTTGTTAACAATACGAAAGCTATAAGTAATGGCGTTTGTTAATGCGTCATTAATCTTCCTTGGGAGAATATATTAAAAATTGTTCACTTTACTCAACCATTCTGTCATTGTTTTTAGGGCAAATTGCCCAAAATCTCCATGAATTTTAGAGTTTTTGTAATTTATCTCCATGAACTTTCAAACTTTGCAAAAGACCTCATTTAATTTTGAAATGTTTGTAAAAAGACCCTATTTGTTAAATTCATCGTCAAGTTGACTATGGGTCAATGGTCCAATCAACATATTTTTTTCATACTCATCCAATATAAATGTGTTACAATGACGCTGATCTGATAGAGGTATATTTGTCATTTTAACCTAAAAATTTAACAAATTTATAAATAACAAAAGCAAATATTACACAAAAAATAATAAAAATTGAATCAAAACTATTGTGTTTCAAATTTGATTTAATGTCACGTCCCAAAATTTGAGCACGTGACCGGCACGGAAAGTGAATTTCATTTCACCTCCGTAAGCCTATCTTTCTCTTAAAAAAAAATCATACAATTCTTTTTCATGCAACCAAAACGAGTTCTGTATACATACTACAATTACTCACATTACATCACTGAATGAACCTACCCGATTACAGAGATTTCTAGATTTATACAACTTAGAATAAAACTTAACTATTATACCTTTATCCTGAACAAATGAAAAGGTAATTATGGACTAAGGATCCATAATTCCTTGTTCCGATATTTACCTTCAGCTGTCAACTCTGAAAAAAAAATATCAATAAGAGGGGTATGAGCAAACCACGTGCCCAGTGAGTAGATAACACAATACTATGACAAAATAAAAATCATGCATCATAATGATAACATGCAGCAATCATACGTAGATCGATCATCATATGATATAATATTATTCATAATACTTCACAACAATATCCAAGTGAATCAAATGCATTTCAACAAAATTCAAAATTCACAACAGCAATCGATGAAATCAATTTCACACACAATTCCCGTACCAACCGGGTCGTCCAGAATACCTCTGGATCGTTGCCCGCGGCCCCCGCCGCATCCACCCTTATCGCTCCATTTATATTCTCCACCCTTATAGCTTCACATAGATTTCTCCATGGGGTGCACCACCATGCCTTTCATTTCCAGTCAAACACAATCACAATCACATATAAAAACATCCTCAATCATAATCTTGAGCCACATACACAACTCAGTCATTTACAATTCAAGCCACAACATAATCAATGTGGTTCTAGCAACATAGCATGTATATAACATAACCCATAAAATAGAACAATTATTCAACTCAGTTCACATGACATTCACAATCCATCATATAACCTCCATTCATGGGAAAATAAGAAAATATAATTATATACATTACCAGACACGTTCCACAATTGTTTATGCCTCATCGTTCCACATCATTCTCTTCAAACTTGGATATACAACATATTTCCACTATGATGCAAAAAGTCAATAACAGATATTTAATCATAGCAAGTATTAACCCACTCACCTGGATTTCATGCTCTCAGCACTCCCACCTTGCACTTGACCATTCCTATTGTAACCAGATAAAAACCATCAGGGTTACGAAATAGAGAAATTTCCTACCACTACTCTCGACCTTCATCCACTTCTCAAATCATAACTCCTAACTGGTAATGAATATCCAGATGAAACTTATACCATTGGAAACTAGACTCAAAGAGCTTTTCAACGATATTTAAAAAAAAAAAAAAAAAAAACTGATGCTACAGTAACGGTCAACGGTCAACGCAGCTACAGTAATGTTGACCGAGTCAACGCTACAGTAACGTTGACCGAGTCAACGCTACAGTAACGAGAAAATCTGGAAAAAATTTTCTCGGTGAACAGTAATTCTGGGGAAATTTTTCGATGTTCTTCGTGTTCTTCATCCAAAAATCCAAAAATCATATCTAAAACAACATTTCTTTTGATTTCTTCCATGGGTTTTCATCCTTAATGTCTAAGGAGTGTTTTAACACCAAAACCCCCAATTTCTACCAACAATCCAAGCTTAAATCTCAAATTTTCATCAAGAACACTAACTTTTTCAAATATCCAAATTCTACGAATTTCTCATAGTTTTCTCCAAATTTCTTGTTCTAATAACATCATAAACCACCTAGGAATGTTTTAGATTAACATCCACACTTAAATTCATCCATTAAAATATTCTACAAAAATTTTGCAAAAATAATAACCAAGGATTTGATCTTGTAATAAGAGGAAGAAGAAGAAGAACATCAACTTACCAATCATCCTAACTTTCATAGCTTCCTTCCCAAAGCAAAAATTGCATGAATGATTGATGAAGAAATTCCTTTGCAAGCATAATCGAGAGAGAGAGAAAGTGAAGCTACGGGAGGGAGAATGAGAAAAAGAAAAGAATAAGGAGAAGTGTATACGTGTGGGCCCCACCAATTTCTTTTTCGATAAAATCGCTCATAGCCACCTTAGCTTATAAGATTTGTTCACTTTAATCCCTCTCGATGTCTCAAACTCCACTTTAACCTCGAATCCATCATCTTTTCGGTACCGGACTCATAATTCATTCCCATAAGCTCTATTTTTCTTCTCGGGTTCCTACTTGGTCATTTTTCAAAAGTCCTCTATACTTTCTTTTCTTTTCACTTTAGTCCTTGAGAATTTGTAAAAATTTCCTAAATTAAAAATAAAAATTTCTATTCTCACATTTTCTTCACTAATTCAAAAAGAAAATTTTTCACGTAATTAAATTTTTCACTAAACTTCAAAATAGGCTTTAAATATTTATATAAATTCTTGGAATATTACATTTAAATATGAAAAAAATTAACTAAGTTATTGACGAATTGTCAACTTGACTGTCAACCTAGTAGAAATGGGTCTTTTGGAAACATCTAACAGTTGAAAGGAGTTTTTTTTATTAAGTTTTAAAATTTATAAGGGTAAATTACAAGGACTTCAATGTTCAAGGGGTTCTATGCAATTTTCTCTTATTTTTAAAAAGCACGTACCAAAATTATTTAATTAGCGGAACACAATCCACGATATTTATTATTTAAATTTAGAGCAAACTTTTTATTCCATTGCCTATCTTGTTTTTATAAAATATGCATCACCAGAATTTTATTAAATTTAAATTGAAGGATTATCAACTAGGTTTAAGTTTAGCTAAAGAAATTAGTTCTTCGTAAGATAATAAGTTCAAATTTGAATTATTATTGAGAGACATGCTTATATTTAGCAAAATGAGTTAATCCTTCGTAGGTAGTAAATTTATATTTGAATTACCATTAAAAAAATGTGTATACTTTGAAAAGGATTGACCTGTAAGAATGATATATGTAAAAAAAAAATTGAAGAATGACGATTAAAGCTGCTTCATGGAATCTTTGTCTTTGATGCAAAACATGTGCGCACATTTAAACCATTAATTTTAACTATGCTATTAATAAATTATTATAATTGCTCTGAATAAGATTAATATCTCAGGCTCAGGTGGTGTGTCAATTCTTTAATAAGGTTTGCTTTTGATTAATAAATTAAAATTAAAATGCATGAGGGTGTGTACAATTTATCATATAGAATATAAATTTTAATTATTTTACATTTATATGCTTATTTTTTGTTAGCAATCTATTCAAAATTTAGATGGAGTCCAATTGAATGTTTGAAATTTTTACAAATTTAAATTGATGCAAATTTTTTTTTTTAATTTTAGAGCGCTTATATGTTTTTCTGATAAGGGAAACCTAGAAATTTGAGAATTTTTGTTTTAAAAAAGACTTTATATTTTGGCGTCACATTATTGATTTACATGACTAATACGATATAATCTCAAGGGAAAGGAATCTATTAAACAATTTTACCAACCTGTCAATAAGAATGTTATATTAAGAACGAAATTATAGTTTTATGTTGTGCAAACAACTAATTTATTTGATAAAATTAAATTAAAGAGTAGAATTCTTTAATTAATCTTAATTATAATATTTTTTAAAAATATCAAATATACGTTAGTTAAGCTTGAAGTAAAATTAACAATATAATTTACCCATAATATAATTTTAATTAAATTAAATTGAAAAATATGAAATTAAGGAGAGCTACATGCATTTTTTACTTGAAAAAGCTATTGCTCTGTGTATATATATATATATATATATATATATATATATATATTTGAGTAAGTAAAAATAATTATTGAGAAGTAAGGGTGTTTAAAATCAAACAAATCAATCAACTCAAATCAAATCGATAAAAAATTAAAATAATAATGTCTAAATTAATTTTTTAAAATATAAATTTTAACTGATTCGATTTGATTGTTGTTATAATCTAATTAAAATTGAATTAAATTGAATTAATTTTTTAATAAAAAATATTATATTTATATATTTTTATGTCAATAAAATTATTGTAAATAAAATTATAAATAATATATATCTAGGTCAACAAAATTATTTATATATACATATATTAATTTGATCTTTATTTTTATATTTATATATTTAATTAAAATTATAAATAAAAAAATATTATAAATAAAATTATCTAAAAACGAGAAAAACTGTCTAATTAAAATTAAATTAAATTAAATTATCTAAAAATTAAAATTAAATAAATCTATAATTTTTTAAAATCGATGAACATGGTACAATTTAGTTAAATACTCAAAACCAAATGGAACTCAATGGAGAAGAAGTAAAAACCTTGCATTTCACGGTCAAAAAGTCAAAGACACGGAACCGGAGAGATCGTGTAGTGGCCAATTGTTATGAGGTCGGTTTCCGTTAAATCCCAATAACGGCCGTTAACAAGAATGGTAGCTTTACACGGTATCCGTCATCTCCTGCCGCGTCGTCTCGTTTCGTTCTGGTTAGCGAATTTGCTTTCGGTGGTCTCACTCTCACCCTTCGCCGCTGGGTTTGCCTCTCTTTCCTCGTTTCCTCTGTCGTATTTTTAGCAATAAACGGGCACATAAAATATCAAAATATACTCTGAATAATGTCACAATAATCTCACTTTCCTCGATCCATTAAACTAGTTCCAATGTGATGTCCTTATTTTCTTTCCTTTTCGGAAGCTTAGCTCTCGGCACCAGTTTTTGTGGCCGATATGTGTAGAAGACGGGTAGTGGTTGTATAGGATTTTCATAGCGAAACTAGTGCTGGCTGGCTCTGATTTTTGAGTTTTATCCGTATAAATTTCTAATTTTATCTCTAAACTTTCTTTCTTTCTTCTTTTCTTTGGGTTTTTCAAAATGTGGAGTAGATGGTATCCTTTGAAGCAAGGGGTGTCAGCGATTGTCAAAATCAGCAATGGCATTGGAGGGAACCTTCAGTCCCTGTATCCTCCATTGTCGGGGTTGAGGTATATCGCAGTGGAATGTAATGGAAGAAGGGGAAAGGTGGCATCGTTGTCAGTTTTGTTGAATGATATCAAAAGGGGCATATCGTCATCTACTTTGGTTTCTTCACCCCCTCCTTCAGGTGACTGCTCTGGCTCATCTGAGAATAAAGGTGACAACAAAAACAATGGTCGTACGGAAACTCTAGACCCCTTAACATTCTCAGAAGCCAAGAAGCTTATGAGACTGGTGGACGTAGAATCGCTCAAGAAGAGGCTTGGTAGTGAAGGGAAGGAAGTTATTCCGTACTCTGAGCTTCTTCAAACGTGTCAGAGCATGGGTGTTGCCAAGAATCCTGAGGAAGCTATGGCTTTTGCACGGGTTCTTGATGAAGCTGGGGTTGTTCTTCTCTTTCGGGACAAGGTCCATCTTCATCCTGATAAGGTGAGAATTACACTGTTCGATTGGTCCCTTATTCCTTTTTTTAACTCTTCCCCTTTTAAATTGGGTCTGTAATAGAATATGTATTGTGTCTGTGGGTCTCACAAGAAGCATGATTAGGTGCAAGCCTGATACCATAAGCGTATGCATATATTTACTATTGCTTCACGACATGCTTTCTAAGATGCTTCTTTCTTGACCTTTAGTGAGAAGCTTCTTTGACCCGTTTGTTTTAGCCTCGCTACACACTACTTTTGATGATGGTCCTATGGGTGTCTTCTCAAAAGGAGTTACTACGTTTTCAAACCTCCATAGCTCTAAATATTTCAATATACCTTCTCAGTGTCTCATATTATTTCAGACTTAATAGATCTGTACATTGATACACTTGCAATTATGTAATTTGATCTTATTAAAAATGAAATAACTTGTCTCTAGTAACAAATTTTCTGGAGACATTTCTCTTTGCTTGATTTCTATACTTTTTTACCCCCTTATCTATAAAGGTTTGCAAGTGCAGTTTCTTTCTTCGTTTGCATCCAAATTGGTTGCAATATAATAGTTATTTTTCTCTCATTCATCAAAAGGAAAATGTTCTTTTATTAAAGATAACCTAAGAGTATGTTTGGAAGTGCGGAGGAGAAGGGAAGGAATCCAAAGATATAGCAAAGGGAAGGGACTGTTAAATGATAATTCCCTCCTCTTGTTTGAGAAAACTTTCTCTTCCAAAATTCCACAAATTTGAGGAACTTGACAATACGAAGGAGGGAAGACTTTGGAAGGTTTGCTGAAAATCCTTTATTATCCTCCCCTCTTTATTAATCAACCTCCCAAACAAGGGAAGGGTTTCATTGTCTATGCAAAGATCCAAACATACCCCAGAGTTTTAGTTCTCTATTTATTTGTGTTATTTGATAACTCAACATCACTCATAACTGGCAAATTTGTGACTCAGTCTTGTGAGTTCTCTCATACACTGACTAGTATGTCTATAAATTTTGGTCATATTTACCAGCAGCTTGGTAATAATGCTGAATTACTTAGTGACTTCAAATTTCCCAATTTTCTTCTTCATACTTGATTTTTCATGACTGATCACTCTGGCTTACTTCTTCCCTGGTGTTTAGACTTGTGTGGAAGGTATTGAAATCAAAGATCTTAAGCCCTTTGTGATAGTGTTATTCCCATGGTGATGAGTACTTTTCTTGCTGTCTGCTTAAAATTCCACATAATATTTGCCCGTTGTCTATATCGTTCATCTTAACTAGTTTGTTGATTTGGGCTTGCAACATAAACTGATGAGATATAATTGGAAGCAGTAATTAGAAACACTTTCAATGCTGCAACTATATATAGTTTCAAGTGCCCTGTTCATGTGACATTTCGCGCCTCACACTGCACCTACTAAGGCTGGAAGACTATTATTTTGGTTTTACTGGCTACTATATCATTAACTAAGCATTGTCTTGCAAAAAGACTCTGCTGATTTGGAGTGGCAGTAGAAAATATTTGTTTATGATGCCTGTGTTTTCAGAACTATTTTAAATTCAATGAGTTGTGTTTAGTAGGCTACCAACCATTTATGAGGTAGCAGCCCGTTTTAGTGTAACCTGTGCATTGAATTCTTGCAGTATGCTTACCTGGGTAGGATCTCATATTTTGAATTGAGCATCCTGTTTTCTGAACAAGTTATGGCCACTTAAGTAATATGCAATTCAATTATCTGCAGAAGTTTGAGCTTTATTGATTCTTTTTTGGTTACTTGCTCAATTTGTTATGTCTTTAGGTGGTTGATATGGTTAAAAGAGCAGTACCACTGGAACTGACTGCTGAGGATGATCCATTGAGGGAGGAGTTAAAGAAGATGCTGGAGAGGAAAGGAGAAATAGATGTGCTGGCGCATAAGCAGGTCCGGCGTGTCCTCTGGTCGGGACTAGGTTTTGGCATTAGTCTCACCGGGTTATTCTTCCGGCTAACATTCTGGGAATTCTCATGGGATGTGATGGAACCCATTGCATTTTTTACCACATCCACTGGCTTGGTCATAGGCTATGCCTACTTTCTGTTCACTTCAAGAGACCCTACTTACCGAGACTTCATGAAGAGGCTCTTCATTTCAAAGCAGAGGAAGCTTTTCAAGAGGCAAAATTTTGATGTGGAGAGATTCAAGGAGCTACAGATACGGTGCAGAACCCCTCTAGATGCCAGTAACTCTCTTAAAAATCGGGTGGATCTGGATCTGGAAGATGCTTTAAAATAAGGATTAACATTTTTTTTTTTCAGGTGGGTTTATACATTTTTTGTTGGAATATATATATATATATATATAGATAAGTTAACCATGTTCCCCATCTGTTTTCTTGTTGGTGGGGAGAATTTCATCTAACCTTTGTTCTGCAGACAACTAAACATTTCCTCCATTTTATTGAGCAAGGATCCCAAGAATCAGACCCTCTGCATTATCTGTTATGGCAGTCATCTTTCTTCCTTACTGTCCCTACCTTTATGGCAGTCATCTTTCTTCCTTACTGTCCCCACCTTCCCCCCCTTTTTGCTTTGAAGCTAAGTAAATTTCTTTGGTAGTCAATTTATTGATGAAAGCATGGCATCCATTACTAATGTTTACCATAATTTCAAAGGGAGAAATTTTTGTGGAAATGAAAATGCCTTTTGATGAAATGTAATTGTGATCCAAAATTATGTTTGGCAAGACGTAAAAATGAATGGAAAATTTAATCCGTTGGAATATATAGGTATAAAAAGAAATTTTGGGCAAATGATCATAATATCTTTAGATTAAAAGGTAATGTTTATTTACAAAAACTATATATGCCAATAAATGTTCAACAAATAATTCCAAAATAATTATATGATTGAAAAAGAGTTGGATAAACTAGTGCAATTAGGTTCAGACATTTTAATTCTTTTAAAGATAAATATAAAACTAAATTCGTGAGAAGACTTACAGCCATTATGAAATAAACTTGAAAAATAACATACAAGTTTTCTAACAAATCTTATCAAATTGACTTAAAATTATAAAAGGTAGATGTATTGGTGTTATTGATGTGTCGTCTTTTAAATAAAATAATTAGTCATTCTCATTCATTTGAATTCGTAAATTAACTCATTCAATCAACTTTCAGGAAGTAATTCTTCCATCTATAATATTACAAGGGGATGATGGAGTAGCACTAATCAAACGACATGAATGTTCCAAAAAAAACTTCGGCACTAACTTTTTAGTAACCCATACCATATTGATCATTGAAATTCTAAAGCTGAGTTATCAGTTTCCATATGCCTAGTGATAAACTGATGCAAACTAATTACAGAAGCGTGTATAATGTCCAAAAAGAAAATTTACATAAGCCTGTAGATGCTATTTTTCTTGTATATCAAAAACTCACTTTCAAGGTAATTCAGTAGTTCAACCACAGAATCTTCACTGGACCCGTTGAAGTGCTTTAGAATATCAGTCTCCGTAGCCTGCAACCAGTGAACATCCAAAACTTTTCTTAGTACAAAAAAACATGAAGAAAATTCCAAATATAGCTCTGAAAGCTTTCTATCAAAGATAAAATTTAGTCTCGACTGACCTCTTCATGGTCCTTCAGCCACTCCACTATGGAACTCTCTGACGCCTTCAATTTGACGGAATTTTCTTCCTCTGGTTCACTCACTTTTTGACGTTTCTTTTTGAGTTCCTCAGATAATAATGCAAGATTTTCTACCTGGAAACTATCGGCAGGTCCAGATGTTTCCTCATCCTTTTCTAGGTCACATTTTTTCACCGAACTCTTGGCAGACATGTCAACTTCACTATGCATTTCCATGTGGCATGTATCAAATGGATCCTGTGATGAATCTGATGTAATCTTTATGAGTTCGTCACTGTTCCCTGCCTGGCCACTTCCAGGCCATATGCCTTCTGGAGATATTCCAGAGTTTTCCATGGCCAAATAGGTCTTGATGTGCATATAACTTACCTGGCATCTTGGAAGACAATTTATTCAAACTCATGCTCAAATGAAGTGATAGATAATTCTGACTCATATTCTAGTGAATAATGACTTCTGACATTTCATAAAACTCCTTTTGAGACAAATAGCATGTTAATGGGAAAGTTTTAACTTATAAAATCCACCTACAATGACCCATTCACCGACAACAATACTACCCGGCGATTACAACACCTCAGCTGCTAGTAGCTCCGCTAATTGACTCTTACCCACTTTTATCGGTGATCAGCTAAAACATTACACGAGAATGAGACAAACTTGGCTCAAATATAATGATATTTGCAAAGGGACCAGCATGTATAAGGTAGCATCATTTTCAATCAAATAAAAATATTTAATTTGAATTTAAAATAGTAAGTCATCTCCTAGGAAAAAGAAAAAAATAAAATAAAACTACAGATTAAAATTCATCAGACACACATTTGCATCAACTAATAAAATGTTGTCAAAACGATAATTCAAGTTTTCTGGTAAACTCACGTCTTCTGGTAATTCAAGTTTTATAGGCTTCAGTTTTTCTTTAGATCCAACCCTTAGAATAGCACCCTGAATTTCAGAGATGATCTCAGGTGTCAGTCCAACAATCTCGCAGAATCTAGTCCAATTAAAAGGCAATCCTTCTTGGGCAGCTTCCAGGAGATAATCAGCAACAGTCTGCTCTTTTATAGGAGCTGATCTACCTGGAAAGTTCTGAGACAAAAACACACATACACCCACCCACCCACCCACCCACAGAGAAGGGGGAAGAGAGAAGAAAAGTTATACAGTGAAACATTAAGAGACATACATCTATTAGACTTTGATAATGACTAAAGACTAATGGACATACGGCAATCATCGGAATAGAAAGACCATCTTCGTGCCACATTTTCCAGGCCTCAAACTTTGCTGGTGTCAACTTCTTTGACGCATTGGTTAGACTTACAGGGGACAAATTCCTTACTGCAGGAGTTGGCAAGTTTGCTTCACCATCCAATGAAAGGTTCAATCCTTGTGACAATCGTTGAATGACTTGAAGAAAATGATCTCCATATTTTGTGACAAGGTGCTACACAAAATTGTTCAGAATTCAAATAAATGAAAGAAAATAACATTGAAAAGAGCAAATTTCATGTAAATTGGGAATATTTTTTATTGGCTTTATTTATCTGAAGACATGATTAGAGGTCAAATATATTTGATGATGCATCACGCTCTGTAATTAGAGATTTTGTGAATGTAAACTATTTGTCAATAGACTGTTTCTTCAGAGGTTTAATGCATGCACTTCATTTCCACTATAATTTCTCCCTTTCTTTGAAATCTGGAGAGCCATAATCATTTGACATTGCAAAGGAACAGTACAGTTGGCAATTTTTAATGATTTAGCTTAAATTTTTGCTAAGAAATCTAGTATTTACCACCTATAAGACTTTCATGCAGGACAAGAACCCCCCAGGGGGAATTATAAATTTATAATTATGAAAACAAGCAATGACTTTTGTCGGGTATGGACTAGTCCAGTAACAACTGCCAATGCCAATTCTAGAACTTAATGCAGTCCCCTAGAAAGAGACAATTGCGAGATAAAGTTAATCCTACAAAATATAGGAAAAACTATGTTGCTAAAATAGAAGTTCCTAACAAAGTAAACACTTTAACTACCATAAAACCTAATCATTATCAAGCCCCAAACTAAGGCATGACATCTGTCATATCTATGACTAAGATGGCTACAAATGTCAAATCCCCTTGCAATAATATCAACGTTCTTGCAATATTCTGCATCATGTTTTTACTGATTAAAGTTCTGCTGTCAGTTAACATCTGATTTATGTACTTCTCTGGCTGCCTCAACAAAAACAGTGTGTCTGTCTCTAATTACTTGGGCTGTAAAGGAAGTAATTATCAGAATCATAGTAGACTTGATCTGTGAATAATGAACAGAAAATGAGTGTAACTAGTGTGCTAAGAATAAGCTGAGTCATTGTCATACAAGTGAAAAGGGAGAGGGGTTAAGCTCAGGTTCACTTAAATATACTATAATTAATTTAAAAAGAATTAACTAGTTTACTAAACTTTCAACTGGTTAAAGCTTATCCTGGTTGAACCAGTTATACTAGTCCAGTTTGCGAAACTCCTCTGATGAATCTTTCTTTGAGTGCGACCTCCTGAATTTACTTGGATTAATATTTATTTTCAGCATAATGAAGAGCTACCTGATTCACACCATCAATGTTTGCTAGCCTTGCTTTTGTAGATGGTCTTGTCAGTGCAATTTTCTTGATTGTTTGATCACCACATATGGCATATCTACATATAAGATTCATTAGGAAATCATGCATAAGAACAAGTGGCCTTGAAATTTTAGGGGGGGAAAACCTACGGAGCTGTTCCAATGCTTCTTGCAAGTTTCAATCTCTCTTCCAAAAGCATTCGGTAGAGTTGTCCCTCAGCCTGAGTAAAGAAGTGCAACAGAGTTAAAGTTGACAGATGCAAAACAAAGAGTGAAACATCAAGCAAAATAAAATGTTGAACAATGTAACTGTTTTCTACTTCAAAATATGATTGTTAACTGCCTTTCCCGGGAAATAGGCAAGGAAAAGGAAGCGAAAAATGAAATCCAGGACAACAAAGGAAAAGACATTCATTTTAAAAATATTTGCAAGTAATTACTTAAAAGAATATTTCCAGTCAAAGGAGTTGAGTAAAGAATATAACACCACTTGACTACTAACCTCTGAAAAACCCTCAGTCTCTGAAGTGGCTAAATTTTTTAATTCTTCTTGTGCACATCTATTTTCCTCTTCATCAACCATTTCAGTAGTCACCGACAAAACTAAGGGTGGTTGATAATCCGGTGTGGAAGAGGCCAAAAATTGCTCTCCTTTTGAACTGACACTGATTCATGAAGAAACATATGATAGACTGTGGGTTTGATAAAGAAACACACTTGAATAAACAGAGAACAAGGGTTCATAATAGATGGCCTTAAACATGCAAAACAAAAATGAAAATTTTCTACACTTAATAATTACTGTGATTTTAAATATAACTTAAAAGAATCTACCTTACAGTTCTGTACACATCACGAACAGTCTCCTTCAAATAACCTGTAGAACGTTGGTAGCCAATTATTAACTGTGCCACTATTATCTTGTATAACATGATTGTATAAAATAAAGAGTATGGCTTTTTAGGTAGTATGGCCCATGTGAAATCTACAACAGAATAAATTGAACTAAAGTTAGCAAGTATACATATAATGAGAAAGCCATGCAAGAATTGATTGACTAAGTTTATTTGAACAGAAGGATCATAGTTCAGATACTTTCTTTTCCCTTTCACAGATTTTTTTTTTTTCAGTATGGATTTCATGTTGATAATGCTACCACTGTGTCAAAAGCTCTCAGCTGGAAGGCAGTAAAAAGGGAGTCGATACCCTCATTAGATAGAACAAAACTGCAAGGAGGAAAGTGAAAAAGAAAGGGTTCTGTTTCCGTCCTTCCCTATCAAAAATTGAGGTGGGAGGATGCAGGATGTTGAGGTAGTCCAGAGGGAAACAGAGGCAGTCATCCATCCCTGGCCTCTTGCTGTTGTGACCTTGTGCTTGCCATCTAAACATATAGATTTTGGATACAAATGAAATTACCCACTTGTTGAAGTTTAATGTATTTATACAGCATGCTGTCCTTTAAAATAATTCTGAAGGAATGTGGGCATGGAATCTACATAATCAAACAGAGATTTATGAACAGGATTCCATTGTCTATGATGCACAATGCTGTTGTACAACAGATAAGATTTTCCATTCAGTAATTTTACTTGCCAAGTAAATACAGAAGGGACTTAGCCAGTGTCAAATTTTGTGCAGTAACCCTACAGAATTCAGGATATCATTGAAGCAAGAACATGAATTGACAAAACTGTATGACCACAAATAATGGCTAAAGCTGGATAAATTATTTTCACTCAAAAGTACCATGAAAAATTAGTTGATGTCCAAGTGCTTTCCACCAATTTGAAGGGTAAGTTTTCCCAAGACCATGAAGTGGAAGCTTGTCAAACTGAGCATCAAGAATTTTCTTGGCCTGTAAGCCACCAGCAAATATGTCTATCAGCAATTGGAAGGTCATGTTGAAACCTAAAAGCAACAATTAAGGATGAATAAAAACTTTATAGTATACTATTAGATTACACGAAGTAAAAGAGCTTCCTGTAGAAAGTACAGCAAGTTGAGCAGTGATACAGTAAGAGGGATATTAATTATGCCATTTGGATTAATTTTTTATATAGTTCTAACAAAGGATTCAGGTTTTTTTTTCTTGTTTTTTTAATTTTTTTTGGCCCAGTTAGGATTCAAGATTTGTAATTTGGGTACAAGGGATTTATAATTTATAATTAAGAAATTTAGGGTATAGTTGATTGGATCTTTGAATAGCTTATCCCTAGTAAATAAATATTTTATTTCCCATATTAAATTACAACTTCTTAAGTCTTAAATCTTGTTGTAGTTGATGTTTAATGGCTGATTATCATTCTCAGGAATTTCACCTTATATTAAATCCCTAGTTGAATAAGTTTGTCGAGTGTTTAAGAATTCTTGATGTTTCCCTCTCTCATTCTACATCAGACCACAACATAAAGAAAATAACACATTGACACGGATTCCACCAAACGGAGTTCAGATCTCATAAACAAACAAGGAACCAGACAAACTGCTTTTAAATGATACTAAATTACTGGCTATTTTTGATATTTAAGAGCTTACTCGGGACCCACGCAGGATGTCAATGGGCATATTGAGGCCCCATTTACCATTGCATGATTGAATGCAAGCCAGTAGAAGAAATGCTTCCTGTGACATGTCACGCTCCTTCTTTGAGACAGTGCAGTTATCACAATTTCCTATGACCAAGATTTAAAAGAAACTATGAGAAAAGACAAGATATGTAAGTATGTAACAACAGGTAACTAGATATATTAAAAGAAAAATTAACTGAAAAGAAGATGCTGCATGCTTATCACTAGGTTACATGTTATCAAGAGCAGCATAAATTTATACTCATCTTTATCATTAAGATGGCAATCACCTTAATTGTAATATATAAAGCTTCACACCATATTTTTGTCACTGACAAAATGGGCGTATCTTGATGTGTATCAATATCAGAAATTAAACAACAAAAAACTGGAAGCAACATACAGACTTAGACCGACAGGAATTTCAGAGAAATCTCTTTAAAAGAGGCTCGCACATAGCTAATACAATCTAAGCTGAAATCAAAAGAATGATGCAATTTTTACAATTACAGCAACTACTCTTTCTTTCTTGTTTTAACAGATGCAATAACAGAAGCATCTCGGTTCCCAGAGTATGATCAACATTACACAAATAATACAATGAGAATCACATTTTGAGTGTGAGCACTAGAATGCCATATATATTATTGTCATTAACCACTGAGCTTCATATATAACATATAGCCTATAAATATCTGACCATGCTCGTGGAATATTAGTTCAGCAGCATGTTAGTAAAGCCAACTTATTAAGTTATCAAATTATCCTGATGAAATCAGTATAACGTTCGATGTTTCAACCATGTCACCTGATGCATGTGAAATTTTAGACCTGCAAGTGAGGAAATTATTAATTGCATTAGGCATATAATACAAAATTAGCTACATCTCTTGGTGACAAGAGCACTTGGAAAGAGTTGCAAATCTGTTATTAGTAATAACAAGACAGTACTAGGAGAAATTTTATAACTCCAAGCAGTTTTTTCTTGTTATATCTCTCTCTCTATCCTGCTATCTATCTATCTATCTATCTATCCACACACTGTTCATACCAGAAAAATTATCATGGACTGACACTGTTGATCAGTTGGAATTTCTGATACACAAAGCATAGTTAATTTACACCCTGTGCAAGGGCTATAGTTAACAAGCAAGCTTGGTGTGAGGAGTCATCGATAAATCAGCATAGAAGAAGGAGAACAAAAAAAAAAAAAGGTTCTCTGGATTAAAGAGAAAAAACTGGAAAGAGGAAAAACCATTCCAACTTGTACAAAGACAAAAATAGAAAAGGAAAAACAACATGTGCATGCCATTTAAAGCAAATCTGATGAATTTGTAAGTTATGCAAGGGGAAAACATCTGCTCAAGTCACAAAAAGATAAGGCAGTTCAATAATTAGCTTAACTATTACATTACAAGTGACAGTATAGTTTTATTAAAACATCGAAGTGAAAGCCAAACCACATCTATCAGTTGAAACTTTCTCCCCAAAGTATTCAAGCAAGAACTTTCTTCTGCAAGTTGTCAGCAAGCAATAGCGTTCAGCAGCAATTAATGACTCCATGACAGCTCTTCTTTGCATTTCCTGGTACATAGGAGGCCAACAGATATTCATAAGACAGAACAATTCATAGTATTAACATGTACCAAGAAAAATACAAGAAGTCAGCAACTTCAATGCTCACTAAACCACAAAATCTCTTCCGTAACAATATCTAACTAAGGTCACTGAAAAAGAAAAAGGCAAAGATATATACACACAAGTCAAACCCTGCAAGATAAATTCAAAAACATGTACCGTCTGTAATTCTCCACAATAGAAGTTGCCCTTTGCAAAGTCATTTCTTGTGTAATAAAGCCAACAGACAGAAGCTATACCATCTCGACCGCATCGCCCACTTTCCTGGTAGTAGGACTCTAGGCTCTTAGGGCAACCATAGTGTATCACCCATCTAATGTCAGGCTTATCTATACCCATACCAAAAGCAACAGTGGCTACCATGATTTGCAGTTCATCTCTAACAAATAATCTGAGCAAATCAGCAAATGGCTCAGTTTGGCACAACAAGTACTGAAGCAACTTAACCAGACATAATAATGAAAGGGTGGGATATAAGCATGCTCTGCATTCACATTAATCGTAAAGGATCAAGATTTAATTTGCTATTTCAGAAACATAGAGGACAGAATAAGCACCTATGAGATTCCTCACGAGCTTTCTTATTCATTTGCCCATGGTACATCCCAGCTGCAATACCTGCTTCCAAAAGTGACTTGGAAATCTATGCAAAATAAGATTAAGAAAAAGAAACTCAGCAGATACAATCTCACTGAATTTAAACTATAAGAAATTCAAAATGGAGCTCCAAAGGGAAGACAATTTAGGTTCAAGGGAATAGATAACCAGTTCACCCAAAAAAATAACGGCAAGGTAGACATGAAATATTGATAAAAGAACAGTTTGAGCAAAAGCAAATGTTCCAATCTTGATGTAATTAATTACATATAGTCTGGTAGTCTATCTAACCAGGAATTATTAAAGCTAAAATGATAATTCTTATTTAATCCATGATTGAATGACCTCATATTACCCATGCACAATGAACACGCCTCATGGAACCTTTTAGCACTGCTTTAAATAGGTGTGCCTAAAAAGTCAATGAGTATTTTCAAAAAATACAACAATCCAAGCAGATTGTCCCTTTAGCATATATTGAACGTGTAATGACTCTCAAGAATCAAGATAGTCTTCTAAGATCCCTACACTAAAGGTTTAATATTTTTTTTTTTAAATATGAGAAAAAGAGGGACAGTTAACTGATTTTATTATGGTTCAGGAGTATCAGCAACAGCAACTATTCTGGGATCCACCAGTAATATTTTATAGCACAATACCTGCTCTACATCTTTGATTGTTGTGCAGTAGATTATAGTTGAACCACCACTAGCAACGTTTTTGGAAATATCTCGCACAAGCTCATTCAGAAAATTTTGTCCATGGTTAAAAGGCTTGACACCATAGAAAAGATTTGTGCGATCAAATGAACCAACCGAAATATAAGGATTACTCATCTTCAAGGAACTGATGATGTCAACTCGAACCCTGGAAGTATGGCATGATATAGAATGATAACTACAATGCATCTAAATTAAAAAATGGAAGTTAAAATTGTGCTATACATGAAAAGAACCATAAGAATATAGTAACTAGAAGAAGCATCATAATAGTATTTTCCCCTTAATAACAAAATATTGCAAAGAGCAAGGATAGAGCGGCAACCAGAAGTATACAATATGGAATAAAGTGGAAGAATTTTTGTATCTGTGAAGCTTTCAAATAGATCAAAATCTCTTAGAACAAGACTATGAACTGCTGTCCCACCTCATCCACAATAGTTTATCAAAAACGTCCAAGTTAAAATTATGCAAAGGAGGCTCCATAACTTCTGAAATTGCAAATATATTTCTGCCACAAGCAACATCACATAGAAAAGTGGAGTACTTTTAGGGTTCAAAAGTGGGGCTATGCATCACTGATAATCCCTTCATACATGTCTCTGACTCTATAAAAGGCCTCAGGCATCACCAGGAGGACTGGACTCCTTTTCTAAGCAGATAACAGACCAACTTGTACAAATGGTACAGCTTTTTTCCTTAAGGAAAAAAAATCAGGATTTGTGGCTGACAAATGAAAAAATAATAAGTTAATTTTGCAATTTCCATTTCTCTTACAAGTGAAATGCTAATCCACAATAAACCCTTTTCCTTTCAAGAGAATTTCAAATGGCAACACTGTTCCAGAAAAAGATTTCAAAATGTGCATCAGTTATGGAAAGAGTACAGAAGTTATATGCTTAATTAACAGCCCAAGCAAAAGATAATTACTTTTCAGTAGCAGTTGCAGTTAGGCCAACAAAAGGAACATCTGATAGAACACCGCGTAACTTGTCCAACTGCTTGTATTCCACCCTAAAATCATGGCCCCACTCTGATATGCAATGTGCCTCATCAACAGCAAAAAGACTAATTCCTTCCTTTAGCAAATTCAACCAGAAGCTGCACAGATTTGATGAGAGTAAAGGGCCACTCATGAATATCTCAAGCAGTATTATCTCAAGCCAGAACATGCAAATAAGTAAATCACTGTAAAAGAACCACTTGGTTATTGGCTTAATGATTATTATTGAATGAAATTATTTTTTGCTTTATTATGTAACAATGTAATTTTCATTTGGAATAAGGATTTGTAATAGGATAATCTGGGGTAATTTATAACTTAACTAGGGATTTAAACAAGGCTTTTGGGCCTAGGGTTATATTAACCCATATCATAGTAACCTAGTAGGAATATCATTAGGGATGTCAATAAGATTTCTCATTTTAGTTGCCTATAAATAAGCATTTAATCACTTAGGAATAAAACACTGATATTGATATATCGATCTATTAGAATTGAGTGCTAGTCATTACTTCCAATTCTTTCCCTTTCAGTTCTACATCAACTACCCTCCTTTTACATGCACAGCGGTCTTTCCAATCACTAAGGCATAGGGTCTGGTCTACCTCCTATAGTACTGATAGCATTCATAATAATGAATTGGACTACACCATTGTAGATTATGCATCATTCCATTCGAATACCTGGTGGGAATTAAACATGCCTTCTCAGGAGTCATGAACAAAATGTCAAATTGGCCTCTCTCAGCTCTATTCTGGACAGTGGGATCTATCTGAGCACTTCCAAGGTACTCAGCTCTGATACCCCGTTGTTTTAAAGCCATTACCTGTTTTCCAATTTCTTTTCTGTAAGATAAACAATATTTGACGGTATAGAAAAGGCACTGAGATCATAAAAAGGTAAGCCAAAGCCAAAGCATAAAATGCATGCAGATCAATTAAATCACCTGGTCTTGCATTAACGAAATTAGCGGGCTGACAACTATCCCAGTCCTTCTAACAACCAAAGGAGGTACCTGATAGCTGTTAAAAGAGAAAACAAGTACAGTTTGTTTTTGAACTCTCAAAGTTAGGTGATGAACTTCAGGATAGGTGAAAAAGAGAGGGAGCTGATTCTTTTTACCACAAGGACTTCCCACTGCCGGTAGCCATGACTACCAAGCAGTCCCTTTTCTCAATAATTTTCTCGATAACATCCTTCTGGTAAGGCCGAAACTCAGAAAACCCAAAGTATTTCTGTAAACCCAGTAGCAAATAAATGAGTCTTGAAAAACCGTAATATCAAAACTGCTAATACCTCATCCGGAAATTGCAATTATTGATGAGCATTTTACGCCATGTCTGCATGCCCTCTATACCATAAACCTTGCCATGCACATCTTTTAGATTAAAAATGCTACAACGGCCAAACTTTTCTTAATCCTCCCCGAATAAATTGAAAGATGGCCGTGAGCATCCAAAAAAGAAAAATACGCTTTTAAAATGATGAAAAAGATTCAGTGATATTAAAAACGAGGAATTAGATAATTCCCATTAGAGGAATGTCAGAGGAGACATAGAACGGCGCAACCATATGCATTCCATCATTTTTATCTCCCAAGGAAAATAAAAAATCAACTTCATAGCTTGAGGAGAATACCTTGAGAACCGTCTCCATCGCTCAGTTGAGACGATGAAGGGACCGAAGACTCATAAAGTTGGAGGCCATCTTTAGAGTACTATCTTATATGAGCGCCACTGATGTTCCCGCCACTTCCCCTGTGTTTTTTTTTTTCTTACTGGCAAAGTAAGGAATTAGGCTCGATTTTCAGTGGGCTTGTCGGCCCAATTCAAACATACTAAGGTATTCTTTTAGGTAATTTGCTTGGGTAAGAAGGTTCAATCTGACCGTGGGCCAGATAACTGGCCTAAATCTAATTAAGTCTAATTTAAATAAAATAATTTTTTTTACTTGATATGTCCCCTATATATATATATAAATATAATTTATTTATGTGTTTTTTGTCATTTTTTGAGATAATCTTGAAAGATATTAAATTATTAATTTTATTTAAAAAAATAAGTGTTTCAATTTAGACTATCAGAAATTATATTTGTCTCAATTATGTTTTGTCATATGTTAAAGTAGTGTTTTGATAATAATAAATATTGGTGATTTAACAATAAAAATAATTAAATTAAGTAATATAATAAGGATTAAATTGAAATTTTTAATATTTTAAAAGTTAAATAAAATAATTATAATTTTTAAGAATTAAATTAATAATTTACTCTATAAAAATTGAAATTTGTCAATTTTTGTATTGTGACTTTAGATAAGAGGAGCAAGTAGTCACCATTAAATTATAAATTAATAATCCAAATTAATACAAAAAATTATCCCAAAAGAAAAATGTCACCAGATGTTGGTTTGACTCCGTGAATGGTCAAAACAAGTTAAAGCAATGAAATTCCTTTATAAGTGTTCCACAGAGACATTAACAAAATGCTTTGCGGTGAGCGTGGATCGAACACGCGACCTTCAGATCTTCAGTCTGACGCTCTCCCAACTGAGCTATCCCCGCAGATAGTCAGTCTTCTTTTAATTAACCTAAATGAAACTCTGACTGATGAATCTCACTTTAAAGACATTATATATATATATCTATATATAGAAATACATCATAATTCATAACTAATCATTTTGAGAAACTGCTTTAGCTTGGCCGAAAACAAAATCAGTTTGAGAAATGATTCTGAACATGGTGGCACACTGAAATCTCAACCTCAGTTGGTAAAGTAGGAAAATCATTATATTTTTCAGAACATGTACACCATTAGTATATTATTTATAAAATTCCAGCTTAGTATGTATAAAAAATCACCGTTCATATATTATTTAGAATATAATCACGCATACAATGCATTAGTTTTGTAATATTTATATTTGTTAGATCTAGACATCTTATAAATAAATTTCCAGACATTTGGGAAATTAAAGAGCAACCAATAGGAAGGCAAAGCTAAGGCAAACAATACGAATACATAGAAACTTCTGTACGTTGAGCTTTGAAGCAAGAAAAATGTTAATAATCCTTACGTTATAAATTGCCCTCATAAGACTAGAAATGCATAATTGGTACTGAGGTCCAGTAGATAAAGAAAATTGAAGAACACAGATAGAGATGAAGATCAAGATTTTTTTTACTTTTTTGGGGTAACTCTCCAACATTACGAAGCAAATCCCAGGCTAAAAAAATACATCCAAACTTAGTGCTCTTGAGCTTGAGACTCCACAAACTATGTAACATGTATTAGGAAATTATAAAATGTCCCCGGGGTACTTGAAATTGCAGAAGTTATACTGAGGTCCAGTACAACTTAAAGTTCGAAAGCAACGAGTAGAATTCTTCTGTGGTTAAAGCTAGTCATGAAATTGTCCAAATACGTAGAAATTATTATAGGAAAAGTTTTCTGTATTCATCTGCCTCTTGAGACATCTCTTCAAGGCTTCTGTCTTTCCTCTCCTTATCTAAGTCAAGTTTTTGTTTCAATTCCTTCTCCTTCTGGTCCATCTGCACCATTGGCAAACAGCCAGTAAAGAATATCACAGATCAGTCAAGATAGAAATGTCAACAGCATAAACTTTGCCAGAAAGAAAAATTCCATCTTACCGCATCATAGATCTCATCATTCTTCTCAAAATCACCACTTATCCTGGGGACGAGATGAATATGGACATGAGGTACAGTCTGTCCTGCTTGGGGCCCATCCTAAAGGCACATAAGGTTCAGTTTAGTGACATACAAGAAGCAAAAATGCAGGCAGCATAGTCCTTGCAAGTAGGGAAATTCTGAATATTGCAGTGACCAAAAATTACAAAAACTCCCCTCATTAAACGATGAAGCTGGTGTCTTTGTCCTAGTCTTAGATCATTCATCAAACAAAACATGCGTAACATCAAATGACAAAGAAATAAGCTACTTTCAGACTTCAACAAAAGAGTGTGGTTATAAAAAGTTTGACAAGCTGTACTCTAGGCAAATACATATTATGAAGACAGTAATTATTCAGTACAAGGGGAGGGTGGGTACAACATGCATGAAGAATTTCAGACTGTCAAGAGCTAAGAAGAAAATGATTGTTTAAATGCAAATTCAAACAACTATATCTATTATAAACATGTCTATAGAGAAGTTCTGGACAGAAAAGTAGATTAGTCAGAAATTTTGCAACAATTATTTTTTGATAATAAGTTCATAAGACAGGCATGATTGCAACAAAAAGAGTACTATCAAGAGCCAGACTATATCTTCCAGAAATATGTATTGTAAAAAACCAAAGCAGATTTAAATTCAAGGCTGAAAGAATTAACACAAAGTACTAAGTAAAACACATTTAAAATATGAGGATACTCCACATTAGAACATATATTAATCCTTTACCGAGATAATCCAAGAGAGGTCCACACTCCACAGTATAGTTTTTTACAGTGCAATAAAGTTACAGTGTCCATCTTTTTTGTTGATATAAGAGGCAATGTCTTACTTGGATGGCAAATGTAAGTGATGATGCCTTATGGTAGTTCTCAAGCTGCCTACCAACTTTCTGTGCCGTGAGCCATAAATCAGAAGTTTCATCAGCAGTAAGATCAACAAAACGTTTCACTTCACGCTTTGGACAGATAAGCACATGTGAATATTTGTTAAGTCAACCAAATTCAGCACCAAACTAAACTCAGTTTCATCAATATTAATAAATGCTAAAATCTTGAGGAGCACGTAACGCATGAAACCAACATAGATCAAGCCCAACTCTTCTTCCAGCATCTTCAAACAATGCTGGCAAGCATATTCAGGGCATGTTATAGCAATTCTCAAATAAAACAAGCCATTTAAACAGGCATCCTGGTTGTTCACCATAAGGAATTTCAACGACCAATCACATGGAACTTGGATAAAGTGTCAACACTATAACGAGTTGAACGCAGACTCAAAGATTTTCCTTTTTTTAACAGGTTAATAATACAAGATTAAGTTTTTCAAAAAAAATTTCACATGTTGGCCGATGCCAAAAAGAACTTTTCATAGTTGGTCCATGCTTAAATATTTTACTGCAGGACGCGAAATAGCAACGTTTGGGCTTTTTGTACTTCCCAAAATAAACAGTGGCACGTTATGATCCAACTATAAGATTTAATCTTGAACTACAAAAATGCAATAATCATCCCAACCCAGCACAGTATTGTTCACACCCCATAAAAAGGATATGACCTGCAAAATGAGCAGGAAAATTGATCAATAATCTTCGTTTTTTCAGCTATGGGAATATAATTTTTTTATAAATAATGTTGTAAACCGACCCTTTTCTAGCCCCTTTTACTAGTTTTACTATTTTTTGAGGCGAGAGAAGAACGACAAACGTTAAGGACATCGCACATACCAGGAAGTAGAGGACGCAGGTTGACCATGGCATAAGAAAGATCAGTGGAGTAGAACACTTCGCTCTGGTGTATCTTGTAAGGCCCAAAAGTATAGTATTCCGAAGTCATCTGCGAAATGCGTCGAGAGAGAACGAAGACTGAGGGTGGAAGCCAGAAGAGAAGGTAATTTTATAGTTGAAAACTCGAATTGATCGAAATCTACCTTAATGGCGGAGGAAGAGATTGGTCGTACTTGGAGTGATATTGAAGAATGTGGAAGATACGACCGAGGAATGGGAGCAAGAGAAGGCAGGAGGCGCAAGAGGAGTTGCTTCCCCATTTTCAACCAGAAATTGGAGTATTCGCTTTTTTCTTTTCTTTTTATTTTTTAAACATTTTTATCTTCTTTTTAATGTGAACTAATATATATATATATATATATATATATATATTCCTTTTTTTTTTTCGAAAAGCACATTTTTTCACATTTTTATAACGAACTTAAATAAACCCAATGTTTTACCTTTGTTATTATCTAAGTTTAAAATTTGACATTATTTAATGCTTAAAACATCATGCGATATCCATTTCATGGGTCTTGTCCATTTCTCTATCTAATTTGACATAAATGTAGACAAATTCTGTTAATTTTGATGTTATGATGATAAAATATTTCGATCATAAATTATTAATTGGATAATATTATAGTTTTAAAAGAAAAAAAGAGTTTGTAGTAGCGCATGCCACAAATTTTTTAGTAGCAATAAAATCTTTATAAGCTTCACAAGGATAAGATAATATCCTTTTTAGTTATTTTATTTATTAATTATTCAAAAAATATTATTTTAAGACATATAATTCTATGCCAGTCGCCGAGTCATCGAAAACTAGTTTTTGATCATTTTGTTTAAACATTGTTATCATAACTGATCTGTATTGGTCGGTTCAACCAATTGAATTGAGAATTGGTTCAAAATAATTTTGAAAATTGATGAATGATCGAACCAGTCAAAAATTAATTGAATCAGATAAAAACTTATACTAAATGAACCGATCCACTTGAATTTTTTTTACTTTTTATTTTTTTTTAATTTTTATTCTATAATCAGTTAATAAATATATTAATATTATAGTCTCGATCAATTTTAATGAAAATGTCAATGTATAGATATTTTATGAATTTGATATTAATAAATATTATATTTATTAATATTATTTTCCTATTCTTTAATTATTTTTTGTTTTGAATTTTTTATTATAAATATTATTTTGTATAATTTGATATTAAATTTTATTTTTGATTGAATTTATAAATTTATATTTATAGTCTTTAATTGTGTATATTATTTTTTAATAATTTAAAATAAAATAATTCAATCACAATTTGACAATTAATTATTCAATAAGCGTTTTCACTAATTTAATGATTCAATGATTGATTTAATTTAAAATCTTGTGTTAAAAACATTTTAAAACTATTGGCATTTTTTTTATGTCACAAAAACTGTAACATATATCATGAGAACTTTTCCCATTGGGTCAGCCCACCATGCTTAGCACAACCCAAACCATGAAACCCAAGCAGACTGTCACGAAATGTGAAATGGGCTCGAAGCCTCGAACCTTTGTTTAAGGATTCTAAGCAAGTCTAAAAGGAGTTTCCCTCTCTCTCTCTATCTCTCTACTTTATCTTGTCGGATACTACTGGTTCTTCGCGGCCACACTGCTCTGCTCCTCAACAAATGGCGTCCTTCGCCAATGCAATTATGGCGACCAGTAGTGACAGCAGATGGAGTATGACGTCACTCCGATCAGCTTTGCCGTCAGTTCCTCCTCCTTCTTCCTCCACCTCGTTTCGCTTCCCTGTCGCTGCAACATTTCCCTCATCGTCTTCGTCCTCACGTAGGCTACGAATGTCTCAGACCAAACCCAAATCCTTCCTTAGGTCTTTCAGTGGTCTTTCCCCTCAGAACCCTCTGTTCTTTTTCGGTTCTTCCTCAGGTACTGTGTCAGTTAGCTGGGTTCTACGGGAGAAATCAATCATTTGGATTTTCTAACATATAACTTGTCTATTGTTTTATTCAATTGCTTATGTAAAGTAATTTTAATTGCATGACTATGAATCTAAGCCATTTTGTTGTTTGTCCCGGATGTATTGTTGGTTGATGCAAATATTCTATTACATAATTGTACTGGCTTTTCTAAGTTTTTTTTTTAATACCCACTATTTGTTTTACTGTGGTATGGTTCTTTTGTGTAAGTTTTCTATAATTTGAGTACATTTTATTTTTCTTTTCATCTTTTTTGACACCACTAGATTAGATTAACTGACACACTAGTCCAAACTTACATGTTGTATGCTGGCAAAAAGAAATACTGTCCTTGTCTTTTTTCCTAAAAGACTGATGCTGTGGGTTTATATTTATCTTCTAAGCTTTAGGTCTCTGTTCTATATTGGATTGGCTGTTTAATTTATTGTGCCTTATTCATTAAGCCTGCCATGTAGAATATGCAATTTGAATATTATAATCAGGATTCAGGAGTTTTGTTGGCAGTTTGCTTTATATTGATGTGGTTGACAATTGGAAGAGTAGATTTTTATATGATGTGGAGGGTTTGAATTGTATATGTTTTAATCAGTTGTAAGTGGTTTAGTCTAAGTTTGATATGGTATTACATTAGATCCAGAGTTCAGCATCATTTTCGAATTAGAACTTAATTTGAGCTAGAGAATAGAGATTAGACATGATACTTACTAGTTTAGAACTGACATTTGACTTCTTAATGTTTTGAGCTCTTGTTAAGCGACACAAAACTTGTGAAGGAAAAGCAAAAATTTAGTGCTATTTCTGTCCCTCCTCTTGTGGTAATAGAAGAAAATGATGGAGGCTAGTGTATTTGTTGATGACACCGCTTCAGTGTTTAGACTAGTAATACTGATGACACCGCTTCAGTGTTTAGACTAGTAATACTTAGTTATCTTAAGCGGAAAACAATTTTTCACATGAAAGCTTTTAGAGCTATATGCATGTGTGAGTAAAATATCAGAATTTCAGGTGGGGGAGATCTATTACATGGACTTTCTTACTTGAAGACTACAATCAGAAGTTCCTTATGGTTGATGTGGTAGAAAATTGGGAGAGTAGAAGTCTATATGATATGGATGCTTTGAATTGTAGCTGTTTTAATCAAATGCATATGATCTAATTTAAGGTTGCTATATCGCCACATTGCTTTGTTAGTTTGATCCAGAGTTCAGCAATAAAAATTTAAACATTTAATTCAGCACGGAAATTGAAGCACTGATTGCTCTTAAGATATCAAGATATGATCATGCTTAATCCATTCTTTTTTGGATTACCACCATTTGGATCTAGCTTCAGGGACACTGATTGTTTGATTATTTGAATGTTCGAGTAATGAATTTGACAGTTAATTGTAAAATATTTTTATTATCATTTTTGTGAAGAGAAAATAGTATGATAGAGGTGGTCAATCATTTCTTGTCTTTGGGTCAAGCAAAGAAATCTTAGTGTCTTACATAGGTTTCTGCTGAAGAAATTCTCAGTGAATGAGACCTATTCTCTAATTTCTTGATGTACTCTTTTTCTTTGAATTTCTGTAGTATTGTTCACATTGGCTTCCGCGATTCTCTGCAGAATCTACCAGTTTTGATAGCTGTTTCACCATTATTGACAATGGTGGTCGAGTCTATGCCATGAGACATGGAAGGCGAGTGCCAAAGCTCAACCGGCCTCCTGATCAGCGCCGGGCACTTATTCGGGGCCTCACAACTCAGCTTCTTAAATATGGCCGCATCAAGACCACCAGAGCAAGGGCCAGTGCCATTAGGAAGTATGTTGATAAGATGATCACACTAGCAAAGGATGGTTCTCTTCATAAGAGGAGACAAGCCCTTGGCTTCATCTATGAGAAGCAAATTGTTCATGCTCTATTTGCAGAGGTTCCAGAACGTTATGGTGAGAGAAATGGAGGTTACACAAGAATAATCAGAACCCTACCAAGGCGGGGTGATAATGCACCTATGGCTTACATTGAACTTGTTTAGCCCCTGCTTTATCTGAGTGCTCCTTTTTTGGGCAATCTCACTGCAATTTTGAGATTGGTAATGTATTTCCTTGGCGACAATGGATTCTACATTTTTTTAATGTTTAATTATATCTTGTTTTTCCGATTAGACCTGAGTTTGCCCTTTTTCTTGGGTTATCTTTGTCCGAACTCCGAACAATTCATCTGTAATCTTAATCTTAAAACACATTATATGCAGAATACTGTCTCTGATGTATAACCATGAATAAACTTGCTTTTGCGGTCTACAGGACAAAGGTCTTGAAATCATCGAGCATGGTTTGGTCAGTAAATGTAAGATTGTTTTATTTTATATTTGAATTTTTAATGTAAAGATGTTCTTTCAGCTATCAAATTACAGCAAAGATTAAAAAAATTGAGATGCGAGAGAAATAGTGAGAGGCACCAACCAATCGAGGTAAAATGTCCAAGCAACATTGAAACGAGTTTAGAGGGAAATTTACCGGTTTCTCGTGGTAACAAAATTTAATTAAATCATTTCTTGTAAATTGATTGTTAAATGAAGATAATGTTCCCTTATTCGTTTGGTGCTGAATTATTTTTGAACCATTATTGAAGAAGAAACCTTTAATGACCAGTGCATATACTACTCTTCAATGCTATTGATCCTGTCAATGTGGTTTCTTTCTTCTGCTGTTTCATAACATCTTCACAATAGAATTAACGTTGGCACTAGTGACTTTTTTTCAGATTTTGTGATTACCCAAATTTACTTCAAGTTAACTTACTTGTCTACCAGCATAAGCCTTTCTGTGTTGGCACTTTTCAACGTAACATTGAGGAGGGAAAAAACTTAGCCAATGAGTCAAGAGATTGGTTTTGATGGAAACTTAGCCTTTCTGTCATAAGATCGATCCTCGCTCGTCTCCCAACTGGTGCATACCCAGTACACCATTAATGGGTTAGTGATCATCTGTGAAACAAAGCTAAAAATAAGCATATATAAATATAAACATGAAGGCGTTTTCTGATCATGTGATATTCTTATACAGACATCTGAATTGACCTTGTTATTGGGTATTGTTTCTGTATGATGGCTCACCAAAAACAAGTCAGAATACCATGTTTATGTTTGAGGTTCAGGAATTATTGTGCTCTTTATTCTTCAAAGTTTGAAGTTTTTTTTTTTTTTTTGGGGTTAAGAATAACTTAGCTGAGCCTGTCACTTTTGAGTGTCAAATTACAAAATAGGTGTAAAAATGATTTTGAATGTATTGTTTGGGCAATTAAGTTATCTCACAGGCTGGGGCATTTAAAATGGCTTGAACCAAATTAAGTAGATTTTGGTCCATTATTTGTAGAATTTTTGTTTGCTTGAATTCACTTTTATGTAAAGCCTAAACAAGATGTAAGATCTTCAGGACCTTAAAATGAAAGAACACGTTTTTGTCTTGCTGCTACTGTCGTGTAACACAAATAGAATAAGAACCAAAAAGGGAAAAAGAAGAAAGTTATTCTCCCTTTTGGGTGTTTTATGGATCAATAGGGAAATTAAATTTATTTAATATTCATTTTTCCTAATTGTGAGGGGGAGGGTAAAAAGGATAGGATAATATTCTTATATTATCATATTACTATACATGCAAATATGAAATGGGTCATGGTTTAAATATATATATATATATATATATATATTATTTATTTGGGATTATATATGGAATGTTACTTTTTTATGTTCTATATATAATGTAAACAATATATACTTGTTAATTCCTTTAAATTTTGATGAATCGAAATAAATTTATGATTCGATTAAAAAAATAAAAATTAAAGGTTTGTGGTGTGAACAGGGTGAGAACTAATCCTAACCCATTTTTTTTTTGTATTTTTTAGAAGTGACTCGAATTATTACTCATTATATATATATATATATATATATATTGTATATAGTTTTATGGTTTTTTTAATATCTTGTAATAATTTTTTTATGTTCGAGGAATAAAAAATCTCTTTCTTTACTCGTGGACATAAGTCATATCAACCGAAACATATAAATTTGTGTATGTTCTTATTAGTATTTTTGTTTTGTCTTTTTTATTTTTCTGTTATTTTCGTAAAAATACTATATTATATGATTATTTATACAAATTTCTTATTCTGTTAATTACATATCTGTTCAAGAAAAACATTGCATGGGATTTGTGCTTATCAGGTCTGCATTTTGTCATGCCACTGAAATGAAGAGTAAGTTATATTTCTCATTCCATAAAATATAAGCATAAATATTGTTACTTGTAAAAACGTTCCTTAATGAGAGGCCTTGCAAATTTAGACGATCTAGATTCTTCCCTTATTCTATATTTGCTTATCCTATCAGTGACTCAGCAAATAAAGGAACGAATCAATTTTAACTGGGAAAGAAATCAACGTTATGAATTTCTGAAAATAAGAAATCAAAATTAGAAGTCCAACAATTGCAGAAACAAATGAATTTATTAAGGAAAGAAATTAAACTTGTGGATTTGTAAGGGAAGAAATAGAAATAGAGACTTAGCAAACAAATTAATCTTAATTAGCAAAGAAATTAAGCTTTTTAAATTCATAGAGAAAGATTAAATTGTATGATTAGAAAATGAAAAAAAAATATTCATAGAATTTTATTTGAAAGAGCACAAAAGGGGGTTAATAAAAAAATTGAATTAAATAGCTCTCCTGTGTAGTAGGAAACGGATTCCCTTTTAAGGGCAGGAGGGAATTCGGATTGTCAGATGCGGCGTTTGAGAAATCTAGACCATGTATTCTAGTTGAAGAAACTATCTTCGGCCTATGCTTGGAACTTTCAAAGAGAAGAGAATATAATGGAATGAAACAATTATAACTTAAAATTTTATTTTATGTCAATTATATATTATATGTTTTTAATTAGTTTCAATTATATTTTTGAAACTATTGTTGTCAAAATATTTAAGTGCAGACGCTGATGTAACATCTTATTTTACATGCTAAATCATTTATTCTGAACACGTGTTATGTCAAATGTGAATTTAAAATGACAAAAATACTTAGACAAAAGTACTTTATTTATTTTCGGTAATGAAGGAATTAGGGGCATTTTAAAGTTCAAATTCTGATTCCTTATTACAGCAGAAGCAGAGATTTTAAGTTCATTGAAGTCTCTAGCAAATCATCCAAGTTCCACATTTATTGCTCGCAGATATTACGATCTTTAAGTCCTCTTAAATGATAATGACTTTTCAAGGTGTTATTTGTGATGATTAATTTCTCTATTATACAGATATTACGATCTTTAAGACTAAGAACATTATTCCAATGTTCATGGACAGAGAACAGTGTGGCATAACTTGCTATAAAGCATAGTTAGCTAACAGATTGTTACCAATTGTAATTTGAGGGCATTGACATTTAGGTCCTTGAAACAATCATATTCTCTCAATTTTGTCTTCTAAACTTGGACATTCTCATTTCAGTCTTCCAAATTATATCCCACTTTCACCAAGGTCCTCTGATTAAGCTTTTTTAACATTAAGTTAACAGAAAATTTTAATTTCCTAATCAAAAGCTGACAAGACTACTAAATACTTAATGGTTATGGAAACATGGGAAAACAAAAGCACCAAAAGGTCTTGATTTTGTTGGAAACACAATTTTGGTGCTGGTTTTTTCTATATTTCAGTCACAACAAAGCATTTAAACAGCTAGGCTAGCTCTTGGTTAGACCACATAACATTTATTTGATAAGCTTAACGTGAGGACTGTATTGAAGACAAAATTTACTTTGGAGGACTGAAGTGAGAATGTCAAATTTTAGTAGACAAAATTAAGAAAATGCATATTTTTCGGGAACCAAAATATCAATTAATTCTATTGTCAAAAAAGAATTTTTTTAGTACAATAGAATACTCAACTATTTAATTTGGTTTAGAAATATTTAAAGTCTGATTGTTTTGTAAAAATATTTTTTATTTTTATTTTTAATCTTTATTTATTGAAAATAAAAATCGGTTACCAATTTATTTAATTGTAAACCAATTACCAGTTAGTTCCATTTAACTATTTTCAAAAAATATATTTTAGGAAATGAAAATTGAAAATAAAAATAAAAAATATTTTTACAAACCAAACATACCCTTACTTTTTTGGAATTATCATGTTCTGTTTACTCCTTATGCTACTTAGAAATTTTTGTACACCTAATATGCTGGTACGCATAGCTATGGGGACTACAAAAATAATAGAGGCCATGCATTTTTTTTTTTCAACAAGTATTCTCTAATGGAATTAATCATGTTCAAAGTACTATCAGATATTAAACATGAACATCTCTTTTATTGAGGATTTGAATTGTGCTTCACCACTTTATGAAAAACTAGTTTAAATCTAATAAAACGAGCTTAACCTGACGGGTTAGACCCATTTAGTCTACTTAAAAAATGGGCTGGGCTGGATAAAAATCAACCCATTTAGAATCTGGCCTAATTGGCCCCCGCATAACCCACCTAATCATTATTTATTTATTTATTTATTTTATTATTATTATTATTATTATTATTATTATTATTATTAATAATAATAAATATAGTACTAAGTCTCAGTCTCTCAAATTCAGATATGACTCACTCTCCGCTCTCATCTCCATCTCTTGGTCTCTCATAGTCTCGTTCTCTCTCAATCTCAAATCTAATCTCATTCTTTCTCAATCTCTCCAACTCTGATATGTGAATCTCTCATTCTCTCTCAATCTCTGCCACTTTTTCAATCTATGTGACTCTCTCAATCTTTACCACTTTTTATCAATCTCATTCTATCTCAATGTCTACCACTTTTTCAAGTTTAATTTTTTTTTTTAAAAAAAGAGGCGGGTTGGCTTGTTAACCTGCATTAGGTGAGTCTAGTTAAAAAATTACTAGTCCATTTTAAAAACAGGTCAATGTCACGACCCGTTTTCTAGGCACATGACCGGCACAATGATAAATATCCCATCACTGTAAGCCTTTCGATAAATTCTACCCATGAGTTTAGTCATTATCAAAATAACCATTCCAAAAGAAAATATATCAAATTTTCTTATTTGAAATTCATAGAGATGATTTGCACATAATAATAGATTCTCAATATAAAATACATTATTATGCTGACATACAAACCAAATGCCAAACCCCTGACCTAGATGTCTTAGACGATTATAGAGCAACATAATCTATAACAAAAGAGGGGTCTACCCGACAACGGGAAGGTCCAAAGTGATCTACTCCTCTAGCGGATATTCTTCATTGGCAATCTGATCTGAACAAAAAGGTTGTACAAACAGTGTGAGCTTTTAAACTCAATGAGCGAATCGGCCTCGCGTTAATAAAATTCAAATACATCACCATTCATGCAAGCATATCCAAAGGCTCATACTCAACCAATAGACAGAAGATAAAAATTTATCCAATTCAACAAACGTTAATAGTACTCGTCAATGACAATATATCCCGGAGAGCACACACAGGCCGGCTCACCAATTATGTATATTTCCGCCATGACGCACAACCTCATCCTCTTAGCTAGGGCGCCTCACGGATTTATCACCAATCCGGGCTATATCCCTACTGAGGGAATCGTTGTCTCCACACTCATTAGTCAAAACACCCTGTCAACCGGGTTTTTCGCCTTGCCGTGAGAGGGGGTACTGTCCCGCTCAATCACAATCAATAGCATTTCATATCATAATCACAAGCTCAATATAATATTCATCCATATAACAGGTATAGTATATAACTATATTATAGATTTATAAACCACAAATCAAGATAACAATTAATCTGTTTTTGAAAAGATTCAAACTTCACATCATCATGAAATACTTGTTTCGTCTTATCTATACTTCTGGATTAATTATCTCATTAGATTTGTCATAATCAGAGACGAACTCTGTCTCTATGTAAAACCTCAAATAGGTGTCATCTCAAAAGTGGCACGTGGTCTTTTCAGTTCACATTGAATATCAGAACACATGATACTACACACATAGCTTATAACTTTTATGATTACAAGCACCTCACCCGAAAGCATCATTTTGGCCATAGGCAATACTCTTGGCTGAAGGTGATCCTTCTACCTTAAGGCGATACTCTCAGCTGAAGGCGTCATATAAAAGGCAAAATCACATGAAATCATTACATAAATTTCTAGGAAGAACAATCCTAGAAAATATGATAAGTAAATAACATACTTTTCATGCATAATTATAAAATAAATATATATAGAAATTCCTCTCACCTCAATGACTCATATAGAGTCGTATCCCTTCAATGCTTAGGGTAAACTCATAGTTCTCTATACATAGGTTCATAAAATACTTATTTAGCATTCCTCCATAGCTCAAAATTGCAATGAAATATCATTTTAGTAACTCTGCTCAGTCAAAAGGATATTACCATTCTCTGCTTTAGAATTTTCATAATCAAGTACGAAATATAAGTCCAACATCTTCTCATTCCTCAAGTTCTTTTAGTAAAAGGAATCACTTCAACAAAGAAGATCTAAATACTAACTTAAATTTTATTTCTAGTACATAGATAATTTTAATACATGAACCTTAGACCAAATATAACTTTAGGTACAAACAAAAGAAAGAATAAATTAAGGACGAGGAGGCTTTTGAAATGTAGAAGGTGCTCCAGGTCTAGAAGAGGAAGGTGCTTCATACCTTAAGGAGGAAGCTAATCGTTGTAGCCTAGAAAGGGTTTCTGGAGGAAGCGTCTGGGAAATTTGGCGAAAAGCAGAAGTTACTCCGTTCATACAGTCAATACACCTTGCTTGTTGGTCACGAAAATTTTGAGTTGCAAACATTGAATGTCTATCAACTCGATTAGCTAGTTCCCCGAAACGACGGTTTATCAGTTTCTCTTGATTTTCAAAGAGACGATTTATTAGTCGCTTCTGGTCCTCTGTCTTGTATTCCAGGCTCTCTATCTTACGCTCTAGATTTTTGATCTTACGCTCCAGGAACGCAAGCTTATTTTCTGAGGATGTTGCAGTACTGTCCTCCTCCATCTCTATTACATCCTTCTTTCTCTTCTTAATTTCTGGTGACCTATCTACAGGTCTCTTCCCTTTGTTATCTCCGAGACTTAGATTTAAATTAAGCTCTACGTTGCCAGTCTCAAAATTCAAGTTGAAAGACTTATTATCGGCCATTGCTCTAGGGATCTCAGAAATAACTTCGAATGAGAAAGGAATGGAGATTGAGAAATAGGTATGTAATGAAAGAAGTTCGCTTGGTGTGATGAGTGGGGTAACGGGCGTACAAGATTTATAGACAACCCGAAGCCCCTGGAGCTAAAGCCACCACAACCTACACGCCGCTCGCTATAAGGTTTACAGATCACATACGTCGCAATGCCAGCAATTAATGTCGGACATGCAAGTAAATAGTAAATATAATTTAATGCAATTAACATAAGTCAAAGATTTCCTCAAAAAAATTTTCGGCTAATCTTGACCTTTCTCAAAATTTTCGACTAATTGCCGTTTCAATCTATAATTTCCTCACTCTATACTTGTCTTATAGTGTAATCTCAGATCACGATATCACTCTATGATCGGGTAGTCTCATATTAGCCTTATCTTATATTCTAATCGGTGTCTTTACTCTAGACTTACACATAATATATATGTAAATATATATATTTTAAAACAAAGTTAACTGCTTACGGTCGCATGCCTTAAGCATTATCATGATGTAAGGAAATCACTGCCTTTCATTTGCCCATGAGAGCATTATATGTAAGTATGTGTAACCATGAAGATGTATTATCCTCTACACATTTCATTCTATCCAAGTCATTTTGATTTCTCATTCTCTATGAGTATATGTAGGATCATCACATATTCTCCTTGGTCGTAGCCTTCACTCATTATGCATGAATAACATACATACATGTAATTACAACATGATTCAATCAGTTATGTATATTATACTCAACTGAAGGCTCTCAAGAACAACACAATAAAACAGAGAAATGCATTTCAGTTCATCATAAAAGCATCCAAGGCAATCTTTAATGGCTATATTATTAAGTTCTTTGAATTTCGGAAAATGCCAACGGGAGAAATGGGAAAACCAAGTAAAATCGGCCGCAAATCCACCGAATACTGACTTTCGTGGTTTTGGCATTAATGCAACGCGCTATCGGTGTGCACGCCTACCCTAGACTTCTGGCTTCCAGCTTGCAGAAATCCATAGGTTGATCGTGTAGGGGTGCGGTGAAGAGATATCTTCTTTGTCTCTTAGTCCAAATTTTTTCTCTATAAAAACCTTCTCAGCGTTCTCAGTTACCACACCACAAAGTGTAATAATCTTTGAGCCTACAATCCCCCAGTATTCCTCTCGCCTCATACTCTTACAAAAATTTCTAAATTTTTTCAAATCATGGCCTCAAGGAAGTACATTGATCTCACAGTAGAGGCTAAGGAAGAAGAACTTGACTTAAACTTAAGTTTATGCAGGGACAAGGGCAAAAGACCTCTCGAGGGACCTCAAGAAATTCAAAAGGAGAAGAAGATGAAGAAGATTGAGGAAGCCGAGGAGATTAGCACAGGCCATAGCTCAGAGGACAAAATCGCCTGTTTAGAGCAGGAGGTGAAGATTCTCAAGAAGATGATAGAGGACCTGGAGAAGTTAACCAAACGCAATAACGCGGCAATGACTTCGAGAATAGATAGGTTCTTCTATTGGTCCACCCAGTGCTTCTGCAATCAACAGCAAAGAAGTGTTGATTGTATGAATGGAATTTACACTACTCTCCGCGACATTGCTATGTCTCTTGCTCCAAGGAATGGTCGAGGGGTGATGATACAATACAACCCTCCTAATCCAAGACCACCTCGCTTTTAGATTACTCATACATGAGTAAACTTCTTCTTTTTTTGCAATGTAATCCTTCAGTTTTTTTTAATGCAAGTGGTTTCTTTTATTGGCTGGTACCCTAAAATAATATAGCTACACAAAATCAATCATGAATTCAGCTTATAAAATCCACCATATAAAATTTTGATCCGACAGCAACGGAATCAAAACAAGTAATAACCTTTCCTTTACTAAGTTCAAAAGTGTGGCCATATCTGTCTAAAACTAAAACTGAGAACATAATTCCTAAGAAGAGATAAGTCTCGGAGGGAAAGGAAATGGAAACATCCTACAGGACCTTCAGTAGAGCCGTCTCTCTATAATTGTGCCCGGGTTCACAACGATAGAGGAGGTCCCACTAAGGTTACCTTGCTCTGTAATCACTAGGAGACCGAACAACCATTGCTCTGATACCAACTTTGTCACGACCCGTTTTCTGGGCACATGACCGGCACAATGATGAATATCTCATCACTATAAGCCTTTCGATAAATTCTACCCATGAGTTTAGTCATTATCAAAATAACTATTCCAGAAGAAAATATATCAAATTTTCTTATTTGAAATTCATAGAGATGATTTGCACATAATAATAGATTCTCAATATAAAATACATTATTATGCTGACATACAAACCAAATGCCAAACCCCTGACCTAGATGTCCTAAACGATTATAGAGCAACATAATCTATAACAAAAGAGGGGTCTACCCGACAACGGGAAGGTCCAAAGTGATCTAATCCTCTAGCGGATATTCTTCATTGACAATTTGATCTGAACAAAAAGGTTGTACAAACAGTGTGAGCTTTTAAACTCAATGAGCGAATCGGCCTCGCGTTAATAAAATTCAAATACATCACCATTCATGCAAGCATATCTAAAGGCTCATACTCAACCAATAGACAGAAGATAAAAATTTATCCAATTCAACAAACGTTACTAGTACTCGTCAATGGCAATATATCCCGGAGAGCGCACACAGGCCGGCTCACCAATTATGTATATTTCCGCCATGACGCACAACCTCATCCTCTTAGCTAGGGCGCCTCACGGATTTATCACCAATCCGGGCTATATCCCTACTGAGGGAATCGTTGTCTCCACACTCATTAGTCAAGACACCCTGTCAACCGGATTTTTCGCCTTGCCATGAGAGGGGGTACTGTCCCGCTCAATCACAATCAATAGCATTTCATATCATAATTAGAAGTTCAATATAATATTCATCCATATAACAGGTATAGTATATAACTATATTATAGATTTATAAACCACAAATCAAGATAACAATTAATCTGTTTTTGAAAAGATTCAAACTTCACATCATCATGAAATACTTGTTTCGTCTTATCTATACTTCTGGATTAATTATCTCATTAGATTCGTCATTCTGAATCCAATTTCCCCCTATGAATCTTGGCAGTGTCCTACGACATACCTTTTATCACCAATAATGCTAAAACTCTATTAAAATAGGGTCGTTTCACTCACCTGGATTCCGTACGAGTATCACCTCTTTAAGTCGTTACGGACAAGAGTACGCAGGTGAATTTCAGTGTTCTGCTATGGAGATTTTCATGAAAGATTAGAGAAAATACGTTAGGATTGTTTTCGTACAGATACTGTTCATACGTATGGTCACTGTTTATACGTACGATTACTATTCATACGTACGGTTACTATTCATACAAGAAATAGAGAATACAATCTGTAAAAGAGTACACCAGGTAAGTTTCCAGGAAAGAGTGGAGGGTCACACTGGACACACTTAAAAACCAGGTCTTTCCTTAGCCAGAACTTTCCTAGACATGTATTCTTCACAGTTTACATTCTATTTCAGTAATCAGAGAATCAAAATAATATGTAAGCAGCTAAGGACAGTTTTTCTGATGTGGAAGATCGGTCAAAGCCGCAACCACAGAGCATACTTAAGAAAATAACTTCTAGAATTTGAAAGACATAGAAAGGCATAGTATTATTACCTAAGCAAAAAGGAAAGGCCCAAAATCTCAGAGGCCTAACATCGAAGCAAGAGAAACTTAAGGAGAGAAAAAGAGAAGTTGAAGGTGTGAGTTTAGAAGTGAAATGGAAGCGCCTATTTATAGGAAAAGTCAAGGGTACTATTTGATACTATGCACTAATAAAATATTCAATTTACTATTCATAAAAATGACATTTCTAATAATGCAGTTACTGTGCACCTCACGAAATTTTTTTTGTTATTACTATTGGAAACTTAAAGGGAAAACTATCCTTTCACCTTAAACTTTTAAGTTTCTTTTCAAATTAGTCCTTTCAATTTAGTCCCTGAGGGTATTTTTTACACATAAAACGTCATTTTCTCCTACAAACTTCTTTCTAGTTTTCTCTTATGACCAAACCACATCTAGTACTTGACATTTCGATTGTATAAATGAACAGTATCGTATACGTAAATAGTATTATAAGGGTGAATAGTACCGTATACTGAAATAGTAACAGTAGTTTGTAAACAAATATTTATATTTTATTTTTCATGGGTATTACAGTCAACTTAGCCCTTTTTTTTTTCTCACGGCGAGCCAACTCATACAGGTCAAGTTGGCCCACATTGACAGCTCTAGACTAGTCCATTTTGCTAATCCCAACCCCTATTGGCATGGATGATGCAATTGACATAGCCATGAAATTGGTGACCTACTCATCAGGATGAAAAACAAATGCTTAGCAACAAAAATGGAAATGTGATTTTGCTTTCTTTCTCTATTAGTATTGTATTATTTAATAACTTCTAAATTAGGAATGCTCAAGTTTGTTTAATTGCAAACTAGTTACTAGTTAGTTCCATTTACCTATTTATTATATAGCATTTTTCCAACTAGACCAATTAATGGAGGTGAATTTGAGTAATTTTCTATCATCTCCAGTTTCTTTTGACGTTGGCGGTGTTCAAAGAAAACTATGCATCAATTGGCCAAAAGATGAGATTGGACTAACATATTTTGAATGGCAAGAAGATCTTGCATCATGTGGTGGAGAGGCACAGGGCTTCCTATTACAAGAGGGTTTTGATCATTTTTTTCAATTTAATTCAACACATGTGCTAGAATGAGAGATCAATTTAACTTTTCATTCTAGTACATATGATGAAATACATTTAAAAAACAAAAAGGATTCTCCTATAATAAAAGGAGATTCGGGTCTGTGGTGGGATTTTGTATAGTGCTAACTTATGGATACTAAATATCAATAACGGTTGACGGGACCTTGATTCACTTCAGGGGAGAGTCTCTCTGGGTCCCTCTAGGAGGCACACATATTACTCTTAAGAAAAACAAATTTTGACTTTTTTTTATTCGTATCCAACTGGTGAAAATCTCCTCCAGCATTCCATCAGCTAGAGGAAATCCTCATTCATCAATGATGATAAAAAATTTAAACTTCAGGAAATTTTATAATACCAACTCACTTTTGTATTACTGTCTATATTATCTCTTTTGTACTTAGTATGAGTTTCTTTTTTGTATGTTATATAAAGTTGGTTGGTCAATATTGAAATGGGCTTCAATTGTAGTATAGTTAGTTTGTATAGTATGCGAGAGAATTAGAGTTCCCACATGAAGTAAAAAATAGTCAAATTGCTTTTTTTTTTTTGGGTTCTCTTCTCTATCTTGAAACAAATTATTTCTAGGAATGGTAATTTCAACCCAAAATTGGCTGATTAGGTCCACCTCGCCTTATTCGGGTTGGATTATTCAACGATTAACTGAAAAACAGAGCAAATTTAGGGATTCTCCGAAAAATACAATTGCGTGTTTAGGGGGACCTGGCAGGGTCTTCCCCGCCCTGAATGTATATAATATAATTTATTGAATGCTTAATATATATATATATATATATAATATTTTTTTATAAAATAATAATATGATATCTTAACAAATTGATGAATGTTATGTTTTTTGAATTTATTTTGTTGAGTATTGTGTAATAGGAGTTGTTATGATAAGTTTATAAATGTTATGTTGTTAAATATTGTGGGGCAAGTGCGGGTACGAGTACGAGGCAAAAAATCACTCTTCTTAGTATGGTTTCGAGGACAAGGCGGGTGGGGCAGATATTGAAATTTTCAACGAGTTTAGAGATAGGGCAAAACAAAAAAAAACCCCCCGCGAGGCAATGAGGTAGAGACAAGTAGTGAAAAACCTACCTTGATCTGCACCGTTGCCATCCCTAATTATTCCCTCAAGACAAAAGCAATTTTTAAATAAGTGGTCCTTACAATAGTAACAATAGCACAAATATGAAGACAAGATCAAAGGTACAATATATCTAATGTGAAAGCTACAACTTGACATGAAGAATATGAACAGCGTTGCAACCTATCCCGAAACAAAGAAAGAGAATGTCCCAAAAAAGTTTAAATTGTTTGTTAATCTTCATTATGCACTTTAAATTGTACACTCTTCCTTGAAATACTTAAGAACATGTCCTTGATTTAAAATTCAAGATCAATGTATTAAATTATTAAGGCTTTAAGAATTTTATTAAAAGGATTACAAATTGGCATAGCCAAACATAGAGCTAAGCAGTGGGTCGGGTTGACTCGATCAACCAACCCAACCCAAACAGTACACTTGGGTTAGTTTTGGTAAAAAAAAATTCAACCCGACCATTGGTGGTCCAGACAGCGGGTTGAGAATTTCTCAACTCGATAAATCCAATCCAAACTGCCAACCTAATCATCATTTCCTCATTCTCTCAGTCTTCGCTTTCTCCTATTCTTAATCATCTTCTTAGTCTCTCAGTTTTTGCCTTCACCTTATCCTATTTTCCATCATCTCTTCAATCTCTCAGTCTTTTCCTTATCATGTTCTTCATTGTCTTCTATTCATGTCTTCGTCTTCACCTTCTCCATCTCCATACGCGGTCCACTGTCCAACCATTAGCCACGAGTCTCCACTCTGATCTTGGCAAAATTTGAGTCATTTGACTACGTTCAGCCTTTTCCTTCTCCAATCTCATCTTAGTCTCAATCAAAAGTCTTCCATGACCATCTAGGCGTCTTCAATCTCATATTTCTAGTGTCTTCGTCTTCACACAGCCACACAACCCACAAGTAAGTCATTTCAGTCTTAGTCAGAAGTTTTTTATGACTGTCTTGGCATCTTCAATCCCAAATTTTTGGTGTCTTCATCTTCACACAGCCCACAAGTAAGTCAAGAAGAAAAAGAAGAAGTGAGAGAGAGGGAAAAAAATTGCCTAACCTGATTAAAAAAAAAATTGCATAACCCAAACCAAACTAACCCCGTTCAAGTCGATTTAGATTGGTTCGGTTCTATTATTCAAAAATGTTGAACCTGATTCAAATCAACCTGATGTCATTTGGTTGATTCGGGTTGAGTAGAACTGACCTGACCCATGCTCACCTATAATTCTACTTCCATAGGTTTTATTTGAGCATAACAAATCATTTTTTAGCAAATCAAATAGTCATTATCACTACAATCAACCAATGTTCGATATATAGCAAATCATTTGTGTTAAGAAGAAGAAGAAGAGAGAAAACGCCTAACTTGACACAAACCAACCTATTCGAGTCAGTTTAGGTTGGTTCGTTTCTAGTCTTCAAAAATGCTAAACATCACTTGACATGATGTTATCTGGTTGATTCAGGTGGAATAAAATTGACTTAGCCTATGCTCACTCCTAATTCTACTATCTTTATTTCTATAGGTTTTATTTGAACATAGCAAATCATTTTTTTAACAAATTAAATAGTCTCAACCACTTCAATCAATGGATGTTGGATATATAGCAAATCTTTTGTGTTAGTCATATATGAGAAAAAATGTAGTTGTAGTCCAAATTTAACATATCATTTGAGTTAATCTTATCAAAATGATAGCCTACATTGTTAAACAATTCTTGATAATGTTATGTTGATTAATTTAAAAAAGTTACTTTATTAGAATACGTTTCGCTTACCATATAAACTTTATCACATCGAAAATGACACCAACAAACTCATTATTTTTTGTGCCTAATGGGGAGAAACGTTTCACATCTAACCTAATTTGAATTTTTTTGATATTTTTAGAGGAGCAACTTAATAATTTAACAGTTGTCAAATTTAACGTTCCTTTCTACATCGAACCTACTACCGACAGCCTTACCTGGTATCTGGTTTCACTCGCAAAGAAACCACTCTCGCTAATCTCTGGATTATATAAGAGCCACTTGGTTATTTGGATAAAATGTATTAGAGATCCTTCAAATTAACTGGTGAGGAATTTGTAAATCTTTGAAAGATCTTAGGCATTCAAAAGAGTAGGTGGATTCATCTCCGATCGATTGAGTGAGCTTGGTAAATTTCTTACTCTTGCCTTTGCTTGTGCCTTGAAGTGGTATGTTGTTGTGTCTCAGAGATTGATGGTTTTTTTATGAACTCTTTTTTTTTGTTTTTTTAGTCGATCTGACTCGTGGGTCTGAGTTTAGGTCTAGATAAGTCCTCCAGCATTTTTTAAAAAAATTTTCATTAAAAAAATTTCTTGTGATTTGACAATTTTTTGTTGCTCAAACCACTCTTCTCCTTAAGTCAAATCATTCTCCTTCCTCAAAATTTTCTTTTTTCCTTTTTTAATTCATGATTTCCTTTTTCCTTTTTAATTCCATGATCGATATGTTTTGGATCTCTTCATTCCCCTCTAAACCCTCCTTAAAAATCGTATCTTTCACTTTCTTTGCCTCAATCTAGTTTAATTTGTAGCATTCACGACATCATCTTCTGTGAGCACCTCCGATTTAATTGGATATGTATATAATTTGTTCCTTGTGTGTTTTTTTTTAATAATCACCGTTGCTTCTCCCCTTTTTTTCTATTTCAAATCTCTCCTCATTCTGTTGATTTTATTTCATGTTTTTGAAACATTTTAAGAATTGTAGTCTAATATAGCATGAAGCGATCGATTAGAACCTAATAAAATTTTAAATTTTATTTGAGATTTTCAAAATATTTTAGGTTCAATTTGACTAAGTCAAATTTAATTAAAGCCCAATAAATTTTTGTTTACAAATTGATCTAACCAAAAAAGTGTTTTAAAAATTTTCATAAGCTTTTTTTTACAAATTATTTTTTTGACATCAAATTATCCAATTTCCTTCTCCGATCATTCTTTTATGTTTTTCTTTTTTTTTTCTCATAGTTGTAGGTATTCTAGTACGATCTACCCTTGTCTTGTTGCATTTATCTTATTCATTTTACTGTCATTAAATTTGGAAACGGATCCCATCCCTTACTATACAGTAGGACGGGCCAACATAATCCAACATCGCCACTCAGGATGGGGCCAATGGTGGGTCTCACTACTCTGCATCTATCGAACGGCATTGGACCGCTCAACACTTTTGTTGTACAATAGAGAATCAGGTCACATTAAATTCAAAATACAATTAATAATATGACATCACTTTATTTTTTTTAAAAAAAAGTCAACTACTTCGTTTAATTTGGATCGGTATCAAAGATCAATTAATACCCAATCCTTGAATAATCAACAAGGTTTTTTTTTTGAGACAGAGATAAATGATAAATTTAATGTATATCTGCATTTTGGATTTTCTTTTTGTCATATAGCTTTCTTGAATTTGGGCTTGGACTATTTAAAAAATGAGCAAAAGTCATATATATTATTAGCTCACAAACAATTTATACAAGTGTATATCAATACGAACTACTATTAATTATCTCATACACATTTAACACTCTACTTCATTTGGCTTTGTTGGCAGGTCATTCATAAGTCTCCTATAAGCTTTTTGAGTTTAGAGGCCTACCTTGGTCCTAGTGTAGTGACTAATTCTTAACCCACCTAAACTTCTGCTGCAAAAATCTAACCTTTATTTATATTTCTATGATAAAAACACGTCTGATTAGTCAAAAACTAGTTATCATATTACATATAGACTTGTGCCTACTTTTTTTTTGCAATATTTCACTATGAAATCAGTTAAAAATATAGGAACTTCATTTTATATAATATGATGAAGGAAGTAAAACTTATATGGGAATTGTGTCTTAATTTCATGTCTTGAGTTGACAGGGAATATAAGGAAGAAGTAAAGAATGACTGAAGACGAGAGAGATCAGCCTCAGAGGAGAAGAAGTGCAAGAATCATTGCATTGGAAGAGAAAAAGGAAAAGGAGAAGGTCTTGGCAGCTGAAAGAAAGAAGAACCTTGAAAGCAACAATAACAATAAGAAATGGAAGGGAAAAGCCATTGTGGTGGAAGAAGATTATGACTTTATAGATGATTCTGATGATGACGACGAAGATGACGACTATGACGAGCAGTTTGCTCCAAGTAGGAAGAAGGGACGACGGAAGTGCAAAACACTTCATCAGCTCATCGCTTCATCACCTCAGGTCTCTCTTTTGATATATATATATATATATATATATATAAATATCTCCAGCCTTTTCATTGACTGTCTCATGCATTTATAATATGTGAAGACTTCTCTAAAAAAATCTCAGAAGTTTTTAAGTAGACTCCGTTTATTAAAGATGGATAGATGAATGTTAATCATAAAGAAAATGTAAATGCCTTTCTTTAACTTTGATTCATTTGTGATAGTGAACATCTTTCTCAACTTTGAAGTCAGAAAATACTGTCTTCAACTATCACCTCTTAACGTTTAAATATTTCTGTCCATTTTCAGTTAATCCCGTTAACAAAGATGTCACTTCAAACTATCATTTATCATGTGACACTTATTTGTTTAGAAACTACAAATGAAAGAGTCTGAAGTGGGAACTCTGTTAACAGAAATGTGATTAAAATGGACAAACATGTTTAAAATCTTGAAATGTGATAATTAAAAGTGTATTTTTCAATATTCAAAACGTTGATAAACTGTTTGCAGATAGCTAAAAGTTGAAGAAGGTTGTTGGTATTTTCTTCTTTTTTTTTTTTTCCTTTTTTTCACTTGTCTAACATGCTTATCTGTCTATTTATAGCTCATCTGGTGCCTATCTTTCATCAACAAATATTACTATAAAAAGTTCAACTTCCTGACAGGCTCGTAGTTTCTACTCTTCTTATATTTGTCTAGGGATTATCATTCATCAGATAAAAATTAACATATCTTTAGACAAATACAAAAATTCAAGAATAAAAATCTTCAACTTCTCGAGAAGTTGAATTTTCCATGAAAACTCTTTCAACTATTTCTACCTTAGAATCTCTATCCTTTTATACAACATTCATGCACGTATATTTCCTAACCATGTAGCAGCTAAATATGCCATTCTCTCCCTATTCTTCATCCATTACTCTGCTTGCTCAATATGCTGAAAGATTGACCAAAAAATGGCTTCTAGTTGAGTAATGTATATAAGTATTGCACTTTGCATGCATTTGCATCTCTCACTTAGTTTCTCTATCATTTTACAGACGCACGGACGACAAAACTTAGAGAATAATGGTAAGCTACCCAAGACCTTACACCTTTGTGTGTGTTGTTATAAATAACGTAGGTTAAATTGAATTTGAGGCATGATAAATTATTTTTTTTAAAGAATTTATGTCTATATATTAAAAAATTACAAACAAATTCTTTTAAGATACAATAAATTAAAGCCCTTTGAAAAATTTGTAATAGTGTGTCAATTTATATTTAAATTTAAATCAAATAATATGGCTGTTGAAATTTTAAAATAATTAAAATTCAACTAACAAATTAGTTTGAATTATTCAAAATATATAATACTCAACCAATATATCATTTCAAACTAATACATTAATTTAAAATAAAATTGATTAGACAAAATTTTAATTATACATAATATTATAAACTATACAACACGTGTGTGTATGTGTGTGTGTTGTGTCCTTTTTGCTTAATCGTTATAAATAAAATTATCCTAATTAGTGATATGACAAGAAATTATTATACTTTTCAGGATCACCTGATAAGCAAGTGCTTCAATTTGTTGTGAACGTCCTACAAAGGTGATAATTAAGTGATAATTTTTTGTTTCTGATTTGTTCAATATGCTAGAAATGGGTCATTTTATATATGATTGTTGTTTGACAAAATTTAATTAAACCATAGCATAAATATCTCAAAGGAATCTTCAATTCCAATTTATATATACATGATTAGAATGGTTTTAAATTTAAAAAAGCGTACATTATGACTTGTGCAGGAAAGACCCAAATGAGCTATTGGCTGAACCATTTAATCCTAATGAAGTGAGTTTATTTTGCCTTTTCAAAATCTAATTCATTAAATGTTTCTTGTTTTTGAGTATTGAGCTTTGCCTTATTGCTTTTGAGGTTTTAAATTGAAAGGTTCAGGATCACCATATATAGAATTGTCTTCATAGTACAATTGGGGTTCATTTTGCTTTGAAAGGTATATATATGGAGTTATCTTCATAATCTAATTATCTTTCAAAGGTGCAGGATTACTGTAGACTTGTGAAGGACTCTATGGATTTTGGTACTATGAGAGCCAAACTTCACGAGAATATGTATACTAACATGGAGCAGTTTAAAGTTTGCAAACCATTGCATTTCCACAATTTCATCTCTTAATTCCATTTCCTTCTTTTTTCAAAAGAAAAAAAAAATCTTTTAAAAGTTTTAGAAAGCTAGTGATTCAATCACAACTTATTGAGTTCGCAACCAGTAGGCAATATCTTTAAGGAGTCAAATATTGTATGGTTAAGTCACACAACAATTTTCGAACAGCATTTTTTTATGAAACATAAATATATTGATACACACAAATATAATACATAATTATGACCCAATGAGCTAGCTAGACAGTAAGTGATCCTAGTAAGGGAAGTGAATAATGTGCGTGCGTGTGTGTGTGTGTGTATTATCTTTTACATGTAAGTACAATTAGTTGCAGTAATTTTTTTTTTGAGGCACATATATTCTGGAGGAAAAAAAAGAGGGAAATGATTTCCAGGCTGCTTTATTTATCACTGTTGGTGCTCATGCAACACCACTTACACATTCTAATATACTTGGAAGTCCTATTTTTCAATCATATATGCACCAGCTTTTTTGACTTCGTTTTTTAAGAATAACCATGACTTCAACCTGAGACAATATGGATATAACGATAGAGACTTATAATTAGATATATATCTGCCATGCATGCATATATTTATATATATTCGAACATATCTTTATACATAAATGTCACGTTTTTAAATCAATATTTTATATATATATATATATATATATATTCAATGACAACTGATTTATATTTCATGTATTAGAGCATATAAACTATGCAACAATGCTGTGATTGTTAAGCCCGCATTTACAATCTATGACTAAGTGGTAGGAACATATATAGTTTTACAGTCAAATTATGCGTTTATAATTAGGCTATATTAACAAGTATGTGCAGAGAAAGATGGAAGTAAAGATTTTGTTGAACATACAAAGCTAATTTGCAGGGAAAAGCAATAGGTGCAAAGAAGGTGTTTCATGGACTTTCAAGAGATCCCAAACATTCACTCAATAGAAAACACAGAGGGAAGAGATATCTTGGACGACCGAAAAATTCAAGTCACTTGAGACAGATTATTTCTAAATCAGGTGATTAATATACTATTTTATTTACATTATAATGATATGAGTTTTATTATAAAGAGCTCGAACTCTCTAAAACTTAAGTTCTTGCATAAATCTTTATGATTTGTCTAATCACCCTAAAAATATTATTCTTGATTAGCTAGGATTAACGCATTCATACAGAAAGTTTGAGGTCTTAGTTGCTAATATTCGTTCGCAAACTCTTTGTAATCATTTGTTATGTGGTTTCAATTGTATCTAACTAATCCTCCGTATTCGAGGTAATAACAAATGGTTGAACATTTTAAAATAGAATTTTATTCTAGGTTAAAATGAAAAAATACTTATAAATTAAGTTGAACACTGCATCGTCGATCGAATGTAGTGTCACAAGGGCATGTTCCTGGAAGGTTGAGGGTAAAGAAGCTAGCCCAGGAGAGCAAAATCAAGATCGGTACGTGGAATATCGGGACTATGACAGAGAAATCCATGGAGGTTGTAGACACTATGAAGAGGAGGAAAATTAACATCTTGTGCCTTTAAGAGACTAAATGGGTTGGAGAAAAGGCTAAGAGGTTTGACGGTTCAGGCTTCAAGTTCTGGTACACGGGAAAAGTAAGGACAAAGAATGGTGTAGGTATCATGGTTGACAAGGATTGGACGCCGAGTGTGGTGGAGGTGAAAAGGATTGGGGATAGGATTTTATGCTTAAGAATGATTGTTGGAAGAGATATTATCCATATCATTAGTGCCTATGCACCCCAAGTAGGGGCAGATGCATATCTTAAGGAAAAGTTTTAGGAAGATTTGGAAGGATTGATCAGAAGCATACCCTTAGAAGAGAAGATTTTCATCGGGGGGGGGGGGGACCTTAATGGCCACGTTGGGAAAGAAGTAAGACAGTATGAGAGAGTTCATGGTGGCTTTGGTTTTGGGGAGCTTAACGAGGAAGGACAGTCTATACTCGATTTCTCAATGGCTTATAATTTTAAAGTTGTCAACGCCTGCTTCAAAAAGCGAGAGGAGGATTTAATCACATACAAGAGTGGAGCTTCAAGGTCACAGATTGACTTCTTTTTGGTAAGGAATCCAGATAGGAAAATTTGTCAAAATTGTAAAGTTATTCCTAGGGAACCCGTGGCAACTCAACATAGGGTCTTGGTCCTTGACGTGAGTATTAAGGGTCAGAAACAAAAGTATCGACAGGTGATGAACCCTAGGACAAAGTGGTGGCAGCTAAAGGGAGAGAATCTACAGACTTTCAAGAGAAGACTATGGGAGGAAGGGTCTTGGGAGTTACGAAAAAATGCTAACATCATGTGGGAGGAGATGGCCAACAGGGTTAGAAAGATAGCTAAAGCACTCTTAGGAGAATCTAAAGGTTTTGGACAAAGACATAAGGAATCTTGATGGTGGAATGAGACCGTTCAAGAGAAGATCAAATTTAAAAAAGATTGCTTTAAAGCTATCCTTTTGAGCAATAACTCAGAAAATTGGGAAAAGTATCGGAAGGCTAATAAGGAGGCTAAAAAAGCAGTAAGTGAAGCACGATCTAAAGCGTTTGAAGAGTTTTACAATGACTTAGGAACAAAAAAAGGGGAACAAAAGATTTACAAGATTGCGAAGACTAGAGAAAGGAAATCTAGAGATTTGAATCAAGTAAGATGTGTTAAGGATGAAGAAGGAAAAGTTTTGGTTACATATGGAGATATTAAAAACAGATGGCAAGGTTACTTTCACAAGCTCTTTAATGACGGAGCAGGGTCGACCTGTAATAGGGAAGATTTAACAACCTTGGAGAGAGAACAAAATTTGACATATTATCGCAGGATTAAGGTTGATGAGGTCAAGGAAGCTCTAGAAGAATGGATAATGGTAAAGTCGTTGGTCCTGATGGTATTCCTATTGAAGTTTGGAAGTGTTTAGGGGATGAGGGTACTATCTGGCTAATTAAGCTCTTTAATGAGATTTTAAGGTCTAAGAAAATGCCGGAGGAATGGAGAACAAGTACTTTAGTGCCTATATACAAAAACAAAGGACACATCCAGAACTGCGCAAACTACCGAGGGATTAAGCTTATGAGTCACTCTAAAATTATGGGAAAGAGTGATTGAACGTAGGTTAAGAATGGAAACGAGTATTTTGGAAAATCAATTTGGATTCATGCTAGGGCGATCAACTATGGAAACTATTTATCTGCTAAAAGGGTTGATGGAAAGGTATCGAAGCAAACAAAAAGACTTGCATATAGCGTTTATTGATTTGAAAAAAGCTTATGATCGAGTACCAAGAGAGGTGCTCTGTAAAGTCTTGGAACAGAAAGGTGTACGGGTTGCGTATATTAGAGTTATAAAAGATATGTATGAGGGGGCTACAACTAGTGTGAAAACGTCTGGATGGGAGACTAGAGACTTCCCTATTAAGATTGGCCTACATCAGGGATCATCGTTGAGCCCTTATTTGTTTGACTTGGTTTTAGATGTTCTGACAAAACATATTCAAGAAGAAATTCCTAAATGCATGCTTTTTGTTGATGATGTTGTTCTCATAGCAGAATCAAGGGAAGAGATTAATGTTAAACTTGAGTTATGGAGAGTTACTTTAGAATCGAAGGATTTTCGTCTGAGCAGGAGTAAGACAGAGTATATGCATTGTAATTTTAACAATCGACAAGCTAGAAACGAGTTGGAAGTTAAAATTGGAGATAATGTTGTATCACAAGTGTCAAAGTTTAGGTATCTGGGATCTGTTATACAAGATGACGGTGAAATTATTGGTGATGTGACACATAGGATACAAGCTGGGTGGTTAAAGTGGAGAATGGCATCAGGAGTTGTTTCTGATCGGAAAGTACTAGATAAGCTCAAAGGAAAGTTTTATCGTACTGCTATAAGACCTGCGATTTTATATGGAAGCGAATGTTGGGCGATGAAAGGACAACAAGAGCATAAAATTGGCGGAGATGAGGATGTTGCGTTGGATGTTTGGTCATACAAGAAGAGATATGATCCGTAAGAATCGTATACGAGGGAGAATTGGAGTGGCACCTATTGAGAAAAAAATGACTAAAAATCGTTTAAGGTGATTTGGACATGTTCAAAGAAGACCATTAGAAGTGCCAGTAAGGAGAGTTGAGCAGATGGTTTGGAGCCCAGTGAAAAAAAGTCGAGGAAGACCAAGAAAGACACTTAAAGAGGTTATTGAGAAGGATCTTCTGATAAATAAAATCTCTAAAGAGTTAGTCATTGATAGAGCTCAATAACGTCGGACGATCCATGTAGCCGATCCCACCTAATGGGATAAGGTTGTTGTTGTTGTTGTACTTATAAATTAAGCAACTAATTAGCTAATTGTTTTTGGCACAGGGAGAAGCAATGGAGCCACTCCAATGGAACCTGATTTAGAGAGGAGGCACACGTATCGGCCCTCAACTAGGAACTCTCTGCTTTCTCATGTCATGAATGCACCTAAGCAAAACTTACAAGTAAGTACTTGAGTGAGTCATATATATATATATATATATATATAAACAACTGCAAAATCTTCTATCCTAACATTTTTCTCATCTATTATACTTAATCTTCGTTATCTTTTAGCTTCATCTCATAATCAAAAGCATATTGATATCATATTTAGATCTGTTGGTCATTCTTTTGTTCCTTTTAGTTTAACCCAAATTTTAATTTAGTTCTTATAATTTAAAATTATGTAATTGATAATAACTTTATCTAGTCTCTATCAATATGCCTTTAAATTTTATTAACATATACCATGTATCAGTTTGAGCTTGATGTTCTGCGTGTGTACGATTTAGATCAACTCATCCAAATCACCAAACATAGGCTTGCATCGCATAATATATATGAGAATTAATTTCATGACTTTTTATCTGTTTTTATCCATTTTGTTAGCGTATAATCATGTATATATTCAATATGCGAAATTAGTGACCACCTCAACAATAATTAATGGCAAACTGTAGAAGTTTAGAACCAATAACTAAAATAAATTAAAAATATATATAAATTAAAAACCTAATTGCAAATTTTTAAAAAGTCAGACCAAAATAAATTGAGTCAAACTGTAGGACTTATACGTATTAATTAACCTTATAAATTCTATGCTTGAATTAATGTGCTTCATACCGTTAAGTTTGATAGTTTAACTTTAATATCACCAAATACGTATGTCAACTAGTAAAGAATTGTCCTAATTTAATTAAAAATTTGAAGTTTGAATCCTTAATAATAAAACTGCGTTAAAACTTAATAAGAAGAATATTGACACCCATTTTGATACTATCTAACTCGAATCCAAATTAATCCACATATGTGGTTTAATGTTTGAACACCGAATAGTTATTTACCCAAAAAAAATAAAAACCCTTTAGTAGTGCTATATATTCAGCCATTATCACTTTCTTTGTACCTGTTTGGCTGATTTCCTTGCTGTCTAACAAGCATCAACTATTCAACACCATTTACATTCTTAACTTTATACGTATGCATGCGTGACATTGCAGTTTGCAATACCTGCCTATAACTACCAAGACAGTCTGGTTCGGTTCGTCCAAGGTTTGGGACCAACAGCTCAATCATTTGCAGCCAAGAAACTAGAAAACCTTCGACTCAATCAGATTATGTTTGGTGAAACACCCAGACCAAACCCCCTCGCAAGTTTCCTAGTCTCCACTGGGAATACTACCGCTATAATTGAGCCGCCCCCACGGCCACTGTCACCAGCACTGCCACCGCCGCCGCCACCAACAACACAAGCTTGCTGTGGTGCTCCCAGTGACATGCAGTATTCGTTATTATCCAACAGGCCCCTAACTATTCCTGGTTTTGCTCATTCTGCCCCTCAAGAAACAGGAAATGTAAATTTGAAGAATAAGGGGAAAGAGAAACAGGTATTGGATGATCAAGGTTCATGGGATGCTTATGCAGCTAATCTTCTGGGTGACATTTTTATTATGGGAAGCAGTGGGTTGAATGGTGAGAGCAGTAGCTACAGAATGGCTAATCGAGTTGATCAGAACCTGTCCTCTAATTTGCTGCTTGGTCCGTCTTCATTTCCAGGGGCTAGTCATAATGTTAGTAATGAACAGAACCAGTGGATGCAAATGATGCAATTGAATAATACTCTTGCTGGAACATCAAATCTCAGACAAAATTTTGGGAGTGGTATTGGTAGTAGTAGTAGTAGGAGGGATGCTGAGCTTAGTGGGTCAAGTAGAGTTCAATGTCAAGTGTGGCCCACTCGGGTTATATCTGGGCCTCAGGACTCCCGGCCCAAGCCACAAGTGGAGCCCATGAGCACTGTTGATAAGCAGCTATCTGAGCAATCTCTTCTGGGTGAATCAAGCACGGCAAGAGATCAATACTTGTTGTCTGGATACAACCTTTCTGGTCAATCTCTCTTGTCTAGTCAGTCAAAGCCCACAAATCAGCCCTTGAGTGGTTCTAATTTCTCTGGGCACCCTCTTTTGTCTAATCAGTTGAAGCCCATACATCAGCCGCTGAATTGTTATGATGTATCAGAGCTATGTCTTTTGTCTCAGCAGAAGCCCATAGAGCAGCCTGTTCCTGGGTATAATCTGCCATGCCAATCTTTTACGTCTCAACAGAAGCCCGAAGATCCCGTGACTAATTATAACATCTTGGCGCAATCTATACGGTCCCAGTCAAATCCCAAAAAGCCTGTGACTGAGTATAACCTCGCGTGGCAATCTTTAATGTCTCAGCTAAAGCCTGAAGAGGCCATGACTAGTTATAACCTCTCAGGCCAATCTATTTTGCCTCAGCAAAAATCATTAGAGCCCATGACTGGGTATGCTCTTTCATCAGGGCAATCTTTTCTGCCTCAGCAGGAGCCCATGATGGGCTGTAATCTCTCACTCCAATCTTCTGTGACTCAACAAAAGCCCGCAGAGGCAAAGCCCATCACTGGCTATTCTCTTTCATCAGGACAATCTTTTCTGCATCAGCAGAAGCCCACAGAGACCATGATGGGCTATAATTTCTCAGGCCAATCTTCTCTGACTCAACAAAAGCCCGCAGAGGCAAATTCCTTGACTGAGTATACTCTTTCATCAGGGCAATCTTTTCTACCTCAGCAAAAGCCCGCAGAGCCCATGATGGGCTATAATCTCTCAGGTTCTTCTGTGACTCAACAAAAGCCCGCAGATGCAGGGCGAATGACTGGGTACAATCTCTCACAGGCAACAAAATGGACTCAACAGACTCAACAAGATACATCTAATCTCTATGGTTTAAGCAACCTGCATCAGACAGGGGACTTCCAAGCAATGCTAGGATCAACATGCTTGAGCAATATCTCTTTCCCAGATCAGGCAAACCTTTATTCTCCTCCAGCACCAGCAATGTTTGACTATACTAATGACTTCCAAATGCAGGCACTGCCCGAGCCCGAGCCCAGCCCGCTCAACCCATTGGGCCTATTTCCGCAGCAAGTGCAAAACCCAACATCATCCTCTGCAGGTGCTCTTGAAATGCCCGTGGGCCATGATGCAATGAACTTGAACTTCTACGGGGGAAATGCTCTTCAAGGCCAGCCAGCAGCAGCAGGAGGAGGACAGGCTACTCATACTGCCCAGCTTCTATGGGACGATAAGCATCTGCTAAATTTGGCTCTTGGGCTCTAATAATAATGTGAAACTCTGAAAGCCTTGCCTTGTTGTGGACTTGCGTCTCAAACATTTTACATTCCTGCACCTTTCTGTACTATGTTAAAAATTTGCTTGCTCGTCTGTTAGACAAGTGCTTAGACACATGGTTCAACTCTATAACTTTTCGTGCTTACTGAGTTCAAAGCTTAAAAAATTTCCTGCATTGCTTTTGCTCTAGTGTGCCCATCCTATCTGATACAGCCACTTTAGTAACTTTTCACTGACTCATTAATTATATTCTGAGATAGTGTATGTGGTTGAGAATTTCTTACAACACACAGACACACACAGATTATCAGAGTTGCGAAAATAATTAAAAATAAGAGGGGGTGTTCAAGAGAATATTATAGTGTGCACACCAGACAGAAAGTGAGATCCACCTCAGGCTCTGAAGCTAAACTCAGAAGCTATGTCCCTTTATTCATAACCACCCATTATTGCTCTTGTCTGCCTCACTCAGCTTCTGATATCAATCCTCCAATCATAAAATATTTTACACACTATATATATATATATATACACAGAGAGAGAGAGAGAGAGAGAGCTGTAACACCAAGTTGAACATTATATAATAATAATAATAATAATAATAATAATAATGATAATGATAATGATAATAAAGGCACCAAATGAAAATGTAGTAGAACCCTTTTTAGTTTTTACCATGTTTCTGAGTGCCGGGTTGCTATCAAATTCACTTGGACCACACCACCACTCACTCCAGAGATGAAAGCAGCCCCACACATAAATGTAACTATTAAACGTACTTGAGTTAAAGAGTGTTAGAGTTGTCACCATCCTCCTAGTTTTTACGTGGGAAGATGTAGAACTGATGAACCAGAGATGACAGATCGTGTTAATATTCATCTAACACAGACATAACTACAGTGAAACTGAGATATAATCATGTAATGACAATATCTTCAATACTAACAAATCAATAAATGACAGAGAGAGATCTGAGGATATACACTTTTAAGTCAGAAAACGTGGTTTCTTCGTATACTCGATCAGGTGATTACCTCACTTTCAGATGATGATGGCCACAGTAAGCATATCACTAAAGGACAAAACACCCCATAACTGCTATCGTATCTCATGACTAAAATTAACTGAATTATTTGGTTAGTCCTCAAAAGATTATATTTGCCTCATTTTATCTTGAAAAAATTGTATTTATCTTAATTTTGCCCCTTTATTTGTCAAAAAGACTTAACAATGAAAACTTTAAAATTTTGCTAGGATCAATTTAGTAATTTAGCAATAAAAATGATTAAAGTAAGACAAATATACATAATCTTTTAGAGATTAAAATTGAGACAGCTATTTATCTTTCAATAACTATAAGTAATTTACTCTAATATATATATATATAGTTCAAGCATCATACCTTGCAATTGGCTGAACTCATAGAGGAGCCATGAAAATAAAAGCTCATGAGTTGGTGGTAGCAAGTGGAAACGACAGAGACCACTGTGGGGGGCACATGTAGTGTCCTTTTAATGGGGTTTCTTGCTACTTTTCTAGTCATATGTCTAATTATTCTTTTCTTTTCGATTTCTTTGTCCATGCACCCACGAAATATGTTGACTATATGGAATGCAAAGGCCTCCAGTGACAATAGGGATTGGTTATTGAGGTTCATTTTTTTTTTCTGATCAACCGTGGTGGTTGTTTCCTCATTTGCCATGGCTGTCTGCGACCACCTCAAGCACACCCACTTGCTTTCATATATGTCACAAGAGTCCAACTGCGCATGCATGCATGCATTCATGTGATTCAAGACTCAGCTTCCAATGGTCTGAACATGTAATATACAGTAGTTTTTCTTTTCAGTAATATTAAGTTTTTTAATACAAAGGTTAACTCCTAAACAGTGGAGCTTTATAATTGTCAAATTATCTCAAAATGTGTGATAATAAAAATTAAAGATAAGTGTATGAAAGCTCAACTTCTTGAAAAATCAAATTCTTTTTCCTGCATGTCAAAATTTGAGTAAAATATTTTTTATTCCTATGACATGGACCTCAAAGCAATCCAACGGTCAATGAATCCAGCTTTTATAAAATTAAGTTCTCAAGAGCCTCACAAATTAAAAAGTACATTACACAAATTTGCAAGTTTTGTCCTTTTTAATAAATAGGTAAACATGGTATTTTGGGCATTTATATTTTATTTTAAATTTCATTTTAATCCTCTATATTTCAGATATTTCATTCTTCTATAATGCAAATTCATACTATTTCGATAATTTTTTGTCAAAATTGTTAGTCACTTTGATATTGTTAAAGTAGCCAGCCAATATATAATCTTGATAGAAAAAGACCAAAACAGTGCAAATTTGCAGTATAGAAGATCAATGCAAAACATCTTAAACATAAATAATCAAAATGAAACCTAGAATAAAAATAAAGGACCAAAATGCTATTTTTCCTAATAAATACTTAATTAGAGAATACTTAAAAAACCAAAAAGAACATTCCTTCGTGTGTCACATGAACCCAAATAGCAAACTACTGAACTTTAGTTGATACTTTTCTTAAATAACATGCATATCAACAATTAAACATATAATTTTACTGTATTAAAACTCATGACCATTTGTTACTAGAAAATTCCTACCCAAAATCATGTGTGACGAGCACACTGGGGTGCCCATCAGAAAGAAGAAAAAAGAACAGTATGATAATCCTACTTGAGTCTCACTTATTCTTTTATCTAGAAGCCAACCATATTTTATTGCCAAATACACAAGCCGTACTCCCACAGGAATCAAGAAACCTTTTTTTTAAAAAAAAAAATTATTCAACATTCAAGCCCTAAATTATTTTTTATTTTTCTGTCAGCAAAATGCTGCCAAGAAAATGACTTCACAAATGGGTTCACAACACGTGCCGTGCAGGGTATTTTATATAGAAAAAAGTTAAAAAGGAAATGACAAAATACGAATACAAGAGGAGGGTGGTCCTGCATACAGACACACACTGGCATAGTACTGCATTATAATGACATCAAAAAGAGAATAGAATAAAAAATAAACAAACAGATTCTTAAAAATAGACAGAGCAGGAGGGTTGGCAAAATCAACTTTAGATTTAAGACAACTTTATGGCTTAATATAGAACACCCAATCACACATATACATGCCCCTTTCTCGAAATATATAGCTACCATTAAATATTGAGATAAAAAAGCAAAGCGATTCAGTTCAAGTGTACTTGCATCTCGAACTCCAAAAGGAACTGGCTTAGTTTATGTTAGTTCAGTTCAGTTCAGATGTTTAGAGTTTACACACACATGCAATCCTATTTTAATATTACTTTCTTTCGGAAACATTGCCTCAAAAAAAGGAGAGCAAGAGCTGTTGCCAAAATCATTTAGAAAACCCAGAAATTAAGATAACCTATATATGCCTATTATGGTACTCAAACAACATGGGTTTAGGCTTAAAAATGGGATATTATTATTATTCCCCAGTAACCATTATTACAGAGTATTCTCTTGAAAACAGTCAAATTTGTATGGCATTAGACTCGTTCTACTATACATTATATCAAGTAGTATATTAATAATGTTAAGCTCGCTACCCTATTTTTCAAATAGTCGTAAAAAATACAAAAGTAAATTTCGCTAGCTACTCATAAAATTTACTAAATTATATACTCAATATTCATTTAATATTAAGTATTACCCTACTAGCTACACTACCCTCCTCTCCAATCTATTTGTTTCATTATAATTATTCTTTTTCGTAACATGTATTTTTTAGTGGTAAATTATTTTTAAATGTTAAAAGTAATATTATAGTTCCATATTTACATTTTAAATGTTAAAAATAAAATTACAATTGCTTGAGTCAAAAATTAATTGATTTTAAACCAAGGATAAGAAGTTGGCAATATACATTAAATGTTAAAAAGAAAACCTAAGTAATACTTCAAATTATGAGAATATTAAGCTTAATTTAACCAAATCTGAAGAAAGTTAATATAAGTACCCAAAATTCAATTATAGAACTTCTAGGAAAAATAAGTAGGGATACGTGGTAGTAACAAAATTTAAAAAATCAAATCAATTATTGAACTAATCGAGACACTTATTCAAAAATCGATAATCGAATTGTGATTAAATTAATAATACTTAAAATATTAAAATATAAAATAATATATGTTACACAAATATTGAAAATATAATGTTAAAATAATTCATACATATTACACATTTTCTATTAATCCTATATCTTCTCCTAATTATTTAAATTTTTTTAAAAAAATTAAATTATACGATAATATTCAACCAAAATTAAAAAAAATAGTTAAAACAACCAATTTTGTTAATTCAAAATCAATTGGACTGGTTACACAAATATTGAAATATATAATTAATATATAATATTAAAATAATTCATACATATTACACATATTTATATTAATCCTAAATCTTCTAATTATTTAAATTTTTCTAAAAAAATTAAATTATATGATAATATTCAACAAAAATTCAAAAAAAATCAGTTAATACCACCAATTTTATTAATTCAAAATCAATTGGACTGATTTTTCACCCATATAAACACTAAAAATATAAGTAGAGTGAAGGAGACATTGATAGAATAGAGAATGAATTAAAATAAAAATAAGAAGACGTGTCACGAATGTCAACAAAAGTAGAACGTTATAGGTAGCTCCAAGTTCCAACCTTAGGTTCAGAGCCCAGAGATGGATTCTGATACCAACTGCACCGCTGTAATTTAATTTCAGGCACTGACAAAAAAACTGCTCACACTCCAGAAGATTTGATTTATCACTAGTAAGTAGTAACTTAATAACAACTGAAACAATTTTCAGCCAAATTGTTTTTTACCACCAACGAAAAAAAAACAAATAAACAATAAAATGGTCAAATGTAGCTAGTCTCTTTTTCGTTTAAATGAAAGTTCATTCTCCTGAAAAGTCAACATTTTTCACAGTAGAATTAGTTATCACAGCCCACCTCTCACTCTTACAGCAACTTTTTTACAGTGACGAAAAAATGTTAATTTCGTCAAGAAACAGTTAAAACTACTAAATAATCCATTCACCTCTCCTCTTCGTAAAACCATCCTTACAACAACAATAATAATAATAATAATAATAATAATAATAATAAAGGCAAGCTGCGCAGAGAGGTAGAACTCCCGACCATGAAATTTTACTTTGAAAAAGTATTAAAATTTGTATTGAGTTTTAATTAAATAAATTATTTTACTATTAAATAATTTTTAATTTTTTATAACACAATAAATTTAAAAATAAAATTATTTATTTATATTGATATATCTTTACTATTAAATTTTTGACAAATATATAATAAGCTAATCAAAATATAATAATTATATAATTTTTAAAAAATAATTGTATATTTTTTATAATTCAATATTTTCAAAAAAACTATTTACACATTTTTTATTAACATCATCGAACAAAATAAAATAACGATTAAACTCTAATAAATATAAAAAAAATATAGACTTGCACCAACCAAACTCTACTTGTTTCGCAATATGCTTAGTGACAATAATTCTTAAAAACAAGACTTGAACAATTTCTTTATTAAAAATAGAATGTATAAAAACCAAGCAATTCATTAAAAATTAAAAATCAATCCTGTAATATTGAGTTATAAGAAAATATATAACTATCTTTTAAAGAGTTCACGGTTATCATACTTTTAACTGAAAAATTATACATTTTATCCTATTCTAATTAATTACTTAGTTGTAAATTATAAAGAACTATAGATAATTTTTAAATTTATTCTTATAAAAATAAAAAATTATTTAATTTTAAAATAACTTATTTAACTAAAACTTGTCACAAGTCTCAATACCCCCACCAACTTAAAATGATTGGGAGCTTGACCTTCATGTTGAACACCTTGTAGCATCAGCCTCACAATAAAGATAAGTTTATTAATAGTTCATTATTTTCTACCTTTAAAATCATCTTAAAGTTTGAGTATATGACAAAATAAAAATAATTTACACAAATTTTAAAATAATCTACAAGTAAAAATACCTAATTTAAAGTTAAACTTTCTATAAACTTATTTTAATAAAGTTAAACATTCTACAAACTTAATAATAATAATAGTACTAGTAGTAACAGTAATTGCAGTGAGAGGTTGATATATGATATGATTGAAGTGGCAGGAAGATGTAGGTGACATTGACACATCAAGAAGGGGTGTTCCAAATAAGAGACAAACATGGTGATGTATGATGGTGGTTGCAATGGAGCCCCAACCGTGTGCGTGGGGTAATGCTATGCAAATGAGGGAGGGCTAGCTAGCCCTGTGCTGTGTTAATTGGCCAAAGCTGGCTTTGTTTGTGTTTTGGAATAAAGTGTTCTACAAACACTAAACTCCCACCTACGTTGGTATATCTTTCTTAGGTTATCTCTGGACCCTCATCAACCTACCTACCCTACGCATCCTCTCTCTTTCACATAGATTTAATTGTTAATCGAAAAATCCACTTACTACAATTCTCACTCTCAACCATAGAGTAATTCCGAAAATATTTAACTTAAGTATTCCTCTCAACACAAATAATAATAATTGAAAATTATCCTAATCCCCCATAACATCCCATATACCAGACATGTCTTGATTTAGAGTCTTGCATCTTTTCACATATCCAAGGAGTGAGATAAAACACAAAATGAATACATTTTGCAGTTATTTAGATAAGATATATAATTTTACGGTACCTTGTAGCTTATAGTATATATTACGGCGAAATTTTGTTTGCAAAGACTAACAAATAAAATAGTTTAAAAACCGATAACTTCTTGCCCTAGCAAAAAGTTTTTCTTTTCACGTAAATAATGACACATTCAACAAATAATACCATAAGATAACCTTTCATAGTATCATGAGATAACAATACATTATTGTGTTCAAAATAAACATATTTGATAATTTGTACATTTTACGAAAAGTGATGAATGATAATAATTTGGATACAGGATTCCTATACTCCTTGAATGATATCTATGTCATATAAAAATCTAAAACAGTTCTAGAAATCAAAATATCTGAACCAAAATGAAATATACCGGATAACTCGTGTGTGTGTGTGTGTGTGTGTGAGAGAGACACTCGTAGTTGCATTTATTGCAACACGATTTGACGGGGTAATTGCACCTAGAAACTGCATACGGACTTCATCATAATCTAGTTCAGAAACCTCACTTTTTCTTTTCATGATCTAAAACAAAAACTTGTATAGAAAAAATAACATAAGAGCAATCTTGTCTATAAAAAGAGGCACTATATTGGGAACAAAACCCAATGAACTAGCTAGATGCACTTGTCAGATATATATAAATGTCACCCCACTTGCACCCCAATCCTTTTCTTTCTTTCGTTTTTTCATGAAAAGTTATGTGATACTGATATCGTTCTTATGATTTCCTTATCAGATGAGATCATATATGCAAATTCATCAAGATATCAGCCATATTATAATAATATCAGCTAGAGAGACTAATATGCCCTAAAATCCCAGACATACCTGTACGAGAAATATCTGTACAACAGATATTCTAATACCAACTAGTAATGTGCACATGGTTTAATTACCTACAAAAATGGGTTTTCTGTAGTGATACTGATAGTGGTTCTAGAGTAGTAGGTTTAGAATTGGAAGAATTGGGGATTGGCTACGAAATAAGTCAAGCTCTCTGCTATTTTGAGATTAATGTAAAATTTTTAATTATTACTCTCGAAATGCATCTAATTTCCTTATCATTACCTTAAGAATTAGAACAAAATCACTTAGGGTAAGTCTATACAAAATTAATGTTTCTCTTCTTAAATCATATATATTGAGATTTGTATAAATTATTTTTTTTATTACTATACATAAAGATCTCAAAATAATCCAACGATAAAAATACAACCTAGTTGAACTTTCTATAAACTAAACAATTCATTTATTTTTTTGGTGGTTTTACTTTATGTATCAGATTAGCTGAAGCTAAGGAGGAACTCTTGCCCAATCAAAGATTAATTTATGATGATGAAAATTCAACTAAAATCACCAAAACAGAACAAGAAATGAGGAGTCATAACATTTGGTATGATGATGAATTGATCAAATACATGCATTATTCAAAAAGAAATAAAGAAAAGACAAACAGATAATTAAGCTATAAGAATGCCATATGAAAGATAAACAAAAAATAAATAAATTAAATGATTTGTGCAATGGAGAATATTTACTTTTCAGTGTGGGTTGTACGAGAGAAAAAGCAAAAACACAAGGAAGAAAAGAGCAGAAAAGAGAGAAAAAGAGAATGATAAAAACAGTAAAAGGGAGCTCCCTTCAGTCCAAGCACAGAGAGGAAAAGGATGAAATGTTACCTCCTGCATCATTCACACATTCACAATAGCATCTCATGAAGCAGCCTGTTCTATTGTGTTTGAATGAATGAGTCAGCAGCTAATTCAAACCCTTTTGCCCTATCCATGAGTGGACTGAAGGAAGCTCTCTTAAACTATTCTTATTTCCTCGCAATTAATTATTAATATTCACCGAAAGCATCATGTCAATATATTATATCCTAATTACCAGAAATACTATAATTCATCTAGCAAGAACGCACGCAAACGAGACAATACTCCCAAGATAATTATAAGATCCACACATTTTTTCACTCGCATCCGAGGATAGTGTGAATCAATTAGGCAAATAGTTATCATGTATAAGTCAGGTTTCACAGTATATCAACCGTAGAGTTAGAAAATAAATCATGCTTCAAGATTGGATTTGTGATTCTTAATCTCAAATAATGTGGCAGAAAATATCATAAAACTTAACTAGGATAGAAGATAATGATTATATTCAGCAAAGAATTCAAGTTCTTCCCACACGACAATTTTCTGTATCCTTGAAGATTCGATGAAAAGGAATGGAATTCGGCGAAAAAATTGCATCAGCTTTGGCGAAACTGATTCAATTTTACAGCTGCAATGTAAATGGCTTCATGAACATTGGAAAAATATTTTTTCAAAAAAAAAAAAACCCTAGCCCTAGTCCTTGAAGGTAATAGACGAATTCTTTTTCAGAAAGATTGTTCTTCGCTGATTTTTTTTCAAATGCCCTAGTAATTATGACCCTTCGATTATCACACACCAATCGATAAACAGTACAAATATCATTCACTTCATCAGGTGATTATGCTAAAACCGAAGATGCTTCCTTTGATCGATGTACAGGTGCAACATCATAATAATAATATTAAAAAAAGAAAAAAGAAAATTTAAGTAGTCAAATAAATATGCAATATGATGCAACTGAGGTATCAGGTATCTATATCAAATTAACTTACTGCTTCAAAGGGTTTACAAAGTCGCACAACGCAAACCTGAAATTCGAAGCTTCATCGATCTAAAGGACAATCAGAAGGTAGCAGTGCTGAAAGAAGAAAACCAAACGACAGAGGAAGGGATAAAAAAAGTACATGAATTAGAACGCCAAATAACTTAAATATGAGCAAAAATATGTTAAATTAAACAAACCAAAAAAAAAAAGGAACAAAAATATGGAAGAGCGAAAATGAAAGAAAAAGAAAGGAAAGGCATAAGGAAGCGAGTCGAAGGGTGAGAAAGCAGAAATCACAGGAGAGAAGCTGTGTGGAAACGGTAAAAGAGAGAGAGAGTGAAGGGAGGAAGTGTCACTGTCTTCATAAGAGTCAGAGAAGGGAAAGCGATTGAAGATCTCACACACAAACCTGGCAGAGCACTATTTTCCCAAAAGAAATCTAAACAAAGTAAGCAAATATCATCTTTTTCTCTCTTCCCTGCAAGGAAATTAATTCTTTAAGCCTCCTCAATAATTAATTAAAATACACAGACGAAGCAGAACAAAGAAAGCACACTGTTCTCCTTCTTCTTCTTCCTTCTCCTCTCCCTCTCTCTCTCTATCTCTCTCTCTCTCTGAGAAACAGTACTCTGATCATAATAAAACCACACAATAACCTTACCTGCAGGGCACTGTACAGGCACCGTAAAGAAAAAGAGCAGGAGGAGGTGTAATGAGAGGAGAAGGTGGGGTTCTCTTCTCAGTTTGTTTCCCCTTAAAGCCTGTCTCTCTCTCTCTCTCTCTCTCTCGCTTTGAGGCAGTCACTTCACTGTTGTGCACTATTCTCCAATAGAATAGACTCTATACATGTGTGACAGTACTGTGAGTGTGTCTCACCTTTTAAAGAGCGCCTACTTCTCTAGTCCATACCATTAAGTGAATTGTACAAAGAAAGTGCTGAAGAAGAGTGCGTATATATAGAGACTGAGACGGAGATCACCCATGAAGCTGATGGAAAATATGAGGGACCAGGGTAAGACTGTAAGAGTGCCTCTAATTATTTGGGTTTTAATAAGTAACATTATCACTCTGTCTTTCTCTCTCTCTCTCTGTACTTTTCATCGCTTCTCACACTTTCCTTCTCGAAATTTTCTTTTCCCTTGCGTCTTTTGTTAACACCTAACAGGCTAACACCCTGTTCACGTCGGTGGCTAAGTTTAAATGTTTTAGCTCGTTCATTTTAATCAATGAATTAATGTACAGGTAACGAAGGTGTAATAAATATTTTACATCAATGTTTTTCTAATTAATTTAACTATTTATTTCTGATTCAAAAATAGTTATTTTCTCTGTCACCTCTCACATAATATCAATATATTGAACATATATTTTGGATTTTTGGTCCTTCGGTTTTTTTTTTTCTGATAAACTTGGTCATTCGAATTTTAAATGAGATTCAACTTGCCAGTTTAATATAAATTATATATTTCAATTTTGGAGGTGACAAAAGGCATGGCAGTAATTTAGGAAATAAATGCGATAATTTTTTAAATTTGGTTGTCATAACCCTTAGTTTTCTCAATTCAAGGGTAATGTACTTTCTTACATATATTTATTAAATATATAAATCAGTTCTTAATTAAAAGATACATTATTCTCTATCAAAAAAAAAAAGATACATTATTCTATCATTTAAGTGTCAAATAGGTTAGTTAGAGACTTAGAGTTATAAACTTTAATTCTATAAAAAAAAATGTATATTTACTTTTTGTTTAGAGGTCAACACTATGATAATATATAACGAAATTATAAATTTAATTTAGTGAGTGATTTATATAGAACTAAAATAATTAAATAATTAATCTATATGTATTTGAAAAACCAACTTTTTAAAATGTTTATTTGTAAATCCATCACATCGTGAAGAAACTAGCTCTATTATTTGAATATAAAGACACTGAAAGTCATAAACCAATAAAATATAGAAAAAGAGGAGACTGGTTGATCAAATTCAAGGTGCAAAACTCACTGAAAATACATAGATTTCAACTTAAAAGCTTCAAACAAAAAAATTCAATGTTACAACTCACATGTATAAAGTCAGCTTTTCAAAAAAAATTAAATAATCAATTAAAGACACAATAAAGCCAAAGCATTAATCAATTTGTCTTAATTTGCTTTATCATTTGTGGCTATCAAAAATAAAGAGCCTCAATTACCTTGTGTCCCCAATCTAGTGTAATCCTCGTCTTCCTTACGGATTTGGTATGATATGTTTCTAGTTTGGCAAATAAAGGAAATCAATCAAGTGATGATATGTTATGAAAATAAATTAATATTGGATTTTTCACTAATTTGAACGAATCCAAAAGATGGCATTGGTCTGTTAATTGCAGAATTTCTCTGTGATTCTGTCTATGACTCTGGTGGTCAATAATGATATATAATATCATGGATAATTAATTTTCTTGGTGGTATTTTGGCTAATTAATTTGCATTTAATGCTTTCTCTTTTTGCTCTCGGGAGCATTTATAATACACAATATATATTTATCAAAATTTGAAAAGTAATATTATATATCTACTTCCAGAGTGAAAAATCTATCTATATATAGAACAAACGATCTAACCAAGAAACAACACCCCCAGTAATAACCTGTCAACGATAATAATCAAAATATATCTGATCTCCTATTTAACTTCTTAACCATGGCTTGCATTTCATTTTTCTTGGTTTATATATAACTATATATTTTTATAATTTAAGTGATTACTAAAGCAAAGTAGCAAAAAAGGACAATTTTATATAGATTGACTCAATTAGTTAAAAAATATTGAAATTAAAACTTTATATCCTCGCTTCTAAAAATTTAAATTATTAATTAAGCTTTTTTAAGAGATTTTCTAACATTCAAGGATTAATTCATAAACTCTTTGAAAGACCGAAAAAACTTCAAAAATAATATTTTAGATTCAACCACTGACTAACATAACATTTCTATAAAACATACCAAATGTGCATATTTCCAGCTAATTCTTTTGATAGGTATAATATATTCTCGGTTTATATTCTCAGAATTCAAAGTTGCCAACGAAAAATGTGGCAAAATACCCCATGATCTGGGTGATTAGCAGGAGTCACCGTTTCATGAATCAAAAGTTTGACCCCAAAAATTTCCTCATCATTAATTATGACTTTCTCGTTTCAAAGAGTCTCCTTTTGCAGGCACCAACAAACGGTTTTTTTTTTTAAGATTAAAAACTCTAAATGTATATATTTAAATATTTAAATATTATCTCTTTATTTAAATATTAAATAAATAAGATTATTTATTTTTTTAATATTTACACAAATTAAATATATATTAATATAAAGATATATACAAATCAATTAATGTTAATTTTTTTTTAAATTTTTCATAAGATGATTGAATAAGATGCATTTAATGTTATTAAGCATTTTGAGCCATCGGAGGGATTGAAGGAGATTATGAGAAGGGATAAAGTGTCGGGTGAGCGACCCAAATGGGTTTCTCAGGTGTTTAGGCTGTGTTGGCCTCCTGACAGGAATTAAAAAATATATATTAAACACTCACTTCATAAAATAAAAAAATAAACACACTTTATAATCTAAAATTTAAATGAATCATATCCAAACTTCATTCAATGCAAACAGATAAATGATTTAACACTCCCAAATGTTTCAATTTTCATGTTCCAATAAATTATATATATTAGCTAAATTTTATAAGTTGAAGTGATTTGATATTTATTTTTTAAATAAAATTTTATGGTTAAAAAAAATTAATACTATAGAAAATTTTAATTTATATGACTGTTCAAGGATCTTCCTTTCTGGCAGAGAAGATAGGGTTGTTGGCAGCATGGCTTGAGCATATTGACGCTAAATTTGAATTCAGATGTGTCCACATATTCATTACTGTACGTACCACCAACATTTTTATCTTGATTGACCGTACATATAAGCTGGCTACATCCTGTAAATGAACACAAATTTTGAAAAATCACTAAATCAGTATGCACTGTATATGCAGGATGCGGAATAGCAAAAATTACAAACTCATCTCTCTCTCTCTCTCTCTCTCTCTCATCTTTGTTGCAGAAGGAAGGAGTGATGAAGGTAATGACTCTCAGGGCTCAGGCCAAAGTATTACGTATTACAAAAGATGGAGCTTCTAGGGCACAGGGAGGGATTAGAGCAACCAAGCTTATCATGTCTGAGCAAAGTACAAAGGAATAATTTCACCAGAATATAAGATCAATTACATTAAAATATTTAGATGAATTATACTTGATATTTTTCCCCAAAAAAATACAATTTGATGATATCTGCAGATTTATTATTGAAACTTCTGATATTATTTATTTTAAATATATGAAATTTAATTTGTTTAAAATTCAATACAGACTTATATAATTTTTTTAAGGTTAAAATGTATTTAAGATTCATGTAATTTCACTCAGTTATGAATTTAGTCTATATATTTAAAAAACTAAGAATTTAGTCAACATTGTTTTAAAAAATATAAAAGTTAGTCTCAGATATTAGTTAACGATTCATCAACAATTATTTCAAAACAAGTGGCGCTGAGTATGATATTTTATCGATAAAGATCTATATGTTAGCGATTATACATGTCAAAATATTGTATTGACGTAACACCATATCATCATATGTTGAGTGATCAGAAAAATACCATAGTCAATGTTTGTTGATTGATCAAGCACCAACCTTTGTGTTTTGATAAAAGCAAAGATTAAATTCTTAGCTTATAAAGTATATGGACTAGATTTATAACTAAGTAAAATTAGGGATGGCAATGGGGATCCGAACTAGAGAAAATCTGCGGGGATCTCCGTATTTGGGATCTCGTTGGCGGGGAATTTCCTCCTGCGAGAACGGGGACGGGGACAGGGATCACACTCCTCGCCCCGCGGGATCCCCGTCCCCGAAGGATATTTTAGTAAATTTACAAAATATCTCAAATATCTATATATATAATATATATTAGGGATCTTTTAGTCATTTTATATTCAAAATAATTAAAATAAATTTAATAAAAAATAAAACCCTAATCTCATTTCCCCAAAACTGATTCCCAATTCACCATTTGACTGAGATTGAATGTGTGCTCGTTGTCTTTGCCTCTCAAGTATGGCCTCTTCTTGTCGTTGCACTCGCTCTCCCCATCTTTCAATTCATCGTCGTAGTCTCATATGTCTGTTGTGGTCACTCTTCCCATCCTTCAATTCCCGTCCTCTCCCACACAGTCTCTCTATCGAAATCCACGGTCTCCTATGTCTGAATTTTCCCAATTATCCCCCAACCTAGAAGAGAAAAGAAAAGATTTTTGATTAAAATATGTACTATTGATTTTTTTTATATTTTTAATTTTTTAAAAAAATCCCGTGGGGTCCCCACGGAGAATGTGGATGAGGAAGATTTATTCTCTCCGCGGGAATCGGGGGCGGGAACGAGGGTAGATTTTAAAGGCGGGAACGGGGACGGGGGAGGCACTCCCTGTCCTCCCCCCGCCCCGCCCCGTCTCGTTGCCATCCTTAAGTAAAAGTATATATACATATATTTTAACTTTTTTCAATAAAAAATAGTGAAGTGGTGCGAGAAAAGGATAGTTACTTAAGATAAAGGAAACGTTAAAGTCAATTATAGGTTGGGGGAGATTGTAAGTTTTTAGCTAGGGCAAATCACAAATGGATAGCCTTAAATCTTAAACAATGAGCACAAAAGAAAGCAATAAAGAAAGAAAACCTGAAAAGATGATGATTTGACAGCATTAAATATAGGTAAAAATTAAATTGGAGATCCCGTTTCCAAACATAATTTATGATTCATAGACATGAGTATCTAAATTTACGGCCAAAGAGACTTTTTTGGTGGAAAAGTCATGAAAAGTAAGTAACAAGAAAGAGTAGGACACAACACAACACACCATTCATACATATGTGACTCACACTTCACACATTCAATGTACGTATTCTATTCCAACCATTATTTTCGCAACATGTTTCTCGTTAAATCTTTATTAAAGTACCCTCAAGTTAATTTTATTACTATTTTTAAAGTTTATTAAATTATTATTTTAAGAGATACTATTTATTTTTGACAATATTATCACAAAAAAATTCTTTCAATTTTTTTGTTGTTGGTGGAGTTAATTTTTATATCTGTAATATAAAATTGTGCTTTTATATTTAATAATATGATAAGTATAATTAAGTTTATCGAGTGAGTCTTAAAAATGTAATTACGTTAAATTTGGTAAGAATATTTTTGTTATTTATTATAATATTTTTCAGCTCAAATTTAGATTATTTGACATTGTATAGTGTTCTGATATCGGATAATTATTTTAAAAAAATGAATGAATTATATAGATATATAGTTAATTTCATTAATATAAATAAATTGAAAGAAATTGTAATATACATCAAATATCAAGATAATCAATTGATACTTTTTAAAAATTGATATATCAATATAATTTAATCAAATTAAAAAAATGAGCAACTCTTATAATTTTATACTATTTTTTATTTATCGGCATATTGCAAATTGGATTTTTATAAATACTAATTATATATTATATTTTTTAAAATATTGCAATACATCTTGAAGTAATATATAGCTAAATGACTAAAGAAAATGTTAAATTATTATTATTTTTTAATTATCTTTGTTTGCTTCTTGTTTTGAGCGAGTATGAAATAGGTGAAGGAATGGGATATAAATTGAATTATATGCATAAAAGTTCTTCTAGATTTATGAGAGATATTACTTGATTTAAGACTTTCGACTGGCCTTTTTAAATTTTTATTTATGTCTTACATATTTTATATTTTAAATTTTTTTATCAAATTAATAATACTAGGGATGTTAGACTACTGCAATCAAATATGTCTATTAAGGACTTATATTCTATAAATTAGTTTAAGAATTAAAATGAAGATGATCAAAGCATCTATATTCAATGAAAATCTGTAAAATTTACGTCCTTTCGGTTTAGGTACGATGATCTGTATAATTGTACGAGTTTGACTGTTTGAGTCAAGGATAAAGATGATGGTACCTAACATTTTGTATAAATAAAAACAAAAATATATATAATATCAGTTGAGCATGCATGTGCTAGTTATAATGTTTATATATTAATTATTATGTTTGAGACGTGTTTGTCAATACTATATTTTTGTTATGAGGCTTTTTTTTTGAGGTAATTTTATATGAATAAATTTTATACAAATAGGTATTAACTTGCGAAAAATTGCTCCATACAAAATTTTTCCAAATAAATGAATGAGGGTCTAGATTGAGAAATTTCATAAAAATGGAGATTGAAGATAGTTAGGGATTGAGTTTGACATATACCCAGATAGGTTATGAGTCGGGAATGAAGAATTTTTTGTTTTAAAATCAAGAATAGGAATTATAATATCATACTATGATATATATACCTTATCATAATCATTCAAATGGGCACAAACATATACATTGAGTGACTTAAATTATATGGTAATTTGAATTATGACTCAACTTAAATTTTTTTTAGCATGATAAAAAAAAATGAAGGTATGTGGAGCGAGCTAAGCCATTTTATAATACGTTTTGTTATGTAATTCTCATATATGTTATGTTTTCAATTTTATCATATAACTTGCAATCTGCGACCTATTTTATGATATGTGCAGTTATGTAATTCTCATATATGCTCTGTTTTCGATTTCATCATATATTTTGAATATTTTTTTTTGCCAATAAAACAATAAAAACCCTTTTTATTTGTATATGTTGGTTACATTGACTGAACTACGTTAAAATATGTTTTTATATTTTTTTACATTATTTATATTCTCTGTTCTTGCATTAATTTTCATGACAATATATAGGGTCCGGTTAGAAGAGTTTATTTTGAGCTTATCTAACTTATCTTATGGTATAAGTACTTATGCACGAGTTTGTGAAAGCTTATAGAAATAGCTTATGGCATGTCAATGAGTTGTTTGCAGCTTATTTTTATAAGCTCTCCAGAATAGCTTATGAAATTAAGCTGAAAACAGTTTATGTGAAATTTACCCTCATAAACTTTTTAATTATAGAAATAACTTATAGATAAACGCTTATATGAGAAGTGTTTATTTTATAAGCACTTAAATAAACTGTTTATTCAAACAGGACCACAATAGAGCAATCAAAATCACAATAAACATTAAGAGAACAATTAACCATTAATTAGGACAACATCCAAATTAAACCAATTACACATCCGAAGTTGTATGTAATAATTCTCCCAAGTTTTGTACTACTTCCCCCCCCCCCCCTCTCTCTTCTCCTTCTCTCTCTTTTTGCTAGCCAAAAAGTGGATGCATAAGTGTAGGAGACCTGGTTCCAGGATTCCATAAGAGTGATGCATGTGATCCCATGACATGGTTCATGTCCTTCGCAAAGCATTTCATGTCAAATGGCAACACATCATGTGTCATCCTGCCTTTCTGCGCCTACTCTTATCAACATTGTCCAAATTACTATGTTTTCTCTTTTTCACTTTGTTTCAGTGTCTGCTAATTATAGTAATTAATTAATTAAAACCTAAACTAAATATTATTATGACCCCATGTTGGGTTGTCTGGTGGCCACCCCCATCACAACACCAAACTCCCAAATTATATTATTTTGGAGAGTTCGCAAGTAAAGTAGTGTAGACACAATCTTGTATATTGGAGATGTATATATATATACACACACACTGGTGATACTATGTTAAGTTGTGGTCTCTATGCTTGCTTTAACCCATGTGGGCATCCATGTTGGGTTGGAATTTGACAATTAAAGAAAAAATAAAAAGAAAAGAAGACCAGTTGAATGGTCAATAACCCTTTAAAACCTAGCAGGTTTTAAGCATGGACCATGATGCTTGTCGATTTGAATATTGCACTATATGGTGGCAGAAAGCTACGATGAATCGAGAGAATATAGAGGTGAATAATAAAATAAGAAATTGAGAGTAAAGATGATGAGTTGGTATTTAACCTAATTCATCAAAGTTTGAAATGATCGATAACCACATATTGATTCTTGAGACTTTGAAACTTGATAAGTAGGTTAATTTTGTTACACAGTAATAAAAATTTTAGGTCAATTCGTATCTTAATTAATCGACTCTTTGAATGATTTTAAGAATGCTTTATTTCATATTTAGGATAATAAATTATTCTAAGGAAATACTATTAACATGAATTAAATATAAAAATGTCAAATTTAAAAAATATAGAAAAGTTCATTAAAATATTAATTTGTAGAAAATCAAACTCGAGAATGTTACGTTTTTCATTCTTAAGAATATATATGATTTCTAGGAAATATATTTTTAAGACTCACAATTCTTAGAAATATAAAATTTCGCATGGTAAACTCATCAAAGTGTTGATCTCAAGATTTAAATCCAAATAATGATAAAAGGAAACTTTTTCAACCATTAGGCCAAATGAGGGTATGTTTGATACACAGTAAAGGGAATGACAATATAAATGAGGTATTTTATTAAAATATTTTAATTTTTTATTATAAAAAAATAAGATTAGTGTTTTTAAATAAGGTCATTTAGACAATTTTTTACTATTTCTTTTTTTCTTTTTTGGAACCACTTCTTCATCCCCACACCCTAAATGCTAAATGCGCTATGAGGTTATAAGTTAATCTTGTATAAATCAACTAACAGTTTTTTATTTTTTTATTTTATTTTGAATACATAACCTCGTTTAAAAACTAGCTTTTGAATTCATAATTAAGTAAGGAGTTCAACATTTTTTTTCCCTGGTTAGGACGACAAATTATATATTGTTTTGAGCAGAAAACAATGTTTACGTGCACGATGTTTTATTTGTGAATGAGAAATAAGAAAGTAAAGTACAAAAGAACCACCGACAAAAATTAATAAGGGAGCGTCTTATTGCATGCTTTTAGAGAGACTTGTTAGTTTAAACTAAAGTCTTAAAGTCTTATCTTATCCATCTAACTCTACTTACCGATTTTGTGTTATCTTTGTTAGTCACAACATTTCATTTCTTTAGCTTTCAATTATTTAAAATGTCGTCTCCAAAGTAATGAATTGCAATCTTTAGATGAAATTACTTGTTACGCGCAGTGGCGGAGCCACTTTACTTTTAGGTGGGGCACCTGCACCCCCTGAAATTACAATAATGCCATGAAAATTTTATTTTATTCTGACTCCTTTTTTTTTTTGACCCCTCCTTAATTTTTTCAATCCTATTATTCCAAATCCCATTCTTCCCCAGACCCCCACAATCACGCGCCCCTCCCTCCTGACAAGGCCCCCTCGCGACACTTGGAGACTGCCAACGCTAATGCCAGTCCGCCACCTGCCACCACCCACGCCCCACCGGCCTTCGAGCTCCACCCCTCCACCAGTCCGCCTCCCTCTCCTCTCTCTGCAGTCTCAATTGACACGCCGCACGCGACCCGTGGCCGCCCATCCTCTGCGTTCTCCCTCTCAAGTTCGTCAGCCACCGGCCACCACCACCAGCCTTCGATCACCAGCACCAGTCCACCACCAGGCTTCGACCGCCACTTCACCTCCACGTAAGCTTCTTGCCTTCTTCCTTCCCACTTTCCAATTAGAGATGAAAACCTTGTCAAATTTGGGGGTTTTATAAATTGATGTAATTGTATTAAATTAGATGTTTGATTATGCTATTAGGATGATGATTAACATATTTGTGAAGTTAATTTTATAAAAAATTTTCTTGATGATAATTAATTTTTCATTCTTAAGGACCTCTTTGTAAAATTTGGGGGTTTTTATACATAGATATAAATTTATCAAATTGGTTGATTGATTATACATTTAGGATGATGACTAACAAATTTGTAAAGTTAATTTTATAAAATTTTTTTGTTAATTTTTCACTTCATTGTTAGAGGCATCTTTGTAAAATTTAGAGTTTTTGTATATAGGTCTAATTCTATCAAATTTGTTGATTGATTGTGCTATTAGGATTTAGAAGAGGAGAGAATTTCGTAATGGAAAGATTTTTCAAGAGGAAATCACCATCAAATGAGTAACAAATTGAAATTAATTTTGATGAGTTGCCATCAGATCCAGGAAAGCGAATGAAAATTTCATCGTATCATCCTAATGATCGAAATAAGATACGAAGAGCATATTTACAAAGAGGACCATGCCAACCTACTCAACATAATTTTCCCTCAAAGAAAAATTGAAAATTCTTTAAGGAGATTTTGTCCCTCTTGGTTTAGTGAATTTGGCAACTGGTTAGAGTATAATATAGAAAAAGATGCTGCATTTTGCTTATGTTGTTATCTTTTTAGGCCCGATTTTGGAAAGCAATCAGGTGGTGATACATTTGTGATAGAGGGATTCACGAAATGGAATAAGAAAGAAAAACTCTTAGCTCATGTTGGAGGTCCTAATAGTTCTCATAACATTGCTTGGAAGATGAGTCAAGATTTGATGAATCAAAATCAACATATTGAAGTTGCAATATCTAAGTAATCTGAACAAGTTCATAACATATATCGAAGGCGTTTAACAGCATCAATTGATTGCATTCGCTTTCTATTAAAGCAAGGATTAACTTTTCGTGGTCATGATGAATCAAGCAATTCTATTAATCAAGGTAATTTCTTTGAACTTCTTAAATTTCTTTCTGGACACAATGAATCAGTAAATGCTATTGTCTTAGAAAATGCTCCGGAAAATCATCAATTAATTGGTCCAGAAATCCAAAAAGATATTGTTAATGCTGTTGCATTGGAAACCACTGCTGCTATTATGTCTGATCTTAGAGATGAATTATCTGCTATTCTTGTTGATGAAGCCCGTGACATATCAAATAAAGAGCAAATGGCTGTTGCTTTGCATTATGTTAACAAAAATGGTAGTATTGTTGAGCGTTTTCTTGGTATTGTTCATGTTAAAGATACTACAGCTTTATCATTGAAAATGACAATTAATGCATTGTTTAGCAAACATGGGCTTAGTACATCAAGAATTCGTGGGCAAGGTTCTGATGGTGCTAGCAACATGCAAGGAGAATTTTATGGTCTCAAAAGTTTGATCTTAAGGGAGAATCCATCTGCATTTTATGTACATTGTTTTGCTCATCAGTTACAAATTACGTTAGTTGCTATTGCCAAAAATCATATTGAAGTTGCCTCTCTTTTTAATTTGGTGTCCACATTTATAATACCCATAAAAATAAAATATAAATGCGTGTTTGCAAACTATGGTTATTATTTCAATATACGGTACTGTTCACCTGTATAATACTATTTATGTATACGGTACTGTTCACTTATACAATCGAAATGTCAAATACTAGATGTGGTTTGGTTATAAGAGAAAATTAGAAAGAAGTTCGTAGAAGAAAATGACGGTTTATATGTGAAAATACCCTCAGGGACTAAAATGAAAGAACTGATTTGAAAAGAAACTTAAAGGTTTAAGGTGAAATGATAGTTTTCTCTTTAAGTTTTCAATAGTAAGCCGCCTGCGACTTTTCCGTGATTGCACAATAACCGTAAATGATTAAAGCGTGAATTATTTTATTAGAAATGTCATTTTTATGAATAGTAAATTAAATATTTTATTGGTGCATAGTATCAAATAGTACTATTGGCTTTTTCTATAAATAGGCCCTTCAATTTCACTTCTAAACTCACACCTTCAACTTCTCTTCTTCTCTCCCCAAGTTTCTTTCGCTTTGACGCTAGACCTCTGATATTTTGGGCCTTTCCTTTTTAGCTTAGGTAAGGATACTATGCCCTTTCTATGTCTTTCAAATTTTAGAAGTTATTTTTTTAAGTATGCTTTGTGGTTGCGGCTTTGGCTGATCTTTCACATCAAAAAAACTCTTCTTAGCTGCCTATATATTATTTTGATTATCTGATTACCAAAATAGAATGTAAACTATGAAGAATACATGTCTAAGAAAGTTATGGCTAAGGAAAGACCTGGTTTTTAAGTGTGTCCATTGCAACCCTCCACTCTTTTCTGAAAACTTACATGGTGTACTCTTTTACAGATTATATTATCTATTTCTAGTATGAATAGTAATAGTATATATGAATAATAACAGTATGTATAAATAGTGATCGTATGTATAAAAAGTGACCGTACATATAAATAGTAATCGTATGTATAAACAATATCTGTACGAAAACAATCCTAACTTATTTTCTCTAATATTTCATGAAAATTTTCGTAGCGGAACACTGAAATTCACCTGTGTACTATTGTCTTTAACGACTTAGAGAAGTGATACTCGTACGGAAACCATGTGAGAGAAACGATCCAATTTTAATAGAGTTTTAGCATTATTGGTGATAAAAAGTATGTCGTAGGACACTCCTAAGATTCATAGGGGTAAATTGGATTCAGAATGACGAAACTAAGGAGATAATTAATCCAGAAGTATGGATAAAACGAAACAAGTATTTCATGATAATGTGAAGTTTGAATATTTTCAAAAACAGTTTAATTGTTATCTTGATTTGTGGTATATAAATATATAATATAGTTATATACTATACATGTTATATGAATGAATATTACACTGTACTTCTGATTATGATATGAAATATTGTATTATTAATTATGATTGAGCGGGACAATACCCCTTCTCACGACAATGTGAAAAACCCGATTTAAAGGGTGTTTTGACCAATGAATGTGGAGACAACGATTCTCTCAGTAGGGATATAGTCCGGATCGGTGACAAATCCGTGAGTCGCCCTAACTAAGAGAATGAGGTTGTGCGTCATGGCGGAAATATACAAAATTGGTGAGCTGGCCTATGTGCGCTCTCCAGGATATATTGCCATTGATGAGTACTGGTAACGTTTGTTGAATTTGATGAATTTTTATCTTTTAATATGTATTTTCTAACTATGTCTATTGGTTGAGTTTGAGCCTTCGGATATACTTGCATGACTGATGATGTTTTTGAATTTTATTAACGCGAGGCCGATTCGCTCACTGAGTTTTAAAGCTTACACTCTCTGTGAAATTTTTTTGTTCAGATCAGGTTGCCGGTGAAGAATATTCGTTAGAAGAGTAGATCACTTTGGACCTTCCCGCTGTCGGGTAGGCCCCTCTTTTGTTGTAAATTATGTTACTCTGTAATCATCTAGGACATCTAGGTCAAGGGTTTGTGCATTTGACTTTTATGTCAGTATAATAATATATTTTACATTGATGATCTATTATTACTGGTTCATGCCACTACGATGCCGAATCGCCCAAAATTGAATTCGTGGCAATCTTGCGATATAGTGGTCTCCAAGTTGTATTCACTCAAGGAGCCTCACTTCTAATTACTAATTAGTTATTCTGAACACCCAAACACTAATTTTGTATATTTCCGCCATGCCTCACATAAACGTGGGGGGGTTTTGTTGACAGTAATAACAGAAGTGGTAACAAAACAGCAACAATGAACAACAGCAGCAAAATATCAGCAGAACAAGTTTGACAATGACAGAAAACCATGCAACCAGCCACTAGGATTTATGGGAGTCTAACCATCATCACTTAGCTCATTGATTCAGTTTTGTTCTCATTTCACCACTTGGTTCTTTATAAAAAAGAATGATTCTAGAGTAACATCCAGAATTTAATACTACTAACTATAGCCAAGAATATCTTCATTAACTATAACTAGATGCATTTCAAAGGAAAGCCTCAACCAAATCAAGTTAAATATCATCTAACTAGCTATTTCATTTCACTCACTTTTCTAATCAGTCAAGCAAGGTTATATCTCATATATAAATCTGTTTATGCTCTTTCAAATTCAAACTAAAATCTGACAGCAACATAAACATATAAGCAGAACAGAAACTAAATGAGATGAAATGAAGAATAAAACACTTATCTTGCACTTTCAGTTCAAGCTAAAACATCCTAAGGTCCTAGTGACTGATTACAATGGAGATTTAGCCCTCCATGAGAGCAAGACAGCAAAACAGAAGAAGGAAAACAGAGAGAAAGAGAGAGTTACGAAAATTGCTGAGTTCAGAAAATAAAAGTGTGCTCTGATTTTTAAAAACTGATGCCTTCAATGCCTTAGAGAATATTCTACCCTAGATGCCTCTTGGATGCCTCCTTGGTGCTTCTTCCATGATGTGGGCAGCAAGACAACAGCAGAAAAGTGGCAACAGCATCAAACAAATTACTCTACTGTTTTACTGTTTCTGTCTGCTATTGATTGCTGCAAGAGGTCCATGCTGTCAAAACAGAAATTACATTCCCCTTTGCTGTAAAGTGTAGAATAGTGGGGACCAGAAATCCAGTCAGCCCTAGTCAACCATTCAATGCCCAGTCAGCATGTCCAGGTAGCCTCCAAGTAAGCAAAACGTCCATGTCAGTATTTTTCTCTCTAATAATTATATCTGAAATTAAGCACATAAATTAATTGGGATAAAATTATGAATTTGAATCATATTAATTCTATAATTAATTTACAACCAATAAATTCAAAATATAATAAAATAGGAGAGTTGGCAACATTGAAATAGCAATAGGACTAAGATAGGGACCAAAAAATATATAAATATGCTCGATATCAATTACATGCAAATCATTTCTATGATTTTCAAATAATAAAATTTGATATATTTTCTTCATATTTATTAAGAAATTGTTATTTTGATAACATAGAGATAATAACTAAATAATTTAACTCGTGGGTATAATTTATCAAAAGGCTTACAATGATGAGAGATTCATCACTGTGTCGGTCATGTGCCCAGAAAACGGGTCATGATAAAGTTGGTATCATAACAAAGGTTGTTAGGTCTCCTAGTGATTACAGAGCAAGGTAATCTTAGTGGGACCTCCTCTATCATTGTAAACTCGGGCACAACTATAGAGAGACGGCTCTACTAAAGGCCCTGTAGGATGTTTTCATTTCCTTTCCCTCTGAAACTTATCTTTTCTTAGAAATTATGTTTTCAATTTTAGTTTTAGATAGTTGTGGCTACATTTTTGAACTTAGTCAAGGAAAAGTTGTTATTTGTTTTGATTCCGTTGGGTTTTATAAGCTGAATTCGTGATTAATTTTGAGTAGTTGATTTCCTTTATCTTTCTTTATTTTATTACTATTATTTTTTTAGAGTGCCGTCTAATAAAAGAAACCACTTGCATTAAAAAAAATTGAAGGATTACATTGCCCAAAAAAAAAAGTTTACTCGTCCATGAGTAATCAAAAGGCGAAGTGGTCTCGGATTAGGGGGGTTGTATTGTATCATCACCCCTCGACCATTCCTTGGAGCGAGAGACAGAGCAATATCGTGGAGGGTAGTGTAAATTCCATTCATACAATCAACACTTCTTTGCTGTTGATTGCAGAAGCACTGGGTGGACCAATAGAAAAATCAATATATTCTCGAAGTCATTGCTGCATTATTGCGTTTAGTTAACCTCTTCAGATCCTCTATCATTTTTTCAGATCCTTCACCTGCTGCTCTAGACAGACGATTTTGTCTTCTGAGGTATGGCCCGTGCTAATCTCCTCAACTTCCTCATTCTTCTTTATCTTCTTTTCCTTTTGATTCTCTTAAGATCCCTCGAAAGGTCTTTTGCCCTTGTCCTTACCTAGACTTAAGTTCAAGTCGAGTTCTTCTTCCTTAGCCTCTACTGTGAGATCAATGTACTTCCTTGTGGCCATGATTTAGAAAATTTAGAAATTTTTGTAAGAGTATAAGGAGAGAGGAATGCTGGGAAGTTGTAGGCTCAGATATGATCACTCTTTGTGGTGTAGTAACTGAGAACTTTGGGGCAGTTTTTATGGAGAAAATTTAGATTTAGGGCCAAAGAAGATATTTCTTCACCGCACCCCTACACGCTTAACCCATAGACTTTTTCAAGTTGGAAGCCAGAGGTCTAGGGTAGGCATGCACACCAACAGTGCATTGCATTAATGCCAAAACCACAAAAGTCAATATTCGATGGATTTGCGATCGATTTATACTTGGTTTTCTCATTTCTCCTGTTGGCATTTTCCGAAATTCAAAGAAGTTGACAATGTAGCCATTAAAGATTGCCTTGGATGATTTTATAATGAACTGAAATTTATTTCTCTGCTTTATTGTGTTGTTTTTTAGAGCCTTCAGTTGAGTATAATATACATAACTGATTGAATCATGTTGTAATTATATATATATCTAAAAACATATGATCTGTATGCTATTCATGCATAATGAGTGAAGGCTACGACCAAGGAGAATATGTAATGATTCTACATGTACTCATAGAGAATGAGAAGTCAAAAATTTAAAATGACTTGAATAGAATGAAATGTGTAGAGGATGATACACCTTCATGATTACGCATACTTATATATAATGTTCTCGTGGGCAAATGAAAGGCAATGATTTCCTTGCATCATGATAATACTTAATGCATGCGACCGTAAGCAGTTAACTTTGTTTTAAAATATATATATTTATACATATATTATGTGTAAGTTCAGAGTAAAGACACCGATTAGAATATAAGATAAGGGTAATATGAGACTACTCGATCATAAAGTGATATCGTGATCTGGGATTACACTGTAAGACAAGTATAGAGTGAAGAAATCATAGATTGAAACGGTGATTAGTCGAAAATTTTGAGGAAGAGTCAAAAGTTAGTCGAAATTTTTTAGGAAACCTTTGACTTATGTTAATTGTATTAAATTATATTTACTATTTACTTGCATGTCTGACATTAATTGCTGGCATTGCGACGTATGCAATCTATAAACCTCTTAGCGAGCGGCGTATAGGTTGTAGTGGTTTTAGCTGAGGGGCTTCGGGTTGCCTATAAATCTTATACGCCCGTTACCTCATTCATCATACCAAGCAAACCTACTTCTTTCATTACATACCTATTCATCAATCTTCATTCCTTTCTCGTTTGAACTTATTTCTAAGATCCCTAGAGCAATGGCCGATAATAAATCTTTCAATTTGAATTTTGAGACTGGCAACGTAGAGCTTGATTTAAATCTAAGTCTCAAAAACAACAAAGGGAAGTGACCTGTAGATAGGTCAGCAAAAATTAAGAAGAGAAAGAGCGATGTAATAAAGTTGAAGGAGGACAGCACTGCAACATCCTCAGAAAATAAGCTTGCGTTCCTAGAACGTAAGATAGAAAACCTGAAGTGTAAGATAGAGAGCTTGGAATACAAGACAGAGGACCAAAAACGACTAATAAATCGTCTCTTTGAAGACCAAGGGAAACTGATAAACCGTTGTTTCGGGGAACTAGCTAATCGAGTTGATAGATATTCAATGTTTGTAACTTAAAATTTTCGTGACCAACAACCAAGGTGTTTTGACTGTATGAACGGAGTGACTTCTGCTCTTCGTCAAATTTCCCAGGCGCTTCCTCCAGAAACCCTTTCTAGGCTGCAACGATTAGCTTCCTCCTTAAGGTCTGAAGCACTTTCCTCTTTTAGACCTGGAGCACCTTCTACATTTCAAAAGCCTCATCATCCTTAATTTATTTTTTCTTTTATTTGTACCGAAAGCTATATTTGGTCTAAGCTTCACGTGTTAAAATTATCTATTTTATAAATCAAGTTAAGCTTGTTGTCTATAACTTATGTACTAGAAATAAAATTTAAGTTAGTATTTAGATCTTTTATGTTGAAGTGATTTCTTTTACTGAAAAAAACTTAAGGAATGAGAAGATGTTGGACTTGTTATATTTCATACTTGATTATGAAAATTCTAAAGCAGAGTATGATAATATTCTTTTGACTGAGCAGAGTTATTAAAATGATATTTTATTGCACATCTGAACTATGGTGGAGTGCTAAATAAGTATTTTATGAACTTATACATAAAGAACTATGGGTTTGCCCCAATCAGTGAAGTGATACGACCCTATATGAGTCATTGAGGTAATATGAATTTCCATATATATTTATTTTATAATTATGTGTGAGGAGTATGTTATTTACTTATCACATTTTCTAGGATTGTTCTTTCTATAGATTTATGTAATGATTTCATGAGATTTTGCCTTTTATATGACGCCTTTAGCTGAGAGTATCGCCTTAAGGCAGAAGGATCGCCTTTGGGCAAGAGTATTGCCTATGGCCAAAATGACGCCTTTGGGTGGGGTGCTTGTATTCATAAATGTTATGAGCTATGTGTGTGGTAACATGTGTTCTGATATTCAGTGTGAACTGGAAAGACCACGTGCCACTTTTGAAGACGACACCTATTTGAGGTTTTACATGGATCTCTAATTAGATGGTTTAAGTTTGGTAAAGGTTATGGGGATGAGACATGTTATGGTACAAAAGGTTGTGGAGAAGATCAAACTGATGAGGAAGAGATTGCTTGTTGTTTAGAAAAGGCAAAAGTCTTATGCAAACCATCGATAATGAGGTCTAGAGTTTACATTCGATAGTATAGTGTTCTTGTAAATCTCACCAATGGTGTGAAGAGGTTTGGGAAGAAAGAGATGCGAAGGATGAGATATGGACAAAGTAACCACACTTATTTCAGTCTTGAGGTGAGTTTTGAATTCGAGGGACCGAATTCTCTTAAGGGGATGATAATGTAATACCCATGAAAAATAAAATATAAATGCGTGTTTGCAAACTACGGTTATTATTTCAATATACGGTATTGTTCACATGTATAATACTATTTTATACAGCACTGTTCACTTATACAATTGAAATGTCAAGTACTAAATGTGATTTGGTCATAAGAGAAAACTAGAAAGAAGTTCGTAGGAGAAAATGACATTTTATGTGTGAAAATACCCTCAGGGACTAAAATGAAATGATTGATTTGAAAAGAAACTTAAAGGTTTAAGGTGAAATGATAGTTTTTCCCTTAAGTTTTCAATAGTAAGCCGCCTGTGACTTTTCTGTGATTGCACAGTAACCGTAAATGATTAACGCCTGAATTATTTTATTAGAAATATCATTTTCATGAATAGTAAATTAAATATTTTATTAACGCATAGTATCAAATAATACTCTTGACTTTTTCTATAAATAGGCCCTTCCATTTCACTTCTAAACTTACACCTTCAACTTCTCTTCTTCTCTCCTTAAGTTTCTTTCACTTCGACGCTAAGCCTCTGAGATTTTGGGCCTTTCCTTTTCAACTTAAGTAATGATATTATGCCATTTCTATGTCTTTCAAATTTTAAAAGTTATTTTCTTACATATGCTCTGTGGTTGCGGTTTTGGCTGATCTTACACATCAGAAAAACTCTTCTTAACTACTTATATATTATTTTGATTATATAATTATCAAAATAAAATGTAAATTGTGAAGAATACATATCTAAGAAAGTTCTTGCTAAGGAAAGACATGATTTTTAAGTGTGTCCATTACGACCATTCACTCTTCCCTATAAACTTACATGGTGTACTCTTTTATAGATTATATTATCTATTTCTGGTATAAATAGTAACCGTATATATAAATAGTAACCATATTTATGAATAGTGACCGTATGTATAAACAGTGACCGTATGTATGAATAGTAATTATATGTATGAACAATATCTATACGAAAACAATCCTAAGTTGTTTTCTCTAATATTTCATGAAAATCTCCATAGCGGAACACTGAAATTTACCTATGTACTCTTGTCCATAACGACTTAAAAAAGTGATACTCATACGGAATACAGGTGAGTAAAATGACCCCGCTTTAATAGAGTTTTAGCATTATTGGTGATAAAAAGTATGTCGTAGGACACTCCCAAGATTCATAGGGGTAAATTGGATTCAAAATGACGAATCTAACAAGATAATTAATCCAAAAGTATGGATAAGACGAAACAAGTATTTCATGATGATGTGAAGTTTGAATCTTTTCAAAAACAGTTTAATTGTTATCTTGATTTGTGGTTTATAAATATATAATATAGTTATATACTATATATGTTATATGAATGAATATTACACTGTACTTCTGATTATGATATGAAATGTTGTACTATTGATTGTGATTGAGCGGGACAGTACCCCCTCTCACGGCAAGGCAGAAAACCCGGTTTAAAGGGTGTCTTGACCAATGAGTATAGAGACAATGATTCCCTCAGTAGGGATATAGCCCGGATCGGTGACAAATTCGTGAGACGCCCTAGCTAAGAGGATGAGGTTGTGCGTCATGGCAGAAATATACAAAATTGGTGAACTGACCTATATGCGCTCTCCGGGATATATTGTCATTGATGAGTACTAATAACGTTTATTGAATTTGATGTATTTTTATCTTCCAATATGTATTTTCTAACTATGTCTATTGGTTGAGTTTGAGGCTTAGGATATACTTTCATGACTAGTGATGTATTTGAATTTTATTAACGCGAGATCAATTAGCTCACTGAGTTTTAAAGCTCACACTCTTTGTGAAACCTTTTTGTTCAGATCAGGTTGCTGGTGAAGAATATCTGTTAGAAGAGTAGATCACTTTGGACCTTCCCGTTGTTAGGTAGGCCCCTCTTTTGTTGTAGATTATGTTGCTCTGTAATCGTCTAGGATATCTAGATCAGGGGTTTAGGCATTTGGCTTGTATGTCAGTATAATAATATATTTTACATTGATGATCTATTATTACATGCAAATCATCTCTATGATTTTCAAATAAGAAAATTTGATATATTTTCTTCATATTTATTAAGGAATTATTATTTTGATAACATTGAGATAATAACTGAATAATTTAACTCATGGGTAGAATTTATCAAAAGGCTTACAGTGATAAGAGATTCATCATTGTGCCGGTCATGTGCCCAAAAAATGGGTCGTGACAACATTATTAAATGTTGTTGGGGGATCTTGCAAACGACATGACATTCTTCGTGAAAAACAAATTAACAATGTTAGAGAGGCATTGGGAAAATGAGAAATTCTAAGTGGTCAAATTTTGAATCAAGAAACTAGTCTTAAACGAGCTGTTGATACTCGTTGGAGTTCGCATTATGCAACTTTGATCAATTTGATATTGATGTATTCTGTTGTAATTGATGTTCTTAAAATTATAAAAGAAGATGGATCAAATGCAAATCAAAGAGCCGAAGCCAATGATCTTTTACATTTGTTAGAGGATTTTGATTTTGCATTCACATTGCATTTGATGAAAATTGTCTTGGGTATTTCAAATGAATTGTCATAGGCATTGCAAAGGAAAGATCAAGACATCATCAATGCTATGAACATGGTTAACATCACAAAGCAACGATTACAAACTATGAGGGATAATGGATGGGAGTCTTTATTGCAAGAAGTAACTTTATTTTGCAATATGCATGCTATTAACATCCCTAATATGGAAGATATATTTTTTTCTAAGGGAAGATCACGACGTGGAGGCAAACCTCAAGCTATCAAAATAGAGCATCATTATCGTGTTACATTATTTTATACTGTTGTGGACATGCAGCTTCAGGAATTTAATGATCGTTTCAGTGAGACAAATACTCGGTTGCTTCTTTGTATGGCTTGTTTGAATCCAGCCAATTTGTTCTCTGCTTTTGATAAAACAAGGTTGATTGAATTTGCGAAGTTTTATCCATGTGAATTTTTTTCAACTGATTTAGTGATGCTTGATAATCAACTTGAGACTTACATCATTGATATGCGTATGAATGTTGAATTTGCATCTTTGAAAGGAATCAATGATCTTTCAGAGAAATTAGTTGAAATTGGAAGATATACTGTTTATCCATTAGTTTTTTTTCTTGTGAAGTTAGCAATGATTTTGCCTGTTGCCACGGCAACTGTAGAAAGAGCCTTTTTTGCTATAAAGATTGTAAAGAATAGGTTACGTAATCAAATGGGAGATGCGTGGATGAATGATTGTCTAGTGACTTATATTGAGAGAGATGTCTTCAATAATATTGACAATGAACTAATTATTCAACGATTTCAGAATATGAAATCACGTAGAGAACAATTATAAAGTATGTAACTTATTTGATTAGATATATTAAAATTTTACGACTTTAACATTTATGTCTTTATTTTTATATGTATGGCTTTTAATTATTATTAATTTTTTTAAATATTTTGCCCCCTGATCTAGGGGTCTTGGATACGCCACTGGTTACGCGTCTAACATTTATATTAAATTTTATTTTTATTTTTATTTTTTTTGTATTAGTTATATTTTATTTTTATTTTAAATTTATTATTTTTATTAATATCATCTATTATATTGATAGAAAATATTGACTAAGCAATTACCTTAAACGACTTCAACTCATATGTTGGTAAAAAAAGTAAATTTGAAGCAAAATTAAAATATATAAAATATAACTAAAAATAATATTAGGAACGAAATGAATATTTGATGTTGCCTAATATATAATCCAATGAAATCAATTTGTGATTTTTTAAGTAAACCAATATTTTAGTCTTCAAAAAAATTACTTTTAAAAGTTTGTTTCTTCAAAAATAAAATTTCTTAATTAATTTTTTTCAAAGATATTTTTTAATTTAATCATTTAAATAAAATCATTTACTTACAAACTGTTTTTTCAATTAAAAAAGGCTGAACAAATATTCTAAATTAATTAATAATTAATGGTATAAATTTGCGCATGTGTTTTTGCCTTACGTGTTGCCCATTTTGCTAGAAAAGGATTGGCCCAACATTAACTTAACCCACCATCGCCAACCTAAACTTATTTCTTCTGGGCCTGCTTACTAGGGAACCAATTAGGAAAAAAACAAAAGGAAGTAAAATCTAATTAGGTTAATTATTTCATTTATGCAATCGTTTTTTATGTAAAAAAAAGTAGTTTTTCTGTTTCTTAACTAAAATATTTTTAGTATCATTCTTATAAATAATCATTTTTTACCTTCATACTGATGTTATTACGGACAAAATACTATTATTTTCAATTGTGATATTCATAGGTTTAAAAATCAGAACAGACTGAAAATTGGTCATTGGTCTAATTCAGTCAATCATTAAAATTGGTGAAGTCAAAAATTGGTCAAGAACATCTAAAAATCAGAAAACTGGGTGAATTATTTTTTTGTAAATAAAAAATATTACTATTTACAAAATATAATTATTTCTCATACTATATGTGATTTGGCAATTTTTTTATTCTTTTCTATTATATTATATTTTCCTTTTTCTTCTCAATTACTTTTTATAATAATGTTATTTTTTTCCACAAAAAATAAATAAGAGAACAAGAAAAAATAAATAAAAACAATTACACACACACATATATAATATAATATAGGTTTACTAAAATTAAATATAAAATATTTATTAATTTATTATATTATATATTTTTAATATATAAAATTAATATATATATATATATATATATATAATTATTACTAGTTTGACTCTAATTTAATTATAGTTAAATTAATTAACTATGAACTAATACTTTCTTCAATTTAATAACAGGTCCTATTTTTAAAGCATAGATCATATTCTTCAATAATGTTTTTCATTCTCTTCGTCTTTGGTACTAGCCAATTTCGATGAACAAATTAGGCAGCAAGTAAATATTACTGCAATCAATGACTTTGTTATTGTTATAAAAAATCTTTTTTTTTCCCGATATTTGAAAAAGTTTGTGGAGTCAATTTATTAAAGATATGTCTTACCTGAAATCATAGTTATTGAAATTGGTCCAATTATTGACTTGGATTGATTTTTGAATCACTGATTCAATCGTTGGCTCACTAGGTTAATTGTTGAAACCAAATAAATAAATTAAAAAAAATAAAAATTATATATATACCTATATTTATTTATAATAACTATGATATTAATTCAACATTTTCAAAAAAAAATTATGTTGTAACTCTAAAAGACAATGTTTTAAAAATTAGCCCAGTTATTAAACTGATGAAAACATTAATTCAAGATTTAATGTTCTGACTGTGGTTAAATTATAATTCAACAAGTAATATTTAAAATACAATAATTTAATATATATATATATATATAGTCACATAATTAAATTCATAAACTAATATTAAATTTTTTTCTTAATCATAAAATTATCATTTTTTTTTGTCCCATTCCCACTTTCTCACATTTTTTCTCTCCAAATATTTTCCCTCTCTTTATTCTTACAATATAGACTAGGTCTACAAGGAAAAGACACTCATATAGATTAGTACTCTATAACTCACATTTCCCAATCACACTTTCCATCAGCTCAATTTTCACTTTTTTCGCCCAAACTCCTCATCTCTCTTCTTTTTCCATTTATAATTTTGTACAATACAAGCTAATTAATAAGGATTCGAGTTTTATTCTTGGTGGACACAGCAAAAAAAAAAAGTCAGACACCTACAACTCTTGGATAGTTGTAGACCCCACAAAAAGACAGGTAGGTTTGTGTGGAATCCACAATCATCAAAGGGATGTAATGCTATAAAGACTCTTTTTGTGGGAGAGAACTTAGTTCCAATTAATAGACTACAACAAAAAGACACTAACACACTTTTCTTCTTGAAATTTCTTCACGCCGTCTCTTTCCTCTCCATCTGGTTCAGCCTTCGCCTCCCTCCTCATCCTTCTTCTTCCATGAGCTTCAGCTTCCATCGTCTCTCTCTCTCACCGTGCGAACAACCTTCCATATGCTTAGCCTTGGTCTCTCTTTCTCTCTCTCTCACTCTCTCTCGTCGACGGTAGTGTCCTATGCATTTCTCTTTCTTCTTTTTTTTCCCTCTTCTCCGTTGGCTCCGATGCTCTAGATCTCTCTCATCGGCGGCTATTCTTCACTTTTTTTTTTAAGGAAGCTGGGTCATCCGGGTCAGTCGAAACTCGACCAGGTCACTCGAGTTAACACCGAGTCGTTTGTACTCCAGTCTAAAAGAGCAATTAGAACCAATTCCGATTCTAGGTTGTCGGGTCCCAGGTTGATCCGCCGGGTCGGTTTAGGTCCAATAATTGTACTTGAAATTAATGTTGTAACACATTTCTGTAAGTTGGCGTGTATGAATTTCTATAATTGAGATATTTTTAGGGGAAAAATGGATTACATTATCTAAAACACACAATGTAGCAACAACTGATCAAGAGTGAGAAAAATAAAAATTGATGGAATGGACTTCTAAAATTTGCACACTAATCATCTCATGTTATAGGCGAGTCTTATTAGTATATTTCAACATATATGTTGGAATGATGAATTTAATTGAATGACTTAAATCTAAATTATATTGAATTTAACTCTTTATTCCGTGCTAATATACATTAATAGGACTCTCCTGTTACATAAGAGGATTCGGCTCTGGTTTTGTTGTTTTCAAAATTTATGCAACTGCGCAAATTGCCTTCCTTCACGCAATGTCAGAAGCTATTTGAGTTGCATCACTCCAAGGATTGAGGAATACAAGAAACTCTCAGGATTGCATTGTTATTAGTCGTTTGAGTTCCGACATTGCTAAATTTATGTATTTTTGTTTTGGCTAAAATGATTCTTCAGGAGTTGAAGACTGTCAAAATTTATTTGGTTTTTGAGAAAGAAAATAAAAGCTTTGCAAGATTCGTGAAAGAGGAGGCAACCCAGAAGATGGTGATTTGATGTACATTTTCTCTCTATAGTTCCATTGTGTTGTTTCTATGTATGTGTGTTTTTGGGAGGAGGATAGCTACCTCCAAAGTTAAATATGATGTTTAACTCAATTTAGATGGTTATATTTCATCATAATCTATATTTTAATATATATATATATATATATATTTTAGAAAGTAATATCTCAAAATTTAGGTTGTTGAATGTGAAATCCAAAATAAAACAATGTGCTTAACCTAATCTATATCGTTAAATTTCATAATTAACGATTCAAATTTTAAGAATTTTTTTAAATAATATTCTAAAATTTAAATTATTAATTATAAAATCTAACGATACAGATTAAGCTAAATATCTTACATGGATTAAAGACCAAACATGGGATCCATGTGTTTGGTGTTGCCAAATGCTGTGCTAAGTATTGGGCCTTAGCATGGGCCCATGTTAAGCTTTGTGATGGGTGAGTGAATTAGACAAGATACAAACTGACTGGGTGTGTTAAAATATCGTCCTGCACAGCCATTTGTTGATTCAACCTTTTTGCTTCTATTGAGTGACTTGCTTAAAACGCTGGCCTGCTTTTATTTTTTAGCCATTTGATCTGCGTCCCTACTATGGCTTTAAGAATAGGGACCTAGAAACCTTACCCAAATTTCAAATGATTTGGTTGCATTTTGTGTCGTTTCCAACTCTAGTTCATATTCAATTATATTATGGATATAACTATTGTTATGAACCCAAGTATGCCGCTGGATTCTGCGACTTTTGCGATTTCTGAATCACTGCCTTCTGGTATGAGATCACAAGAGACAAGAAACCTCTCTTCTATCACCGGAAAGGATGAAAATAGTTCAGAAGCTACAACTATTTCTTCTATCAGAGGAAAAGCTACAATCTGAAATGAAATGCTTATGTTGGAATGCCCACGGACTTCCATTTAATGCTTATTCTTTAGTAGCGTCAAAATGACACGTAGTTCATGAACTCGTCCATAAAAGGTTAAATTTGTATTTAAAAAATTAGGCTTGTTTATTTTTTGTTTTATTTTTTATTTTTAAAAAATTATATTATTTTATATAAATAATTCTACTTTATTATATTTTTATATTTTATAATATTATATTCAATAAATATATTAAATTTAGATATGAAAATTTTTTGAAAATAAATTAGAATTAATATAATTAATTTAAAAAATAAAAAATAAAGTTATTGATTATTTAAAAAATTAAATGATTAATGTTTTATATGTATAAATTATATTTTAATAAAAAATTATTAATTTTTTTACTAAAAATTTTAATAGTATATTATTTAAATATATTTTAAAAAATTAACAAGAACATCATAATAGACGAGTTTAGTTATTGAGAAGTGACTCATTTAATAATTGAATCAGACTCATTTAGCCAGCTCATTAAACAGTGTGAGTCTTCTTTGATTTGTTACGTGATTCTTTGCCTTCTAGAACCCTAAGGCGATCATAGAGTATGTACGGGAGCTTGAGAAAAGATGTGTCAATGTTACCTTGACTTCACAATAAAGCAACACTCTTAAAATTGATTTCACACGGGCCAAGTGTTATCTTGTTATGGTTGGTATTCAACTTAGATAAGACTGAGATTTGTCATGAAAAAGTGATTTCTTACATTTTCCCCAAAACGTAAATCACTAATATAATCATTAGATAATCGCATCAGATTAGTTTTTAAAACATTAAAATCATGTTAATTTTATCTATTCATATGTCAAAGTGACTTTTACCAAATATAAATTTGTGGCCATGGTAATTAATAATGAAAATAGTCAAATTTTGATAAACACAATCTTTTAATCATTAATTTAAGATATTTGATTTTATGATAATTACATTGAAATAACTATAATTTTTTAAAAATCAAATTAACATATTAATCTATAATTTTTTTTCACCCTTTCCTCCCTTGATTTCTTGATTAGAGCGAAGTAAAATGAGACAAAATAGCACATTTGAATTGGAACATGAAAGAGTTAAATAGAAATTCGGTCAATCTTTTAGCACATTTCTTGAATTCTTTTTTATCTTTTACAGTAAATTTTTAAGTTAATTAATGTCAGATTTAATTTTCTTGTATTATAAAATTTATTATTTAAGTAAAATTATTATTAATAGATATAATATTTGTTAATTCCAACATTTTTTATTATTTGAATAAGTAATTTGTTTAAACCAATTCAGTAACGAAATTCTTCCTTTAGAGAAATACAATAATTTATTATAAGGATAATTTTTCGCATAGTGTAAATATGACATTATATATTAATATACATAAGTCTGCAACGGCAATAGATAATTTACTTATAGAAAATTAGTATCGTGACTTGGGACTTGTGAGAGTTTTTTCATCTTGGTAGTCGAATTTAGGTTTTACTATTTTCGCTTTCAAAATAGACATTTTTTTAGTAACTACAAAATATTCTACTCTTTATTTTTTATGTTCTGTAATCTAATGTAACATAATTTCTTAACTAAAATATCATTTATTTTCATTATTTATTAGTCTAAAAATGAAATTTTTTGCGAGTTGTGATACATTTTTTTTACTGTTAAAAACACATTACAAATATTCTATTTTTTAAGAAATAATAATTTGTACTTAAGTTAATAGGTCATATCTTTTAAAAAAAAAGGTCAAAATATATTTGTTATCCCTATAGTTTCATTAAAGAGTGATTTTAGTCCCTATAGTTTGAAAATAATGAATTTAATTCCTATAGTTTTCAAAACTATGAAATAGATCCTTAAGATTAATTTTTGGTTAGTCAATGCTAACTGGGATGCTGACGTCAATAATAAAATCAATGTCATTACTGACTGTGTACCACTTATACTGACGTGGACTATTTACATAGACTCTCTAAAAAAAATTCAGTTTATTCACTTTGGTCTTTGGTCAAAATTTTCATTTTATCCAATTTTTTATATAAACTCGTCTTCTACTTTGTCTAGGTCTCTAGTTTAAGAATATATATTTTATTTGTCAAAATCATCCCCTACAAACTAATTCATTTCAAAATAAAAATACGATTTTTAGGGGATAATTTTGACAAAAAAATATATTCTTAAACTAGGGAATTAGACGAACAAAAAGATGAGTTTATATTAAAAATTAGACAAAAAAAAAATTTAATCAAGGACTGAAGTGAATAAATTGAAACTTTTTTTAGGGAGTCCACGTAACTAGTTTACGTCAGTATAAATGGTACACAGTCAGTGCTAACATAGATTTTAATATTAATATCAGTATCATAGTCAGCGTTGACTAACCAAAAACTAACTATGGGGACCTATTTCATAGTTTTGAAAACTACAATAACTACATTTTTTATTTTTAAACTAAAGGGACTAAAATAATTCTTCAATAAAATTATAAAGATCTCAAGTATATTTTATCCTAAACAAAATTATGTGTTATTAAATTACTATAAAATTTCACATTTATAAAGAGGAGAGTGTATTTTTTAAAAATAAATGAGAGGACTTTATTATTTGGAATACTCAAAAAGGGTAGAATTCTAATTTACTATATATAAAATAAACAATATTTTTTTCGGTTATTTGTGAATAACAAAATTTACTTATATACTTCATTATATGTTCATAAATATAAAAAAACTGACATTCAAAATTTAATGTCGTATATATTTTATATTAAAATTATTTCTCTTCCACATTATTATTGTCCCATTGCTTCCTCAATGACATCATATAATATAATGAGCTCCTTTATTGTTGTCGTGTACAATATAATATATTATGTGCGTCCCAAGTAAGATATATACTTCTTCCCATTTAGACTTCCTTTTAGTTTTGGAGTAGACAATTTTTAATTTCATTATGTTATGTTATGACAATTAATTATAGGTAAAGACAATTATTTTTTTACGTCGGATTATATTTAGTAAATTCAGTTTTTAGTCATTGTTAATTTTATAGTGTCATCTCAAAAGTAAAAAGTAAAAAGATATTGAAGATTCATATACTTGACAAATATAAAAATCACATGACAAGCATTACAAATGTAGTATATAAAGAAGTATTTAAAAATTTTTGTTAGAGGTCAATAATTTATTTTTCCTTTTTTTCATAATATTAGTAAATTGATCGAAGTTTGTTTATGTCATGCATCATTTTTTTTTTAGATTGTGGACATAAAATCTAAAGAGTGTTTTTCTTAATTTTGTAATATATTTATCTAAATTAATTAATGTAATACCTTATTTTATGATACTTGACAAATATGAGAATCTAATGACAAACACTACTAATGTAACATATAAATAAGTATTCCAAATTTTATGTTAGAGGTTAGTAACTTTTATTTCAATTTTTTTTATCATTAATATATTTATCTAAATTAATTCACGTAACACTTTATTTTTTATTCTTTATTTTATTTGATGTTGTTTACATTTAACTTTTAAGACATTTATATATAATGAATCATTTTATATGTGTCTTAACATTATCTAAATATCTCATTATTTATATATATATATATATATATTCTTTTATATGTATTTTAATTATTTTTATTTATCTGATAAACAAAAATTATAACATTTGTATTAACCGTGCGTTGGAACTCATTAATCTAAAAATCATTATGCCCATTTGCATTTTATATTAATGCCCATTTTATAACAGAGTCTATATCCAAAAATAATCTTACACAAAGTAGTTGTCATAATTAAAATTTTAAGACCTTAGAATCTATATAATAGACTAAAACAATTTCACTCTAAGGTATTAATTACATGGATGTCATTAAATAACATATATTAAAATTAATAAATTAACATAAAAATTAAATAAATAAATTATGTAAATGAATAAATTCATTCCTATTAATGACACTACATTAAATTCATTCTAAGCAACAATTTTGAGATGTATTGTAAGGCTTTCCTTTAAATTATGTGAAGATTACAATATATTAAATGTAAATTGGTGTGATTGATTCTATAATACATTCAAATGAATTTGAAAAATTTGCATTCAAATGAATTCAAATTATCCATTTTAAAACTATGAATTGTCGTAAATTTAATTAATAATTAAATAATTACAATATATTAAATGTTAATTGGTGTGATTGATTTTATAATTGTATTCAAATGAATTTGAAAAAATTGCATCCAAATGAATCTTCGTAACATTTGAGTGTTTGGAGCTCAATCTGAAGCTAGAATAATTATGTGTTTGGAGAGTTTATATCAGTTGTCTTTGTGCCGATATGAAGCTCGATCTCAAGCTAATACAATGTGTTTCAAACTTCAAGAATGACCAAATGTTGAATGTCATACGTTGAACTGAGAAGCAACAATGGAGGAATGATCGGATGGCTCCCGTATCAACTTTAGAGTGGATTTCCTGCCACCGACTACAGAGAAGCAACTCACCTCTGTCTTTATTCTATTATTACTCAAACTCGGTATAATCTTCTTAGTCATGGCAGCTATAAAAGTTCATGAAAGCACCATCTCGATGGCCACTATGTAGGTTAATACTTGCCTTTTCGAGAAACAACTTGAATTCGAGTTTGTTTCTATTAACATGAAAGAAGACGAACACAAAAAGAAATATTTCATTTCTCTTAATGTAAGTATTAGAGCAATTCATGAATTGCTTGTCTCTGAGTGTTAGTTCAACTAGCTTTCGTTTCTTTTGATGCAGATATTCGATCAAGTTCTAGCTTTTGAAGACGAATATATAAAACTATTTAATAAGTATTAAATATACATCTATAACAAGCACACTCAGAGATTGTTAAATTAATATTTGTAAAATTACTTATCAAAATCATTTCAATACACAGAATCAAGAGCAATTATGCAATATATCACCCATGAGTATGCTAAAAAAGGGACCCAACTGATAAGCAGACAGTTCAAGAAGATAGCGATTACAGATGAAAGGTAAACTTCTCAGATCCAGTGTTTTTTTTTCTTTTTTAATTTATTTATTCTTTGATTTAATATAGTTTTTTTGTTTGAATCCACTTCATATCTTGGAGTCAATCAAATTTTATAGTATTCTTTATTTTTTATTTTGTCTCTAATGTTGTAGGGCCCTGAAATTCAAACTAGATTTTTAAAGGATGGTAATCTTATTAAATTGAAACAGTCAGGAAATAGCCATATCAATTGACTATAGCATAAAGGGATATGAGAATACAATTTGTATGAGCTACAAAAAGTTGGCTGAGAATGTGAAGCCTGGTAGTGTAATATTGTGTTCAAATGAAATTATCTTATTTACGGTCTTATCATGTCACAAAAAATTAGGTTTTGTTTGATGTTGCTATGAGAACTTTACATGATAATGGATACGGGAGTGATAGTGGATCTCCCTACACTAACAGAGAAAGACAAAGAAGATATCTTAAAATGGGGAGTTCCCAACAAAATTGACATAATTGTTCTTTCTTTGTTGGAAAAGGTTCAGACTTGGTGGAAGTTCAGAAAGTGTTGGGATAGTATGCAAAGAAAATTTATCTCATATTAAAGGTATAATCTTTCTTCATAATATAACGTGGCTGTTTATTATCATATTTTTTTATTAAATTTTATAATTTATATTTGTATAAATAATCAAAATTTATATCAAAATATTTGTTTTAAAAATATATGTCATGACTCATAAGTCTCATAAGTTTCATAAGTTTCACAAATTTATAAATTATAGTATTATTATCATAATATATTATATGGATTCTAATGTATTTAATATATTATGTGAGTTATTGGTAAAGTAAATAGCATAATATATTTTCATCAGAATATATTTTCATAATTATTAATTAGTGTAATTAGTAAAATTAATAATTAGTGAATTTCATTATTTTATTTTATTTGAATTGATTTTAAAGAATAAATTAGGTAAATTAATAAATTTGATAAATTAATGACATCACATAAGATTAATTATTTGATTTAAATCGATTGAAAAGATTTGAATTGAAATTCAAAAATAATTACCTTTATTATTTGACCATTGTAGGATAATTAATGACATCACATTAAATGAATTATTTGAATTGAATTGATTTGAATTGAAATTAAAAGACAATTATCTTTATTATTTGATTTGAATTGAAATGTATAGATAATAAATTGTTGAAATATACATATACGAGTATCAAGATATATTGGAATTAATTATTGATCATATATATAAATTTTCTTTATAGTTGATTATCCTACATTCTATATGAACATTTTTAATTTGATTATTATATTTATAAAAAAAATTAAATTAAAAACTTTTTTATTAATTATACATACATCTTATTATTTTATTCCATTTGATGACTTATTCTACATCATAAGATAATGTGATAATTTATTATCATAAATTTTTATTAAAATTTATAATTTATATTTGTATAAATAATTAAAATTTATATTAGAATAATTATGTTTAAAAAGTATATTTCATAACTCATAAGTCTCACAAGTTTCATAAGTTTCACAAATTTATAAATTATAGTATTATTATTATAATATATTATGTGGATCCTAATATATTTAATATATTATGTGGGTTATTGTTAAAGTGAATAGTAGAATATATTTTTATTGATTTCTTTTCAAAATAGTTCTTAATTTAATAGAAATCAAAGTTTGATATATGAATTTTTAAATTATTATCTTTTGACTGAAGAAAAAGATAAAAATCAAATTATTGAAAAACGAAATCTAAGGCCTAGAGATCCAATCCAAATGTAACAGCATCCTTTAATATTTTTCTTCTATAGATCCAATTGAAACAAAAAAAAAACACATTCAAAAGTAAAAATGAAATTAATATTCGATCATTCACTGATCTATACAATAAATAATTTATAACAAATAATCTATAAATTAACAAATTAATTAATTTACCTATTTTATTCATTTTAAATTTATTCCGTAATGATTGTATACGAGATAGAGTTGGAGTGACACCTATTGAAGAAAAAATCGTTGAAAATAGTTTCAGGTGGTTTGGGCATGTTCAAATAAGACCGTTGGAAGCACTAGTAAAAAAAGTTGAGCAGATGGTTTGGGGTCCTGTGAAAAAAAAAATCGAGGAAGAACAAGAAGGACACTTAGAGAAGTTATTGAACGAGATCTTCTGATAAATGATATATCTAAATAGTTGGTCATTGATAGAGCTCAATGGCGTCGTGCGATCTATATAACCGACTTACCTAGTGGGATAAAGATTTGTTGTTATTGTTGTTGTTGTTGTTGTTGTATTCATTTAAATTTATTCTATTAAATAAATAAATCAAATCAAATCAAAGTTAGAGTAGATAAAATAAATTTGATTATAGAACTGATAAATCAATTAAAAATATATAGTTATTTATGTTTTAAAAGTATATGTCATAACTCATAAGTTTCATATAAATCAATTTTAATTATTATTATTTTTATAAATACGAAAGTTTTTACAGTTATAATTTAACTGTGCATCGCACGGGTCACAACACTAGTTTAATATTTAAAACACAACATTGCCTCTTGATTTCTAATTCTATCTTATTTGTTTACAATGAACTCGTAGGTTTACAGGGTTTCTATTTTTTTTTGTGTTAATTACTCATATTTTTAATTATTTATGATTATATATATATATTGTAATACCCATGAAAAATAAAATATAAATGCGTGTTATCAAACTACTGTTACTATTTACGTATATGGTACTGTTCATTTATACAATCAAAATGTCAAATACTAGATGTGGTTTGGTTATAAGAGAAAACTAGAAAGAAGTTTGTAGGAGAAAATGACGTTTTATGTGTAAAAATATCCTCAGGGACTAAATTGAAAGGACTGAATTGAAAAGAAACTTAAAGGTTTAAGGTGAAAGGATAGTTTTCCCTTTAAAGTTTCTAATAGTCAATAAACGAATTTTTTCCATCGTACGCGTAAGGTGCACAGTAACTGCATTATTAGAAATGTCATTTTCATAAATAGTAAATTGAATATTTTATTAGCGCATAGTGTCAAATAGTACCCTTGACTTTTGCTATAAATAGGCCCTTCCATTTCACTTCTAAACTCACACCTTCAACTTCTCTTCTTCCCTCCTTAAGTTTCTCTTGCTCCGACGCTAGGCTTCTGAGATTTTGGGCCTTTCCGTTTTTGCTTAGGTAAGGATACTATGCCCTTTCTATGTCTTTCAAATTTTAGAAGTTATTTTCTTAAGTATGCTCTGTGGTTGCGGCTTTGGCCGATCTTCCACATCAGAAAAACTGTCGTTAGCTGTTATTTTGATTCTCTGATTACCGAAATAGAATATAATCTGTGGAGAATACATGTCTAGAAAAGTTCTGGCTAAGGAAAGACCTGGTTTTTAAGTGTGTCCAGTGTGACCCTCCACTCTTTCCTGGGAACTTACCTGGTGTACTCTTTTACAGATTGTATTATGTATTTCCGGTATAAATAGTACCCGTACGTATGAATAGTGACCGTATGAACAGTACCGTACATATGAATAGTGACCGTGTGAATAGTACCCGTACGTATGAACAGTATCTGTACGAAAATGATCTTAACGTACTTTCTGTAATCTTTCATGAAAATCTCTGTAGCGGAACACTGAAATTCACCTGCGTATTCTTGTCCGTAACGATTTAGAGAAGTGATACTCGTACGGAATCCAGGTGAGTGAAACGACCCTGTTTTAATAGAGTTTTAGCATTACTGGTGATAAAAAGTATGTCGTAGGACACTCCCAAGATTCATAGGGAGAAATTGGATTCAGAATGACGAATATAATGAGATAATTAATCCAGAAGTATGGATAAGACAAAGCAAGTATCTCATGATGATATGAAATTTGAATCATATAGTTATATACTATACCTGTTATATGGATGAGTATTATATTGTGCTTCTGATTATGATATGAACTGTTGTACTATTGATTGTGATTGAGCGGTACAGTACCCCCTCTCACGGCAAGGCAGAAAACCCGGGTTAAAGGGTGTCTTGACCAATGAGTGTGGAGACAACGATTCCCTCAGTAGGGATATAGCCCGGATTGGTGATAAATCCGTGAGGCGCCCTAGCTAAGAGGATGAGGTTGTGCGTCATGGCGAAAAAATACAAAATTGGTGAGCCGGCCTGTGTGCGCTCTCCGGGATATATTGCCATTGACGAGTACTAGTATCGTTTGTTGAATTGGATGAATTTTTCTTGTATGTAATTTCTAACTATGTCTATTGGTTGAGCTTGAGCCTTCGGATATGCTTGCATGACTGGTGATGTATTTGAATTTTATTAACGCAAGGCCGATTTGCTCACTGAGTTTAAAAGCTCACACTGTTTGTACAAACTTTTTGTTCAGATCAGGTTGCCGCCGAAGTACATCCGCTAGAGGAGTAGATCACGTTGGACCTTCCCGCTGTCGGGTAGGCCCTTCTTTTGTTATACAGTATGTTGCTCTGTAACCGTCTAGGACATCTAGGTCAGGGGTTTGGTATTTGGCTTGTATTTCAGTATGATAATGTATTTCGTACTGAGGATCTATTATTTTTAATTAAGAAAATCTGATGTATTTTCTTTGTATTTATTAAGGAATGGTATTTTGAGAATATAGAGATAATGACTAACGATTTTACTTGTGGGAAGAATTTATCGAAAGGCTTACAGTGATGGGATATTCATCATTGTGCCGGTCATGTGCCTAGAAAATGGGTCGTGACAAAGTTGGTATCAGAGGATAGGTTGTTAGGTCTCCTAGTGATTACAGAGCAAGGTGTCTTTAGTGGGCCTTCCCCTATTGTCGTGACTGCAGCACGACCATAGGATGAAGATCCACCAAAAGCCCTGTAGAGATTAAAATCCATTTCTTTCGTGTCTTTACTTGAAGCATAATAGTGACGATATATATTATTCTTAATTGTAGAATAAGTTTAGATGGCACCAAGAAAATCAAACGCTTCTGGAATCCGCACAAGATCTGGCAGGGCCTTGGTCCCTCCAGCTGCTCAGTCAGCAAATGCAAGACTGGAGATGCCTAATCGTGCAGAAGATAACCATGCACAAAACAGAGAAATATCCACTGAAAACCCTGGAAGAAATGCTGGAGAACCATCACAAATTGACGCGACTGTAGTGATGGAAGCATTAGCTGCAATGCAGAACGAGGTGAATGGGCTAAAGGAACTTTTGATGGGACAATCATCTGAAGATGGCTCACAGGCATCAGTACATGCTGCAAAAGTACAAGAGACAGACCAGATGCCACCTCCACCCCCTCCTCAGGATTGGGTAGGTACAGAGGTCAAAATCTCGGAATTTATGAAGCTGAATCCGCCAACCTTTGCAGGAGATGTTAATGAAGACCCACAACGTTTTCTAGATGACTGTGAGAAAATCCTTGACACGTTAGAATGCCCTGAACCTCGAAAAGTAACCCTTGTTACCTTTCAGTTAAGAGGTAAGGCCGACCGCTGGTGGCGAACATGGAAGAAGGGCATGGCCAGAAATGCCCCACCCATTAAATGGAATGACTTTAAAAGAATTTTTCGAGAACAATTTATTCCGGAGAGTATACGAGAAGCAAAGATGAATGAGTTTGAGGCACTCCGGCAAGGATCACCAACCGTCGATGAATACGACAATCTGTTTATAGAGTTGTCTGAATATGCTACTCACATGGTCCTAACTGAGAAAGAAAAGATCCGACGATTTATTAAAGGCCTTCGAGAGTCTTTATTTGACAGGGTGGGATCGAAAATACGAGATTTTTCATTTTACACAGAAGCCGTCGACATCGCCCGTATGATGGAAGAAAGAGATATGCAAAAAGAAAAATGGAATAACAAAAGAAAGAGGAAGCAAGATGAGAAATCACGCTACCACGGAGAGAGTTCTGGACGTGCAGCCTCTACTGCTAGTGCACCACAGCGTCAACAAAGTGGTACAGGGGGTCAACAAAGGCCCTGGTGCTCTAAATGTGAAAGAAATCACTTCGGAGCTTGTTTTGTCAACAACAACACTAGGGTCTGTTACCAATGTGGTCAACAGGGCCACATCAAAAGAGATTGCCCCCAACTCTACACGAGATCTGGCCAAGGGTCAGTACGCCCTAATCAATCAGAGGCTACTGTTGCCAACAGATCCCCTGTAACTGTAGGAGGCAATGGAATCGGAAGAGGTGCTGGCAGAGGACAAGGTGGTCGAGGGCAGGCTTCAGCAGGCCGAGGGAACGCTTGAGTATTAGCTTTAACCCGTCAAGATGCTCAGGCGTCTAATACGGTGGTAGCAGGTACTCTTCTGATTGAATCAAATTTTGCACATGTTTTGTTTGACTCTGGCTCTACGCATTCCTATGTGTCCCCATTCTTTGCTAAGAACTTTAAGCAAAAAGTTGTTAGATTAGAATGTCCGTTTTTAGTAACTACGCCTACTGGAGGCACCTTACTAATAGAACGAGGCTATCGAGCTTGCAAGGTAAGAGTCGGAGAAATAAATACAACAGTAGACCTAATGCTGTTAGATATGACAGACTTTGATGTCATCTTGGGCATGGATTGGCTGGCATCTTGTCATGCCACCCTGGATTGCTATAATAAGATAGTTAAATTTAATATTCCGGGGGAGCCTTCTTTCGTATTTCATGGTGAACGGAGTGAAATTTCTGGGAATCTTATATCTTTAATGTGTGCCCAACGTTTATTGCGAAAGGGCTGTAAAGGATACTTGGCATTCGTTAAAGATATTAAGAAAGAAGAACTAAAAGTAGAAGACATTTCAGTAGTCCAGGAGTTTGTAGATGTCTTCCCAGATGATCTACCAGGTATACCCCCAGATCGAGAGATTGAGTTCCAGATAGAGTTAGCACCAGATACTCGCCCAATTTCCATACCCCCTTATAGAATGGCACCAACAGAATTAAAAGAGTTAAAAACTCAGTTACAGGACTTGCTAGACAAAGGCTTTATAAGGCCAAGTTATTCACCTTGGGGAGCTCCTGTTCTGTTCGTGAAAAAGAAGGACGGATCGATGAGACTATGCATAGATTACAGGCAACTGAATAAGGTAACTATCAAAAATAAATACCCGTTGCCTCGCATCGACGACCTTTTCGATCAACTTCAAGGAGCCAAGTGTTTTTCAAAGATTGACTTGAGGTCTGGTTATCACCAACTCAAGATCAAGGAGGAGGATGTGTCTAAAACAGCCTTCCGTACCAGATATGGGCACTACGAGTTCTTGGTGATGTCATTTGGATTAACGAATGCACCAGCTGCTTTCATGGATTTAATGAATAGGATTTTTAAATCCTTTTTAGACAAATTTGTCATTGTCTTCATAGACGACATTCTGGTGTACTCAAAGACTTCAGAAGAGCACGAACAACACCTTCGTGTTGTGTTGCAGACATTGAGGGATCATCAATTGTACGCCAAATTCTCTAAATGCGAGTTTTGGATTGATCGTGTAACTTTCTTGGGACATGTGATCTCCAAAGATGGCATCCAAGCAGACCCAAGCAAAGTAGAAGCGGTCAAAATGTGGCCTAGACCTACCTCCGTCACGGAGATTCGCAGTTTCTTGGGATTGGCAGGATATTATCGTCGTTTCATCCAAAATTTTTCCCAGTTAGCCGCCCCTCTCACACGACTGACTAGGAAAGGGGTAAAGTACCAATGGGATGACGCTTGTGAAGAAAGCTTCCAAGAACTCAAGAAAAGGTTAATCTCCGCACCTGTATTGGTCTTACCCTCAGGACCAGGAGGTTTTACAGTATACTGCGATGCATCAAGAGTAGGGTTGGGATGTGTTCTCATGCAGCATGGCCAGGTAGTGGCATATGCATCGAGACAACTTAAGAAACATGAACAAAACTACCCCACCCACGATCTGGAAATGGCAGCAGTAGTTTTCGCTTTAAAGATATGGCGACATTATCTATACGGAGAAACTTGCGAAATCTACACTGACCATAAAAGTCTAAAATATATTTTCGACCAAAAGGACTTAAACTTGAGGCAGAGGATATGGGTAGAATTACTAAAAGATTATGATTGCAATATTCTTTACCACCCAGGCAAAGCAAACGTGGTAGCAGATGCCTTGAGTCGAAAATCTATGGGTAGTCTGGCCCATATAGCAGTAACAAAAAGACCCTTGATCCAAGAACTACAAGAGATGAGAGCAAAAGGTGCTACCCTTGAGGTTACAAGGACAGGATCATTCTTAGCCCATATCAGGGCTAGATCTTCCCTTGTTGACCAGATACAGATATCTCAAATGGAGGATCCTGAGCTTGTCCAAATTATGGAAAAGGTGAAGATTGGTGAAGTGAATAGTTTCACACTCGACGATACAGGAGTCTTACATTTTGAACAACGGTTGTGTGTACCACATGTTGGAACTCTTAGACGAGACATCATGGAAGAAGGCCATCGTGCTGCATATGCTGTACATCCAGGAGCCACCAAGATGTATCAGGATCTGAAACAGATTTACTGGTGGAAAGGAATGAAACAAGACATAGTAGAATTTGTATCTCGTTGTTTAACCTGTCAACAGGTTAAGGCTGAGCATCTAAAGCCAGGAGGCTCGTTACAACGATTAGAGATTCCTGAATGGAAATGGGAACGAGTGACGATGGACTTTGTTGTTGGTCTACCTCGTTCCACAGGAGGTTATGACTCAGTTTGGGTCATTGTTGACCGACTAACCAAATCAGCACACTTCATTCCAGTCAAAACCACTTATGGTGTAGTAACGTTGGCACAATTGTATATTAAAGAAATAGTAAAGTTGCATGGAGTACCTATATCTATCATTTCTGATAGAGGTCCTCAATTTACCTCTCGTTTCTGGAGAAGTTTTCAGGAGGCATTAGGTACTCGAGTGGACCTTAGTACCGCTTTTCACCCACAGACAGACGGACAGTCAGAGCGGACGATTCAGACGCTAGAGGATATGTTACGAGCTTGTATTCTAGATTTCAGTGGTAGCTGGGAAAAGCATTTGTATCTTGTAGAGTTCGCATATAACAACAGCTACCAGGCCACTATTGGGATGGCACCCTTTGAGGCCTTGTATGGGAGACGTTGCAGATCTCCGATCGGTTGGTTCGAGGTAGGTGAAGCGAAAGCATTAGGACCTGACTTGGCCCAGGATGCCCTAACCAAGGTTAAGACAATACAAGATAGGATGCGAGCAGCTCAAAGTAGACAAAAGGCATACGCTGACCATAGACGACGTGATTTGGAGTTCTCAGTCGGCGATATGGTATTCCTTAAGGTCTCTCCAATGAAAGGTGTGTTAAGATTTGGAAGGAAAGGAAAGTTGAGTCCTAGATACATCGGGCCTTATGAGATTCTAGAACGAGTGGGAAAAGTGGCTTATCGGCTTGCCCTACCTATGGATCTGGAAGGGATTCACCCTGTTTTTCACGTATCCATGTTAAGGAAGTACCTTCATGACCCTTCTCACATACTTCACCCTTCTCAGAATGATTCTATCCTAGTAGATGAAAACTTGTCATACGAGGAGATACCGGTGGCGATCCTCGATAGTCAAGTAAAGAAACTCCGATCTAAGGAGATTCCATCCGTCAAGGTTTTGTGGCGGAATCAAACTCACGAAGAAGCCACATGGGAAGCCGAGGCCGACATGCGTTCTAGATATCCGCATCTTTTTACGACTTGAGGTAATTTAAATTCGGAGGACCGAATTTCTTAAAGGGGGTGATAATGTAATACCCATGAAAAATAAAATATAAATGCGTGTTTTCAAACTACTGTTACTATTTACGTATATGGTACTGTTCATTTATACAATCAAAATGTCAAATACTAGATGTGGTTTGGTTATAAGAGAAAACTAGAAAGAAGTTTGTAGGAGAAAATGACGTTTTATGTGTAAAAATATCCTCAGGGACTAAATTGAAAGGACTGAATTGAAAAGAAACTTAAAGGTTTAAGGTGAAAGGATAGTTTTCCCTTTAAAGTTTCTAATAGTAAATAAACGAATTTTTTCCATCGTACGCGTAAGGTGCACAGTAACTGCATTATTAGAAATGTCATTTTCATGAATAGTAAATTGAATATTTTATTAGCGCATAGTGTCAAATAGTACCCTTGACTTTTGCTATAAATAGGCCCTTCCATTTCACTTCTAAACTCACACCTTCAACTTCTCTTCTTCCCTCCTTAAGTTTCTCTTGCTCCGACGCTAGGCTTCTGAGATTTTGGGCCTTTTCGTTTTTGCTTAGGTAAGGATACTATGCCCTTTCTATGTCTTTCAAATTTTAGAAGTTATTTTCTTAAGTATGCTCTGTGGTTGCGGCTTTGGCCGATCTTCCACATCAGAAAAACTGTCGTTAGCTGTTATTTTGATTCTATGATTACCGAAATAGAATATAATCTGTGGAGAATACATGTCTAGGAAAGTTCTGGCTAAGGAAAGACCTGGTTTTTAAGTGTGTCCAGTGTGACCCTCCACTCTTTCCTGGGAACTTACCTGGTGTACTCTTTTACAGATTGTATTATGTATTTCCGGTATAAATAGTACCCGTACGTATGAATAGTGACCGTATGAACAGTACCGTACGTATGAATAGTGACCGTGTGAATAGTACCCGTACGTATGAACAGTATCTGTACGAAAATGATCTTAACGTACTTTCTGTAATCTTTCATGAAAATCTCTGTAGCGGAACACTGAAATTCACCTGCGTATTCTTGTCCGTAACGATTTAGAGAAGTGATACTCGTACGGAATCCAGGTGAGTGAAACGACCCTGTTTTAATAGAGTTTTAGCATTACTGGTGATAAAAAGTATGTCGTAGGACACTCCCAAGATTCATAGGGAGAAATTGGATTCAGAATGACGAATATAATGAGATAATTAATCCAGAAGTATGGATAAGACAAAGCAAGTATCTCATGATGATATGAAATTTGAATCATATAGTTATATACTATACCTGTTATATGGATGAGTATTATATTGTGCTTCTGATTATGATATGAACTGTTGTACTATTGATTGTGATTGAGCGGTACAGTACCCCCTCTCACGGCAAGGCAGAAAACCCGGGTTAAAGGGTGTCTTGACCAATGAGTGTGGAGACAACGATTCCCTCAGTAGGGATATAGCCCGGATTGGTGATAAATCCGTGAGGCGCCCTAGCTAAGAGGATGAGGTTGTGCGTCATGGCGAAAAAATACAAAATTGGTGAGCCGGCCTGTGTGCGCTCTCCGGGATATATTGCCATTGACGAGTACTAGTATCGTTTGTTGAATTGGATGAATTTTTCTTGTATGTAATTTCTAACTATGTCTATTGGTTGAGCTTGAGCCTTCGGATATGCTTGCATGACTGGTGATGTATTTGAATTTTATTAACGCAAGGCCGATTTGCTCACTGAGTTTAAAAGCTCACACTGTTTGTACAAACTTTTTGTTCAGATCAGGTTGCCGCCGAAGTACATCCGCTAGAGGAGTAGATCACGTTGGACCTTCCCGCTGTCGGGTAGGCCCTTCTTTTGTTATACAGTATGTTGCTCTGTAACCGTCTAGGACATCTAGGTCAGGGGTTTGGTATTTGGCTTGTATTTCAGTATGATAATGTATTTCGTACTGAGGATCTATTATTTTTAATTAAGAAAATCTGATGTATTTTCTTTGTATTTATTAAGGAATGGTATTTTGAGAATATAGAGATAATGACTAACGATTTTACTTGTGGGAAGAATTTATCGAAAGGCTTACAGTGATGGGATATTCATCATTGTGCCGGTCATGTGCCTAGAAAATGGGTCGTGACATATATTATGAGATATTTAATTATTTATGATTATATATATAATTATATTTTAATATTTTAATATATTTTTAGTATCACCAATTCAATTATAATTCGACTATTAACACTTAAACTGATATTTTAACCGATTTGTTATTATGAACCTTGGGTACAACAAAATTAACTTGAGAGAAAAAAACATTAACCAAGTAGTTGAAAGCTAATAGATTAGAGGCCGGGCTCCCCTCCTTGGCGTCGTATGCCAAGAAGGATCCGTGGTGTCCACAGCCTTTGGATGACTGTGGACTCTATATGCCTGTGTGGGACCCATAGTCATTCAAAGACTGTAGACTTGCTACACAGTCACGAATATTCCTTAGCTAAAGAAAGGAGCCACGTTGATAGACTAGCAGGGACTTTCCTTTTTTTTTTTTTCTCCCTTCAAAGTTTATTTGACTCATGAATCATAATCTTTCATTAGATAGAGGAAAGGTAGAATTCTATACATGATTAATGATGAGGAATGCATTTCTTGCACTTACGCTTAATTTGTTTAAATAATACAAATAGTAATACAAATAAAAATCTTGGTATGAAAAAAGTTAAAACCCTTACTGTGATAGAGACTGCTTGGGAAAAAATAATTATAAAAAAAAGAAAATAAAAAATAAATAGATATGATGGCGATGTGATGAATACAAGAATTAACAGGGGAGGGCCAATTAGCTTATAAATAAAATACATGATTTTATAATATAATAAATAACTGTATCTTTATAACTCAAAATTTATGATTTTTATAATACAAAAATTGCATAACTGTATGACATATTATATTTTTATAAAAAATTAATAACTAAAATATAAAAAACGGTATAAAAGTCTAATCCTTAATTTATTATTTGTGTTGGGTCTTGGGACAACAGGGTCACTATCTATTTATTATTTAACAAATTGTTGTGACTAATAAAGTCGCAAGGTCTAAGGCTACCATTTGAGAGGAGTAATGCAGCTTTCAAATAACCTTTCGCTCACGCTCTTCAATTTTCTAGATAATAGATTAAAATAATTTTATTTTAAGGTATTAATTATTAATAAGTTATTAAATTATATATAATAAAATAAATTTAAATAAATAAATTTAATAAATAAATTAATAAATTTGATAAACTAATCACATTACATTAAATAAATTTAAATAAATTAAGGTAAATTACTATATAATTGGTATATAATTATTATATAATCACATTAAATGAATTTAAAAGAATTAGAGTAAATTATTATATAATTGTTATAATTAATATATAATTACTATATAATTAATAAATAAAGTTTTCGATTGAAATATGATATATTGTCATTTGATAAATTAGCATTTATTATATACAAATAATTAATTATTATATATCTATCTTCATAAGTGATAAACTACAGAATTTTGTTCTCCATCATGTCTGTCCATTTTCCTTCTCTGAATCTACTAGTGCAACTCGACGACGCTCTCTCTCCCAACCAAGCTCTCACTATTTATTTTTCGCCATTTGATTACCTTCTCATGTTGATCAGGAGCCCAACCGACACCTGGTGATATGACTTCTTAAGGCTCGATCTTTTTTATCCCTTTAGGTACTTTTTTCAATTTTTTTAGGGGTCCATATATATACCTCAAAGAAGAAGATCATGATAAAATGGACTAGTACTATTTTCTTGCCACTGTTTTTCTAAATCGAAGAAGAAGATCATAGTCCAATGAATTAGCACTATTTCCCTGGCACTATGTTTCTCTATAGCTCTAGTAGACTATCTGCTTAATCTTTATATCTATTATTGCAACAATTTATTTCCTCTAAGAGGTGCAAATTTTTCTGCAAAAAAAAGTTCAAAGGCATTAACTTTTCTATAATTCTTATACTGGTAAGTTATTTTGATTTGTATTGTAAGTGTATTATCACCTCTCTTACACGTTTTGTACAATTTCTATTTTTAACATGTATCTTTACTCCATGAACCTTTTTTTTTTTTTCCACATTTGCATGAGCTTCAATATTCTTAGAGACTCACCATTATCTTCTTCCAAATCCTAGTAATTCTTATCCCAAAATTTCAGCTTATATTCCCATATATCTCAAATGTAGGTGCTTTCCGATTAGCAATAGTAAGAAAAGTGGTGTCTATCATCGAAGATGTTTCTTTGAACTTTTATGTAAACTTTCATTTTCATCAAATCTTAATATTTTTTTATCTGACTTTCAGAGTAGGTTCTTCTTGTGCAATTAATCTCATATAAACTTGAAGTTTGTGCTACACTGTTACACACAATTTCCCTGAAAATTGTGTTTTGTAATTACATTGTCTAAACCGTGCGATAATAGAAAACATTAAATTAGAAACTGATACACATGTCATCATTTGTTTCTTTAGGCAAATTAATAAATTTGATAAATTTAGTAAATTAATAACATCAGATAATATTAATTATTTGATTTGAATTTATTGAAATGATTTGAATTGAAATTAAAAAATAATTACCTTTATTATTTGACAATTGTAGGATAATTAATGACATCACATTAAATGAATTATTTAATTTGAATTAAAATTCAAAAAAATTACCTTTATTATTTAATTTGAATTTATTTGAATCGAATATATACACAATAAATTGTTGAAATATACATATACGAGGATCAAGGCATATTGACATTAATTATTGATCAAACGTATGAAATTTCTTTATAGTTAATTATTCTACATTCTAAATGAATATTTTAAATTTGATTTTTTTTTTTTGTAAAAAAATTTAAATTAAAATTTTTTTATTGATTATACATACGTCTCATTATTTTATTCCATTTGATAACCTATTTTATATCATAATATAATGTGGTCATTTATTATCATAAAATTTATATTAAAAATTATAATTTATATCAGAATATTTATGTTTAAAAAGTATATGTCATAATACATTAGTCTCGTAAGTTTCACAAATTTATAAATTATAGTATTATTATCATATTATGTGGGTCCCAATATATTTAATATATTATGTGGATTATTGTTAAAGAGAATAACATAATATATTTTTATCATAATATATTATTATAATTATTAATTAGTGAAATTGATAATTAGTCAATTTCATTATTTGATTTAATTTGAATGAATAAATAAATTCAGTAAATTAATAAATTTGATAAATTAATGATATCACGTAATGTTAATTATTTGACTTGAATTGAATTAAATGATTTGAATTGAAATTGAAAAATAATTAATTTTATTATTTAACCACTGTAATGTCTTAAAGGATTTTTTTAGTAAGTAAAATAAACTTAATTGTGGAATTGATATGTGAATTAAAAAATTTGCTTTATTTGACTTTGTTTTGATTTCTTTCTAAAATAGTTCTTAATTTAATAAAAATCAAAATTTGAGATATGAATATTTAAATCATAATCTATTGACTAAAGAAAAAGATGAAAATCAAATTATTGAAAAACGAAATCTGAGACTTAGAGATTCAATCCAAACTTAGCAGCAACCTTTAGTATATTTTTTTCTTTTGGTCCGATTGAAACAAAAAAAAGGCGCATTCATAAGTAAAAATATAATCAACATTTAATCAATTACGAATTTGTGTAACAAATAATTTATAACAAATAACAAATAATTCACAAACTAACAAATTTACCTATTTAATTCATTTAAATTTTTTATTAAATAAATAAATCAATTTAAATCAAAGTTTGATTAGATAAAACAGATTTGATTATAGAACTGATAAAACAATTTAGAATATTTGTGTTTAAAAAGTATGTCATGTAACTCATAAGTTTTATATAAATCAATTGTAATTATTATTATTTTTGTAAGTTATAAAAGTTTTTAAAATTAATGCACGAGCCACAATACTAGTTGATATAAAAATCATATTATGAGCAAAAAATAACAGCTGTCAAAATAAGCTTGGCTTAATAGGTAAGTTCACATCAACACTATAAATAAAATATGATTAATCAATAATTTAATAGTTTATTTTGAAGAAAGACTTTTTACCTAACTCATCAAAGTCTTTAGGGTTTAGGTGGGTTGAGGTGAATCGATTTTTGTGAGTTTTTTTATTTTTTATTTTAAACTTTAATTTATTTTTTGAAGTTTTATAGTTTCGATACTTAATTTTTTTATTCAAAAGAATTAAAATTACATTTTAAAAAATGGCTTATTTTTTTAGAAGTTTAATTTTTATTTTAGAAATTTTATTGTTTTAATATCTAGTTTCTATGTAAACAGATATTCTGCTTAGCTTTGAAAGCCAAGTAGAGTGCTTGGCCCAACTGAACCATTGATTTTTACAATCAATGGCCCAGATTTTATGATGTTATTTAAAAAAAATAAAAACATGATCCTAAAATCTAAGCCATTGATTGTAAAAATCAATTACCTATATGGGCTTTCAAAGCCAACCAGATAATCTGTTTCCAGTTTCTGTCATTAAAATAATTAAAAGTATATTTTTTAAATAAGATAAATAGACTCTTATGATTAGTCTATGACTCATAATATGTTAGAATATGCTAAAATTTTGTAGTTATAAATTATATACGACCCAACTCATACACACAACTGATCTTATATGACTTGGGTTGAAGTAGGTTAGTTCGATCAATTTGACAACTCTAGTAAAAATAACATTATTGTGAATTATTTGTAGTTATCTTTACTATTTTTATTAAAATAAATTATCATATAATATCTCGTATTTTATATTTCATAATATGCTTTGTACTAGTGAAGCAAAAATTAATATTTGATTAACTACATGAACTCCACTCATGCGAATTTTTTTTCTTGGGCAAACATCACACGTTTGATATGGAAGAAGTGAAAATTTTATTAATATAAATTGACGAGGGTTTTTAAATGCATCGAAAATGTTTCCAATTAAGATGAAAATCTATCAACTTACATAAGTGAGCCATATGCTTTTATTTGGACAATTATTGCATAAAAGCTGTATCATATGAAACAATTATTGCAATTGAAAGGATGTAACCAATCGAATCCCTCTAAAAAAAGAAAAATTGCAGCGGCCTAACTATTCTGCAAACTGTTAATTTTACAATATTTTTATAATTCCAACACATACTTTAATTTATTATTATTATATATAATCCACATCACTTATATAAAATATTAAATCGACCACATCACCAAAAGAATTAAATTGATATACGTATTAATTGCACATATTATTATTATTATTATTATTATTTTACTTTTGAATGATTGATTCTGTTGCTCAGGGAAATTATAGAGAAAGCATTCAAATTAAAAAGTTTCCAGAGAGAATTGATGTGGTGGGTGGGTTTGAGTAAGACAGGAACAGGGGGTGACAGGTGGTTTCAAAAATAAAAAAATAAATAAAAAGGGAATATACGTATCAGATTTGAGACAAATGTAAGGAAATTGATTATAGTAATCAATAACAGCGGTCATTAAGCTTATCAAAATACTTGAACGCCTCTTTTTTTTTTTTAAATAAATAAATTGGTATACGGAGTACTTATATTTTTGTTTTTAGTTTTTTAATTAAAACATTGAATGTCTGTGAGGATGACAATTTCAACCTGAACTCAATAAATTTGATCTGCCTCACTTTGTTCGGATCGAGTAATTCAACATTTGACTAAATAGCAGAGAAGGTTCAAAAAATTTCTGAAAAGATATGTACAGGTCTAGGACAGATACAAAGCAGTATTTTCCTCACCCTGAACTCACCTTGAATATATATATATATATATATATATAAACCCTAATTAGTAGATAATCCTAATTTTGTGGTGAGGCAAGTATTGCAATTCTCCGCAAATTTAGAGATATATATAAACTTTAATTAGTAGATAATCCTAATTTTGGGACGGGACAAATATTGCAATTCTTTGCAGATTTAGGAATGAGACAAAAAGAAAAAAAAAAACTCATGGGACAATGGAGCGGAGACATATAGTGAAAACTTCGCTTCAATTCATCCTATTGTCATCTCTAATTGCATGTATACGATTTTTAAAAATAATTATATATTTTTTTATTAGTTAACATTATATAATTAATTTTATAAAAACTTTTATACATATTCAATTTTTAATTAAAAAACCTAATAGAAAATATATAAGAAAATTTCATATAAGTTTATATTTTAAAATAAAACTTCTTGAGTCCTCTTAGGTTAAATTATTGCATTCATTAATGTAGTTTCTATCAATTTTTAATTTAGTTTGCATAGATTGAAATTTTATAATAGAATTCTTATATTTTTTTTGAAAAAACTGAATTTAATCATTATTGTTAAATTTCTGTCAATGAGCTGTTTAATTTTATTAATGTGTAAAATCATGTACTATTTTGGAATAAAATTAATTCATATGTATATTATTTGATACAAAATAACTTTGCTAATCTGTCTTGTATAATACGTAGTTAGCATATAAAAATGACATAATTAAATATATTAACAAAATCTTACGACAATGATAAAAGTTTAATGAAAGTTATATTACACTTGATTTTAAGCATTTTATTAATCTATTTATATTTCATGTATACTAGGTATTAGAACTTTCTAAAGTTAAATTTGAATTTGCATATTATTATATTCAATATTTGATATTTAATAAATATCAAATATTTTTTTAAATAAATATTATCAGCATTTAAAATATCTACATTGGCAGTGACAATGATAAATTTATAATATTTTAAATTATATAAAAGGGCTAAAATTATAAATTGAGAAAAATTACATGAACAAAAATAAAACAATTTCACCTTTTTTTTTGACTTGCCGAGCAGCACAACGTGACAACACATTCAATGAATTTTTTGTTTAACTTTAAAAATTAAATAAGATATTTAGTTCATCTAGATTATAAATTTTTGTAACTAATAGTTTAAATTTTAAAAATATTAATTTTATTTTTAAAAAAATTAATACAAAATCTAGATTATTAATTTTTATAACAACATGTTTGACTTTAAAAGCCAATCAAAATATCAAATCTCCACGACACAGGAGGGAAAGCTGGAAGTAGTCGCTTGCTTATTCTAATTTTGGAGGTTGTTGAAAGATATTTTATAGGTTTCTGGTGGCTGTAAATGACTGAGTAAAACTTGAGAGAGAATCGAAAAGGAACAGAGAAAGAATATATATGATTTGATTATATATATAAGCGTGAAGCATGAGGGTGATTGGCTTTCTTTCTTTCAATCTACAAGGTAGCAAAGCTCATGATCTGGTGACAGAGGGAACCACTGACCCACATTGCTCATTGGGTCTCTGATTGATTGAATCAAATCTCTCTTCTCTCCGCGCACCCTTATTGGAGCGTGCTTCATACCTCAATCTTCAATTCTCATTCTTTTCTCTCCTGGTTTTGATTTCAAGATTTTAACATTTCGTCGACTTCCCTTACTCTTCCTTCACTTTGACACATAGTTGATCAGAGTTCTTTTGAGAAAAATTTTCACAGTCCTGCGTATTCAGCACAAGGCAACAAAAGTACAATAGACACATACCCGGAGAGAGATAGATAGTCAGACACCCTTTAAAGCTCGCTTTTACTACTGAGCTACATAAGTGGACCTCCATCTGTTTGTAGTTTTGCGCCTTAGGTTCTTCCCCAGCCATTTTCTCTGTTGTTTCTCAAGTATAGGTGATTGATTCTATTTTAGCAGATTTTGAGCCATATCACATCTTGTTTCCTTTGAATTTTCTGTCTAATCCTAATACATCTCTCTGGCCAAAGCATATTCTTGGAGAATTTCATGTCTGGGTTGTATAATCAGATTCCCTCCCCTGCACCTGCAAGGGCCGATTCACAGAATATTAACATGAGAAGCAACTTTGATGTTGAGAGGTAGGGGGCGATTGTTCTGATGCTTATTGTAGAACTTTTGATTATATAATAATTATGGTGTTTCGGAACTCTTAGTTTGTTATTTGCTATTTCTTTTAGTCAGTACTTATCGGAGCTGCTAGCAGAACACCAGAAACTTGGACCTTTCGCCGAAGTCCTTCCTCTGTGTGGCAGACTCCTGAATCAAGGTGGGGGCAAAATTTCGTATATTCAAGGATTCTTTTCGTGTTACTGAATTTCCCACGCTTCTTTTTTAGTGTTTGTTTCAATTGATATCTCCCACGCTTCTTTTTTAGTGTTTGTTTCAATTGATATCGCCTGCGTTTGATTTGAATCAGGCCAAATCATAAACTCAATCTTGTGATTACTCGGACCGATTTCAAATCCTTTTCTGCAGGGTTATTGTGTATTAAAATGCACTGCTTTATCCATTTATGATCTCCTCACCAGGCTAAACACATAGTAATTTGTTTAGGCTAATCGATTTCCTGCTATGACACTTCTTTCATGCTAAAGCGAAGAAAACGTCTATATGGTTCCAAGAATCATCATCTGTTGATCCATTCATGAAAAATAAACATTTTAGACTGATCAGTTTGTACATTATTCAATAAACAAAACTATGCAGAGGATGAGTCTATATATGTGAATTGCTTTTAAACAATATACAAAATGATTCTGAATTTGACTGGGGCCAGCCACAACTCGCTTGTAATCACCTTCTCTTACTTTGGGAATGGAAATAAAGTAGGTATCTTCTTTTGAATGATTGAAGAAAACTTCAGCCTTGGTGGGCATGATGATATGCCCATATATGGATAGAATTTTTGCAACTTCCTTCGGGAAAAAAAGTTTTAGTCACATTATTGATGTTCTTCAATTAAAATAATAGTTCTAACATTTAGAATCACCTTTAACCAGAGATTCTAAGAGTTTCTGGGAAGAATGGGTTGATGCTGAACCAGGGGTTTAGTGACTTGGACAGAATGCAGTTCGGAAGTCGCCTCATGGCTTCACAAGATATGAGACCAAACTTAACCGGCTGGAACAGCTTGTCACATGAAGTAAGTATATCATATTGTGATCTTCAATGAACTTACCGCTCTCAAGTCTCCAGTTCCTACATTTTCTTTAAGCCGAAAAAATTATAAAATCGTTTATGTGATCTTATTCTTGGCGTCGGCACATCGAGTTCTGCCATTTAAGTGTTTAGATTCTTGGTTCTCTATTGTTTTCTGGGTAGCAGATTTGCCTTTCATTTTTGGTCTCCCGCATATATATACACTTATATGAGTATAATTTGATTATATTTGCAATTTGTCTCCACTTAGTGGGATAAGGCTATGTTGTTGTTGTTGTATTTGCAATTTGTTTAATCTTGTTATGTTCCTCTTCTTCTGTTGTTTCGCTCTTTGCCTTCTTTTTTTGTTAGTCCTTTTGTCTTCTATGGTTGTTGTCCAGTTTAGCTTGTTTCATTTACTAAAATTTTCAAGTTCATCATAATTCATACCTCAGAGGTTAGCTGGAGCACAGGGATTGAACGTGGATTGGCAGACAGCACCAATTGTTCCAAGTTCTCCCATTGTGAAGAGGATATTGCGCCTGGATATTCCTAAGGATAGCTATCCAAATGTAATATATGTAAAACATTTTAATGCATTCCACCATGTTCTTGCCTTAAATTTTTTACATTTTCATCTCCTGTTTGAAACCAAAACATATTTTCCATTGACCTAAAGCTAGATAAATTTTCAGTTCAATTTTGTCGGCCGACTTCTTGGACCTCGGGGTAATTCACTGAAGCGGGTGGAGGCTAACACGGGTTGTCGTGTATTTATCAGAGGGAAAGGCTCAATAAAAGACCTAGACAAGGTATCCTCTCTTTCAATGCCTTCAAACTTTCTCTAGTTTCTGCAAATTCTTGACATTGTTTTTGTTGGTTCCACAACCTGTGTTGTTTGTAACTGTTAACTTTTTCTCTCCCTTTCAACTCTTCAGGAAGAGTTACTAAGGGGAAGGCCAGGATATGAGCATCTGAATGATCCTCTGCACATTTTGATTGAGGCTGAACTGCCTGCCAATATTATTGATATAAGGCTGAGGCAAGCACAGGAAATCATAGAAGAGCTACTTAAACCTGTGGTATATTTCTCTAACCCTTTTTCTGAGTTCACAATTTTCTCATTACAATTCCATTCACACTCAGTCTTCTATTGCATCTTCAGTCTTCACTATACTGTTCTGGCTTACTCAGTATCACTCAATAGTCAATCTGTATTAACTTTCTTCAGCATCCTAATATGTGGCTATAATATCGAGAAAAGCGAGTTTTCTTTCAAGCCAAATGTTCTATAATACTTGGAGGACACAGATAAATACCAATATCCTGTCTTGTTACATAAAAGTATTATGATTCTGCTCTCTTTTCATATGCAGGATGAGTCACAGGACTTTTACAAGAGGCAACAACTACGAGAACTTGCCATGCTTAATTCCAACTTTAGAGAAGAGAGCCCTCAACTGAGTGGTAGTGTCTCTCCATTCACTTCTAATGAGATAAAAAGGGCCAAAACTGATCAATAGTGGTTATATGTTGAGAACTGTTGCCAATTCATGTTGCTTTCTGTATCTAAAGTTCTGTATAGTTGCAATGAGAAGAAGGCCTTGCTGAAACAGATGCTGTTTTGGTGAACAAAATAGGGTCAGGAGAAACATATTTATTGTCAAAGTCAATTGCATAAGTAGACTTAAAAAACTGGTAAGAGTTCTTATCATAAATACTATGTATAAATATGACTCACCTGGGATGTTCTGAACCATTAATAGTAACCTCATCTTATTGTTATAAGTCGATTGTATTGGAATGAAGAGTCTTATCTCTTCTGTAAGACAAAAGTATAGCTACACCAAAGAGAACTATGAGGAGCTGTACTTTTTAACAAATCCCTTTTGGGGCTAAAGTCCGTATCCTAAGGATAATGTCTATATGGTGGGGCCTTTGAAGTTAATGCACGATGTGGATGTTGTTGTCTCTTAACTCTACTGAGCCTAGATTATCTTCTTCTTTGACTTATTAATGATTGTCTCAGGAAAGAAGGATATTCTAGATTTCTTTTGTTCACCATGGGCCATCATGTTGTCCCCACCGGTTTATTCATCCCGATGCCAAGGCCTTTTTAAAGTTGCTCGTCAAGTTTGCTTTATAGCTAACTAGTCTTAATCTTAACAATTAAGGTAAGAAGGATGTGACTGATATTTGATAAGAGTTAGCGTAAAATATCGATTCAGTTATTTGATATTATTGAGTTATATACGGTGATTTATATTATGGCCCGATTTTTGTTTTGAAAGCAGAACCTAAAAAAAAATAATTTAAAAGTTTGTGGGTTGAGTAAGGCAAAGTGCGAGGGGCGAAAGCCCCCTAATATGGACCGATCTACAACTCGTTTTTATAGTTTTGAGGTTGTTTTGTATTTTAGTATTCGTGTTTATATTTGACTATCATATATATATATATTGAACACTTTGCCAAAAAAAATATAAGATTATCTCTCTACTAAGTCACACTAACTAAATTACTTTAAATCTATGTATTTTTCTCATTTTTTTGCATTATATCATCTTTATTTTTGTGCGTCATTGCTCTGACAATTACTTTACAACAATGGAAGCTAATATTCAGAAAATTACGGCAACGTGCCATTCTATTATCTTTAAGAGTTAAGTAAGAAGCAGTATCACTTTGACCCTTTCTCTGATATTAAAAATGGTGAATTTACTGCAGTACTAATTTTTAAAATTTTTTTTTCCGTATACTACCTATTCAAAATTATTTCTAGATATACTAACTTTTTACTTAATTCGACCAACACTTAATCGAATTCAATAAATATGTAGACCGAAATTTCATGTAAAAACATGAAATTCGACTAACACTTGATCAAATTTCATACAACTTTCATAAAATTTTTTTTTAACATATGAAAGAATTCAACCAAAGTCTGGTCGAATTCCTTCGAATGTGAGTATGTGTATATATATATAATATTATATATATATATATAAAAGAAAACATATATATATATATATATATATATATATATATATATATATATATATATATATATATATATATATATATACCCTAATTATTGAACATATATTCAAAAGAAAAATCGTTACTAATTATGGTATCTCTAAATTCAATATAAATATTTTCCCTAACAATATATATTCTTGAAATATTAAAATTAATATAATATTCAAATTCTATAACAAGCATTAAATTAGTAAAAGGAATTGGAATATAGTTGAGCAAAGATAATTTTATATTGAAAAGATTTGAACAATAATATAGAGGATTTGAACTTACAATATTGAAACAGCGAGACTCTTGAAAACAAACGATTACAGAGATGATTTTAACAAAATAATTCTTTCTTTTCTCTCTATTTTTGTTCTGCCTAACAAAGTCCGTGGATTTCAGAGGCTCTGGAGTCCGCGGATTTGAACAATTTTGGAATCCGAAAAGTTGATCATGGGGTGGTTACTTTGTCAAAAGTTTCTTCGTCGTTTTCTGTTGACGCTTTCTTTTTGAAAAGCTTGTCTGTCACTTATTGAACATCTTTATTTTGACAGAAAGTAAAGTTGTTGAGCTGTCCAGAAGTTTTGTTGCTTTGTTCCAACGGTTTTTATCCAACCATAGTCAGTTTTGACTAAGATTAGCAAAGTCGATGTTGAAATAGTCATCTTCGTTTTGAAACTGACTGTCTTCTACTTGATTTGATCCTTTTGACTGAGCTTTGATAAAGGGAGCTTTGTCAGCAAGTTGTTGAACAAGATTATTGAACTCTTCTTCAAATTGAGCTTTGGCGAGTCTGCCATAATATGAGATTTTGAAGCAAGAAAGGGGGATTGAAGTTGAACTGCTTGAGGATACTTTATAAGATAAGGATTTTGAACAAGTCATTTTTCAACAGTTTTTTTGTTGAGCAGATTAGGATTGTATGTTGACCACCATTTAATGTTGAACGTCCGGCATAAGAAAAGAGGATAATCGGTAGAAAATCTGTCTTTGAACTCGAAATCCCAAGCCATAATCCAAGGGGTTCCAAATGTTGAGAAGAATTTTAATAACATTAGGGCTGAATGAAAACTGGTTTGAGCAGAGAATATTGAAAAAGATTCTTTAACATAAGAAGGAAGAAAATCAATGTTTGGATCAAAAAAGTAAAACCATTCAGAGAACCAGGCTGGAAATTCCTGATTACTCTTATTGAACTAAATGAACCAAGAGTGAGAGAAGGGACGGATAAGTAACATATTGAACCATGCCATTTTGTAGTCCCAGTAAGTAAAACTTTGAGGCTGGAACTATCTTTAAAAAGATTTTTGAGTGTATGGAAGTTGATTCCATTGAGATAATGTTAAAACTTTGTTGATCTTGATTTTTGAATATTAAACACGAGATGGAAATAGTGAATCATACTCATGAGTTAGAGTAATGGAGATTGTATCCACTAGAATAAATTCATAAAAAAATTCTTGTTTTTTGAAGATCCGAAGTATAAAAATATCTACCTTCTTGGTAGAATTTTTGAGCAACTTCCCTAGAAGTAATATTAGGGTTTTTGAGCCATTCAGGTTCTAAGGCACAAACAAGTACATAACAAGGTTTTGAAATATATTTTTCTGAAAGTGATCTTGTGAGCGGAGTTTGTTGGGAAAGTTGAACCATTGAAGACAAAGGTTGAACAGTAGTGATTGGTTTGGTTGGAGGAGGAGTAGTTAGTGCTTGATCATATGTTAGAGGAAGAAAACGGTTTTGAAAAGTTGTTGAACTGGAAGAAGGTCTAATACCTTTGCTTTGTGGTTGAATACCACTGCCGGAAGGGCTGTTGAAATTGAGGGGTGTCACCAGTAATGGTGATGTAGAAGGAACCAATGGGGATCCTTGTTGCACATTTTGAACATGTACAGGACCCAGTGGGGATCCATATTGATCTCTACTTACTTTTTTTTGATTTTTTTTTGTCCATTCTTCTGTTTTTCCCTGCAAGAATTCTCATGTGAGAAAATCTAGTAGGACATTCTCTTTGCCTTTTATATGCTGGATTTCAAAATCAAAACAAGAAAGTATTGCTTGCCAGCGACCAAATATATGTTTTGAAACTAAATTTTGGACAATTTTTTCTAAAACACTTTTTGCAGATTTGCAATTCGTTTTTAACAAAAAACTTTTATTGAACACTTTTTTTTGAAATTTTTTGATATTTAAAACTATTGACAAAATTTCTCTTTTGATTGTGGAGTATTTGGTTTGGGCTTCTGTCTATACTCTTGAATTGAACTTTACTATTTATTCTTTTGAACTTCCTTTGGGCCTTTGCTTAATGACACCACCATAGCCTATTTTTGAAGCATCAGTTTCTATGATCATAAAGGCTTCTGGGTCTGGTATTCCTAAATAAGGGAGTTTCTTAACTTTTGACTTAAGAGTTTTGACAGCTTCTGTCATTGAACTATCTCAAGCGGGTGCTTTCTTTCTTAACCTAGAATATAAAGGTTTGCAAATAATTCTTAAATCTTGAACAAATTCTGCAATATAATTGAGATATCCTAAAAATCTTTGAAGTTGATTTTTATCGGTTATCTCATCTGGAAACTTATCAGCAAATTTTATTGAACGATTAATAGGTTTGATCATACCTTGATAAATATCATAACCTAAAAATCTAATTTTGGTTTGGAACAGTTTTTTTTAACAATTTCATAAAATTGATCAAGGTGTCTAAAGTGTTGTTCTATTGACCTAGAAAATACTAAGACATCATCAATGTAAACTATAGTGAACTGAAAAAAAGGATTAAAAATATTATTCATAATGTTTTGAAATTCTGAAGGAGCATTTTTTAGACCAAATGACATAACATTCCATTCATAATGACCAAAAGGAATGGTGAATGCCGTTTTGTACTTATCTTCTTTAGCAATTTGAATCTGATAATATCCTGATTTCATATCAAATTTGAAAAATAAAGAGGCTTGTTGACCTCTAGAAATTAGGTCTCCTCTATCAGGAATAGGGTACCTAATCCATCTTAACACTTTGTTGAGGGGTTTGTAATTTATGACCATACGAAGGGCTCCTCGTTCTATTTCTGCCTGATTTTGAACATAAAAAACTGATCAACTCCAAGGGGATTTGCTAGCTCTAATTAACCTTTTGCTTAACAGATCTTAAATTTCTTTCTTACAATATTCCAAAGTCTCTTTGTTCATTTGAATGGGCCTAGCTTTAGTAGGGATTTTGTCTTCTGTAAAGCTGGGCTCATAAGGAAGAGAGATTATGTGTTTTTTCCTACCCCAAAAAGTATTGGGTTTTTCTGAACAGACTTCTTTTTTAATTTTTGTTGAACAAGGGTTATTCTATCTTTAACCTGAGGTTTTTCTATCTGTTCCTCAATTCTTTTGTAATGAACTTCTTTATTTAACATTGTGATCTGGGTTTCTGTAATACCCATGAGAAATAAAATATAAATGCTTGTTTACAAACTATTGTTACTATTTCAGTATACAGTATTATTCACCCGTATAATACTATTTACGTATATGATACTGTTCATTTATACAATCAAAATGTCAAGTACTAGATGTGGTTTGGTCATAAGAGAAAACTAGAAAGAAGTTTGTAGGAGAAAATGACGTTTTATGAGTAAAAATACCCTCAGGGACTAAATTGAAAGGACTGATTTGAAAAGAAACTTAAAGGTTTAAGGTGAAAGGATAGTTTTTCCTTTAAGTTTCAATAGTAACCAATAATTCAATCCGCGTTTTGCACAGTGTTAACGCGTGAATTATTAGAAATGTCACTTTTATGAATAGTAAATTAAATATTTTATTAGCGCATAGTATCAAATAGTACTATTGACTTTTCCTATAAATAGACTCTTCCATTTCACTTCTAAACTCACACCTTTAACTTCTCTTCTTCTCTCCTTAAGTTTCTCTTGCTCCGACACTAAGTCTCTGAGATTTTGGGCATTTCCTTTTCTGCTTAGGTAAGGATACTATGCCCTTTATATGTCTTTCAAATTTTAGAAGTTATTTTCTTAAGTATGCTCTGTGGTTGCGGCTTTGGCTGATCTTCCACATCAGAAAAACTGTCCTTAGCTGCTTACATATTATTTTGATTATCTGATTATCGAAATAGGATGTAAACTGTGAATAATACATGTCTAGGAAAGTTCTGGCTAAGGAAAGACCTGATTTTTAAGTGTGTCCATTGTGACCCTCCACTCTTTCCTGGGAACTTACATGGTGTACTCTGATTGTATTTTCTATTTCTGGTATGAATAGTACCCGTATATATGAATAATAACCGTATATATGAATAGTAACCGTATGTATGAACAGTATATGTACGAAAATAATCTTAACGTATTTTCTCTGATCTTTCATGAAAATCTCCGTAGCGGAACACTGAAATTCACCTAAGTACTCTTGTCTGTAACGACTTAGAGAAGTGATACTCGTACGGAATCTATGTGAGTGAAACGACCCCGTTTTAATAGAGTTTTAGCATTACTGGTGATAAAAAGCATGTCGTAAGACACTCCCAAGATTCATAGGGGGAAATTGGATTCAGAATGACGAATCTAATGAGATAATTAATCCAGAAGTATGGATAAGACGAAGTAAGTATCTCATGATGATGTGAAGTTTGAATCTTTTTAAAAACAGATTAATTGTTATCTTGATTTGTGGTTTATAAATCTATAATATAGTTATATATTGTACCTGTTATATGGATGAATATTATATTGTGCTTTTGATTATGATATGAAATACTATTGATTGTGATTGAGCGGGACAGTACCCCCTCTCAAGGCAAGGCGGAAAACCTGTGTTAAAGGGTGTCTTGACCAACGAGTGTGGAGATAACGATTCCCTCAGTAGGGATATAGCCCGGATCGGCAACAGATCCGTAAGGCGCCCTAGCTAAGAGGATGAGGTTGTGCATCATGGCGGAAATATACATAATTGGTGAGCTGGCCTATGTGTGCTCTCCGGGATATATTACCATTGATGAGTACTAGTAACGTTTGTTGAATTGGATGAATTTTTATCTTCTTGTATGTAATTTCTAACTATGTCTATTGGTTGAGTTTGAGCCTTCGGATATACTTGTATGACTGGTGATGTATTTGAATTTTATTAACGCGAGGCCGATTCGCTCACTGAGTTTAAAAGCTCACACTCTCTGTACAAATTTTTTTGTTCAGATCATGTTGCCAACGAAGAACATCCGCTAGAGGAGTAGATCACTTTGGACCTTTCCGCTGTCGGGTAGGTCCTTCTTTTGTTATAGATTATATTGCTCTGTAACCGTCTAGGACATCTAGGTCAGGGGATTGGTATTTGGCTTGTATTTCAGTATGATAATGTATTTTATATTGAGGATCTATTATTATATGCAAATAATCTCTATGAATTTCAAATAAGAAAATTTGATATATTTTCTTCAGGAATGGTTATTTTGATAATATAGAGATAATGACTAATAATTTAACTCATGGGTAGAATTTATCGAAAGGCTTACAGTGATAGGATATTCATCATTGTGCCGGTCATGTACCCAGAAAACGGGTCGTGACAGTTTCTTTCTTGTTTATCAAATTTAATTTTGAAACAGCTAGAGATTTGAGTAGGTTAACATCATGGTTTTGGTAGGATCTAAAAATTCAAAACAAATTTCTTTACCAGAAACGTTTGTTGAAATTCCTAATTCTGAAACCTTAAAGAGGTAAATTAAGGTCAGAAAAAGGTGTTCCTCAAATCATAGGTTCGTTTAAATTCCTAACTAGAACAAAGGTTGTTTTGAACTTTATGCCTTGATTACATATCTTGGCATTTGATAGTTTGTACCTAATAGGAAGTTTATTACCTCCTGCACCACTAAGACTTTCAGTGGTTTTTTCATAGTATTGAGTTGGGATTAAACCTTCTTGAACACAATTGAGATCAACACCTGAATCCATAAGAGCGATCATTTTGATACTGAAGTTTTTGATGGTAACGTTAACATGACAGTACCATTTTTGAACAGAGATTCTAGAGATAATATTTAAATAACTTTCCTTTTCTGTTGAGCAACTTTTTTCTAAATTATTTTGATCATCAGAGTTCCTAATATTTTTTTTAGCCATTAAGCTTAAAATATCTAAGGATAGGTCCATATCCTTTTGTCTTAACAGTTGAATTTCTTCTTTAATAATTTTGATCTCTTCTTTTAATTCTTTTATTGAAACTTTTTCTTCAACATGGTTATTTTGAAACCTATGAATTATCTCTTGAACATTATAGGGCTTTACTTCTAGTTTTGGTTGGGGTTCTTCTGAATCCATAATATCATTAATCTTGAGCAGATATTCTTTCCTAACTTTTTCATTTTCTATTTTATCTATAATTTCTACTAAAGTTTGGATCTTATTTCTATTGAGCACATTAATTGTTTTTGAACAAAAATTTGAACATTCTTTACAGCTACAGATACCTATTTCTGAATGACTTTCGTCTTTAGATTTTGAACTAGATGATGAACTATCTTGTTGATCTAATTGATATATTTCATGTTGATCACTAGAACTTTCTGTGTCATATTCTGATTCAGAATTTTGATCTTCTAACAGAATACTCATAAGACTCTGTTTGTACTTATCATCTATTTCTAAAGAATTAATTCTTTTCTTGAGCTTACAGTGTTTTGAAATATGACCATACCTCCCGTATTTAAAACAAACTACATGTTTACGATCGGTATTTTTTGAACTATGGTGTTTATTGAACTTTTGAGAAGATTTATTTGTTTAGAATGATCTAACAGATTTGTCAGAGTGGCGACGATATGTCTTTTTGACGGGTAAGTAAAACTTATTAAATAAATGAAATTTAATATATAAGTAAACAAGAAATAATAAATTAATATGAATAGTAAGATAAGAGATAAGCCACAACAAATAAACAATAGTCTAAGTAAAACATATTAAATAAATAAAGTAATAGTAAATTAAAAGCAAGAAGAATAATTAAATTATATTAAACTTCTTTGAATAAACTATTTAATCAATAATTTAATCATTATAGGATGACCAAAAAAAAAAAGACTTGAGCAAATCTAATTAAAATACAATCAAATAATATAAATTTACACATATGGTGTACACTTAGTATAAGGATGGTAAAACATATAATATTATGAACAATAATAAATAATATTATCTTAAATAATAGTAACAAACAATATAAGTAGTAAGATAAAGAAAGTAGTGTTAAAATTAATTTATTACATAGATAATACGTCTTAAACAATAAGGGAATTGACAACATCAAGGATTGGCTAATCATCTTGGATGATGGGAGTACCGTTAGGTTATGTTTTGACAGATTAAATAATCTGGGTCCTATCAGAGCTAGTGAGATAATTATCTCACCAACCTTTTAGTTGTCTAGTGAAACCGGAAACTAAAATATAGATAACTGCCTCTTCAGTACAGTCATTGGCAGTTTGAAAGATGGTACTAACCATCATCATCTGTTGAAAAATATTTAAAATATTCGTTTCAGATTAACCATCTATGTTCCACACATAGATGCTATCTCCTCTAAAGCCTTTGTTAAGCGTCTGAGAAGTTTCTTCTATCACTAGGTCCGAAGCAGTGGCTCTAGGGTAGAAGAGTTTGGTTGGAGAGGGTAGAAGAGTTTGGTTGGAGTTTTCCAATCGGTTTGAATTAGGTTAATACAGGCCTCATATTGAACATTACTGCTATCTATAGTAACTTCTTCTAAGTTGTTAAGGGTCAACTTAGAAGTTGAAGAAGAGGATTCTTCATGGAGCTTAATATTTGAGTCTGTTAATCACTTTTTGCAGACTCTTATTAAGCTCAATTTTAACTAAGCCAGAAAGCCTAACAGGCTTGAAGAGAGGTTTCTATTTTGGAGCATTGATTGAAGGATCAGGCTTAGGAGGGATAATCTTACAAGGTTTTTAGGCGTTTAGAGATACTAGGCATTTAAATTGGTCCGACATGAAGACCGACTTCTACAGTTCTTAAAATAGAATCTGTAAAATTTAAATGCCTAATATCTTTAAGACATAATAGACATGAAATATTAAGACAGGAAATATAAATCATTCTTAGAGATAGGAGGGATCTTCCAATCATCTAAAGATTGATTTATATTTTCAAAATGAATTTTTTCATTAAAAATATTTTTGGAGGATGAGGATAACTCCTTCTCATAAGAAAATGTTTTAATATTTTCTGTCTATTAAGTCTTAGAGATACTAGATATTTAAATTTTACAAATTCTATTTTAGAAATTGTAGAAGCCGATCTTTACGTCGGACCAATTTAAATGCCTAGTATCTCTAAATGCCTAGAAACCATGTAGGATTATCTCTCCTAAGCTTGATCCAATCAAGGTTCCTGAAGAGAAACTTCGCTTTAAGCCTGCTAGGCTTCATGGCCTAGTCAAAACTGAGCTTAATAAGAGTTTGTAAAATGAGATTAACAGACTCAAAAATATTAAGCTCCCTGAAGAATCATCTTCTTTAGCTTCTAAGTTGACCTTTAACAACTTGGAAAAAGTCACTGTAGATAATAGTAGTGTTCAATATGAGGCCTGCATCAACCCGATTTAAACTGATTAAAAAACTCCAACCAAACTCTTCTACCATAGAGCCACTGCTCCGGACCTAGTGATAGAAGAAACTCCTCAGACGCTTAACAAAGGCTTTAGAAAAGATAACATCTATGTGTGGAACATAGATAGTCAATCTGAAATGAATATTTTAAATATTCTTCAACAGATGACAATAGTTAGTACCATCTTTCAAACTGCCAATGACTGTACTGAAGAGGCAGTCATCCATATTTTAGTTTCTGGTTTCACTGGACAACTAAAAGGTTGGTGAGATAATTATCTCACTAGCTCTGATAGGACCCAGATTATTCAATCCGTCAGAATTAAACCTGACGGTACTCCCATTATCCAAGATGATTAGTCAGTCCTTGACGCCATCAATTCCCTTATTGTTTAAGATGTATTATCTATATAATATATTAATTTTAAAACTATTTTCTTTATCTTACTACTTATATTGTTTGTAACTATTATTTAAGATGATATTATTTAATATTGTTCTTAATATTATATGTTTTATCATTTTTATACTAAGTGTACGTCACATGTGTAAATTTATATTATTTAATTATATTTTAGTTAAATTTGTTCTTGTTCTAGTCTCTTATTTTTTTTAATCATCCCTGTAATGATTAAATTATTGATTAAATTATCTATTCAAAGAAGTTTAATATAATTTGATTATTCTTCTTGCTTTTAATTTACTATTATTTTATTTATTTAATATGTTTTACTTATACTATTATTCATTTGTTGTGGCGTATCTCTTATCTTACTATTCATATTAATTTATTATTTCTTGTTTACTTATATATATTAAATTTCATTTATTTAATAGGTTTTACTTACCCTATTATTATTTATCATGTAAATTTTATTTATTATAATTTAATTAAAATAAAAAATAATATATATATATATATATATATGAAGGAATTCGACCAAAATTTGGTCGAATTCCTTCATATGTTAAAAAAAAAAATTTTACGAAAGTTATATGAAATTTGATTAAGTATTGGTCGAATTAAGTAAAAAGTTAGTATATCAAGAAATAATTTTGAATAGGTAGTATACTGAGAAATTTTTTTAAAAAAATTAGTACCGCAATAAATTCGTCATTAAAAATTGACACAAAGCAATAAATTCATTAAAATGTCATAAAATACTAGAACAACTTTCATCCCATGCTTTTATCTAGAGAAAGAGTATCTGATGGAAATTAAGCTCGACTGTCACACTGGAAGGGAACGCAACTGCATGCAAATAACTAGGATTGTAGCCGGGGACAAATCAAAATCTTTCTGTATGGAGCAACTCGCGACCCATGACCCATTTTATAATCTGAGGCAGTTTTGTATTTTAATATATATATATATATATATATATTTGTATTTGGTTACCATATACTGATTGAATATTTTTTATAAAAAAAAATACGAAATTTTTTTTCTACTCATGAATATAGGTCACACTAATCAAACTACGTTAGATTCGTATACTTTCTATATTTTTCATTTTATAATCTTCTTTGTTTTGTGCTCTATTACTTGGACGCAAACATTAAACCTATTAACTAAAATCCCTCGCGAGGAATTTCAAACAATGGAGAAAACCAAATTCTTAAGCTTGATCAAACTGAATGAATTAGATGAAATATGGAGAGATTTTACTGCTAATGTGTCTTTATTTTGCTCTGTTCTACTTATATTCTATCGTGGCAATTGTCTATTCTTTTATCTCTACCCTTGTCCTCTGATGTTATATAGAAGTACTATGATTAGTCTTGAATGCTTCCATCATAATCCACAATAAATCACAATTTATACATGATCTTTAATATTGAATGATAGGTATTAAATTGATGAAAAGTCATTTGAATGACAGATATTCTTAAATAATTGTATTTTTTTTCAAAATTTAAAAAATGAAAAGCAAGTTGTTAAATCCTAGCACGAGAAACTCCGAGACTTTCTGGAGAAAGGAACTATCCCTTTGAAGTTGTCTATCCAGTTTTGTGCATTAGGGATGCATCTAGGCATAACAACCCCTCTCATATCATCTAATAGAAACTTTGACCAATCAATAGCTTCTTCAACTGATATGATTTTGAACAACGTAGCTTTAGTGATTCGGTTAATTTCAAATAATCCTAAGCTTTAATAATGTGGAGATTTAGACTAACAAACTTTTCAGATGTAATATTGTTGCCTATAAAAATTTTACAATTTTGATTTGTAATGTGGACAATGAAAATAGTATAAAATGAATATGTGACTAACACATGCATACTTGACTTCTTATTCTGCTAATTCTATCTAGATCAAAATTTGGCATTAATTGGAATTACTGTGCAACTTAATATGGTCCACTAAAACCTAGGGAGATACCGAAGGTGGTATGGTTGAGAACATCTACATCATACTAGGAGTGTTCAAAATTAAACCAAATCGATTAGATCAAACCAAACTGAGAAAAAAAAAAAGAAGTCCAAATCAATTTTTAAAATATAAATTTTAATTTGTTTGATTTGGTTGTTTTTTTGATTTGGTTCAGTTAAAATTAAACTAAATCGACTTAATTTTATAATAAACAAAATTATATTATATATATAATATTATATTTATATATATATTTATGTCAACAAAATTATATATATTTTCGTCAACAAAATTATTTATATATATTTTAATTAATTTAATTTTTTTTGATATTCATATATATTTTATTAAAATAAAAAATTACAAATTATTATAAATAAAATTGTTCAAAATTAAATTAAATCGTTTAAAAATTAAAATTAAAGAAATTTATAATTTTATAAAATCAATGAATTTAGTTCAATTTAATTAAAACTTAAAATTAAACTAAATCAAAACTGTGAAGGCGCGTACATCTTACAATGTAAGCAGAAGGTGCTTTCTGCTTGTAAAGTTGTGCTATATTGGTTCGATTTTCTTAGTTACTTAGCTGGACTAAACTCCACAATGTACAATGACATTAAAAACTGACTTTGATACTTTACTTGTTATTGGTAGTATATGTCTTTAGCAATTTTAGTCTTCAATTGTCATTGTAGCATGGGCTACATAGCATCCAAGGCTTAACTCCCTCACTCCAGCCTCTAGATTGTTGTTATTGATGCTGTTGTTTATTTTGTTTCTTATATTATTTTCTTTTGGATTTTTACTTCAAAATTACGGAATGCAAATCTGTATGTTTTCTTCAGTATTTTGTTTGAGAAAATTAATATCGTTTTTCTATTTTTTTTAAGTAAATGGATAATTCTTTATTAATTTCTGTTTTACTAACAAAAATTTAAAACAAGGTGTGGGCTGGCCAATGCTTTGGCTCACTTAAAAACATGCCCACTCGAACAGGTCGTGTTGACTTGTTTTAATAATTTTATATTCTATTGTGTAAGGGTGTGTGTTTTTAATACTATTTCTTAGGCTGTGTTCAACAAGGCAGCTTACAGCTTATAAGTTAGCTTATAATTTATTTAATTAACTTATAAACTCGTTAAAAGTGTTTAGTAAACGAATTTATTTTAATAGTTTATAAATTATTCTGATAAGCTATATTAAGTAGCTTATAGTTTATAGTTTAAAGTTTTTTATCTTATTTTGTTTTTATTATTTTTTCAAAATACTCATTATGTCTCTTACTTTATTATATCCTATTTACTCATCTTTTATTATATTTATATTTATATATAATATATTATACATATATAATAATATATGATAAAAATATATATAATATATAAAAATAATAAAATATGTAAATATATTTTATTACATATAATAATATATATAAATATATTATATAAGTGAAAATATATTATTCATATATAAAATACAATAAAATATATAAATATATATTTTTAATGAATGTTATATTTATAATACTTTAAATTAATTTAATTAAAAATGATATATTTATTAATATTATTTTAAAATTAAAAATATATGCCCTCTTATGTCATTTTACACTTTTTAACTACTTTAACAATTATTTTTATCAAACACTTTTAATTCAAATAAACTAATTTATAGGTTATAAGCTATCAATTATAAATTAATTTATAAACTAATTTTACCGAATAAAACTCCCGTTTACTAGCTGGTTATTTTGTGTAACAATGCAGTTAACTATTTTGGTGTTGTTAAACTTTGGGTCATTTAATATTGTCCTGGTAAGTGAATGCTCCTGGGATCATACAACGATGTAGAGGTTTCTGAATAATATAAATATTAGGGTCTATGATAATGTGTCGGGAGTATAGGGTGAATTCCTTTAAATTATTTATTCGTGTATTAAAATTAATCTCACGTAATAAATTGAGTGATGTGAGTTATATAATTTGAAAAAAATGTAATAAAATTTAAGGCTCTTTTTAAAATTTTCTAATTTGTATGTATATTTTATTTTACTAAATTTTTTGATGAAAATTTAATTAATGCTTTCACGTCAAAAAGCATTTTAGTTATTTTCATTTTTTTCTACTTAATTGGGTGTTTGGACTTGGAAATAGCTAAACCCAAGCCCGGACAAATTATTCCGTCAACCCATAGAACTGGGCTAGAATGGGCCCATTGGGGAATCCGAAAGCCCATCTTTCAATAGGGCATTTCATTACGAACCTTTCGATCGGAACTCTGATTTTATTTCATCCTTCCTTGCAATTGGATTTGATCGGAGATAGCTGAGGATAGCAATCGGCATTCGGAGACGACGACGAGATGGGGAAACAACCGGTGAGGATGAAGGCCGTGGTCTATGCCCTGTCACCTTTCCAGCAGAAGGTAATGCCTGGGCTTTGGAAGGATTTGCCTAACAAGATTCACCACAAGATCTCCGAGAATTGGATTAGCGCCACGCTCTTGCTTGGTCCTCTTATCGGCACCTACACGTAAGTTTAATTTCTTTCTCCAATTCATCTTTTTGTGTTAGTTGATGCGTACCTTTTGGATTTTTTGGGGTGTTGAGGTTTTTTATGGGATGGGAAATGCTTATCAGGATTATACAATCCTGTTGTAAAAATGGATAAGATTCTTAAGGCCTATACTCATGCTGTTTGAAGAGGAGAGAACCGGTCAATTTGAGCATGAGGGGCGAGAGATCCAAAATTTTTCTAAGAATGCTAAGAGGGTCCAGAATCTGCTTACTACAGAGCATGCTGATGATAGTTTCTATACGCGTTTTCACAGAAGTGGGAACTTATGTTTGTCACTGCCGTGTTATTAGTTGATTGCTACGACTAATTGTCAATAATAAGAAATCCTCTTGGTACAGCGCCGATGGTAGGCAGTCCTTTTTTCATAGAGAAACGTCAGTGACGAAATCATATCTCTCTCTCTCTCTCTCTCTCTCTCTCTCTCTTGGAGATGAATCTCTTTTTCTAAATCTCCTTGAGAAGAATTTTTAATTTCTTTTTCTGAATGTGACGGAACATCTGGAATACATGCGTTTTCTGTGGTCCTACTTGATAAGGTATTCACAGTGTCATTAAATATTTAACTGAATGGTTCTGTGCGGAACCGGAAGGTAAGCAGGGATCAAGACAATTGGAAAATGTCTGGGAGATAAATTAAAAGTTTTCTCAATCGTAGTTAAATGTATATATTTTTGCAAAACCTACAATGAAAAAACTTGCATACTAATGGAAGAAAAATTATTTTAATGAAATCCTAGCAAACAACAGGTTGCTGCAGTGAGTATCACTGAATATATTTTGGAGTAGAGAGCTTGGTAGGTACTACTGGGTATTCACTGATCAAAACAATGAATAATGATTGGAGTCAAATTTTGTTTCTCAAAGGAGTATTTGATGGTAGATGAAACCTTCTAAAATAAGTCTACTTGTATCTAGATGTAGGTTGACCAGAACTCAGAAGGGATTGAAAAAAATGCAGAGGGGTAGGCATTCTTGTCTGACGTGGAAATCTCTTCTGTTTACCAATTGACAACATATGGATTAGTTCCTTTGTTGTAATCCTCAAGACCTTTTGTCCAGAATCAGTTGTTATCTTTTTTAAACGTAACTGCCCAAAAAATTTCAATATTCATTTCCTGATCTTCTTGATTTGGAGATACTTTTAGCGTCTGATAGACTTTGAAGAGATCAGTTGGTTCTTGTGTTTGCTTGGCTTTTGTATTTTGTTTTTGCCACCTTGTTTCCCACCCCTCTTCATCTGCCTAAAGTTTCTTACTGAATCCCAAGAATAAAAACATTCAATTTTACTAAAACTAATACCAAACATGCCATAAGAAGTGGACAACAATAAATTTTAAAGCGCCATTTGGAAGATGGATAAGGATAAGGCTCATGGGTTTGATGGGTTTAATTTGGCTTTCTTTCAAGCTTGTTGGTCATTTGTAAAGGAAGATTTGATGAAGGTTTTTGAAGAATTCTTCTACACTGGTCATTTACCGACTAGTATAAATTCTACCTTCATTGCTCTTGTTTCCAAAAAAGATAGGTCTATTAAGGTGAGGGATTTCAGACTTATTAGCTTGGTTATTAGTGTTTACAAGATCATCGCTAAGGTGCTTTCTGTGAGGTTGGGTGAGGTTATTGGGGACTCTATCTCTTTGAGAATTAAAGTGTTTTCATTGCTGAGCGTCAAATTCTTGAAGCTAGCCTAATTGCTAACAAGTTAGTTGAGGATGTGGCCTTTAATGACCGGAGTCTACCCCCTCATTTGTTATGTGATCGTATTCGTTATGTGGCTTCGTTGTGGGTTTCGACCAATGAGTTGTTCAAGGGGGTGCCTCTTTCTCATGTTTATGGGGATTGGAAGGTTTTGTAGTACTAATCTTTTTAAGGGGTCTTGTGGGGTGTCTTTTGGTTTTTGCTTTCACTCTTTTTAGTTCTATCTTAAGAGGATCTCGTCCTCCCTCTGCTGTATTTTTTTCCTTTTCCTTTTGTTTCTCTCTCTTCTCAGTAATAACATTTCTTTTTCTATCAAAAAAAGAAAGCAAAAGGGCCTTGTGTTTAAGATGGATTTTGAGAAGGCCTATGATATGGTTAATTGGGATTTTTTGGATTGGGCTTTTGTTGTAAGGGTTTTGGTGTTAGATGGAGGCAATGGATGAGGGGTTGTCTTTCTTTAGTGGCCTTTTCTGTTATTATTAATGGGCAACCTAAAGAAGGGGCAATATGGGGTTAGACAGGGTGACACTCTATCCCCTTTTCTCTTAACTCTGGTGGCTGATGTCTGAAGCTGTATGTTGAGAAGGGGTTTTGATGGAGGGGTTCTTAGAGGCTTACTGGTTGGGGCTAATGGTTGTGAAGTGTCTCATTTGCAGTTTGCATATGACACTGTTCTTTTCCTGCCTGATGATAGGGAAAATTTTCTCCGTGTGCGTTCGTTGCTTCAGATTTTTGAGTTGGTGTCGGGGCTCCGTGTTAACTTGGTCAAGAGTAGTTTAGCTGGTATTGACATTTAGGAAGACTAGTTAGCTGAGCTTGCGGGTTATGTAGTGCTAAACTGGCCTCTTACTTATCTAGGTGTTCCTTTAGGTGGTAACCTACATGTGGAGTCTTTTTGGGACCTTGTGATCCAAAGAATTTCTCGAAAGCTAGATAGTTGGAAAGGATCCTATTTTTTGTTAGGGGGGAGAATTACCTTAGTTCAGGCGTCTTTATATAGTATGCCTCTGTATTTTTTGTCCTTATTCAAGATTTCAGTTGGGGTGGCTCATAGGATTGAGAAAATTATGAGGGGTTTTTTATGGTCTAATGGAAGGGAGAGAAAGAGGGATCATTTGGTTAGCTAGGAGGTGTGCTGTAGATCTAAGGAAGATGGGGGATTGGGTCTTGGTAACTTGATGTCTAAAACCATCTCTCTTTTGGCTAAGTGGTTATGGAGTTCCCTCTAGAGCCTAACTCCCTTTGGCGTAAGGTGATCAAGGCCAAGTTTGGGCTACATTGGAGTGGTTGGGATGCTGGTTTGGGGAGTGTAGTTGCGCATGCAAGTTCTTGGAAGGTGATTTCTGAGGTATATCATTCCTTCTCTCCATTGTTGTCTTTTCATGTTCGAGATGGCTGTCATTTTCGTTTTTGGGAGGATTGTTGGAGTGGTCATATCCTCTTTAAAGAAAGGTTCCCTCGCCTTTTTTTTTTTTGTCTTCTTTACATGATGCTTCCATTGTTGATTTCTTTTGTTTGCAAGGGGACCAATTTTGTTGGAACTTTCACTTTTTCAGAAATGTAAATGATAGACTTGTGGCTGACTTTACTTCGTTGTTGGACATTTTGGCTCCCTTCCGCATTTCCTCTTTTTCTTGATAAGAGAATGTGGAAGTTGGATTCCTTAGATTCATACACTTATGCTTTATTTCTCAATTTTTTGATCCATAATCCACTTGTTTCTTCGTGCCTTAAAGGTTAAGGCCATTTTTGTGGACTGCAGTTCTTAATAGAATTAATACTAATGATCTGCGTCAAGTTAGGCGACTTTTAAGGTTTTATCTCCTGATGTTTGTGTGATGTGTATAAGGAATTCGAAGACAAATAACCATATGTTCTTACATTGCGAGGTGGCTTGGGATATTTGGAATAGGTTATTTGTTCTCTTTGATGAGAATTGGGTTTGCCCAAATGACCTTGGTGCTCTTCTTGTGACTAATTTTACTGGCTTTGGTTATAGGAAGGAGAACAAAATTTTGTGAAAAGCAGCTATGTTTGCAATTGTGTGGTGTATTTGGATGAAAAGAAATGCCAGAGTTTTTAATGATCGGTCTTTGCCTCATCACTTGTTGTGGGAACGAATTCGTTATGTTGCTTCACTTTGGGTTTTGGCTAATGAGATGTTTAAGGGGCTGCCTTTTTCATATGTTTATGGGGATTTGAGGGCTTTGTTGTACTAGCCTTGTTTAGGGGCTTTGAGGGGAGATTTTTTTGTTTCGGTTGTCTTTCTTAGGAGGATCTCTTTTCCTCCCTTTCTCTTTTTTATTTTTCTTTTTTCTTTTGTATCTCTCTTTTCTCAGTAATGATATTTCTTTTTCTATAAAAAATAAATAAATTTTAGTTGGGCTGTAGCAAGCTCGCATCAGCATTCTTTTGAGCACATCATCTCTCTGTATGTGTACACTAACCATAATTGGCTGGTTTGAATGCCTTGCGTCAGCACATCTATTAGTACGTCTGTCCCGGTATGTTTGTGTTAGTGTCGGCTGTTTCTCATTTTTTTGTCATCAGATGTTACTTTGATTATTTGCAGAAACAATATTTGAAGCGAAAAAATATTATGCCTCTAAGTGGCCCCGTGTACTACTATTAACAATTTTGTTGTGAAACTCTTCAGTAACCACCATCCCCAATAATTCATATAATTTAGTGATGCAATTGCAGTTGGCACTTTAGCTGCCTCTCTTTTAAGTATTTATGACTCCTTTTATTTAAAGTTTAATTTTTATGTCACTAATATCTGTGCATTTCTATTTTCACTTTCTGAAGTGCGTGAGGTTATTATGACTAATAATACTTTAATTTTTCTAGTTGCTATTGTTGTGAGATGATCGAAGAAAGATGAAAAATAAAAATGTAAGCGGACTTCGCAGTGAGTATAATTCATCTATCAATGGATGCAGGTATGTTCAGAACTACCTGGAAAAAGAAAAGTTGGCCCACAGGTACTGAGGTCATGCAAGACAGCGAGACATCGAGGGTACAAGTGGATGCCCGTCTATTGTGGTGGAAGCCATTTGCCCTATTCTTGTTAAATCAGCAAATAACATGAAATTGTTGAAACACTTACCTTGGTTTGATGTAATATTATGACTTTGAGCCGTTACAACTTTGACAGGCCATATTAACTATAACTTGATTGGTGACAATAGATGATATGTTAAATAAAGCTTTTAATCCATAATAAATATCAAGGCGGCACCATAATTTTGATAATACTGCCTTGCTCGGTGTTTGAAAGCAAATTTATCACTATATTGCCCGTCGTAGTTCGTATTCTTGGACTTGAGATTGGTAAGCGTAAGAGTAAATTGGGTCTATCTGACAATCAAGGTGCACCAAATCGAATGTGTGAAGTTGCGCGATTCATACCATACACACCTTGACATTATACATGGAAGGTGTCTATCCCTGCATCCATGTCCATATTTTTATTCTATATAGGTTAGTATCAACATTTGTCTTTTTTTATTTCTCAAGATACTACGTCTTGGGGGGGCATGGATTTGTTCTTCTGACTGGTCCTGGTAAATCATCTGACGCATTTGATACGAGAAAGAGTAAAACACTTTTAGAAGCAGAGAAAAAAAAAAAAGAAAAAAGATCATAACTTGAATCTAAGTTTTCGCCTTTGTCTAGTGCCTTACCCAACAGAGGCATGATCTTTTTGGACCTAGAAGTTCTTGTGTTCAATTTGGTATGTTCTGTCTGGAAATCACCTATTTGCCTTCCATTTTTTTCTGTTATAATGTATGTCACTCTCTTCTAATTAATATTTATTTTGATTTTTTAATGCTTACCTTCTAAGCGTGTTTCCGAGTGAATAAGATGATGAGCACTAAAGAGATAATTGAGTATTTGGCAAGAAATAATTGTTTGTTTGTTTTGCATAGGACTTTGGCAGTACAACTACAAGGACAATTTTCAGAACTCAGTTCAGCAATTGCAAAAGATTCCATACTCGAAAGAGACAACAAAAGATTATATTAAGCTACCTTAGAGTTTACTTTGCAATTGTCCGTCAATTGTTCGTTATGCATTGGATTACTGACGAATCATTTTCAAAAAAAAAATTTAGTGTTTTTTACCCTTGCCAACTGTCAAATCGTAGATTAGATGGATGACAAGATAACAAGATGCTCTTATCATCTCAAAATATAAAGTTACTAAAAAATTGATATGCATGTACAACCACTAAGTGCTCTACAGATTTATTTTATAACAACTTGTCCTAAGAATTTAAGGAAATAAAAAAAATAAATAAATGAATCCCAACTCTATGGTATTTGTTCAATCATTTGATAATGAAACACTCGTATTTGATACACCATAATTGCTAATGCAGATTTTTTTTTTCCCCAAAACTTCTACCTTGGCTTAGTGCCAATGGTAGGTTCTACTCCCCTAACAATATCACTGCCAGACACAGAACTGAATATTTTTCCAGAATCACTGGATGTTTGTTCAGGTATCTTCGCATTGGCTACGACAAGAAAGTGTTTCTTAAAAGTTATTTTGGCATTGCATATATTTTTCCCATTACCAATATTCATTTGAATTTTTGTTCATGCAGATACAAGTTTCCCGCATTGAGAGCCATCATAAGAGTTTTGAGGAGAGGTCTTGCTCGTAGGACTCCAAAGAGCCCGGGCACCATAAATTTGCCTATTCAAATGCTCACACTTTTGTCGTCAACAACGACAGCAAATAATCCTACAAGCATTGCAGCAGCAAAAGGATCAACCATGGGCACAATCAACCTGAAACTCGTATTCAACACTAGGTGAAATTTTAATGGAAACATATATCACGAGGACGAAAAATGAAAAAAAAAGTCTTTAAATATGGGTGAAGTAAACATTCAAAACACCAAAAAATATTCTAGGGACTAAAAGGCAGAAAGACTAAGCGAGAGAAACCAAAATTGAAAGCAAAAAGGACAAGAACACAATGGGAGGAAAGATACCTTTAATGGGGCCAGTAACAAATTTATGCGCAACAAATAATGCAGAAACAATGACACAACCATAAGTGAAACAACTTACATACTTACAACCCTTTGAAAGATGCATCCTAATAACTAGAAATCACCAGACCAGTTCTAATATATCTTTCACCAAACAAGCGGGGTACTTTATTTCCCCTGACCAAAATAGAACTAGATAAGTACCAAACACAAGTGGCTGTGGCCTGAGCGTGACATATGTGGAGAAAAAGAGAGAGGATGGTGAACTTGAGCATGCAAGTGTGATGAAGAAGAAAGTTGAGAAAAATAGTCTGAGAAAGTGCAAAAGGGAGAAGATGAATTGAAGTCTCTTCTTTCTTGGTGTGTATGTATCTGTCTATGAGGAAGAGAATGATAGATCATATGGTGTGATAGTGAAGTACTGTTGAGTGGCTCTATATGTTGGTCAAACTCACATAAAAGACAAGAAAACAAAAAAGGAATAATGTGGTTGTTAAGTCAACAATCCAAGAAAAATGAATGGACGGTACATGCTTTTGATGAAAAGGAAGGAAAGCCAATTAAGAGTTCATTGGCAAATCCATATGGAATGGTGGCTTTTGCATCTATAAATAGAGCAATCCATTAGGTGCTTAAAAACCAACCAAGAGAGAAAAGAAAAGCTTAGAGGAAAAAGCTTCACTGAGAAAATTAAGAGCAATTTTTTGGGTATAATTGGATTGTGGGTTGTAAGTGTTTTTTTAAACACTTTGTATATTTTTCCCTTTTAGTAAAAGTCTGTAGCAGCCCAAAGACATAGGCATAATTGGTCGAACTCCATTATCAATTTTGTGTGTATTATTATTTCACATTTATTTCGCTTTTCCACAAATATGATTCTAAGAAAATTTGCATAATTTTTCCAACAACTGGTATCATAGTCCTGGTTGTGAATTTTGTCAAATTTCTGTGAGGTTACCATTCACATGAATAGTAACAAATTGTGAGTAGTGAAATTTGGTCGACGATACCAATTTATCCACAGAGGTATTCCAATACATGGTGGCTCGCATGAATTGTCAAAAACAATCTAGAAGAAATCAGATTCGAGTGGAAGCAATAGCCGCAGACAAAGGAAATGTGAAAATTGAGAAGTTCGATGGTGTGAACTTTGACTTTTGAAAAATATAGATCAAAGATTATTTGTATCAAAAGGGGCTATATCAACCTCTCTCAGGAATGAAGCCATAAGGCATGAAGGATGAAGAATATGCTCTTCTAGATAGACAAGCCCTTAAAGTTATCTGGTTGACATTATCATGCAATGTTGCTTTTAATATAGCAAAAGAAAAGACTATGGTGGGTCTTATGGCGGTTCTTTCCAGTATGTATGAAAAGCCTTCAGCCTAAAACAAAGTTCATTTGATGAGGTCGTTGTTTAATTTGTGGATGACAGAAGGCACATCGGTAGCTTAACATCTCAATGAATTCAATACAGTCACAACCTAATTGAGTTCAACTAAAATTGAATTTGATGAAGAAGTACGAGCATTGATACTTTTATCTTCTCTACCAAAAAGTTATAGTACTACTGTCACAGCTGTGAGTAGCTCGTCAAAAAACAATAAGTTGAAATTTAATGATGTTCATGAGCTGATTCTCAGTGAAGAGATCGGCAGAGAGAGTCGGGTGAATTATCAACCTTTTCAGTTTTGCATACAAATTCAAGAGGAAGAAATTCAACCAGAGGAAATGGACGCAGTAAACTGAAAGACAGGAAGCCCAAATCCAAAATTATCGCAATTCCTATAGCTTAAAGACTGTCGAGTGTTGGAATTGTGGAAAGACTGGGCATTACAAAAATCAGTGCAAGATTGCACCAAAGAATCAAGAGGTGAAAGTAAAGGCAAATCTTACTTCCACCTTAGGAGGAGATGATGCATTAATATGTTTTTTACAGAGTAAGGAAGAGTCTTAGGGGATAGACTTTGGAGCGTCATTCTATGCTACTTCGCAGAAAGAATTCTTTGAGAATTATGTCCCCGAAAACCTTGGAAAAGTTTATCTTGGTAATGAACAATCTTGTGATATTGTTGGTAAAGGTGTAGTGAAGCTTAAGTTAAATGAGTCTGTTTGGGAGCTGAAGAATGTCAGACGTATTCCTAACCTGAGAAAAAACTTAATCTTAGTAGGCCAGATGGCTAGCGACAGCTACACAATGACCTTTTATGGCGATAATTGGAAGATTTCAAAGGGTGTAATGACAGTTGCTTGCAGTAATAAGAGTGGTACTCTTTACAAGACAACATAGGCATGTCATTTGATTGCAGTTGCAGCCGATAATGAAAATTCCAATCTATGGCACCAAAGACTTGGCCATATGAATGAAAAAGGGATGGAGATTATGCACTTAAAGGGGACATTACCAAATCTTCAGTCAGTGAAAATTGACATGTGTGAAGATTGCATACTTGGAAAACAAAAAAGAGTCAGCTTTCAAACAAGTAGAAGAACCCCAAAGAAGGATAGACTTGAGCTTGTTCACTATGATGTTTGAGGACTAACAATTGTCTCATCTATTAGTGAGGAACACTACTTTGTGACTTTTATCGATGATCATTCTAGGAAAGTATGAATCTACTTTTTGAAACGTAAGTCTGAAGTATTTGAGACTATTAGGATATGGAAAGCCATGGTTGAAAATAAGACAAGATTGAAGATCAAAAAGCTCAGAACCGATAATGGTGGTGAATATGAAGACACCATATTTAAGAAGTTTTGCTATGAGTGCAAGATCTAAATGAGAGGACTGTGTTGAGTACGCCTCAACACAATGACGTAACTGAGCGTATGAATTGAATATTGGATGAAAGAGTTAGAAGCTTGCGTGTACAATCAAGCTTATCGAAGCAGTTTTGGGCAGAAGCAGTTAACACAGTAGCTTACTTGATCAATCGAGGTCCATCGGTACCATTGGAATACATAATTCTAGAAGAGGTATTGAGTGAAAAAGAGCAAAACTCTTACATCTTAGAGTTTTCAGTTATGTAGTGTATGTGCATATCAGTGATTAATATGAATAAACTTGATCCTAAATCAAAGAAATGTACTTTCATCGATTATGGGGAGGATGAGTTTGGCTACTGCCTTGATGATTTGTAGTAAAATGTGATCTTCAACGAAAGAGTGATGTACAAAGACAAACATAACATAGATGCCAGTGACTTAGAACATAGTGGGCCATTATATGCAGAGATGGACAATGTTTTAAAAAAGTCCTATAGTTGAGAGTCCTTAATCAGAGGAGTCAATTGAATAGAGTAGCAAGCAACAATCCGACATACCACAGCCTCCAACTTTAGCTCCTGTATTAAGAAGGTCTTCTCGGCCTTACGTGCCTAATAAGAGATACATGAACTAACTGTTGCTAACTGATGGAGGGGAATTTGAAAACTATGACGAAGCATGTCATATTATAGATGCTAGCAAGTGGGAGCTTGCCATGAAAGACGAGATGAAGTCTTTGATCTCTAATTGGACATGTTAACTAGTTGAGTTACCCATGAGAAAAAGGCCACGTTACAACAAATGGGTATATCGGGTGAAGGAGGAGCAAAATAGTTCTAAGAGATACAAAGCCTTACTAGTTGTCAAAAGATTCCAGCAAAAAGAAGTAGTCGATTATATTGAGATTTTTGCTATAGTTGTGAAGCTCAATACTATTAGGACCATGTTAAGTATTGTTGCCAGTAAAGAGCTCTACCTTGAGTAATTGGACGTGAAGTTCGCATTTCTTCACAGAGAATTAGATGAGGAGATATACATGCACTAACCTAAAGGTTTCTCAGAGAAAAGAAAAGAAAATATGGTGTGCAAATTGAAGAAGAGCTTGTATGGCCTGAAACAAGCTCCAATACAGTGGTATAGGAAGTTTGACAGCTTCATGCACAAGGAACGTTTTCAGAAGTGTAATGTCGACCATTGTTACTACTTTAAGAGATATAAGTCCAGTTATATTATTTTGCTACCTTATGTCGACAATATGTTAGTAATTGGTTTAAATATGGATGAGATCAGGAGCTTAAAGTGGCAGTTGTCAAAATAATTTGACATGAAGGACTTGAGTCCAGCAAAAAAGATCCTTGGAATGTAAATCATAAGAGATAAGCAAAAAGCAATCTTGCAGTTATTTCAGGCAGAGTATATCAACAGTGTTTTGCAAAGATTCAACATGGGTGACGCCAAGCTAGTCAGCACACCCTTAACTAGTCATTTTTACTTATCCAAGGATCAGTCCCCTCAGACAAAGGAATAAAGAGAATTCATGGCTAAGGTTCCTTATGCTTTAGCCGTTGGAGGTTTGATGTACGCAATAGTCTATATGAGACTAGATATTGGCTATCCCATGGAAGTTGTTAGCAGGTTTATGTCAAATCCAAGGAAAGCTCATTAGGAAGTAGTCAAATGGATTTTAAGGTATACGAGGCAAGGGAAAAAAGTATTTGTACTTCGGTAAAGGAGAATTAAAAGTACAAGGCTTCATAGATGCAGACTTTGGAGGAGAAGTCAATCACCGAAGAAGCACTACAGGTTATATATTTACTGTTAGAACTACAACTGTTAGTTGGATATCATAGATACAAAAGATTGTTGCTTTATCCACTACAGAGGCTGAGTATGTAGCAGTGACAGAAGTCAGTAAAGAATTGATCTAGCTTCAAGGATTGTTAGTAGAGTTAGGATTCATCAGATAAAGAGTGTTTTGCATAGTGATATCCAGAGTGTTATACATCTGGCAAAGAATTCAACATTTCATTATAGAACAAAGCACATTGGTCTTCGTTATTATTTCATCAAATCTTTGCTTGAGGATGAGGTGCTAATATTGAAGAAGATCCAATGAAGTAAAAATACAGCAGATACGTTGACAAAGGTGGTGATCATTGACAAACTGAAGTTATGTTTAACTTCAATGGGCCTGCTAGAGTAATAGATCAGAAAAGACTGCTTCATTGATTAAGGTGTGAAGACATATTGAAATCAGCCATCAAGTGAGAGATTGTTGGTCAAACTCACCTTAAAGACAATAATACAAAAAAAGAAAAATGTGGCTATGAAGTCAACAATCCAAGAAGAATGAATGGACGGTGCATGCTTTTGTCAAAAAAAAAAGGAAAGCCAATTAAGAGTTGGTTGGCAAATCCATATGGAAGGGTGGCATCTGCATCTATAAATAGAGCACTCCATTAGGTGCTTAAAAACCAGCCGAGAGAGAAAACAAAAGCTTAGAGAAAAAAAATCTTCAGTGAGAAAATTGAGAGCAATTTTTTGAGTGTAATTGGATTGTGAGTTGAGTGTTTTGTAAACACTTTCTATATTTTTCCCTTTTAGTATAAGTTTGCAGTAGCTTGGAGACGTAGGCATAATTGATCGAACTCCGTTATCAATTTTGTGTATTATTATTCCACATTTATTTTACTTTTCCACAAATCTAATTCAAAAAAAATTTGCGTAATTTTCCCAATACTAAGAAAGCCAGCAATTGAAGCACTAAGAGATTGAAAGAGACCTTTGAGAGGGAAAAAAAAGGAAAAGAGGGTATGCAAGAGTATATTTTTGAAGCAAAATAGGTTTATCATTTTCAATGATGTTATGCATGAGAACTGTAATACCCAAGAAAAAATAAAATATAAATATTTGTTTACAAACTACTGTTACTATTTCAGTATATGGTACTATTCACCCGCATAATACTATTTACGTATACGATACTGTTCATTTATACAATCGAAATGTCAAGTATTAGATGTGGTTTGGTCATAAGAGAAAACTAGAAAGAAGTTCGTAGGAGAAAATGACGTTTTATGTGTAAAAATACGCTCAGCGACTAAATTGAAAGTACTGATTTGAAAAGAAACTTAAAGATTTAAGAGAAAGGATAGTTTTCTCTTTAAGTAGCGATTTGCACAGTAACTGCATTATTAGAAATGTCATTTTCATAAATAGTAAATTGAATATTTTATTAGCGCATAGTATCAAATAGTACCCTTGACTTTTGCTATAAATAGGCCTTTTCATTTCACTTCTAAACTCACACCTTCAACTTCTCTTCTTCTCTCCTTAAGTTTCTCTTACTCCAATGTTACGCTTATGAGATTTTGGGCCTTTCCTTTTCAGCTTAGGTAAGGATACTATGCCTTTTCTATGTCTTTCAAATTTTAGAAGTTAATTTCTTAAGTATGCTCTGTGGTTGCGGTTTTGGCCGATCTTCCACATCAGAAAAATTGTCCTTAGCTGTTTATATGTTATTTTGATTCTCTGATTACCGAAATAGAATGTAAACTGTGAAGAATACATGTATAGGAAAGTTCTGGCTAAGGAAAGACCTGGTTTTTAATTGTGTCCAGTGTGACCCTCCACTCTTTCTTGGGAACTTACCTGGTGTACTCTTTTACAGATTGTATTCTCTATTTCTGGTATGAATAGTACCCGTACGTATGAATAGTAACTGTATGAATAGTAACTGTACATATGAATAGTATCCATACGTAAAAATAATATTTATATGTATGAATAGTGATCGTATGTATGAATATTATCCGTATGTATAAATAGTATCCGTATGTATAAATAGTGACCGTATATATGAATAGTATCGTATGTATGAACAGTATCTATATGAAAACAATCCTAACTTGTTTTTTCTAATCTTTCATGAAAATCTCCGTAGCGGAATACTGAAATTCATCTGTGTACTCTTGTCTGTAACGACTTAGAGAAGCGATATTCGTACGGAATCCAGGTGAGTGAAACGACCCCGTTTTAATAGAGTTTTAGTATTACTGGTGATAAAAAGTATGTCGTAGGACACTCCCAAGATTCATAGGGGGAAATTGGATTCAGAATGGCGAATGTAATGAGATAATTAATTCAGAAGTATGGATAAGAAAAAGCAAGTATCTCATGATGATGTGAAGATTGAATCTCTTGAATTGTGGTTTATAAAGCTATAATATAGTTATATACTATACCTGTTATATGGATGAATATTATATTAAGCTTCTGATTATGATATGAAATGCTATTGATTGTGATTGAGCGGGACAGTACCCCCTCTCACGGCAAGGCGAAAAACCCGGTTGACAGGGTGTCTTGACCAATGAGTGTGGAGACAACGATTCCCTCAGTAGGGATATAGCCCGGATTGGTGATAAATCCGTGAGGCGCCCTAGCTAAGAGGATGAGGTTGTGCGTCATGGCGGAAATATACATAATTGGTGAGCCGGCCTGTGTGCGCTCTCCGGGATATATTGCCATTGACGAGTACTAGTAACGTTTGTTGAATTGGATGAATTTTTATCTTCTTGTATGTAAAAGGATGATGTTATGCGTCATGGCGGAAATATACATAATTGGTGAGCCGGCCTGTGTGCGCTCTATGGGATATATTGCCATTGACGAGTACTAGTAACGTTTGTTGAATTGGATGAATTTTTATCTTCTGTCTATTGGTTGAGTATGAGCCTTTGGATATGCTTGCATGACTGGTAATGTATTTGAATTTTATTAACGCGAGGCCGATTCGGTCATTGAGTTTAAAAGCTCACACTGTTTGTACAACTTTTTTGTTCAGATCAGGTTACCAGCGAAGAATATCTGCTAGAGGAGTAGATCACTTTGGACCTTCCCGTTGTCGGGTAGACCCCTCTTTTGTTATAGATTATGTTGCTCTGTAATCGTCTAGGACATCTAGGTCAGGGGTTTGGTATTTGGCTTGTATTTCAGTACAATAATGTATTTTATGTTGAGGATCTATTATTATATGCAAATAATCTCTATGAATTTCAAATAAGAAAATTTGATATATTTTCTTCAGGAATGGTTATTTTGATAATATAGAGATAATGACTATACTCATGGGTAGAATTTATCGAAAGGCTTACAGTGATGAGATATTCATCATTGTGCCGGTCATGTGCCCAGAAAACGGGTCGTGACAAGAACTGTCCCTAGTCTTCCCCCCTTTCACTCATTCTTTTTTTTTTAATCATATATACTTGTATTAATAATATAAGGGTGTAAATGAATCGAATTCTTTTAAAATTATTTGAACTGAATTCATAAAAAATTTCAATTTTACTTAACTTATTTATTAGCAAATGAGTTTAGCAAACATATTACATTGATTTAATTAAACAAATTAAACTTTAAAAAAAATTAATATTTGACTCGTTAAGTTTGCAAATAGCTTGGTTAAAATAAAATGCAATTTGTCAAAATAATATATGCATATGCTTATTTGACATGGAATATAATGCATGCAATGGATGCTTTCATTAGATGTTATAGGTCATCTTCAATGTTTAAACAACGAACGCTAGTTTTTGTTTGACAAGCAGATTATTTAATCAAATTTTTTGACATTATAAGGCACATGAGTCCTACTTGTCAGAATCGATAGGACAATAATACTTGGTTAAACAAGATATCTAAAGTTTTAAATAACAATGATTATTAAGCGCCTCATAGAAAGAAAAAGCTATTAGGAGGAACATTTTGTTATATCTTCCAAAATCGATCTTATCATTATTTTTTCTTAATAAAAATTGCATATGGATAATTTCCTCATTAATGTTATGGAAGTTAATAATCACTATATTTGTATTTTGAACAAAAATATCCTTACATTTCTACACACAAAAAGATAGTTTAAAGTATTAATTTTGTTTATAAAAACTTAAATATCTCTATATTGTAGGGCTTTTTGTGAATAAGGTAATTTAATAGTGTCTATAATAATGTACCATCCCTTTATGCTATTCATCAATGTACTAAAATTAATTCCATGCAATAAATGAGCAATGCAATTTAAAGGTAAGGCGTCTTAATACATAATACAAGGTGATAAAAATGTAATAAAATATAAGACTCTTTTTTTAATAATTTTCTAATTTGTACTTATAGTTTATTTCACTAAATTTAATTATTGCTTTCGCACAACAAAGGTGTTGTAGTAATTTCAGTTTTTCCACTTAATTGGGTGTTTGGATTTGGAAATAGCTAAACCCCAAGCCTGGGCAAGTTGTTATTCAGTGAACCCATTGGACTGAACTGAGACTCGGCCCATTGGGGTATCTGAAAGCCCAGTTCCCAATAGGGTATTCATTTCTCAGTCACGAAACTTCCAATCTGTTATTCTCATTTGATTTCATCTTTCTTCACAAATTGGATTTGATCGGAGAAAGCACAGGGGCGACAACGACGAGATGGGGAAACAACCGGTGAGGATGAAGGCCGTGGTCTATGCCTTATCACCTTTCCAGCAGAAGGTAATGCCTGGTCTTTGGAAGGATTTGCCTAACAAGATTCACCACAAAATCTCTGAGAATTGGATCAGCGCCACGCTTTTGCTTGGTCCTCTTATCGGCACCTACACGTAAGTTTAATTCCTTTCTCCAATTCGTCTGTTCGTGTTTGTTGATGCCTTGTTTTGATTAATATGCCCTTTCGGTTTTTTTGGGGTGTTGAGGGTTTTTATGTGATTAGGGAAATGCTTATTAGGATTAATCATATTGTAAAATTCCGATAAGATTTATGCTTATGCCGTTTGAAGACGAGAGAACTGGTCAATTTGAGCATGAGGGGCAGGAGATCCAAGATTTTTGAGAATGCCAAGAGGATCCAGAAATTGCTTACGACGGAGGCACGGAGCATACTGATTATAGTTTCTTTTCTATAAGCGTTTTCACAAGAGTGGCAACTTTTGTTTGTCACTGCTGTGTTATTAGTTGATAGCTTCGACTAATTTTCAATAGTAAGAATTAAGAAATCTCTTGGTCTAGCGCCAATGGTAGGCAGTCCTTTTTTCATAGAGAAACATCAGTGACATTTTTGCAAATAGGCGAAATAATTCTCTCCTTTTATTATTATTATTTTTTCTTTGGTGATGAATCACTTCGTTTTATAAATCCCCATGAGAAGAATTCTTATCACTGGCATTTGCAACTAATTTTCAAGTTTCAAATTTCTTTTTTTGATTGTGACGGAACATCTGCAATACATGCATTTTCTGTGGTCCTACTGGATAAGGTATTCTTAGTGTTATTAAATATTTAACTGAATGATGCTGTGTGGAACTGGAAGGAATAAGAGATCATAAATGGAAAATATTTGGGAGAAAAACTAGAAGTTTTCTTAATCGTAGTTAAATGTATATATTTTGGCAAAATCTACAATAAAAGAACCTGCATGCTTGAGGAAGAAAAATTATTTCAATGAACTGAACAGTGATTGGAATCAATGGATTGTAACTGCTGCACCTGTTTTGTTTCTTAAAGGAGCACTTGATGTTGGAACTTAGATGTAACCTTCTGAAATAAGTTTACTTGTAGTTAAACTGGGTGATCAGGTCGTATCACAAGTGTCAAAGTTTAGGTGTTTGTGATCAATTATACAAGATGACGGTGAAATTATTAGAGATGTGGAACATATGATACAAGCTGGGTGGTTGAAGTGGAGAATGGCATCAGGGATTGTTTGTGATCGGAAAGTATCTGATAAACTCAAAGGAAAGTTTTATCGTACTGCTATAAGACCAGCGATTTTATATGGAAGTGAATGTTGGGCAATGAAAGGACAACAAGAACATAAAATTGGAGTGGCGGGATGAGGATGTTGCGTTGGATGTGTGGTCATACAAGAAGAGATAGGATCCGTAATGATCATATACGAGGTAGAGTTGGGGTAGCACCTATTGAGGAAAAAATGGTTGAAAACCGTTTAAGATGGTTTGGGCATGTGCAAAGAAGACCGTTGGAAGCTCCAGTTAGGAGAGTTGAGCAGATGGTTTGGAGCCCTGTGAAAAAAGGTCGAGGAAGACCAAAAAGGACACTTAGAGAAATTATTGATCGGGACCTTTTAATAAATGAAATATCTAAAGAGTTGGTCATTGATAGAGCTCAATGGCGTCATGCGATCCATGTAGCCGACCCCACTTAGTGGGATAAGGCTATGTTGTTGTTGTTGTTATATAGGTGTAGGTTGATCAGAACTCAGAAGGATTTTTTTTTGTTTTAAAAAAAAAAAAGCAGAGGGCTTGACATTCTGGTCTGATGTCCTTGGTAAAAGAGAAGGAAATCTCTTCTCTTTGCCAATTGACAGCATATGGAATAGTTCCTTTGTTGTAACCCTTAAGACCTCTTGCACAAGATAGATAACCAAGTTACTGCTCTTTCAAGCAGCATTGTTGTTGGCTGGAATTCAGTCTGCTGTATTTCTTAGAGATTTTACTAATCCTTTTGTTCAGAATCAGTTTTTATCTTTTTTAAACCCTAATTGCCCAAAAGTTTCAATATTGATTTTCCTGATCTTGTTGATTTGGAGATACTTTCAGTGTCTGATGGACTTTCGAAGAGATCAGTTGTTTCTTTTATTAGCTTGGTTTTTGTAATTTGTCTCTGTATGTGTACACCAACCATAATTGGCTGGTTTAAATGGCCTTGCTCAGCACATCTATAAGTACTTCTATCCCTGCGTGTTTGTGTCGGCATTGGTTGTTTCTCATCTTTTGTCATCTGATGTTACTTCGATTATTTGCAGAAACCATATTTGAAGCTAAAAACATTATGCCTCTAAGTGGCCTCGTATGCTACTGTTAACAATGTTGTTGATCCCCAATAATTCATATAATTTAGTGGTGCAATTGCAGTCGGCACTTTAGGTGCCTCATCTTTTAAGTTTAAATGACGACTTTTTAAGTTTTATTTAAGTTTATTTTTTGTGTTACTAATATATTTGCATTTCTATTTTCACTTTTTGAAGTGCGTGAGGTCATTATGACTAATGATACTTTGATTTCTCTAGTTGTTATTGTTGAGAGAAGATCAAAGAAATATGCCAAAATAAAAAATTTAAGTGGACTTTGCAGTGTGAATTTAATTTATCTCTCAATATATGCAGGTATGTTCAGAACTACCTGGAAAAAGAGAAGTTGGCCCACAGGTACTGAGGTCATGCAAGACAGCAAGAGTTTATTTGGATAGTCCTCTGTTGTGGCGAAGACATTTGCCCAATTCTTGCTTAATTAGCAAATAACATGAAATTGTTGAAACACTTGTTTTGGTTTGGTATAATATTTTGAGTTATGATTTGAGCCACTTCAATTTTGACAGGCCATAGTGACTATAGCTTGATTGGTTGACAGTAGATGGCCTGTTAAGTAAAGCTTTCAATCCATATCTATGCGGTACGATAATTTTGATATCATTGCCTTGTTTGTTGTTTGAAATCAAATTTATCACTATATTGATCGTGGTTGTTCATTTTATTGGGTTTGAGATTGGTGAGTGTAAGAATAAATTGTGTCTATGTTACAATCATGATGCGCTAAAATGGATGTGAGAGGTTGCGAGATTCATACCATATGCATCTTGACATTATATACGGGAAGCGTCTTTCCCTACATACATGTCCATATTTTTATTGCATGCTCTATAGGGATAGCTTCAACATTTATATTTGTTCTCAAGATACTAGCTCTTTGGGGGCTTGATTTGTTCTTCTGGCTGGTTTTGATAAATTATCAGAAGCATTAGATACTAGAAAGAGCAAAACAACTCTATAGGGCATAAGCTGTAATGAATGCTCAGCCCACTAAGCTAGTGACTCATTAATATATGTCACCCCCTACTAATTAATATATTTTGGGTTTTTAATGCTTATCTTCTGAGTGTCTGAGTGAATAAGATATCGAGTACATAATAAGTTACTATAAGCTATCTTTTCCCTCAACGTCCAAAAGCTCAGGCATATGAATAGTCAAGATTGTGTCTTAGTCAACAAATAATTGTTTCTTTTCTTCAATGGACTTATTTGGGAGTACAACTAGAAGAACAATTTGTATGCATTTGGATCCCTGCTTGGTTAGCACTATGTTTGGCCAAGCTAGGCTATCTGATTAAGTGGGATTTACATGAGTCCCACATGTTAATTCTAGCTGGACGGTCTTGTTTGGCTCCAAATAGAGGAGCCGAACTCAATTTTTACAATTGGTTTAGCAATTGCAAATAGTTTCATACTTTGAAAGAGACGGCGAATAATAATATAAAGTTATTTTAGAGAATTTACTTTTCAAGTTCTTATTTGAAAAATTACATTGTCAATTTAAAGTATAAAGGGTGACTAGAAAATTAATATACAAGTACAATCAGCTAGTGTTGTACAATTTTATTTTACAAGAAGTTGTACTAAGAACATAAAGAAAGAAAAAAAAGTCGAACAGAACTACGTGGTATCACTGTTCAATCCACAAGATAACAAAACTCTTTACATACACCGTAATTGCTGAAGCTGGTTTTTTTTTTTTTTTGGCCCTTTTTCCCGATTCTTATCTTGGCTCAACTGTTGGTTCTACTCCACTAACAAGATCGCTGCCAGACACATCTAGTGATATAAAAGGAGTCTTACTAGTAAAGGAGGAAGAAGGTGAACTGAATATTTTTCCAGAACCACTGGATGTATATTCAGGTATCTTAGCATTGAACTCCGGCATTATAGACCATATGTTTTCCAGCTCTCGAACCACTTCTGCCATTTTAGGCCTTGCATCTGGCTCATCTTGGCAACACTTTAGGGCCAGACTCAAAAACTTCTCCACATACTTAGAAGGATAGGACCCCATTTGTCCATCGATGACTGAGAATATCTCACCAGAACGGGATGCATCATTAACCTGAAGATGTTAAAGGTTAGAAAGCATCAAGCCCTTAATGTCCATATATTGAACAAATGAAATTATCAACGAACACTGCTGTGACGAATGACATAAACTACGGAAACTTATTTGATTTGATAGTAAACGCAAAGGTTAATAATTGTTGGATATTACAAACTGCGACAGTTGTTTCAAATCGAAGTTGAAAGGTAAGAGAGAATAGCGACAGAGATAGAACTTTCTTAACCTCATTTTGCAAAAAAATTATCCGGTATGAGTCATGGACTATGTATGACGGCAAAGAATTAAAATGAAGCAAGATTTTTCTAGATACTCTTAGTTAACATATTTTAATGTATTTTTTTTTTTTTAGATAACATCAGCTATAGTTGGTAAGGTTAGGTAAAATCTTGTGTTTATCCTTATTTTGAGGAGTTAAGCCCTGTGTTTTGGTTAGATGAATCAGAACTCATATAAGCTGCTTCTTATCATGTACTATAAGACTTTTGTTATGAAAAAGTGAATGAAAAACTATCTCAACATTCTCCTTTGCTACTTCTTCTTTCTCTCTTAGCCTCTACGTATGAAAATTAACATGGTATCAGAGTTTTTTTTTTTTTTTTTTCTTAAATGACCTGTGAGGAACAACCGTGCTTACAAAGGGGAAGCAGCCAAGCTGGTTTGGTTTCAAGGTTACAAAGGAAAGAGTTAACAGCAGATGGCTACAGGAAGCTATACTTAGGACCACCAACATTTAATGGAGAAAACTATTAGTTTTGGGCTATTAAGAAAATTTATGGGAGGTCGTTGCAACAGAGAGAGAACCAGAGCCATTAAGAGCTAATCCTACTATGGCTCAAATTAAAATATTTGAGGAGCAGAAAGTTAAAAAGCCAAAGGCTTAGTCATGTATTTATGCTGCAGTTTTAGACTGCATTTTTAGCAGGATTATGACCTGTAGTTCACCTAAGATGGAGTCAGAGTTAAGGCAGTGACAGAGTTAAACTAGTCAAGCTACTCATTCTTAAGAGAGAGATTGAAATGCTCAAGATGGAGTCAGAAACTGTAAAAGACTATGCAAACAAGTTGATAGAAGTCGTCAACAAGATAAGGCTGACAGGAGAACCATTTGAGGATGACAAAGTGGTGGAGAAGATACTCATAAGTCTTCCTGCAAGATTTGAAGCTAAGATTTCAGCTATAGAAGAGTCTTGTGACTTGAAACAGCTGTCAATCTCTAAACTCATCAACAAACTACAAGCTCATGAGCATAGAAGCATTATGAGAAAAGAGGAGGAAGCCATAGAAGGTGCATTTTAAGCTAAAGAAAAGGGGAAGTAATCAGTGAGAGATTCTAAGAGAGGAAGTGGCGGAAAAGGCTGGAAAAACAAGAAAAATCATCAAGGGCAGAATTCAAATGCAAAAGGAAAATTCCCTTCATGTGGAGTTGGTCAAAGAACTAACCATGAAGAAAAGGATTGTCTTTTTAAGCGAAAGCCACCTATATGGTGCAGATTTTGTCAAAAGCTTGGACATATTGAGGAGTATTGTAGGGCCAAGCAAGCACAAACAATCCAAACAACAATAACCGGCTCACCAAGCAAATTTTGTTGATGATCAAGAACCTTCAAAGGATGTTATCTTCATGGCTCATCAGTCCTCTCATGAATCAAACATGCACACCTGGTTCACTGACTGTGGCTTTACAAATTACATGGCTAGGCACCTGGAACTCTTTGATCAGCTGGACAGTTCGGTGAGAACAAAAATCAAGCTTGGCAATGGAGAGATAATTGAAGCTGAAGGGAAAGGATAAGTTGCAGTACAAACAAAAGGTGTTAGGTATATTCATGATGTGTTATATATTCCCTGCCTTGCTCAGAATCTGCTTAATATTACTCAAATGGTGAACCATGGATATTCTTTGCTGTTTAAGGATGAATGTTGTAGAGTGTTTGATGAAAAAGGAGTTGAGATTACAGTGGTGAAAATGGTAGAAAAAGCTTTTCCTCTAAATTTGAATTTTGTATTAAACCAAGCCAATTTTGCTTAAGTAGATGAGACACAACTTGGCACAATAGGCTTGGGCATGTTAATTTAGGATCATTGAAACTCATGCATTCAGAGAATTTAACTAGAGATTTGCCAGCTGTTAGTGATTTAAACTCAGTATTCAAGATTTGTCAATTTGGAAAACAACATAGGGAACCATTTCCAAATGAAGCTGAATGGAGAGCAAAGGAGAAACTTGAGCTTGTTCACACTAATATTTGTAGTCCTATGAAAAATCTGTCAGATAGGGAGAATAGATATTTTATTCTTTTTATTGATGACTTGGCAAGGATGACATGGGTTTACTTTATTAAAATCAAGTCTCAAGTTCCACAGATTTTTAAGATGTTCATGAGAATGGTGGAAGTTCAATCTGGTTGCAAGATCAAGCAGCTAAGATCAGACAATGGAAAAGAGTATACTTCAGTTGAATTTCAAGAAGTTTGTGTAGGTGAAGGTATCAACCAGCAGCTAACTGTCCCATATACACCACTGTGGTAGAAATGGCTACATGTTTGCTGTTGGAGAAGGACTTGCCTCAGATGTTCTGGGCAAAAACTGTATACACAGTTGTTTATCTTCTAAAGAGACTACCAACTAGGTTTGTGCATGGTTTAACACCTATTGAAGCATAGTCAAGAGCTAAACCTATTGCAAAACATTTAAAAGTGTTTGGTTCCATCTGTTATGCTCATGTACTTGTTGTTAGAAGAATTAATGGTGCGTAGGGATGTCATTGTTGATGAAGGTGCTCATTGGGACTGGAAGAATGAAAAGGTGATAAGGGATGAAGGCTTCCAAACCAAAAAGTGAAGCAGCTCACACACAAGCTGAACCTGTCCAAGATGTTGTTGTTGAAGATACTATAGACAGTCCAGTTTTGAAGACAAAGTCATTAGCAGAAGATTATGAGAGATGTAATTTTGTAGCAGTTGAACCATCAACTTATGAAGAAGCCTTTAATCATGTTTTGTGGAGAAAAGCAATGCAAGAAGAAATTCAAGCTATTGAGAAGAACAGAACATGGAAGCTTGTGAATAGATCATCAAACAAGTTTGTCATTGCGCTGAAATGGGTTCACAAGGTCAAGTTGAATCTTGATGGCACAGTGAATAAGCATAAGGCAAGGTTAGTAGCAAATGATTATTCTCAAGTGGCTGGAGTTGATTTCCATGATACATTTGCACCTGTGACAAGGCATGACACAATCAGATTGTTGTTAGCCTTGGCAGCTCAAAACAATTGGCAGATTTTCCATTTGGATGTCAAGTCAGCCTTCTTGAATGGAGTTCTTGAAGAAGAGGTGTATGTGGATCAACCACAAGGTTTTATAGCTGAAGGGAATGAAAGGAAAGTACTCAAGCTGTATAAAGCCTTATATGGCTTAAAACAAGCTCCTAGAGCCTGATATAGTAGAATGGATGATTACTTGATGGGTGCTGGTTTTCAGAGAAGTCAAAATGAAGCTGTCTTGTATGTAAAAGCTTTGGAGAATGGTGTTGTTGTGATTATCTCCTTATATGTAGATTACTTACTTGTAACAGGAAATGATCATGAAGCAATAGTGAAGTTTAAAGCTGATATGCAACAAGAGTTTGAGATGACAGATTTGGGAGAAATGAATTATTTCTTGGGAATGGAGATAAATCAGTTAGAGAATGGTGTCATTGTTTCTCAAGAAAAATATGCTAGAGATTTACTAAAAAAATTTCATATGGAAGAGTGCAAACTAGTAGATACACCACTGGTTGTCAACAATAAATTATCAAAGAATGATGGTTCAGAATTAGCTGATGCTACAGCTTATAGAAGTCTGATTGGGAATTTGCTTTATTTAACAGCAACAAGGCCAGATTTGATGTTTCCAGCAAGCTTACCGTCAAGGTTTATGCAAACACCAACTCAAAAACATTTTGGAGCTGCTAAAAGAGTCTTGAGATACATTAAAGGGACTGTGGATCGTGGCATTTTCTATACAACAACTAATAAGGGAGATCTTAGGTTATTGTGATAGTGATTGGGTTGGATGTGTGGATGATATGAAGAGCACTTCAGGCTATTTATTCTCCCTTGGTTCAGGATGTTTTTCATGGAGTGAGAGAAGCAAGATTGTGCTGCATAATCGAGTGCAGAGGAAGAATATGTTTCAACTGCTGCTGCATAAATCAAGCAATATGGCTAAGGAAAGTTCTCAAGGAGGCCAAACTCAAGACAAACCAACTGTTATATGGTGTGATAACAAGTCAACTGTGGCTGTGGCTAAAAATCCTAGTCACCATGGTAAAACAAACCATATAAATTTGAAAGTGCAAGCAATAAGACAAGCTGAAAGAGATGGTGAAGTTGAACTAGTCCACTGCAGCTCAAATGAACAACTTGATATTCTTACTAAAGGATTGCCTGGAAGCAAAGTGCAAGAATTAAGGGAAAGGCTAGGAGTCTTCAAGAAAAATCTTGAGGAGGAGTGTTGAAGCAAGATTATTCTAGATGCTCTTAGTTAGCATATTTTAATGTATTTTGTTTATTTAGATAACATCAGGTATAGTTGGTAAGATTAGGTAAAATCTTGTGTTTATCCTTATTCTGAGGAGTTAAGGAATGGTAGCCCTTTCTTTGCTGTCAGTGTTTTGGTTAGATGAATCAGAACTCATGTAAGCTCCTTCTTATCATGTACTATTAAGACTTTTGTTATGAAAAAGTGAATGAAGAACTATCTCAACATTCTCCTCTGCCGCTTTTTGTTTCTCTCTTAGCCTCTACATATGAAAATTAACAAAAACAAAGAAAAATAGATATCTATATGAATTGAACTTTTTACTTGTGCCCAAATACTCCACAAAATTTACCCCAGCTTGACCCAACAATTGTAGAAAGGATACAGAGTCAGGAAACGAGGTAATACCTCTCTAACAATATTTTTGCCATGTTTGATTGGTGGCCTCCCCGTCAAAAGTTCCAGGAATACAATACCAAGACTGTAAACATCACTCTTTTCAGTCAACTTATGAGTTAAGAAGTACTCTGGATCAAGGTAACCCTGCAAAATTAAAACAATGAATAAAGAAAAAGATAGTCATTTACTGAATAACAGTAATCAACGACACCAACATATACTAAATTTTTCCAGTAAATTTCATATATATATACACATAAATCTTAAATTCTGAAAATACAGAGTATATAATCAAATTTAATTTAATTACTAGGCTTAGATAAGTTCTTTTCTTCAACTTACTTAGGTCACGAAAGTTACACCAAAGACGACATGGAGCCCTGAAAATAACCAGTGATTGGTCTACCAATTATTGACTTAGAACATAGGTTAAATTGAAGTACATCAACAGTGAGCACAAAGATGGAATATGATCGTATGTTCTAGAAGATATAAGTAGCGGAGTATGAGAAAGGTAGGCTGTGAGGAAGGATGTGTAATTGACCTTGACAACAAAGATGGGAGGATGGGAGATGAGTTAACATCTGTCAACAGTTTCTAGAGGGACTTAGTTAGGGAAGGGTCAATACTGAGAGAAGAATAGGCATGGAAGAATTTTAGAGTGGTTTTGGTGGGAGACTGTTAGCATCTAGAAGGCTTAACACTGTTATTTGTTTTTTCTGCATAAGCTTCCTATTTTCTCTATAAAGGCAATTTATCCACTGTGTGTTGGCCCTTGTTTTGCCAGTTAACCCTATCAATCTAGCATTCCTCATATTTTTTCTAGAGTATTTGCTTGGTTTTTATCAAAATGTTTTTTTCTTATGCTGATCCTTATAGGTGAGAAAGCAGAAATTAAATCAGAGAATAAAACTAAAGAAGCTGTCGTGGGAATGCATAGGAGTTGAGAGGAAAGGGAGGAAAGAAATCCAAAGAAAATGAAAGGGCAGAGAAGAAAAGGTAAGGGATGGTTAGACAATAGTAGTCTACTGTCATACAACTATGAAGGGCAATTGATAAGAAGCTCTAAAAGAAATTAAAAATAAAATAAATATATCCAAATATCAAAAAGTAGATAAGTCTAAAAAAAATAAAAGCCTAAATTATCTAAATCCTATTTATTAATTCTTTTATTACACCTGAAAGAAATCTTCAAGAACAACTTAGATTTGCTTTGCATATAATTATAACTTTCCATATCACTTCAAATATTCTTTCCCCATTCTTCACCATCCAGACTTACCCTTTCATAAATCCCTCTGCAGTCCTAGCACTATCCATATTTTGGCAGATACAAATGACATAGCTAACAATAGAATATGAGTATAATGAAATTCTTCAATCACTAATTCAGAAATGGTGTTCCTACGGTAGCTTGCAGGAGGTATTAGTTCCAACCCTCCATGCTGACATGCATCCAGTAAAAATGATGAGAGGACTTAATTGCATTAATGTACTAATTCTTTATTTATTTAATTCTGAAGGAGGATGCCTTCTACTTCTAACAGAACTGCTTAAGCATGCAACTTTTGCAAAACTAGATCCTAACATGAAAGCCTTACCGGTGTTCCCTTTACCACAGTAGATACATGAGCAGGCGCAATTCCTTCAATATCTGGAACTGGAGCAAGCCGTGAAATTCCAAAATCAGCAACTTTGGCTAAGAACCTAGAGTCCAATAGTATGTTGCTTGCCTTGATATCTCGGTGGAAGATTGGAGGATCAGCTTCCGTATGTAAATATAGAATACCCTTTGCTGACCCTAGTGCAATCCTCAATCTCATATCAAAACTCAAAGGTTCTTTTGAATTAGCTGTTGTAAAACATGAAATACACACATAAGTACACTTTTATTGTATAGTAAATTGTCCAAATCTTTTTGTAATTGAAATATGGAAACAATATTTGGGAGGAAACTTATTTTTCTATTGTTTCATAACCAAGTTATCAGTAAAAAGAAATGTTGAGTATAATCACCAAGAAGTAAACAAAAAATATAGCACATTGAATTGTAAGAACTAAGAACATAAGACATACCAGAGAGATGATCCTTAAGCGTTCCATTAGGCATAAATTCATAAACCAGCATCTGCAAGCATAAGCAATAACCAAGATGGGGAAATTTTCCAACACAGCAAAAGAAGTAAAGGAGAGAAGATTTATGCAAGCACACAAGACAAAGAATAAAACAAGAATGAGGACTCGGACCCTACTTTCCCAAGCTAGTAGCTTGTAAAACTTCATTATGTATAATGATCATTGTTTCAGTAGTGACTCTTAAGAATAGAAACTCTATAACCCCCGTCTGTGCTTTGCAACTTAGTATGATTTCCTTCTTTTTCTATGCATTTATTCAGGACAAGTTGACTATATACTTTAAATTCCTCTTTTTAATAAAAGATTTTTAAAATCATTGTTGTAAATTGATAGGTACCAGGGGGTAGGGGATAAAAAGGAAATTTTAGAAGGCCTGGTGGTTAGAGAAAAAGACAAATAAGAGAGCCGAGGAGGTGGCAGGGTGAGTTCAGTATATAGAGGGTAAGGGGAAGGCAGTGTGGGGTTAAAGCGGATTGGCTCTTGCGCATTACTGTGTAGGAGCCTCTAGCACATGATCCTAGCCATTAGATTATATGCATTCAATGGCTGAAATTTCTTATTTATTTATTTTTGCTTTTTTAATTTTAAAATTACATTGACTATTAGATTTAGTGATAGTTAGATCAGATCTAATTGTTAGTAGAATTTTTCAAAAAATAAAAATAAAAAGCAAAAAAAAAAGGTAAAAAGGTACTTTATGTCCCTAAGGTTGACACTAAATTTCGCTTATGCCCCAAAGTTTTTTTTTGGCCCACTTATCTCTTTCATGTTCAAATTTTAACATATATACCCTTTTTTTGTAACATTGTTAGTCAACTTAACGAAAATGTTGACTAGCCTGCTACATGGCAAAAAGTATCTGCCACATGGATTGACAAAAATTTTTTTTGGACTGTTCACGTGGGCAGCACTGCCATGTGGACAGCCCCAAAAATTTTTTAAATTTTTTTAAATTTTTTTTATTTTTTTAGAAGTTTCTGTTTATTCACTTTGGTTATTGGTTAAAATTTTCCTCTTGTCTAAATTTTTATATAAATTTGTCTTCTACTTGTCTAAATACCTAGTTTTAAGAATCTATTTTTTTCTTTGTCAAAATTATTCTCTATAAACTTTTCAGTTTGTTCCCTTTAGTCCCTATTCTTCACTTTCATGCTTTTTTCTCACATTTTGGTCCTTCAAATCAGTCCATAATTTTATTTTTAGTCATAATATGATCAAATCTATTATTTCTACCCAAGAACATCTAACCCTCTGCATCGATGCACTAATAAGCAGTTGAGGATGATAATTGTGGGTGAAGACGAAACAATTAGCGAGCATGGAGAGATAGTGACTTTAGAGATTGAAGATGAGGGAGTGGGCTGGCCTTTTCTTTCTTCGTTTTTGATTTCAGCCTACAAGGCTGAACTTAAATGTGGGGGTAATGATAGGCACTAGGGGATGCGGCTCCCCTCCAATATCTTATAAGTATTGGAAGGTCCTTGAACCATCTGATTGAAGTCACGGATGACCTAAATAGCGCAGGATGAGCTAAAGCGTTCGGACTGTCAGATCGATAAATGGTTTATTCACTAGGTTCCTATCTAAATTTTTTCTTTTTGTCTTTTACTTGATTTAAGATTATATTCTCGTTTCAAAATATATTTTGTTTTGAATTTAAATAGACATCTGTAAATTTTTTAAGTTTATTCAGTTTAGTCTCTATCCGCCTTTCTGCACGATCTGGGTTGTCTGTGGCTTCAGTTGGATGGCACAGGTAAAAATATAGGACTCTCCAATACTTTTGGGGTGTTGGAGAGGAGCTGCATCTGGTACCATGGGGTAGGGAATAAAAAGGAAATTTTAGAAGGTCAGGTGGTTAGAGAAAAAGACAAATAAGAGAGTTGAGGTGGCAGGGTGAGTTCAGTATATATAGGGTAGGGGGAAGGCAGTGTGGGGTATGGAGAAACTTTTCTGTTGCTTAGTGTGAGTAGCCTTGTAGCTCTGGAGGAGCATTAGCTTTGGGAAGGAGACTTGAGTCTCTGGTAGTCTTGGTTGCTAGTTAGTTGCTGTGTTTTTTTTTCCATTTTCTCTGTTCTCTTCTTTTTTTCTGGGACTAAAAACTTGCTTCAGTTCTTAATTAATTCTTGGGTTCTTATCATAAATCAACATCCTTTTTATGTAAAAATAATATCCTCATGAAGTCAACAAGTGATAACCAAGCTAAAAAGACTCATGGATAATAAAATTTCCAAGAATGGCATCAATAACCCAAGATTGCTGTAAACTTGAATAAAATGAAAACTAGTGACTCTCAATTTTCAGAACTTTAAAACAAATATTACCTGTTCACCTTCTTCATCACAGTATCCAATCAAAGACACAAGGTTCCGATGATGTAACCTTGATAATAATTGTATTTCTGTAAGGAACTCCCCCTCACCTTGCAGTGATCCTTTCTGCGCACGTTTTATGGCAACAACAGTGCCGTCGGCAAGAATACCTTTATAAACCTTCCCATATCCCCCTTGGCCAGCTTGAGTGGAGTCGCTAAAGTTGTTCGTAGCCAAGGCCATTTCTTTATAAGTGAAGCTCCTCACACCATCAATTTTTATTGAGATTTTAGATGCTGTGAATAAATAGAAGCCTATGTTAAGGCTTGAGAGATTTTGTTAATCAGTTCATATTTGACAATCAATCAGATACGGTATACATCAGTGATGTCAGAGTTCCACATTTGTAATTAGTTTTCTATGTTCAGCCTCCAAGTTCAAAGCAGAAAAAGAGAAGAAAAAAAATTGAAACAAATTGAATGCTGAAAATTTCAAATTCTGTTGAAAAACCTTAGAATTCAGTACTTTCACAAAAAAGTATAAACAATGTCTACAGTACTCATAGATAAAAATTTGAAATGCAAGCAAATTCGCTCCCCAAGTTGACAACATTCATTAACAATGAAGACTAGTAAAATATTGAACTAGATCACTTATGACAAGGTACTTACAATGATGCCGTTTTGAAATTACATGGGAATCTCTTTTGCGCACTCTCAATATAAGAAGAGTAACAATGGCTGATAAAGTAACTGCAAAGGCAATTGCTGCTATGATTACGCCCACCAGTGCACCCTTGCTTATCCCTGAACTTGGAGAGGTGATAATCACTGTGACAATACCGAGCAGTATGAGAACATTTCAAAATTTTCAAAATTTCATACTTGGTATTCATTTATGTATGAGTATTGCAGATGTCATGCATTTTTTATTGATGAGCCCAAGTAACATTAAGTTCTAAATTTATATAGCTTCATTTGAAATTGCTCTTTTGTAACACATACAATATAATTTTGAAAAGAGCATTGCAGCTCTAACCCAATCATGAGTTCTTCGAAAAATGTCACAGCAAAGTTGTTTCATTTTTTTTTTTATGACTTTTACACAAGCATTAGAATGAGAAAATCAAAATATGATTCATGAAATAATCATACAGGCAATAATAGGCAAATGTAAGACAACAGTGGCCTTCACTGCAGCTACAGAGCAATTATGTACCAACTAGCGAGTGAGGAAAGCAAAAGCTTATACATGCAAGCATATTGCCAGGTTAGAGAAAGCTAACTTGCTTAAAGGAAGCTGGAGAACAAAATCAACATAAACAGAAAAATTTATATGAAAATTTATAATAGATAATAGACTTGAATTTCATTCTTTCAACCAGCTGAAGAAGATTTCAACCACATTTTTATAGTATAGGATGATGTATGCATTAAATCCAAAATCTATCAGATACGCTGGTAGATCATAAGTAGCTTCTGATACTTACTATCTTTGTAAGGACCCAGCAAAGTGAAGTTGAGCAGTTCATAAGGTCCAAAGATATCATCATTAGAAATAGTCCATGTTGCGAACATGCTATAAATATACAGAACCTCAATTCTATTGAAAGTATAAGCGTTTACTGGAAAAAGCTTCAAGTACATGATCAGTCGAGGTCCTTCTTCCCATGTATAGGAATCAATTTCAAGCTCATAAATAAATAAACTAATCTGAGAAGTCAGGTTTTTTTCAAATCTTTTCAGGTATGGACGAAAATCTGAAAATCCAGGACTTTCCAACCGATAACCAATGAGCAATGGTGCTGCGCAGAAGCACTCCACTGGAGATGTTTTAGAATATTCATAAGGAGGGCGGCATTCTTGATTGGGACAGATAACATTGGAGTTTGGTGGACTCAAGTTGTTAGAGTCATTGGCACTTTCAGAACCACATAATTGAACTAGGGTATCATTAGAACAAAGAGGATTTCCCTCAAGCCTGAAAAGATCAGTAATTTTTAAATAGTAATTTAACAGCTTATATAAAAATGCTGGAATGCATGATAAATATAACACTGTACAAATTTCACCTGTAGCCAAAATACACTACTCTTTTGAAAATGCATAACAATGAGAAAAAAGATGGAATTCACGACAACTCAGATTTCGGTATTAACAGAAGAATAACTTTAGAAGCATACCAGAGGGTGGTCTTAGGAGGAAGACTAGTACTGCCCAATATGCTTGTAAGATTATTATTTTGCAACTCCCTTCAGGATAACAAATCCATGCTCAGTATATGAAGAATACCAAAGCCAATATGAGAGCAAAATTCTGGAATTATAGTTTAAGGTCATACAAGAGTAATGTTCCTGTTCCATTTAAAGTCTTGTTCTGCCAAATGCTGGAAGGAACACTGCCATTCAATGAATTGTTTGCAAGTGACCTGCCATGGGGAATTATATGTGATAAGAAGTCATTCTTCATATAATCAGCAATATCAAAAAATAATAACATCTTGATTAAGAAATTCAATAATATTCAATTTGGCTTGTAGTATACATAAAGTTTATCCAATTTGGCTTGTAGTATACAATAATAGAAGAAGAAAGAATCAAATGGAAGACAACTTACAATTTTTGAAGACGTGGAAGACCAGAAAAGTAGGATGGAATAGTTCCAGTTAGCTTGTTGTTCGACAAAATGCTGCACATATCCTTAGAGGTCAAACACTAAAAGTATAGAAAATTAAGATATCATATTCTTTAGATTTCCCACAACTTAACATAATAGTTGACTTGATGCATCCAAATAACTTAATGCATAATTAATAGATGAAAAGCCATTTGAATGATAGAGATTCTTACATGGTTGTGATTGTTTCAGAAAGCTTATTAGAAGGAATCGATCCCTTCAATTGATTAGAACTAAGGTCACTGGAGTTTAAACAAGTAATGGTCAGGAGAAGCAATTACATATCATACTAGACTACCTTTATAATATGTACTACTAAATTTTCAATATTACAGCAACTTTCCTGAAAACGAAATTTGATAATTCAGTGGTTATTAATTGACTTAAAGGAAAATGAGATAACAAATTTACAGATATAAAAGGTTTCGTATGCTGCTTAAATCAGGAATTGGTCCTTGCAAGTTGCAGTTCCTAAGACTCCTGAAAAAGAAAACCAAACAAAATATATAAAGATGGTCAACCACCCAACCTTGACCCAAACTTTCTCAACCAAATTAAAACTTCCTTTCTATGATAAAATAAGAATCTTTATTAAGAAGAGGAAAGGACAAGATACAACGAATAAAGAGGAGGCACCGTCCAAAGAAACAAAAAAATAAATAAATAAATAAAAAGGGATCAATGTAAACATACTTACCAAAGTAGTTATAAGATACTTGTTTTGAATAAGACAAGATGATGATGCAATGTCATGTTGGAATTTATTATTATAAAATATCAAATAAAAATGTTTTATTCCCTATTCTAACATTGGCTTTGGATTCCATATGAAAATTAAAATTGTTTTATCATATATGACGTTGCAAATTCAATCTCTTCAATGTTGGAGCGGCTTCCTCAATGTTGGCCCCTTGAATCCTACATATTGATAGTGCTTTATGTTGTAAACGTATGCTTTCCGTTTTGTACGTTTAGCTTCTAATTAAATGAAATGAAAGTTTTTGTTTACAATACATGTTAAACGCTTTTCTATCGGGAAGTTAAAGTGGGCCAACACTATATGTCTGAATGAAGGAAATAATAACATAAGAATGAGATGATGAGAAGATATATATATATATATATATATATATATATGAGAAGGAATAAAACGGTGTATAAGATACATATTACTATTGGTGTGATACTTTAGATAGAGAAAGTTTGTGAGAAAATGAGTCATGTCTACATTATTTATGTAGGAATTTATAGACTAACCAGAAGAGTCCTAGATTATTGTATCTCGAAAATAATACATCTGTGTACCTCTGCACTGGGTAATATGATAAAATCAATTCGTGAGAGGTAAAAAATTATTTTAAAAAAAACGAGATACTCGAATCTCAGCTCATATATCATCTACATATGGTTTCTAGAAACTTATTATTGTAGTTTTTTTTTTTTGCTTTTTGCCATTATATTATCTTCTTCTTTTTCCTTTTCTTGTTTAACAGTTCCTGTTTTGTAGAATTGTCATTTTTACATGGAGCTAACTAGTAATCACAAAGGTCTTAAGATCTCAGCCCCAATCCTCGTACTTGTGAACCTACTTGCAGACAAGAGGTCAAAAAATGCACTTACAACTTAAACAATTTTGACATGTTACCATAGGAATCTGGAATGTTACTCCCGCCAAAGTCATTGTTGTCAAGTTGACTGCAAGAACAAGATGCAAGAAATAATTTAATTGAGACTAAGGTCAATGATCATGTAAATGGGGATAGGATAGTTTATTTAGAATGTTGTTGGAATTGAAAATCAGATGGGACTCTCTAAGAAAATTACTCAGATTATCCAACAGGGAATATTTATTAAGCCAATAATGTAAGCAAGAAAACATCCAGAAATGATTAAGAATTTCGGCATAAAAATAGAAAATCCCTGGTATTAGCATATTATAGTTATAACATTGACATCTTTGGCAAAGTACCCGCTCACTTTGTTCTCTACCATTCCAAATGCTCTTCTTCTTTTTTTCCACTCCCTTTTTTTTTTTTTTTTCCAAAACCATCAACGGCGTTGCAGGCCAAAACACAGCTTTGCAGCTCTTGCTTTCAATGTTTATATAGCTAAAACATATTACAACATAATTGAATACACATTTATCATTTAAATGCAAACACTGTGTTAAACAATTTGAATTTAGATAAATAAATAGTTATCTCCTCTACATAGTGTCACTTTTTAGCAACTCTACTAGATATTCATTATTCAACCATAATACGTTAGATGGATTTCCTAACATTCTTCAGGTATAATTAACAATAATACATCAAACTATCAGAGACATCTATGTCAGCAATCAGACCCTCGCACTCAGAAAAAAATTGTTAGTTAACCCTTTCTGGTCCAACTCTAGCCATTCAGTTAAACAATTTTCAATGTCCATGCATTTTGTTTAATTAATCTCCCCTAGAAACTTTTCTGAAACTATATCGGGCAAGAAAACTAAGATGAGCTTGTAGAATTTAACCCAGGAGTGAAATGCATGCAACATGCAGAATTGAATATACACATTATACCACCTTGAAGTTAACCTGAAATTTTTTTTGGCTACTTTTCATCTACTGTGGCTACTATGCTGAGCCCAAAAAAAAAAAAGATTAGCAGCACTTTTGACAGTGTTATGGAGAAATTAAAACTGAAGCACTATTAGGCAACGTTCAATATCCGATCCCTAATAGCAAATAGAGCATCAAAAAAACTTTTTTTTATCTTTCGAAAATTGAACAACTAAAGGTTGATTTCCACTGTGTAAATACTTGTCAATTTCAATGGCTATTCACTATGTTAATATTTATCAATTTCAGTATATATTAACTAGTTCGCATCTCAATTCTCATAATGTTAAATTATAGATAACCAACACTTTTCCTTTTTCAACATTACATAGAATCTCAGTATAACAATTCTCCATGCATTGAGTGAATCGATTAATGGCCTCAATGTTTAACATTTTCTAGATGTTGCATTTGTTAAAAGTTTTTGTGGTAAAGGTAGCTGAAGAATAAATTTTATAAAATAATTTTGTTTTAAAGGCACCCTCAATTTGAAAAAAAGACTGCTAGGTAACTTATAGAGTCTAAACCTGCTGACTGAATAGGTAGCTCTACTACAAATCAAAGAAGCCCAAAACTAATGTGGGGAGGGGAAGGAGAGTGAGAGAGAAAGGACAAAAATAGCAAAAGAGAACCAATCCTTAAATTCATGAAATATATTTCAATGAAATACAAATTAAAATGCTGTGTCAAAAACTGTGTTTACATATGCATACATATTAGACAAAGAATAAGAAACCATACATTATCTTTATGTTTGGCATCTTGTAGAGCCCCGGGGGAAGATCTCCTGATAAGTTGTTATTGTCAAGAAGGCTGCAGATCCAAAGATACATTTTATGAGCAAGATATAGACATGACAATTGAGGATCAAATAAAATCCAGAAAATACTTTAGTGGTTTCATATAAGTCACTGTTATCCAATAAAAACTTACAGGTGAAGAAGTCTTGGTAAGCGAGAAAGCTCTGATGGGATTTGCCCAGTGAGTAAATTATTGTTCATATGACTGCTCCATTTTTTTTGGGGTTTGGGGGGAGATAAAAATCAGATAAAATGTAAAAAATGATCATTCTTAAACTGCATTATCATAATTAAGAACTCACAAGTGCCTTGCCATATTCAGGTTTGCAAATGATGTAGGTACAGGTCCTGTTATTTGGTTCTGATTAATTTGTACTCTGTCCAGGATTGGAAGATGACCAAGCTCCTCTGGCAGATGACCTGTTAATTGATTTCCATTCAGTAGCCTACAAGAAAATACATTTAATATGAGAAAGAAAGGAGTTACAATGTTTGCCTTGATGTTGAAATACTCATCAATCTATAATTATGCCAACACTTGAATTTTTTCCCCCTCTTTGAACCGGTATAAGGAATTAAATTACTTAAAACACACATAGTTCTGAAATGATGGACCATGAATTAACAACCTTATTTTTGTAGTAATATGTCTAAATGAGTTTGGATTTCCTTAAGTAAGAAAGAAACTGAGTTATTCAACAACATACTGGTACCTAACATGCTGCTCAAAAGGGAAGGCTCAACTTACAAGAGTTTCAAACTTTTGATGTTGCCAATTTCCTTTGGTATACTCCCACTTATATTGTTCCACATAAAGTTCCTTTCAAGATTTAAAAGAAAAGCATATATCAGGGGAAAAAGGAAATTATGACCCACTAAATGGTCGTAACTCATAACATTTAAGTCCAAAATATTGTTGAGCAAAAGTGGCATCTAAGAATTGCAAAGTGGAAATTGTTTAGTTATATAAAGATGTTTCATTCTGGACATCAATGCAATTACAGTCTTACAATATTTGCAATTGAACTAAACGGCCAATCTCTGGTGCCAAAGTTCCAGTCAAGTTCAAATTCATCAGTCGCCTACATACAAACAAGAAAAAACAAAATAAATAACGCAGTAGCTGTTGGGAAAAACGGCGGTGTGCGCAGAATCAAAATAATTCCACAGACCCAGGATAATTCCCAAAATACAATAAACAAAAATAACACCAAAAAATTTTAGCATGGAAAACCCAAATTAGGTAAAAACCACGGGACCCGTAGGCCGCTTAAATCTTCCACTATAGCAATAATGGGAATACAAACTTCACCCTTAGGTGGAGCTCTCACTCACAAAAAAATACTATAACAGTATTTCTTCAATTTGTGAACAATAACCCTCACAAATTGGACTCACTATTTTTCTTCTCATAAACTTTCTGAGGCACTCTCTCTATTTTTTCTTCTCACTTTTTCTCTCAAAAAAATGAGGCTTCTCTGGGATAAAAATGAAGGATTAATTGAAGGATGCATTTGAGGGATGAAGTGAGACTCTTATTTATAGAGTCATTTGATGCATCACCCCTCTGTCGACAGCTTTCTTCACGCGCAGCCTCCCCTCTTTTTTTTTTCTTCAAACGGTGCCTAACTTTGACAAATTTTCTCTTGTGGGCCCCACAAATTTTGTTTTTTATGACTTTAGAGTAAATTACAAAATTTGGTTACAACTTTAGTTAAATTGTAATTTGGCCCCTAGGGCCCCACTTATGGAGGGACCCACCTTTCAATTCTCCCTCTCCCGACCTAAGTGGGGGGTTCCACCAATCCTGCAGCTGATCGACAATATTCAAACTTGCTTCTTGGAAGAGTCTTAGTTAACATATCAGATCCATTTTCATCTGTATGGATCTTTTCAAGCTGTAGTAGCTTCTTCTCCAATGCACCTCTTATCCAGTGATATCTCATATCAATGTGCTTCGATCTTGAGTGAAAGGAGGCATTCTTTCCAAGGTGAATTGCACTTTGATTGTCACAAAATAGCTCATATTTTTCTTGGTGGAAAGTAAGTTCATTTAAGAACCTTTTCATCCATAGCAACTCCTTACTGGCTTCAGTCGCTGCGATGAATTCTGCTTCAGTGGTGGACAGTGCAACACATTTCTGTAACTTTGACTGCCATGCCACAGCTCCCCCTTCAAAAGTTGTCACGACCCGTTTTCTGGGCACATGACCGGCACAATGATGAATATCCCATCACTGTAAGCCTTTCGATAAATTCTACCCATGAGTTTAGTCATTATCAAAATAACCATTCCTGAAGAAAATATATCAAATTTTCTTATTTGAAATTCATAGAGATGATTTGCACATAATAATAGATTCTCAATATAAAATACATTATTATGCTGACATACAAACCAAATGCCAAACCCCTGACCTATATGTCCTAGACGATTACAGAGCAACATAATCTATAACAAAAAAGGGGTCTACCCGACAACGGGAAGGTCCAAAGTGATCTACTCCTCTAGCAGATATTCTTCGATGGCAACCTGATCTGAACAAAAAGGTTGTACAAACAGTGTGAGCTTTTAAACTCAATGAGCGAATCGGCCTCGCGTTAATAAAATTCAAATACATTACCAGTCATGCAAGCATATCCAAAGGCTCATACTCAACCAATAGACAAAAGATAAAAATTCATCCAATTCAACAAACGTTACTAGTACTCGTCAATGGCAATATATCCCGGAGAGCGCACACAGGCCGGCTCACCAATTATGTATATTTCCGCCATGACGCACAACCTCATCCTCTTAGCTAGGGCGCCTCACGGATTTATCACCAATCCGGGCTATATCTCTACTGAGGGAATCGTTGTCTCCACACTCATTGGTCAAGACACCCTGTCAACCGGGTTTTCCGCCTTGCCGTGAGAGGGGGTACTGTCCCGCTCAATCACAATCAATAGCATTTCATATCATAATCAGAAGCTTAATATAATATTCATCCATATAACAGGTATAGTATATAACTATATTATAGATTTATAAACCACATATCAAGATAACAATTAATCCGTTTTTGAAAACATTCAAACTTCACATCATCATAAGATACTTATTTCATTTTATCCATACTTATGGATTAATTATCTCATTTAGATTCGTCATTTTGAATCCAATTTCCCCCTATGAATCTTGGGAGTATCCTACGACATACTTTTTATCACCAGTAATGCTAAAACTCTATTAAAACGGGGTCGTTTCACTCACCTGGATTCCGTACGAGCATCGCTTCTCTAAGTCATTACAGACAAGAGTGCTCAGGTGAATTTCGGTGTTCTGCTACGGAGATTTTCATGAAAGATTAGAGAAAATACGTTATGATTGTTTTCGTACAGATACTGTTTATACGTATGGTTACTGTTTATATATACAGTTACTATTTATACGGTTACTATTCATACGTACGGTTACTATTCATACGTACGGTTACTATTCATACCAGAAATAGAGAATACAATCTGTAAAACAGTACACCAGGTAAGTTCCCAGGAAAGAGTGGAGGGTCACACTGGACACACTTAAAAACCAGGTCTTTCCTTAGCCAAAACTTTTCTAGACATGTATTCTTTACAGTTTACATTCTATTTCGATAATCAGAGAATCAAAATAATATGTAAGCAGCTAAGGACAGTTTTTCTGATGTGGAAGATCAGCCAAAGCCGCAACCACAGAGCATACTTAAGAAAATAACTTCTAAAATTTGAAAGACATAGAAAAAGCATAGTATCCTTACCTAAGCTGAAAAGGAAAGGCCCAAAATCTCAGAGGCCTAGCATTGAAGTAAGAGAAACTTAAGGAGAGAAGAAGAGAAGTTGAAGGTGTGAGTTTATAAGTGAAATGAAAGCGCCTATTTATAGCAAAAGTCAAGGGTACTATTTGATACTATGCACTAATAAAATATTCAATTTACTATTCATGAAAATGACATTTCTAATAATGCATTTTACTGTACGAAACACGGCAGACGGCTGAAAATTTTTTTCTTTTATTACTATTAGAAACTTAAAGGAAAAACTATCCTTTCTCTTAAACCTTTAAGTTTCTTTTCAAATCAGTCCTTTCAATTTAGTCCCTGAGCGTATTTTTACACATAAAACGTCATTTTCTCTCACGAACTTCTTTCTAGTTTTCTCTTATGACCAAACCACATCTAGTACTTGACATTTTGATTGTATAAATGAACAGTATCATATACGTAAATAGTATTATACGGGTGAATAGTACCGTATGCTGAAATAGTAACAGTAGTTTGTAAACAAATATTTATATTTTATTTTTCTTGGGTATTACAAAAGTGATCAGGTAGCCTGAAATAGATTTTCTCGAATCTATGTCGCCGGCCATATCTGCATCTGTGTATCCAACTAACACAGGTTTGGTATCTCTAAAACATAAGCATATTTTGGAAGTACCCCGAAGATACCTAAATATCCACTTTACTGCAGCCCAATGTTCCTTTCCAGGTTTTGAAAGGAATCTACTCACTACTCCAACTGCATAAGCAATATCCGGCCGTGTGCACACCATGGCATACATTAAACTTCCAACTGCTGAAGCATATGGAACCTTGTCCATCTCTTCCTTTTCTTCATCTGTGGAAGGGCACTGCTTAGAACTTAGCTTAAAGTGATTAGCAAGAGGACAACTAACTGCTTTAGCTTTGTCCATATTGAACCTTTGAAGTACTTTCTCAATATACTTCTCTTGTGACAACCATAATTTCTTGGCGCTTCTGTCTCTAGTTATCTTCATGCCAAGAATTTGTTTTGCTGGCCCTAAGTCTTTCATAGCAAAAGACTTGCTCAACTGCTTCTTCAAGTCATCAATTCTAGAAATATTTTAGCCAACAATCAACATGTCATCCACATAGAGCAATAAAATAATGAAATTATCATCAGAGAATTTCTGCACGAACACACAGTGATCTGAAGTAGTCTTCTTGTAACCATGCTCCCCCATAACAAACTCAAACTTCTTATACCACTGTCTTGGTGCTTGAGGCTTTTCTTTAGCTTGCAAACGTAGTCCTCTTTTTCTTTTTGCTTGAAACCCTCTGGCTGCTCCATGTATATTTCTTCCTCCAAATCACCATGAAGGAATGCAGTTTTGACATCCATTTGCTCAACCTCAAGGTCAAGACTTGATGCTAACCCTAGCACTGTTCGAATGGATGTCATTTTCACCACTGGTGAAAATATCTCATCAAAGTCGATCCTTTTTCTTTGGCTGAATCCCTTGACAACCAATCTGGCTTTGAATCTTGTATGGGAACTGTTCTCTTCATGCTTAATTCTGAACACCCATTTATTCTTCAAAGCCCTTTTGCCTTTTGGCAGCTTCACCAGTTCAAAAGTCTTATTCTCATGCAATGATTTCATCTCATCTTGCATGGCCTCAATCCACTTCTTTTTGTGTTCATCATCCATTGCTTCTTCGAAGCTTTCTGGTTCTCCCCCGTCAGTTAATAACACATACTGATTTGCAGGATATCTAGTAGAGGGTTGTCGAACTCTAGTAGATCTTCTCAATTCTGGAGAACCCATTGGAACTGGTGGTTGATCATGAACACCATCATCATCATCAGAATCTTCTGATGGAATCTCAACGGGAGCATCTGGATCACCTATTTCAAGCTGATCATTCTGTATTTCATCTTCAACTTGTCTTGGCACCAGTGTTGGAGGAATAACTTCCGAACCAGTTGAATCACCATTGGCTTTAGAAATATCTTCAATGATCTGATTTTCAATGAACACAGCATCATGACTCCTGACTAGTTTCTTCTCTACTGGATCATAAAATCTGTAGCCAAACTGATCTTGACCATATCCAATGAACACACATTGCCGTGTCTTAGCCTCAAGTTTGGACCTTTCATCCTTTGGAATATGGACAAAGGCTTTTGCACCCAAACACTCGCAGATGGTTGTAGGAAACATCTTTTCCTGATCATACTTTTTCTGGAACATCTAGCTTTAAAGGGACACAAGGTGAGCGATTCAGCACATGTACTGCTGCTAGTAAAGCCTCACCCCAAAATTTCTTTGGTAACTTTGCATGAGAGAGTAAACATCTGACTCTCTCCATCAAAGTTCTGTTCATCCTCTCAGCCAGGCCATTCAGCTGCGGTGTTTTTGGAGGCGTTGTCTGATGCCGAATACCATGCTCTTTACAGTAGGCATCAAAAGGCCCAATGTATTCTCCACCGTTGTCTGTCCGGATGCATTTTAGCTTCTTCCCAGTTTCTCTTTCAACTGAGGCATGAAACTCTTTAAAGACACTTAGCACTTGATCTTTTGTCTTTAAAGTGTATGCCCATATCTTCCTTGAATGGTCATCAATGAAAGTCACAAAGTACTGAACACCACCAAGTGACTTTAACATTGGTCCACATAAATCTGAGTGTACCAAATCCAGTACATTTGCCATTCTAGAAGGAGGGTGGCTTTTAAACGTAGCTCTATTTTGCTTTCCTGCCAGACAATCATCACACTTCTTTAAGTGAACTTGATCCAAACCAGGTAGAGCATTCTTCCTACTTAAATGGATCATGCTCTTCTCGCTCATGTGACCGAGACGTTTGTGCCATAGCTCAACTGTACTATCATTCTCCGTTGTGTTTACAACATCCTTGGAGAGCTTTGCTTGCATAATGTACAGTTTAGAGTCTTTGTTCCCTCTGGCCACCACCAACGATCCTTTGGTGAGCTTCCATTGGCCATTAAAGAAGGTATTGCAGAAACCTTCATCATCTAGCTTGCTTGTTGAAATCAGATTCAGGCGCATATCTGGAATATGCCTCACATCCTTCAGGATTAATTGCGTACCATTCTCCGTCTTTAAACAAACATCTCCTTTACCTGCAATTATTGAAAGATTATTATTTCCCATTCTTACAGCACCAAAATTGCCTGGTGTGTAAGATGAGAAAAATTCCTTCCGAGATGTAGCATGAATGGTGGCACCACTATCAATCACCCAGCTTGTCTCATGGGTTGTAAGATTGACTACATCATCATCATAGACAATGTTGAACTCCTCAGCAACATCTGCTTGCTCATCATCACTACTGTTGTTTTTCTTCTGTCCTCTGCCTTTGTTCTTTTCTTGATCCTTTTTGAACTTGCGGCAGTGTATTTTGATATGGCCCTTCTTTTTACAGTAATGGCATTCAACATTGGCATATCTGTTGGATTTGCCTCTTCTCCTTCCTCTAGGTTTTTAATCCCTAGACTGGTTCCTCCCCCTGAAGTCTGAAACCAAAACATCTGGTTGTGATGAAGAAGATGAGCTTTGAGATCTTCTTCTCATTTCTTCATTTAAGATACTGCTTTTAACAGACTCCATATTAACTACACCATCAGGTGCAGTGTTGGTGATGGAGATCTTCAGAGTCTCCCATGACTCTGGTAGAGAGCCCAATACCAGCAGAGCAAATATTTCATCGTCCAGATTTATGCCCATTCTGGACAGTTGATCTACGACCCCTTGCATCTCATTTAGATGATCTGCTACAGAAGTCTCTTCCATGTATTTCAACTGCGTCAATTTGGTCAAATAAAATAATTTATTGTTACCAGTTTTTGACGCATAAAGCTGTTCAAGCTTATTCCATAGCGTCCGGGCATGAGTCTCATTGCAGATGTGGTTGTACACGTTGTCTTCGACATATTGTCGGATGAAACCGCACACCTGCTCATGCTCAAACCCCCATTCCTCATCTGTCTTGCCTTCAGGTTTATTTGATGTAAACACTGGTAGATGCATTTTCATCACAAATAGGAGATCCTTCATCTTGCTTCTCCACATGTGATAATTTGTGCCATTTAGGCTGATCATTTTGATGTTTCTTGTCTCCATTGAGATCAGTAGTCAAAGTTTTAACTGATCCCAAAACTTTTCTGGCAGTGAATAGTACCTCCGTACGTATGAACAGTATCTACGTATGTATGAACAGTATTTCTGTATACGTGAATAGTACTCGTACATCTTCGTACAGTATTTGTGAATAATACTCGTACGATATTCTTCAATGGTACTCCAACCAGAAGCTCTGATACCACTTGTTGAGAAAAACGGCGGTGTGCGCAGAATCAAAATAATTCTACAGACCCAGGATAATTCCCAAAATACAATAAACAAAAATAACACCAAAAAATTTTAGCGTGAAAAACCCAAATTAGGTAAAAACCACGAGACCCGTAGGCCGCTTAAATCTTCCACTATAGCAATAATGGGAATACAAACTTCACCCTTAGGTGGACCTCTCACTCACAAAAAAAATACTATAACAGTATTTCTTCAATTTGTGAACAATAACTCTCACAAATTGGACTCACTATTTTTCTTCTCAGAAACTTTCTGAGGCACTCTCTCTATTTTTTCTTCTCACTTTTTCTCTCAAAAAAATGAGGCTTCTCTGGGATAAAAATGAAGGATTAATTGAAGGATGCATCTGAGGGATGAAGTGAGACTCTTATTTATAGAGTCATTTGATGCATCCCCTCTGTCGACGGCTTTCTTCACATGCAGCCTCCCCTCTTTTTTTTTTTTTCTTCAAACGGTGTCTAACTTTGACAAATTTTCTCTTGTGGGCCCTACAAATTTTGTTTTTTATGACTTTGGAGTAAATTACAAAATTTGGTTACAACTTTAGTTAAATTGTAATTTGGCCCCTAGGGCCCCACTTATGGAAGGACCCACTTATGAAGGGACCCACCTTTCAGTAGCAACAAAAATATAATTTCTCAAAGAAAAATTAAATTAATTAAAGATCTCTAAAGCTTACATGTCTTACATGGGAGCTTGAGACTATATTATTTTTAGCTTACGCTTGCTCGAATTAAGTAGTACTGGTGCTATATATAAAAACTAATTGATAAGTAAGACTGATAGCTAGTCAGACAAAAAGATAATACTTCAAAATATCCGAATCCATTCAGCAGACTATATGTCTATACCTACAATTTCTAAAGTACAAATCATGCTCACAACAACTATTATGTGTCTATTTGCACCTCAGACAAAATGGATAATAAGCAGAAGATGAATAAAGGAAATAGAAGCACCGAAGCATAAACTTGTCAATATGGCTTTTTCAAAACAGAAACGTTGAGTATAAGATTAAAATCATACAATTCTTGAACATGTAGATAGCCATCAGCCAATGTTCTATTGAAGCACAAGACCCCTGTCCAGTTAGATGTACATGGATCTCCATTATTCCAGTTATTCAGATTTCCTTTGGGATCGGTCAAACTTCTCTTGATGGCTTTCAATGCTTCAACTGCAAATCAATGCAAATGAAATCGTTAAACCATCAATAGAACAAACTAAAACAACCTTACACATTTTGCAAATTGTAATGGTGGTATTTTTGTCACTTAACAGTTAACTCAGTATCCATTTTAACCAATATATCGTAGTACGTGAATATCACAGTAAATATATACATTTTCCAGGAATTTTTATACAAAACCCAATAATAATAATGATGATAAGTGATGAAATTCACATAGGGTTTTAGTCTTGGCTGTCGCAGGAAAGACTAGATGGTCAGTACATAAATCAATAACAAGTTATGTTATATAGTTTGTAATATTAAAATAGAATTAAAGTCCTAGTAAATAAAATGTTTATAAAAAAATTTAATTATTGTTTTTTTATTTGAAAAGATGCATCTTTTAATTTGAAATGATGTGTTTTTTATTTGAAAAGATGTATTTTTTTAATTTGAAAAAATGTATCGTTTATTTAAAAAGAAGTGTCTTTTTATTTGAAAAGATGTATTTTTTAATTAAAGAAATATGTCTTTTATTTTAAAAGATGTGTCTTTCATTTGAAAGTTGAATTCAAATTTATTTTAAAATTTAATAAGACATAAATTAAATATACACATCTATTCGAAATAGAATATATATGACTATTGAAAATTGAATGGACATGACTATTGAAAATATAATAGACATGACTGTTGAAAATAGAACAAACACACCTGTTAAAATTTAATAGATATAACTATTCAGACTCTATATATATTCTATTGAAATTCTATTGGGGATATCTTAGCTCCCATAGGGCTTTGTTGTACCTTGAAAGGGTCTTTTTGTGATTCCCCAATATACAGACATAAACTATTTAAAGAAAGTGATCTTTCACGCTTCAAAACTATTATTATTTTTCAATATTTCTAATAATTTTAAAGAGTTTATTTTCTATTTTAGAGATTCGAAAGAATTTTCAAATTGGATTGTTTTGATCAATGGAACCAATTTCACTTGTTGGAAAAACTAAAAAAGATGAGAAAGAAAATATGGTGAAAAGCACTATCTAAGAAAGGAGAATTTGGTACACAATTTTATTTTACTTATTGATGAATACTCTAGATTCATATTTGTCTATTTACTAAGAATTAAAGATGAAGTCTTTTCATAAATTTAAAGAATACAAATCAATGATAGATCAAAAGAATAGAAAAATCAAACTTGTTGTTGGTAACAAAGATGAAGGACACTTTTCTTGTTGAATTTGGTAATTTCTATCAACAATATGATTTAATACATGATAAAAATGAACTTTATTCCTCATGTTATTATATGCACATTTGTCACATGATTTATAGGGTAAAGTACTATTGATTGCATGTCATATATTTATAAAATGCCTTAAATAAATGAAAATGTTACCTTATGAATTTTGGAATAATAAAATACCAAATTTAAATTATTTCAAAGCGTGGGAATGTATTTTATATTTTAGAGTTCTTGATCATCAAAGAATAAAATTATGACTTAAAGGCATCCAAAGTGCTAACAAATCAAAGGAAGTCAAAAGTTTTCAATATATATATATATATATATATATATATATATATATAGGTTCTGATTTTATCCTTCACAATTTTTATTGTTTCTTGTTAAAGGAAATAAAATTGATATTTGTGATAAAAAGTACCCACTGTGTTAAATTTCAGAAATGATCCAAAGGAATTTTAAGGAACTTTGTCTTCTAAAATATATTATTTTGGAAAGAGGAATAAATGATGAAACAAAAATGATTATGCTCAATAACATTTAGATCTTTAAAGTTTCTTTATGGTTTGAAACAAATATTGAAGCAGTGGTATGAGATATTTGATATTATGATATTATCAAATGGATTTAGTGAATATAATGTCATAACTTGTCTATCTATATGTTGATAATATGTTAATATTTAAAACATATATGTTTGGTATCTCTAAAATTAAGAAGTATCTAAATTCAATTTTTAAAATTAAAGATTTGAATGAAGTAGATATTATCTTTGAAAAGTTCAAAAGATAACAAAGAGTGATTTTAACACAATCACACTACATAATTAAAGTGTTTGATAAATTCAAATATTCAGAAATAAAGGGGTTTAATACTCCTTATGATTTAAATATAAAATTGACTGAAAATATAGAGAGCAATTAGAATATGCAAGTGTAAAATAGGTAGTATGATGTGTGCAATAGATAGTATGATGTATGTAATGTATTGTACTTAGCTAGATATTACATTTGCTGCTTGTAAACTTTCAAGGTTTACAAGTAATCCAAGCAATAAACGTTGTAAAGTCATTTTAGAGTGCTTGGATATTTGAAAAGAACAAACTACTTTTGGAATTTGCTATAGTGATTTTTTTACTATATTAGAAATTTCATTCTAATACATGTTGTATCACAAGTATTAATGGTAAAAAGTCCACAATTGGTTGGATATTCACCTTAGGTAGGGGTGCCATTAATTAGGCATTCAAGAAGTAAACTTGTATTTTTCATTTCACAATTGAATATGAATTCATAAAATTAGTAGCTGCTGAAAAAGAAACAAAATGATTTATGAACATATTTATTAGATAAAGTTGTGGCCCTACCTTTTTGTATTTTGTGATGATGAAGTTATAATGTGTAGCTCATAAAAAAATTTGTAATGGAAAATCAAGACATATAAACTTAATACATGCTCATATAAGGAAATTGATCACAAATGGAACGATGACAATTGTCTATATAAGGTCAAATAAGAATTCGGTTAATCCATTGACCAAATCATTCTCCAAAGATGTAGCACAACAAACTTGTGAAAGATTGAGGTTAAAACCCTTAAAAATAAAACACTAGTAATGGGAACCCAATTTTGAGTTAGTATACACTGTAACAATAAAAGTTCAATGGATAATAACAAATTACTAAGTGTTGTTTGAGGTACAAACTCTAAAATTGAGACCTCATTCAAGAAAGTGTACTACATAATGTCGTGTGACGAGTTAAGTAGTTGTTAGATACCTAGAGTTAAATGACTTGTTGACAAACATTCCATAGCGTATACTATTACAAAGAGAGGTTGACAAATATCTTAATAAAATTGTTAAATGTCTAGAGTAACAAGGACATAACAATAATACCACTTATAGAAATATTGAAGTGGTGCCACTTCAAGCAAGATTTAAAAAGATTGATCTTGTAAATATTCATAAAACCAGAATTAGGACGTGGTCATAAAAGTGTTAAAACGAGATTATTGGAACATCAAAACTTAAGGATGTGATATGTGCTGTACTTTCGGTTTTGACAAATGAAGTTATGGTTCAAATCTTATGATACTATTATCTTTGTCAAAACTTTAAAGTATTACACTATTAGGAAGTTTAAATCTCTGTAAAGATACTTTCTACTATATATGATATCATGTAGAAATATTACAAACTAGTGGAGGATTGTTATATAGTTTCTAATATTAAAGTAGAATTAAAGTCCTGCATTGGATAAAATATGATGTTTATAAAAGAATTTAGTTATTATTCCTTTTATTTGAAAATGTGTGTTTTTATTTGAAATGATGTATCTTTTAATTTGAAATGATGTATTTTTATTTGAAATGATGTATCTTTTAATTTGAAATGATGTGTTTTTTATTTGAATAGATGTATTTTTTAATTTGAAATGATGTGTTTTTTATTTAAAAAAATGTCTTTTTATTTGAAAAGATATGTCTTTTAATTGAAGAGATATATCTTTTATTTTAAAAGATGTGTCTTTCATTTTAAAGTTGAATTTTAAATTTATTTTAAAATTCAATAAGACATAAATTAAATAGACATATCTATTCGAAATATAATATATATGACTATTGAAAATTGAACGGACATGACGATTGAAAATATAATAGACATGAATGTTAGAAATAGAACAAACATATCTATTAAAATTGAACAGACATAACTATTCATACTCTATATATATCCTATTGAAATTCTATTATGAGTATCTTAGTTCCAAGAGGGCTTTGTTGTATCATAGAATGATTTGTCTGTGATTTCCCAATATATAAATATAAACTCTTTAAGAAAAGTGATCTTTCACGTTTCAAAGCCATTATTATTTTTCAATATTTCTAACAAATTACAACTACATGTCAAATATATATTATAGCACCATGTAACCATGTCTAAATCTTATAGGAAGGAAGGCATGAATATATTACCTGCAGATTTTGCTAGTGACTTTACTTATTAATGTTTTGCACCATGAAAATGCGCAAAAACAAAGAAAAAGGCATATGCATTTTTTGTAGTACATGAGAACTCACAGAAGTCTTCCCCAAGATAATAGCCACCACTACCAGAAAAGATACAATATCATAATTCATCAAATAGGTGCAAGCCATGGAAAGCAAAATAGGAGGAAAAATACCTTCAGTGGGGTCAGTGACAGATTGCTGCGATTCAACCAATAGCAAATAGCAGCACAACCATAAGATGAAAACAGCCTCATAGTTCCAACCCTTTGAAAGATGCATCCCAATAACTAGAAATCACGACACTTCTTTTATATCTCTCACGAAACAAGCATGGTACTTTAATTTCCCTGATAAAGACTAAACCAGAAACAAACATATATGGCTGTGAATTCAAAAACAAGTAAACAATCCCATGTATGCAACTAAAGAAAAATAACCTTTAAACCAGAGCGTTTGGACGAAATAAAGCTACCCAATAGCTGTATAACAAATGAAACCCGTCAATTCGCAAACAAAGGCCAAAAGGATTCTTACTTGCGAAGTTGCGATCCAGTATTATATATGAAGCAAACAATACCAAATGGTCTAAATCTGAAGAACCAGAAGAAGAGGTAAGCACATCTAGAAATACTGAAATTTGAAATCGTATCTGGTCAGGTCACATCTGCAGCACATCTAGAAATACTGTAGCTTTCTATCAAGATCGCGATGCGGAATTAAACAATCAAAAAAAAAAAAAAAGGAAGGGAAGCTCTCCGATGATCTAATCTAATGGCATTGGTTTTGACTTTTTGTAAATTGAAATGCCATGCATTAACCAGAATTTGGCGCCAAACGTAGAGTTCGAATTAAATACAATATATATTTCACTTAAATTAATATGTTCAGTGAGTTAATTCAACAACTATGAATATTTTGGCCCAAAAAGTTTTTTTGTTTTAGTTTATTCTTTTGAATAAGAGTTTTTTCTTTGGCCAAATTTTAAGAGTGATTAAAAAAAACAAAGTATTGTAAATTTTTTTTAATGTCCAACATACTATCTAAAACAGTACATTTTAGTTGTTTTTTGGTTTTTTTTTTGGATAATAGCCAAAAGGTCCAAGATAAATCATATTAGAAAAAAATCGGACCTGAAACCAATCAATAATATCTCTAAAAAACTTTGATTTTCTAATTTCCCTATATCTCTCCTGCTGTTAAACTAAAACCAACTAATAATATCTCTAAAAAATTCTGACCAATAAATTTCCGCTTCACTCTCTGATTGTTAGTAAGAATTTTGTTATGGGCACACAGCCACATGAACACTCTGCTTCTCTAACTCCCAGGCCAATTCCAGATAAAATTCCAATGTCTCTTAGGATTGAGCCGCTCTTCCTCAGAAATCATCTTATAGGTAGATTTTACTGTGAACTCCACCTCTAACTTTATCTAATTACTTCTTAAAAAGTTTAAAAGAATTTATCTTACTATGAGAATTTTGGCTCTCAAGGAATACATCTCAAGTAATGGGAATTTGAGTTTATTCTAATCGAAGTGAAGATCGTGTGCCTAATCTACACATCATCTCCTCAATCCAAGCAATATTTATTAATCGGCTAAGGAAAGAAATAATTGTCCGTGTGCCTAATCCACACAATAATGCCTTGTTTGTCACCTTTATTTATTAAGTTATGATTCATTGGTTAGAAAAAGCATTGTGCACCCGATCCACAAAATTAAAAATGCCTACAACCTTTATTTAAAAATTTTTAAAATTTTCAAATCAATCAATAAATCATGAAAAACACACTTACTAGATAAGTTTTAAATAGAATGATAAAAAATGAAATTAATCAAGGTTGGAATAGCATTAAAAACCTACAGAGCACTTTGCTATTTTATCAAGAAAAATCCAAAATAAAATAAAAGAAGAAAAGACATAATTAAAAACAAGTACTGGGAATACGGGATAAGCCAGCAAAAAATGAGCTAGGCGCAAGCTGGCCCGTTTTTAAACCAGACTGGACTCGGGCCAGGCCAAATCTTTTTTTCTAAAAAAATACTGCTTTGTGCTTTCTAAGCGTGAGTGCGTGACTTTCTAGAGAGAGAATGGTATAAGCGTAGTACTGCTGCGTACATGATTTCTAGAGAAAGAATGGTATAAGTTTAATCCCAGAAGCATGACTTTTGGGACCAGCTTGAGCTAGTAGCTTCTTCCTCAAAATTTTCTTTTAAATAATTTTACTTTTTTTTTAATAAACTCTATATTTATTTTTGAAAAATTATAAAAGTTTATATATATAAATTTATTATAATTATTGAATATAATATTATAAAATATACAAATATGATAAAATGAGATTATTTATGATAATATTATATAAACAAATTAATTTTTTTTAAAAAAAAAGGGTCGGCTCGTGGGCCCCGTAGGCTAAACGAGCATATTTTTAGAAATTCAAGCCAGCCTAAATGCTGGTGGACCGAGCTTGGGCAAAAGCCCATATTCCCAGCTCTATTAAAAACACTATTTTCCTCGCCCAAACCTATTCAAAACATGGTCCTCAATGTTTAGCTTAAGAATATAGAAAGAAAAGGGACAACTATTTAAAGGGATTGGGATTCCAAAAGAATGCTCTCAACAACAAAAAAGAAAAAGAACAACAAAAAGAATCTGAACCATTTTACCACAAAATAGAAAAATAAAATACCAAAATGTTCAAAAAAAATCAACTTAATACATGAAAATCTCATAACATAGTGTTCTCAAATAAAAATACAATACATGAAAAATAACCAAAAGAAATAAAAACAACAGAAAGTGAATCACAAGTCCTCAATCCTCATCTTCAATGTCGTCTTCATCCTCATCATCATCTACTCCATGGTTGATTGCAAAATCAAAATTAATGTTGTTTGTTGGATCACGAGAAAGATCTTGCAAAGGCCAATTATCTGTACTCACACCCCAGTGTCTACTCATGGCATACATGGCATGAGCAAAGTCCCTGTTATGATCATTCTGGGTTTCAACAAATGAGTTGTGGGAGGCAACATGAGTGTTATGGGATGCTCTTAATTCATCTAAGGAGTTTTGAATATCAATAATACGCTGCGATATATGTGATTCCTAAGGTGCAGGTGCAACGCATGGTCTAGCTAGTGCATGAGGAATAAAGATAAGTGCCAGTGGATAATCCATGGGGGCTCTATCATTTAGAACTATAGAATCTATCACTTGAGAAGTGATAGGCCCCTTGGGATCACGTGACGTATCATGAATCTGTAATATTCCAAGAATTTATATGAATATTTAAAGTCTATTTTGAAGTTTAGTAAAAAATTTAATTACGTGGAAAATGTACTTTATGAATTAGTGAAGAAAATATGAGAATAGAAATTTTAATTTTTAATTTAGGAAATTTTTACAAATTCTCAAGGACTAAAGTGAAAAGAAAAGAAAGTATAGAGGACTTTTGAGAATGACTAAATAGGAACCTGAGAGGAAGAATAAAGCTTATGAGAATGAATTATGAGTCCGGTACCGAAAAGATGATGGATTCGATATTTAAGAAATTTTTATACATTCTCAAGGACCTAAGTGAACAAATCTTAAAAGCTAAGGAGGCTATGGGTAATTTTATCGAAAAAGAAATTGGTGGGGCCCACACGTACAATTATTAGTTTCTCTTCTCCTTCTTCCTTCCGAGAACTTCTTTCAACATTTCTCTTCGTTTCATTTTCATCTTCTTCTCCAATTCTTTTCTTAAATTATTCCGGTGATCTGATATTTTCTAACCATACTTCCGATTCTTAGGAGTTCTAGAGGCAAAGAGGTAAGTTTTATCTGCTTTATTTCTCTTTTTCTCCATTTTCAAACTTATGGAAGAAAATTAAGATTTTGAGTTTTAATGGATGAATTTAAGTGTGGATGTTAATGTAAAACATTCTTAGGTGGTTTATGATGTTATTAGAACAAGAAATTTCGTAGAATTTGGATATTTGAAAAAGTTAGTATTCTTGATGAAAATTTGAGATTTGAGCTTAGATTGTTGGTAAAAATTAGGAGTTTTGGTGTTAAAATACTCATTAGACATTGAGAAACAAAACCCATGGAAGAAATCAAAAGAAATGTTGTTTTAGATATGATTTTAGGATTTTTGGATGAAGAACACGAAGAACATTCGAAAATTTTTCCCAGAAAATACTGTTCATCGGGAAAATTTTTTCAGATTTTCTCGGCTACTGTAGCGTTGACTCGGTCAACGTTACTGTAGCGTTGACTTGGTCAATGTTACTTTAACTGCGTTGACCGTTGACCGTTACTGTAGCATCCGTTTTTTTTTTTTAAAATATCGTTGAAAAGCTCTTTGAGTCTAGTTTGCAATGGTATAAGTTTCATCTGGATATTTATTACCAGTTAGGAGTTATGATTTGAGAAGTAAGTGAAGGTTGGGAATAGTGGTAGGAAATTTCTCTATTTCGTAACCCTGATGGTTTTTATCTGGTTATAATAGGAATGGTCAAGGTGCAAGGTGGAAGTGCCGAGAGCATGAAATCCATGTGAGTGGGTTAATGCTTGCTATGATTAAATATCGTTGTTATGGACTTTATGCATCATAGTGAAAATATGTTATATATCCAAATTCGAAGAGGATGATGACTCAAATATATATATTTATATGTTTAAATTATATTGTGCTTGAATGGGACGATGAGACATAAACAATTGTGGAACTTGCCTGGTGATTCTTATTTTCTCATGAATTGAGGTTATATGATGGATTGTGAATGGCATGTGAACTGAGTTGAAATGTGTCATACTCTGATTATTGAGTTCATCCATATGCGGATAGTTGAAGTATGTTATTGTTGAATAATTGATCTATATTATGGATTATGTTGTATACATGCTATGTTGCTGGAACAATATTGTTTATGTTGTGACTTGAATTGTAAATGACTGAGTTGTGTATGTGGCTCATGATTTTGATTGAGGATGCTCTTAGATGTGATTGTGATTGTGTTTGACTAGAAAGGAAAGACATGGTGGTGCACCCCATGGAGAAATCTACATGAAGCTATAAGGGTGGAAAATATACATGGAGCGATAAGGGTGGATGCGGCGGGGGCCGCGGGCAACGATCCAGAAGTATCCTGGACGACCCGGTTGGTACGGAAAATGTGTGAAATTGATTTCACTGTTTGCTGTTGTGAATTATTATGAATTATATTATATTATATTATGATCGATTACGTATGATTGCTGCATATTATCATTATGATGCATGATATTTTTTTTGTCATAGTGTTGTGTTGTCTGCTCACTGGGCACGTGGTTTGCTCATACCCCTCTTATTAACATTTTTTTCAGAGTTAACAGCTGAAGGTAAATATCTGTACAAGGAATTATGGATCCTTAGCCCATGATTACCTTTTCATTTGTTCAGGATAAAGGTATAATAATTAAGTCTTATTCTAAGTTGTATAAATCTAGAAATCTCTGTAATCGGGTAGGTTCATTTAGTGATGTAATCTGAATGACTGTAGTGTGTATAGAGAACTCGGTTTGGTTGCATGAAAAAGAATGGTATGATTCTTAAGAGAAAGATAGGCTTACGGAGGTGAAATGAAATTCACTTTCCGTGCCGGTCACGTGCTCAGATTTTGGGACGTGACAGAATCATAGGCACATGATCCTTTTGACAGAGATTGGTAATAAGGCACGAATAGCCCAATCTTTTTCCTTGTTTTTGAACCAGTTTTTGTAAGTTCTGGGATATCAAAGAGCCAACAATAGAAACCCTCTCTATAACAATTAGGATAATGACCACAGCTTTATCTATGGTCACCTTCGAATGGTTGGAAATGGGGAGTAGGTTGGATTGGACGAAAATACACAACGCCTTAGGGATTTGTTTTATATCATTTTTTAAAATTAGTTTCTTTCCCCTGGGCATCTAATTCCCACCTCGCTCCCTCTCTACAAAGAATGTTTATAATTGAATTAGCCCTTACATGTTTGTACCTCACCCAATCCCCATATTCATTATCTTTAGGACCATAATGCAAACCAAACAGATTATTGATATTATTTTGAATGAAAAAAATTGTTTTTTCCCTAACATAAGGTAAATTCATATCTGCAACATTTTCATTGCCCCACCTGAACGCATTTGCATAGAATTCTTTTACAACCTCGTGACAGAATTTAGTAGTTGGCCTACATAACCATTCCCAACCCCAAGCTCTAATCCTATTTTAGATTTCAAGATATTCTTCAGCCCTCAGATCAAATCCTCTCTTCTTAATAAATTCTCTAGATTCAAGTTCAGCATATCTTCTCTTATTTTCAAAACTCCCAAACCTAGAGTGATCAAAGTTTCTGTTGGAGGAAGATTCAGTATGATGTTGCTTTCTTGCACGTTTGTTAGACATAATTTCAGCAAATAATCTTAAACAGACAAGAATTTGCAGTTTAATTCCAAAAGGCATACGGAATCCCTAAAATTAAAATCTAGATACATATTTAAAACTTGTTTTTTGAAATCTAAAGAAAAAGGGAAGAGATTTCACCAATAGCAGAACACAATGAAGAAAAATAAAAATAAAATAAAATAAAATTCATATTTGAAATGAATTTTCTTCCCTTTTTTTATTTTCAAAATTCAAAGAAAAGAAAGGAAATGTAGGAACTTACCAAGAAAATCAAAGGAACAATGAAGAACACTCGAACTTTCGAAAAATCTCACCCAAAACGCACTAAAGGAGGAAAAAAAGTGGAAATAGAGCTTGTGGTCGACTTTGAGTGAAAAAAGAAAGAGATATAGAGGAAAGATGGAGAAAACCTAGAGAGATGATGCTAAAATCGCAGAGGAGGTGCTAGAGTTGAGAGAAAAATAAAGCACGGTGGCTGCCAGGGCTAAGGAGGCGTGAAAAAATGAAGTCGAAACCTTAAAAACTCTTAAATACATACGTGGTGCCTGGGCGCCAACGTTACAGAAGCCCTAAAAACTACCCAGCATCAGGTGCCTGGGCGCCATCTTGACAGTACCTAACTTTCTTATATTAACAGCAGCTTACAACATCTAAGTTTTATCACCCATGAAAATTGAGGTCTTGTAATTCATAAAAACACAACAATCAATATAAAAACATAGCAAAAACCACTCAGCAATCAATATTAAACAAAATTATAAATCAAAATTAAGGAAGTCAAACAAAATAGCACTAAACACCTACAAAACAAAAAAAAATTATGAAATAATATAAAAAAAATTAAAAAGATGGAAAGGTTAATAAATTTGGGATACCTCCCAAAAACGTTACATTTATAGTACTCAGCCAGACTTAACCAGTGTCCTCCTCTTATTATTGTCTCCTTCCTTGTTGTCCTTACTTCTTTTTTTTCATCTTCATTTTCCTCTAACAAAGGAGATCACAAAATCTCGCACACAGTAAAGAAGAACACCGTGAGATGTATAACAAAAAGAAATAAAATGTCTAAAATAGCACCACTTCGACCTCAATGAATATTGGCACAACCATCAATCCTCACAACGATGACAAAAACTTGTTGGTGATTTGGCAAGTGTATCAGCCACACAAATAATATAGTGAAAAATGAGTAAGAGTATCATTCCCACGAAGATTATGGTATCAAGTACTTGTGAAACTAAAGTAAAATATTATCTAGACAGTCCGTAAAATTGCAGAAGCTTTAAAAGTAAAGTTAAACAAAAGCGTAATTTTAAAAACTAAACAAATTAAAATAATTCTATCAACTAAGACCTAAGATTATTAAATTAATCCTAATAACAAAAGCGTAGAGTTACTAGGATTGACTTCACTTGACTTTTAATCTAATTAATTCATAGACAAATTAATCTTTGAGTTGCTAAAAAATTAATCACTCCAATTACAAGTCTTTTTGATATTGGTTAAGTTCTCAAAATTGTTTGAACCTAATTTCTTGGAGAAACAAACTTACTTAACCCAAAGGATTATCTAATTCCTTAGTCCAATCATTCAAGTAGGTGGTTAAGATTAAGAACTCATTAAAAATCACATAAATAAGATTGTCTGTCCCTAGATTGATCCGATTTATGGTAGAAGTTACAAGGTCAGCTTCATATCAAGTTATTCCTAGCATAGATACAAAATCCAAACCTCATTGAATGGTAGCTAATCATTCAAGAGGGATTAAAATTAATAAAATCTACTCCAACAAGAAGGATTTCAATTAAAATGAATTATTCAACAACAAAACTTCATAAAAGTCAAATTATGTCTTTTCCCAAACCTTTTGTTTTTCACAGGATTCATTATCAGTCTCTTACTCCTAATCTCACCGATTGTACATGCTAATTTAAGACACAATATTTCTCAGAAGGATTTTCCTAAACCTCAACTAAGACTATTCTATAATCCCCTATGTGAAATTAGGTTACATTTAATGAACAAGCCTTAATATGATTATATGAGGCTAATGTTTATATTCCTCTAACATTAACAAATCAATCTCCCTAATTTTAAAGTTCAAGAACTCATACTACTCATCCATAGGCTTAGTTTTTAATTCCCTTTCCTAAGTTCAACAAAAACACCACAATATCCCAACAATTAGCCAAATTAAAGAAAAGCATTAAGATTAGAATGAATAAACATGAATTAATCAACAAGCGATTACAAGAGTTCGAGAAATAAAATGAAATCTACTCCAAATTCGAAATTCATAACAACCCTAGAAATGAAGACTAACTGTTTAAACCAATGAAAATAGAAATTACAACATAAAGCTAAGAGAACATGAAGAAAAGAGAGAAGAAATATGAGAAAGAGGACCATTCCTAAGTAGGAAGGCCTCTTTCCCCTCAAACCAGCTCCAAACTTTGCTCCTCTTTGTTGGCTGCCAAGAGATCCAAAGATTCCAAATCAAAAATTAGGTCAAAAACACCTAAAAGTAGCTTTGATACTGTCAATTTTGCGGTTAGGCGCTAGGTGCCAAGCCTAGGCACCTTGTCTTAAAGCTTGTACAGTAAGTGCTGGGGGTCTGTGCTTGGGCACTGTAATACCCAAGAAAAATAAAATATAAATATTTGTTTACAAACTACTGTTACTATTTCAGTATACGGTACTATTCACCTGTATAATACTATTTACGTATATGATACTGTTCATTTATACAATCGAAATGTCAAGTACTAGATGTTGTTTGGTCATAAGAGAAAACTAGAAAGAAGTTCGTAGGAGAAACTGACGTTTTATGTGTGAAAATACCCTTAGGGACTAAAGTGAAAGGACTGAATTGAAAAGAAACTTAAAGGTTTAAGGTGAAAGGATATTTTTCCCTTTTAAGTTTCCAATAGTAATAACAGAATTTTCCCGTGAGGTGCACAGTAACTGCATTATTAGAAATGTCATTTTCATGAATAGTAAATTGAATATTTTATTAGCGCATAGTATCAAATAGTACCCTTGACTTTTGCTATAAATAAGCCCTTCCATTTCACTTCTAAACTCACACCTTCAACTTCTCTTCTTCTCTCCTTAAGTTTCTCTTACTCCAAAGCTAGGCCTCTGAGATTTTGGGCCTTTCCTTTTCAGCTTAGGTAAGGATACTATGCCCTTTCTATGTCTTTCAAATTTTAGAAGTTAATTTCTTAAGTATGCTCTGTGGTTGCGGCCTTGGCTGATCTTCCACATCAGAAAAACTGTCCTTAGCTGTTTATATGTTATTTTGATTCTCTGATTACCGAAATAGAATGTAAACTGTGAAGAATACATGTCTAGGAAAGTTCTGGCTAAGGAAAGACCTGGTTTTTAAGTGTGTCCAGTGTGACCCTCCACTCTTTCCTGGGAACTTACCTGGTGTACTCTTTTACAGATTGTATTCTCTATTTCTGGTATGAATAGTGATCGTACGTATGAATAGTGACCGTACATATGAATAGTGACCGTATATATGAACAATAACCGTACATATGAACAGTATCTGTACGAAAACAATCCTGACGTATTTTCTCTAATCTTTCATGAAAATCTCCGTAGCAGAACACCGAAATTCACCTGAGCACTCTTGTCTGTAATGACTTAGAGAAGCGATGCTCGTACGGAATCCAGGTGAGTGAAACGACCCCGTTTTAATAGAGTTTTAGCATTACTGGTGATAAAAAGTATGTCGTAGGACACTCCCAAGATTCATAGGGGGAAATTGGATTCAGAATGACGAATCTAAATGAGATAATTAATCCATAAGTATGGATAAAATGAAATAAGTATCTTATGATGATGTGAATATGCTTGCATGACTGGTAATGTATTTGAATTTTATTAATGCGAGGCCGATTCGCTCATTGAGTTTAAAAGCTCACATTGTTTGTACAACCTTTTTGTTCAGATCAGGTTGCCATCGAAGAATATCTGCTAGAGGAGTAGATCACTTTGGACCTTCCCGTTGTCGGGTAGACCTCTCTTCTGTTATAGATTATGTTGCTCTGTAATCGTCTAGGACATCTAGTTCAGGGGTTCGACATTTGGCTTGTATGTCAGTATAATAATGTATTTTAAATTGATAATCTATGATTACATGCAAATCATCTCTATGATTTTCAGATAAGAAAATTTGATATATTTATCGGAAGGCTTACAGTGATGAGAGATTCATCATTGTGCCGGTCATGTGCCTAGAAAACGGGTCGTGACAGGCACCATCTGAATAGAGAGTAATTGCAAGTAAGGTGGCTTGGCGTGTAGCCTACTAGGAGTAGTATATGCCTTCAAGCCTTTCTTATTTTCTCCTCGATTTATACCTACAAAAGATTATAACAAAAATCACTCAAAAGAGCAAGAAAATGTGCTCTAATTTAGATAAAATAAAAACTAAATTACACAAGGTAAATTAATTAAAACAAAGATATAATATGTTAAAAGATAGCAAAATAAGGCTAAGAGAAGAAGAAAAATCTACTTTTAATAGCATGATTTAATTGATTTTAAGGACTTATCACTGTCCTTCAAGGCCTCCACTCTATTTCTTTTCTTCCTCACTAGAGTAGAGGCGTAGAAGAATTTAGTATTTCTATCACCAAATTGTAACCATTTGTGCCTCGCTCTTTGATACCACAACATTTCATCCTGTAAAAGGTGTCACGACCCGTTTTCTGGGCACATGACCGGCACAATGATGAATATCCCATCACTGTAAGCCTTTCGACATATTCTTACCCATGAGTTAATTATTAGTCATTATCTCTATATTCTCAAAATACCATTCCTTAATAAATACGAAGAAAATATATCAAATTTTTCTTAATTAAAAATAATCGATTCTCAATACAAAATACATTATCATACTGAAATACAAGCCAAATTCCAAACCCCTGACCTAGATGTCCTAGACGATTACAGAGCAACATACTGTATAACAAAAGAAGGGCCTACCCGACAGCGGGAAGGTCCAACGTGATCTACTCCTCTAACGGATGTACTTCGGCGGCAACCTGATCTGAACAAAAAGTTTGTACAAACAGTGTGAGCTTTTAAACTCAGTGAGCAAATCGGCCTCGCGTTAATAAAATTCAAATACATCACCAGTCATGCAAGCATATCCGAAGGCTCAAGCTCAACCAATAGACATAGTTAGAAATTACATACAAGAAAAATTCATCCAATTCAACAAACGATGCTAGTACTCGTCAATGGCAATATATCCCGGAGAGCGCACACAGGCCGGCTCACCAATTTTGTATTTTTCCGCCATGACGCACAACCTCATCCTCTTAGCTAGGGCGCCTCACGGATTTATCACCAATCCGGGCTATATCCCTACTGAGGGAATCGTTGTCTCCACACTCATTGGTCAAGACACCCTTTAACCCGGGTTTTCCGCCTTGCCGTGAGAGGGGGTACTGTACCGCTCAATCACAATCAATAGTACAACAGTTCATATCATAATCAGAAGCACAATATAATACTCATCCATATAACAGGTATAGTATATAACTATATGATTCAAATTTCATATCATCATGAGATACTTGCTTTGTCTTATCCATACTTCTGGATTAATTATCTCATTATATTCGTCATTCTGAATCCAATTTCTCCCTATGAATCTTGGGAGTGTCCTACGACATACTTTTTATCACCAGTAATGCTAAAACTCTATTAAAACAGGGTCGTTTCACTCACCTGGATTCCGTACGAGTATCACTTCTCTAAATCGTTACGGACAAGAGTACGCAGGTGAATTTCAGTGTTCCGCTACAGAGATTTTCATGAAAGATTACAGAAAATACGTTAAGATCGTTTTCGTACAGATACTGTTCATACGTACAGGTACTATTCATACGGTCACTATTCATACGTATGGTACTATTCATACGGTCACTATTCATACGTACGGGTACTATTCATACCGGAAATACAGAATACAATCTGTAAAAGAGTACACCAGGTAAGTTCCCAGGAAAGAGTGGAGGGTCACACTGGACACACTTAAAAACCAGGTCTTTCCTTAGCCAGAACTTTCCTAGACATGTATTTTCCACAGATTATATTCTATTTCGGTAATCAGAGAATCAAAATAACAGCTAACGACAATTTTTCTGATGTGGAAGATCGGCCAAAGCCGCAACCACAGAGCATACTTAAGAAAATAACTTCTAGAATTTGAAAGACATAGAAAGGGTATAGTATCATTACCTAAGCTGAAAAGGAAAGGCCCAAAATCTCAGAGGTCTAGCGTCGGACCAAGAAATCTTAAGGAGAGAAGAAGAGAAGTTGAAGGTGTGATTTTGAAAGTGAAATGGAAGGGTCTATTTATAGGAAAATTTAAGGGTACTATTCCATCTACCCCGTCTCACCTACCAATTTCACTTACTAGTCTCATCTACTAGTTAGTCTCATCTACCAATTTCACTTACTAGTCTCATCTACTAGTTTCACATACTAGTCTCATCTACCAATTTCACTTACTAGTCTCATCTACTAGTTTCACATACTAGTCTCATCTACTAGTCTCACTTACTAGTCTCATCTACTAGTATAATCAATTTGCTAATTTAGTTTCCTTTTAATTTAGTCCCTCAGGGAATTCTCTCATATAAAATGTCATTTTCTCCTACAAATTTCTTTCTAATTTTCTCTTATGATCAAACCACATCTAGTACTTGACATTTTGATTGTACAGATGAACAGTACCATATACGTAAATAGTATTATATACTGAAATAGTAATAGTGATTTGTAAACACGCATTTATATTTTATTTTTTTTATGGGTATTACATTATCACCCCCTTTAAGAAATTCGGTCCTCCGAATTTAAATTACCTCAAGTCGTGAAAAGATGCGGATATCTAGAACGCATGTCGGCCTCGGCTTCCCATGTAGCTTCTTCGTGAGTTTGATTCCTCCACAACACCTTGACTGATGGTATCTCTTTAGATCGGAGTTTCTTTACTTGACTATCGAGGATAGCCACTGATACCTCCTCGTATGACAAGTTTTCATCTACTAGGATAGAATCATTGTGAGAAGGGTGAAGTATGTGAGAAGGGTCAGGAAGGTACTTCCTCAACATGGATACGTGAAAAACAGGGTGAATCCCTTCCAATTCCATAGGTAGGGCAAGCCGATAAGCCACTTTTCCCACTCGTTCTAAAATCTCATAAGGCCCGATGTACCTAGGACTCAACTTTCCTTTCCTTCCAAATCTCAACACACCTTTCATTGGAGAGACTTTTAGGAATACCATATCGCCGATTGAGAACTCCAAATCACGTCGTCTGTGGTCAGCGTATGCCTTTTGTCTACTTTGAGCTGCTCGCATCCTATCCTGTATTGTTTTAACCTTGGTTAGGGCATCCTGGGCCAAGTCGGGTCCTAATGCTTTCACTTCACCTACTTCGAACCAACCGATCGGAGATCTGCAACGTCTCCCATACAAGGCCTCAAAGGGTGCCATCCCAATAGTAGCTTGGTAGCTGTTGTTGTATGCAAACTCTACAAGATACAAATGCTTCTCCCAGCTACCACTAAAATCTAGGATACAAGCTCGTAACATGTCCTCTAGCGTCTGAATTGTCCGCTCTGACTGTCCGTCTGTCTGTGGGTGAAAAGCGGTACTGAGGTCCACTCGAGTACCTAATGCTTCTTGAAAACTTCTCCAGAAACGAGAAGTAAATTGAAGACCTCTATCAGAAATAATAGATATGGGTACTCCATGTAGCTTCACTATTTCCTTAATATACAATTGTGCCAACGTCACCACACCGTAAGTGGTTTTGACTGGAATAAAGTGTGCTGATTTGGTTAGTCGGTCAACAATGACCCAAACTGAGTCATAACCTCCTGTGGAGCGAGGTAGACCAACAACAAAGTCCATCGTCACTAGTTCCCATTTCCATTCAGGAATCTCTAATTGTTGTAACAAGCCTCCTGGCTTTAGATGCTCAGCCTTAACCTGTTGACAGGTTAAACAACGAGACACAAATTCTGCTATATCTTGTTTCATTCCTTTCCACCAGTAGATCTGTTTCAAATCCTGATACATCTTGGTGGCCCCTAGATGTACAGCATATGCAGCATTATGGCCTTCCTCCATGATGTCTCGTCTAAGAGTCCCAACATTTGGTACGCACAACCGTTGTCCAAAACGCAAGGCTCCTGCATCGTCGAGTGTGAAACTGTTCGCTTCATCATTCTTTGCCTTATCCATAATTTTGACAAGCTCAGGATCCTCCATTTGGGATATTCGTATCTGGTCTACAAGGGAAGATCTAGCCTTGATATGGGCTAAAAATGATCCTGCCTTTGTAACCTCGAGAGTAGCACCTTTCGTTCTCAGCTCCTGTAGTTCTTTGACCAATGGTCTTCTTGTCACTGCTATATGGGCTAGACTACCCATAGATTTTCGACTCAAAGCATCTGCCACCACGTTCGCTTTGCCTGGGTGGTAAAGAATATTGCAATCATAATCTTTTAATAATTCTACCCATCTCCTTTGCCTTAAGTTTAGGTCCTTTTGGTCGAAAATATATTTTAGACTTTTATGGTCAGTGTAGATTTCGCAGGTTTCTCCGTATAGATAGTGTCGCCATAACTTTAGAGCGAAAATTACTGCTGCCATCTCCAGATCATGGGTGGGGTAGTTTTGTTCATGTTTCTTAAGCTGTCTTGATGCATACGCCACTACCTGGCCATGCTGCATGAGGACGCATCCCAGCCCTACTCTTGATGCATCGCAGTACACTGTAAAACTTCCTGGTCCTGAGGGTAAGACCAGTACAGGTGCGGAGATTAACCTTTTCTTGAGTTCTTGGAAGCTTTCTTCACAAGCGTCATCCCATTGGTACTTTACTCCTTTCCTAGTCAGTCGTGTGAGAGGGGCGGCTAACTGGGAAAAATTTTGGATGAAACGACGATAATATCCTGCCAATCCCAAGAAGCTGCGAATTTCCGTGACGGAGGTAGGTCTAGGCCACATTTTGACCGCTTCTACTTTGCTTGGGTCTGCTTGGATGCCATCTTTGGAGATCACATGTCCCAAGAAAGTCACGCGATCAATCCAAAACTCGCATTTAGAGAATTTGGCGTACAATTGATGGTCCCTCAATGTCTGCAACACAATACGAAGGTGTTGTTCGTGCTCTTCTGAAGTCTTTGAGTACACCAGAATGTCGTCTATGAAGACAATGACGAATTTGTCTAAAAAGGATTTAAAAATCCTATTCATTAAATCTATGAAAGCAGCTGGTGCATTTGTTAGTCCAAATGACATTACCAAGAACTCGTAATGCCCGTATCTGGTACGAAAGGCTGTTTTAGGCACATCCTCCTCCTTGATCTTGAGTTGGTGATAACCAGACCTCAAGTCAATTTTTGAAAAACACTTGGCTCCTTGAAGTTGATCAAAGAGGTCGTCAATACGAGGCAACGGGTATTTATTTTTGATAGTTACTTTATTCAATTGCCTGTAATCTATGCATAGCCTCATCGATCCATCCTTCTTTTTCACGAACAGAACAGGAGCTCCCCAAGGTGAATAACTTGGCCTAATAAAGCCTTTATCTAGCAAGTCTTGTAACTGAGTCTTTAGCTCTTTTAATTCTGTTGGTGCCATCCTATAAGGGGGTATGGAGATTGGGCGAGTCTCTGGAGCTAACTCTATCTGGAACTCGATCTCTCTATCTGGGGGTACACCTGGTAGATCATCCGGGAAGACGTCTACAAACTCCTGGACTACTGGAACGTCCTCTACCTTTAGTTCTTCTTTCTTAACATCTTTAACAAATGCCAAGTATCCTTGACAGCCTTTTCGCAATAAGCGTTGGGCACACATTAAGGATATAAGATTTTCAGGAACCTCACTCCGTTCACCATGAAATACGAAAGAGGGTTCCCCTGGAATATTGAATTTAACTATCTTATTATAGCAATCCAGAGTGGCATGACAAGTTGCTAGCCAATCCATGCCTAAGATGACATCAAAGTCTGTCATGTCCAACAGCATTAGGTATGCCGTTGTATCTACTTCTCCGACTTTCACCTTACAAGTCTGATAGCCTCGTTCTATTAGTAGGGTGTCTCCAGTAGGCGTGGTTACTAAGAACGGACATTCTAATTTAACAACTTTTTGTTTAAAGTTCTTAGCAAAGAATGGTGACACATAGGAATGCGTAGAGCCAGAGTCAAACAAAACATGCGCAAAATTTGATTCAATCAGAAGGGTACCTGCTACCACCGCATTAGACGCCTGAGCATCTTGACGGGTTAAAGCGAATACTCGAGCGGTCCCTCGGCCTGCTGAAGCTTGACCTCGACCACCTTGTCCTCTGCCAGCACCTCTTCCGATTCCATTGCCTCCTGTAGCTACAGGGGCTCTGTTGGCCACAGTAGCCTCTGATTGATTAGGGCGTACTGATCCTTGGCCAGATCTTGTGTAGAGTTGGGGGCAATCTCTTTTGATATGGCCCTGTTGACCACATTGGTAACAGATCCTAGTATTGTTGTTGACGAAACAAGCACCGAAGTGGTTTCTTTCACATTTAGAGCACCAGGGCCTTTGTTGACCCCCTGTACCACTTTGTTGACGTTGTGGTGCACTAGCGGTAGAGGCTGCATGTCCAATGGTTTTAGTGGGTACAGAACTCTCTCCGTAGTAGCGTGATTTCTCATCTTGTTTCCTTTTTCTTTTGTTATTCCATTTTTCTTTTTGCATATCTCTTTCTTCCATCATACGAGCGATGTCGACAGCCTCTGTGTAAAATGAAAAATCTCGTATCTTCGATCCCACCCTGTCAAATAAAGACTCTCGAAGGCCTTTAATAAACCGTCGGATCTTTTCTTTCTCAGTTAGGACCATGTGAGTAGCATATTCAGACAACTCTACAAACAGATTGTCATATTCGTCGATGGTTCGTGATCCTTGCCGGAGTGCCTCAAACTCATTCATCTTTGCTTCTCGTATACTCTCCGGAATAAATTGTTCTCGAAAAATTCTTTTAAAATCCTTCCATTTAAGGGGTGGGGCATTTCTGGCCATGCCCTTTTTCCACGTTCGCCACCAGCGGTCCGCCTTACCTCTTAATTGAAAGGTAACAAGGGTTACTTTTCGAGGATCAGGGCATTCTAACGTGTCAAGGATTTTCTCACAGTCATCTAGAAAACGCTGTGGGTCTTCATTAACATCTCCTGCAAAGGTTGGCGGATTCAGCTTCATAAATTCTGAGATCTTGACCTCTGTCCCTACCCAATCCTGAGGAGGGGGTGGGGGTGGCATTTGGTCTGTCTCTTGCGCTCTTGTAGCATGTACTGATGCCTGTGAGTCACCCTCAGATGACTGTCCCATCAGAAGTTCCTTTAGTCCATTCACCTCGTTCTGCATTGCAGCTAATGCTTCCATTACTACAGTCGCATCAATTTGTGATGGTACTCCACCACTTCTTTCAGGATTTTCAGTGGATATCTCCCTGTCTTGTGCACGGTTACCTTCTGCACGATTAGGCATCTCTAGCCTTGCATCTGCTGACTGAGCAACTGGAGGGACCAGGGCCCTGCCAGATCTTGTGCGGATTCCAGAAGCGTTTGATTTTCTTGGTGCCATCTAAACTTATTCTACAATTAAGAATAATATATATCGTCACTATTATGCTTCAAGGAAAGACACGAAAGAAAGGGATTAAAACTCTACAGGGCTTTTGGTGGATCTTCATCCTATGGTCGTGCTGCAGTCACGACAATAGAGGAAGGCCCATTAAAGACACCTTGCTCTGTAATCACTAGGAGACCTAACAACCTATGCCTCTGATACCAACTTTGTCACGACCCGTTTTCTGGGCACATGACCGGCACAATGATGAATATCCCATCACTGTAAGCCTTTCGACATATTCTTACCCATGAGTTAATTATTAGTCATTATCTCTATATTCTCAAAATACCATTCCTTAATAAATACGAAGAAAATATATCAAATTTTTCTTAATTAAAAATAATCGATTCTCAATACAAAATACATTATCATACTGAAATACAAGCCAAATTCCAAACCCCTGACCTAGATGTCCTAGACGATTACAGAGCAACATACTGTATAACAAAAGAAGGGCCTACCCGACAGCGGGAAGGTCCAACGTGATCTACTCCTCTAGCGGATGTACTTCGGCGGCAACCTGATCTGAACAAAAAGTTTGTACAAACAGTGTGAGCTTTTAAACTCAGTGAGCAAATCGGCCTCGCGTTAATAAAATTCAAATACATCACCAGTCATGCAAGCATATCCGAAGGCTCAAGCTCAACCAATAGACATAGTTAGAAATTACATACAAGAAAAATTCATCCAATTCAACAAACGATGCTAGTACTCGTCAATGGCAATATATCCCGGAGAGCGCACACAGGCCGGCTCACCAATTTTGTATTTTTCCGCCATGACGCACAACCTCATCCTCTTAGCTAGGGCGCCTCACGGATTTATCACCAATCCGGGCTATATCCCTACTGAGGGAATCGTTGTCTCCACACTCATTGGTCAAGACACCCTTTAACCCGGGTTTTTCGCCTTGCCGTGAGAGGGGGTACTGTACCGCTCAATCACAATCAATAGTACAACAGTTCATATCATAATCAGAAGCACAATATAATACTCATCCATATAACAGGTATAGTATATAACTATATGATTCAAATTTCATATCATCATGAGATACTTGCTTTGTCTTATCCATACTTCTGGATTAATTATCTCATTATATTCGTCATTCTGAATCCAATTTCTCCCTATGAATCTTGGGAGTGTCCTACGACATACTTTTTATCACCAGTAATGCTAAAACTCTATTAAAACAGGGTCGTTTCACTCACCTGGATTCCGTACGAGTATCACTTCTCTAAATCGTTACGGATAAGAGTACGCAGGTGAATTTCAGTGTTCCGCTACAGAGATTTTCATGAAAGATTACAGAAAATACGTTAAGATCGTTTTCGTACAGATACTGTTCATATGTACAGGTACTATTCATACGGTCACTATTCATACGTATGGTACTATTCATACGGTCACTATTCATACGTACGGGTACTATTCATACCGGAAATACAGAATACAATCTGTAAAAGAGTACACCAGGTAAGTTCCCAGGAAAGAGTGGAGGGTCACACTGGACACACTTAAAAACCAGGTCTTTCCTTAGCCAGAACTTTCCTAGACATGTATTTTCCACAGATTATATTCTATTTCGGTAATCAGAGAATCAAAATAACAGCTAACGACAATTTTTCTGATGTGGAAGATCGGCCAAAGCCGCAACCACAGAGCATACTTAAGAAAATAACTTCTAGAATTTGAAAGACATAGAAAGGGTATAGTATCATTACCTAAGCTGAAAAGGAAAGGCCCAAAATCTCAGAGGTCTAGCGTCGGACCAAGAAATCTTAAGGAGAGAAGAAGAGAAGTTGAAGGTGTGATTTTGAAAGTGAAATGGAAGGGTCTATTTATAGGAAAATTTAAGGGTACTATTCCATCTACCCCGTCTCACCTACCAATTTCACTTACTAGTCTCATCTACTAGTTAGTCTCATCTACCAATTTCACTTACTAGTCTCATCTTCTAGTTTCACATACTAGTCTCATCTACCAATTTCACTTACTAGTCTCATCTACTAGTTTCACATACTAGTCTCATCTACTAGTCTCACTTACTAGTCTCATCTACTAGTATAATCAATTTGCTAATTTAGTTTCCTTTTAATTTAGTCCCTCAGGGAATTCTCTCATATAAAATGTCATTTTCTCCTACAAATTTCTTTCTAATTTTCTCTTATGATCAAACCACATCTAGTACTTGACATTTTAATTGTACAGATGAACAGTACCATATACGTAAATAGTATTATATACTGAAATAGTAATAGTGATTTGTAAACACGCATTTATATTTTATTTTTTTTTATGGGTATTACAAAAGGGTTCTTTTGTAGTCCTTCCAAAAAACCTCCTAAAGATGACTCAAATACTGATTCATCCTATCCAGGTTTGCCCTAGTAATACCACTCAATCTCCTAATGAAAGCCCTCTTCCTCTTGTTGATACTGCCAAAACATGTCCTTGTTCCACTTTTTAATTCTCTTCTTAAGTCTGGATATAGCAATCAGCCAGCTAGACTCATTACCCCAATTATCCTTTATCATCTCTTTAAAAGAAGCATTCATGAACCAAGCTATAATAAAATGAAAATAATGAGGAGGTCTCTTCTCATTCTCCTAACCCATCCTGAGAAGAACCGGTCTGTGGTTAAACTTAAACCAATTTAGATGTTGAATGTAGGCTTCCTTGAAGTAAGTGAACCAATTGAAATTCACCAAAGCTCAATCAAGTTTCTCCTGAACTCTGCCATTCTTCCACGTGTACCTAGAGCTTCAAAAATTAACATCCATTAGTCCACAATTAAAACAACAGTTATTAAAATCATGCATTGATTTGTAATCAAGTCTTGCACCCCCTGTTTGTCCTCTGCTACTTTGTAGGAATTAAAATCACCAATACACAACCACTTTGAGGACCCCTCTACAATATTAATCGCCTTAAGTTGATCCCAGAGTCCTTATCTAACTGTCGTAGATGCAAGTAAGGAGAAAGGAACCTCCCACATCTCTAAAAGTGAGATTAGAATGTAGTAATTGACTTGTAGTGCTAATGATTTCAATATCCACATAGCACTCCTCCCAAAGGATCCAAATCCTACCAAAAAAACCTTCTGCCTCAACCTTGTAACTCTTATCGTAGCCTAGTTTAGCAATAATATTATCCGCTTTATGACCACTGACTCTAGGTTCAATGATTATCAAAACTTGCACTCCATAATTCACTTTAAACTCCTGAATCAGATGGGTAAAGTACAGGCCCCAGTGCTCCTACAATTACAAGAGCAAATATTAATCATAAAAAAGAAAGATAAAAGGTTACTCAAAACAAAGCAAAGAACATAGCATCAACTAAATAAGGATAAACCCTAGAAGCTGAAAGGCCAAGCTAATCCCATGAAGGGTCAATGCTCTTGCTTGAGCTCTCCTTTTGGCATCTCTTTGTCCTTTTTCCCCTAATTCTATCCAATAGACTAATAGGATTAGGGGGTTCGGGCTTTAACATATGTACTGTCATCTCCCTTTGACCCATATCCCAAACCTCAATGGGTTCATTAAGATCAATGCTAGGCATGAGGTTCTTGGCTTTCCCTATTGATTGCTCAATTTCTTGGGTTTCTGTGGTTTAAATAAGCCCGTTGAAATGCACTCAAAGTAGAGGCTCTCTCCTTCCCTTTAATATTAACAAATCTTTACATAATATTTTTCCCTTTTGGCTTGTTATTGCTGATGTTCTAATTTTTAATTTGAGTTAAATCATGATTTGAAATCATATTCTTTTTGCTAACCAGATGATCACTTTCTTTTTTTACTGACAGGACATTCTCCTCTCTTTCTTGTATAATGTGTAGGCCAACTATTTCTACCTCTAAGTTCAGTCGCATCAGATCTACCTCGGTTGTCTCTATCCTCGCGCAATCCTCCTCTATACCAAAGATGGCAAAATGTGACTCACTTAACTCATTTTTCTTTTGAAGGTTAGATCCATGTCCTATGATGTTAGATTTACTCAATTTACTCCCTTGATTATTGCTGGTTTGATTTTTGGGATGTTTCTATTGCATGGGTTTTTCTTAACTATCATCCAGCTACCAAAAACCTCATTCTAACCATTTTGCTGCCCATATTTGCCATCTGTTGTGATTGAAAAGGTAAAAGTTAGGCTGGTGTTATTGTTTTCCTTAGTTGGTTGCTTTGAATCAGTAGATATCTGAGAAAGACAATTATCCTTATGATGTTCATACCTTCCACAATTAAAACAAACAAGGTTGAGACCTTCATACTTAATTTTACAGTCCCTGTTTTTAAATCTTGATTTTAGGCACATGTTTTTTGTCAAGGTTTATCTCCATGCTTATCCTTGCAAATCTCCCTCTTTCAGTTATGTAAAACTCACCCCCATTTTGATCTTATTTTATGGTATGAACATCAACTTTTAGAGTTCTACCCACTTTATTGCCAATTCTCTATAAAAGGTGTTTCTCATAGTATTCAATGGGAAGATCTAGAATTCTAATCCATGCGACAATTCTTTTTATGGACTCTTCAGATGATCTAAATTCATGTTTCCATCTTCGAATGGTTAGATAATGCCCAAGAACCATCCATGGCCCATCATATAACACCCGGTCATAATCCTTAGTCTCATAGAAGTGAACAAGAAAAAAAGTCATTATGCAAATCAATTAGTTCAAAATTTTCAATTAAATTCCATAATTTGGGTAGTCTTCTGGCAAGAAATCTGTATCCAATCTTTTTGCCTAGTAATTAGATTAGAATAGCTTTTCTCCATGGTCTGCATAGCTTCTCTCTCTCTTCAGAAGTAATGGCAATGACAGGGCAAAAAGGGTCCATCAGTTCACAATCCACCTCCTGCATATCATCCCCTGAGTTTTCCTCATCATCCTAATCCTCCACTTCATCAATGTTGTGTTTGTCTCCTCCCCCATTAACGCCCAGAAGCATGTTTTTGTATGATGTGAGGTTCTTGGCCTTGTTATCCTGTTATGGCATTATTTCCTCATCATCTACACCCATATTTGCATAAGGCTTGTCCCCTAGATAAACATCGTTTGGTAAGCTTCCCAATTCCTTTAGCATATCTTTATTCATCTTTACTTTTTTAATGCTCCTGACTCTCTGATCCTCCTCGTCAGGTCGTATCCCATACTCTTTACTTGCCATCAAGAAGATGGCTCAAGAATAAAGATCTTAGAGCAAATAGATGTAGATGCCTCTTTTGAGCATTAACAAACACGTGGATCGAAACTTGTCCAAATGCACAAACGTTTTGTTTTTCTCCAGAAGTGAGTAGTACTTTATGTTGGAAAAATAGTGTCTTATTGATATTTCAAAAAAGTATAAAAGAGATGAGACGAGTTTTAATAGTGTTTAATACTTTGTAACAAATTTTTAATTGCTATTAAAATTCTTTTATATCCATGTCTTTTACTGTTATACTTTTGTGCTTATAAAAAGGCTCTTTCCCCTCATGTTTTAGATAGACAACTAAAAGTTGTCTTCTCTCTTCTCTCTTTGTTCTCAAACTTTATGGGTTATATATTTTAAGTTTATGCTATTCTGGTACCTCAGTGTTCTGGTTCTTGAATGAACAGTCAGAAGGGTCTGTTTAATCTTGGAGGAAGTTCTGTAGACATAAAATAATTTCTGTAGTTACAGAATAATTTTGCTTAAAGACATTGTCTCTTAAAACGCGACTTAGATTGTGTTGGTAATAGTAAGTTTTACAACAATCTTAAGAAAAATTATGATACCAACACTACCACAATCGCATCTTGATTATCTTCTTAAAGGATGCCAGTAATATTGTTCTCAATTTTATTAATTTTAGTTCCATGATGTTGTCTTGGAATTTAATTTTTTTAATTTGCTAGCTACATATATGTATATAGATATATGATGTTGGAGATTTGTTATATAAAATATTAATTTTCAAGATAATTATAATTAGTAATTTATAATTATTCTTTGGATACCGTGGACCTCAATTTTGGTATATCAACGTATATACGTTGGTCATTGATGTATATTTATATTAAGTTATTGCCTTTTATTCTCCATTAACATAGTGTATATATAAACGTTTGGCACTTTAAAGGTGCTTAAATGGCTATTAACGTTGTCATTGCTTAGGTCAATTATCCTGGCGTACGTAATTATCATCATTGCGTTGATTTGTTGGCATTGCATTGGGAGTAGATTTTCATCTCTCCTTAATTGTCATCAATGCATTATATTGGTTAAGTGATCATGAATGCGGCCACTAGTGATCTTTCCGTATGCAGAGGTTGAAATACTATGTTTATATGTGTATATATATAATTGTGGGAATATATATATATATATATATATATATATATATATATATATATAATAACAGTATATAATTGATGTCTGTGTATGTTATCACGGATGTGTATATATATGTGATAGAGATAATGAGAAGATATATATATATATATATACACACACATATACACTTGTGTGATATTTTAAAATTTAAATACATGATATTTCTGACGTCTTATTTAAAGTGATAAATATTTTATTTTCAATTACGTATATTTTAATTTTTTGTGAGCTTATAAATATTATTATTTATTTTATTATTGTTCACAAAAGGAGATTTTATTTATGAAAAATAATTTTTCACTATATGAGATACTTATAATGAGGTAAGTTGCTACAATATTTTAGTTTTGGCTATATATTGTCTTGTATATTTATATTATTTTTACAAGTTCTTTTAACTTGGTTTAGAAAAATTCTTTTGAAATAGATTGTGCATATATATATATATATAGCATTTGTATTATGTGGAGCAAATACATACTAATTTAATCCACTAACAAAATATCATGTACGTGGGGTGAAATTATTATCTTTTTTTTTAATGAGCAAAACTCATAATTTTTTGAGTTCTATTTTGAGTGATCATGAAGTGATCAATTTTGTTCATGAAGCAAATTTATGCAATGGTGATTTCTTCTCCCTATATGAGGTATATTTCACTATTTTAGTCTTTTTCTTTTTTAAGAATTTTTATCAATAGTGGAGACAAGAGGAAAAATATTTTTTGAATAATATTTTTATAACAACAAGTGGGGATGTAAATGTGTTGTTATAAAAATATACAAATTGTTGTTAAAAAATGTTTTATGATCAATAGTTAATACTTAATATTGTTGTGGTTTAATAGAAATTTTATGGGTTTAATATATTTGCATATTAAGTGTACCTCAAAAATTTCTATTGACATAACTATTAATAATATGAACAGACTTTCTTAAAACTTACATGTGAACTTTTTTAAAATTTCTCTATTTTGAGAATTTTATTAATGTGGAATTCTTGAAATAAACATATATGCGATGGTTTTAATTTAAGAATTCGAAATGTCTTTATCTTAAGCTTTTGAGAGTTTTATTTTGGAACATAATTTTTTTTGTGGATTTGTGACCACACTTATGGATATTGGCATATAAATTTTTGGGTCAATTTAGAGATTGAGAAAACCATCTCGTTGAGATGATGATATGCCGTATATATATATATATATATATATATATAAATTGGAGTTATCATTTTCTAATACTAATCCTAGAAAACACTTCTATTGTACAAAGAGGTACAATGTTGTTAGGTTATTGGTCACAAAAATGAGATTAAAAAGTTACTAAATAATTATGTGTAATTATTTTCTTGTAAAATAATATTATATGGCGGATGAAAATATATGCGCATTCATGTTATGGGTTTGATACCCATCAATAATAATTATGAGGTTTTATATGAGTTGTGTAGTTATACTCTTATAGATTTAAAAATATTTAATATGTGGGGGCATTTTACAAAATTTATGTTACACGACTATAAGAGAAATAGATTAATTCTAAAACCTTAGTTGTTATATTGTTAATATTTTCTCTACGTGATCAGTGAAAATATCTCTTTTAAATAAGGAGTGATGTGTATATATGTGAAAGTAATTGATGGTAAGGATGAATATTTGTCTGTATATGTGTGATATGGATGTTACATAAAGTCAAATATTTCTTTGCATCTAATATTGACATAAAAGACATAGGTAAAATAAATGTAATTTTGGAGTTAAAACCATAAGGAAATGTGATAGTATTTTGCTATCACAAGAACATTATGTTCAAAAATATCTTAAAAGTTTGATCATCAAGATGACAAATTGACGAAAAACTCCTTATGATTTTAACACTCAATCAAGAAAAACAAAGTTGAGAACACTCAATCAAGAAAAGTTAAGTCTGTTGCATTTAATGAACTTCACCTAGCCTGACATATCATGCGTTGTGTGTCAAATGAGTATCTATATAAACACAACTCTAATAAAAGAGTTGAGAGGTATCGTGATTTACGATATCATTTAAAGTGGATTTCTCATTGTACTAGAAGAATACAATAATGTTAACTGAATCTTTGATTCAAATGAGACAAATTCATAAGTGATTAAGCCTCATCTTTGGTGGTGGAATGATATATTGGAGAGCAATCAATCAAAATTTTAGATTCACTCTAAAATCAGAGTTCAGTACTCTGAAGTTGGTTGAAAATAAGACTAAGTGGTTGAAAAATTTCTTAACAAATCTTTTCGTTAGATAAAAGCCTAATGATGTCAATGTCTATGTATTGTGATTGTTAAGTGACAACAACCATTGTAAATAACAGAACTTTCATTGGTAAGAACAAACATTTGTGTTTGAGATACAAAGTAATATATCAATCAATTCTATAAAATCAAAAATGAATTTGGCCAATTCTCTGACTAAACATGCATGTAAAAAGGAAGGAAATTAGTCCTTCACACATCGAGGGGAATTAGACTTAAGCCAATAAGAAATTAACAGTGGCGGTAACCCAACCTTTGTGATTAAAGATCTCATGAAGAAGGTTTATATGAGTAATAACAAGTCATCTGTTAATTCAGTTAGCACTGATTGGTGGGTTGAGCATAAGCTCTTTATGATCTTCATAGCCCTACGTTGATGGTGATATATTCATTGTAGATATATTTGATGAAGTCACCTATATGAGTGTGGAGTGGGGCTGCTCCTATGAGATTGTGGTGAAATCTCTAGAATACTCATGAATACTAGGCACGCGCACGGCCAAAATAACGCATACAACGACGTTAATAGCAGAAATTGTGAAGGATGAGATGTGATTACTAAGATCCCTAGCTTACGACTAAGTATGTTGGTTTATATAAACTATATACTTCACTGATTACTCTATGAGTTAAATCTTAACTATCTAGATCAGGTTCATAGTCCAAATAAAGATACCAAATTAATGCATTTACACCCATGTACGTAACCCAGTAGTTTTGTTTCCTTTTCAAAAATATCTTTTGAAATATGTGGGGGATTGTTGGAAAAATAGTGTCTTATTGATATTTCAAAAGAGAGTAAAAGGAATGAGATGGGTTTTAATAGCGTTTAATATTTTGTAACCGTTTTTTAATTGCTATTAAAAGTCTTTTATATCTATGTCTTTTATTGTTACATTTTTGTGTTTATAAAAAGACTCATTCCTCCTCATGTTTTAGATAGACAGCTAGAAGTTGTCTTTTCTTTTCTTTCTTTACTCTCAAGTTTTCTGGGTTATATATTTTAAATTTCTGTTGTTCTGGTACTTGAGTGTTCTGGTTTTTGAATAAACACTCAGAAGGATCTGTTTAATCTTAGAGAAAGTTCTGTAGACCCAGAATAATTTTTGTACTCGCATAATAATTTTTCTTAAAAATAGTGTCTCTTAAGAAGCGACTCAAACTGTATTAGTAACGATAAATTTTACAACATTTTATTACTTATTTCGTGGAACTAGAACAAAAAAAATTTAAGAGGACAAAAGTATAGTCTTCTCTCTCTAGCTAAATAACCAATTGGAGAAATACAACTCAACTTTTTTTCTTCAATCCATCAACCTCATGCAATTGATTATTGGTTTCAGCCAAAAATAATTTCATAAGATAAATTATTATAAGAGATTTTGAATGTATAATTTTGGTGAACTTTGTAACTATCTACGTATATATAAGCCTAAGAAAACTTAAATACATTTTTCAAATTTTTGCTCTTATATTTTTAATAGAAATATAACAAATTAATATTTCTATAACTTAATATCACGTGATTATTTATATTTGTTGAAGAGATTATTCCATATGTCATATGATTTATAGTCCAAAAGTCATATGTTTGGAATGACGAGTTTCATGTGCTACTAAGGGTGTGTTTGGATTCACGTTCAGCTTGCCGTAACCAAGTTTACTGTGATTCTAACCCACATTTGCTCGAATCCTGAATCTTTGGGAAGAAAATCATGCAACCACGTTCAGCTCCAAACCACAGTGAAGCCTCTGCAAACCACAGTAGCACAGCCACGCCAATTTCTTGCTTTTCCGGACAAACCAACGTGGTTGGGGTTCATTTTTATATTCCCCTCTATATATATTCAATTTTGCCCCCCGTGTCTTTGGTGCCCCCCTCAATATATTCACATTTGCTCTGCTTCAATTTTGCCCCTGTGTCTTTGGTGCCCCCTCTGTCTGCCGTTCTTTTCTCTGCATTTCTCCCCTGTTTAAGAGCAAAAAAACAGGGGAGGTGGAAGAGAGGCAGCATAATTGTTGATGGAGGAGAACTGAAGAGGGAGAGATCCAAAAATTGGTCGGGGATGACCTTAAATGTCCTACAAACATTCAAGATTAAATTCTAGGCTGATTTGGAAGGAAAATAAAATGAATTGGAAGTGTGCAGCCATGGCAGGGACCAAAGTGAATAAAATTAAAAGTTTTTAGAGTTAGCTATAATTTCAGAAAAAATATATTTGTGACCTATGGACCTAGATGAAACTAAATGTGGTCTTACAACATGAAAAAGATAAAGGAAAAATTATTACCAATGACCTAAGTGAATAAAATCAAAAGTTTGTAAGAGCAGCTATAATTTTAGAACAAAATATATTTGTGACCTATGGACCTAAATGAAACTAAATGTGGTCTTAGAACATGAAAAAGATAAAGGAAAAATTATTACCAAGGACCTAAGTGAATAAAATCAAAAGTTTGTAGGAGCAGCTATAATTTTAGAATAAAATATATTTGTCACCTATGGACCTAGATGAAACTAAATGTGGTCTTACAACATGAAAAAGATAAAGGAAAAATTATTACCAAGGACCTAAGTGAATAAAATCAAAAGTTTGTATGAGTAGCTATAATTTTAGAACAAAATATATTTGTCACCTATGGACGTAGATGAAACTAAATGTGGTCTTACAACATGAAAAAGATAAAGGAAAAATTATTATCAAGGACCTAAGTGAATAAAGTAAAAGCTTGTAGGAGTAGCTATAATTTTAGAACAAAATATATTTGTGACCTATGAACCTGGATGAAACCAAATGTGGTCTTAGAACATGAAAAAGATAAAGGAAAAATTATTACCAAGGATCTAAGTGAATAATATGAGAAGTTGGAGGGAGAGAGTAAAATTTCTAAAAATGTCCAAATTAAATATAAATAGAATTTTAATTAGGATTTGATGGAATTTACCAAAATTTGAAGGTTATTAGTGATGACATAATTTCTTTTATTATGAGAATAAATCTAATTTATACAATTAAACCTAATTATATCATAATTTATATAATTACTTTAAAAACTTAATTTACACAATTAAACATCCTAATTATTTTAGTTAACTAATTAAAGAATTAATTTAATTATATCATTATACAATTAAGAGCACAATTCCTTTTATTATGAGAATGAATCTTTAAATTTTAATTAAAATAAAATGAATTTAATAGATAAGAAAAAAATTGTATTAAAATTTAGTTAGAGGTAAAATTAATTTAATAGAGAAGAAAAATGTTTTGAAATTTAATTAGAGATCTTTAATTTATTGTGAGAAATTACTGATTAATTAAATTTTTAATTAGTAATTACAAAATAAAAAAATAAATTTATTAATTAAAAATGAGTCATTAGTGATTATTTATAATATTAGATAAATAAACAAAAGAATTAAGTTTCCTTTAAATAAATAACAATAATTAATAATAACAGATCAAAAAATTAAATAAAAAATTCATGCCCTTTTTTATAATTATACATTCTGAAACCACGTTTGTAATTCAACATCCAAACATCATGTTCTACTCCAAACCAAGTTTTACTGTCTCAAATCACATTTGTCTAAATGTCTCCCAAACATAAATCATGTTCATCCAAACTTAGTTTTCTCCAACTACGTTTAATCAAACTTAATTTATCCCACCCACGTTTAATCTACCCAACTCCCAAACACAAACTAAGTCGTTTTCCTCTTTTATCGTACGTAATATTTTAAATGTCAAAATTGTACTATATATTACGGGCTTGATCACTTGTATATTTATGAATATCTAAAATGTATGATGACATCCAAAGAATCAAACTGTCAACAAATATAAAAAATGTTATCTTTTTCACTAATATCTCATAATTTGAAAATTAAGAGGGTGGCAATATTTTAAGAAATATGAACTTGATTTTGCACAACCAATCGATGTAATTAAGAATATGATTTGAATATGTAGAGAAGTATGTTGACATGGTCAAGGAGATATTATTATAATTATCCTCCAAGCTTACGCCAGTCAAGTTGATAAGTATGCAATCTAAAGTTTGATAAAATATAATTATCACAAGTGCTTTTAAAAATCGCTTCTAACGTAAGTGATGTGATGTTTGTAAACAGAAGGCTTCTTTCATAATATAATTTTTTTAAATTTTTAATTTTTGTATAAATTACACTAATTTTGAACAATATGTGTTTTTTTTTGCTGTAATAAAATTATTTAAAATTTTACATTATCATATTAAAAATAAAATTACAGTTTTATATTGGAGCTTGATATTAGTTTAACTATCATCAATGCTATCTTAAAGTAAAAATTACAATTTCATATTGTATAAAAAGTTAACTAATTACAATTTCATATTGTATAAAATGTTAACTTAGTTTATATATATATATATATATATATATATATATATTAAATGAAGGTTTTTATAGTATGTATCAAAATATTAAAGAAGTGAAATATAATAGTTCAAACAAGAAATGTATTAAATATAATTTAGCCAAATCTTGTTTTTATTTTACGTAATCACTATATCACATGAGATTTTCTAAATTTTAGTTTAATAACAAATTATTTTTCATAATTTTGATTGGACGAAACCAAAATAAAAAAAGTGAGATAATGGGTAATTACACCAAAGAACAATAAGAATAAAACCAAATAATGGGGACATATCTATAGCTAGCTTGGCAGATTGGGTGCAACTCTTTATAAACCGATTAGGCTATTACAATACATTAAAAGTACGTTTGATACGCTTAAAAAAATTTTAAAGAAGAAAAAAAGAGAAATAAAAAAAATTACGTTTAATATGACGTAAAAAAATAAAAATATATATATTATTTTATTTGATAGAAATTTTTAAAAAATAAAAAAAATGTAAATTAATTTTAATTACCCTTCCATTAAAACTTTTTTAAATAAAATATAATAAAAACCAAAATGTCACTCCATCTATTCAGTATGTTTTCGTCTCCTCAGTCTTTCTCTCTCCCTCTCTTTACCGTCTCCTTCTCTCTGTAACTTCTTCGTGTGTCTCTCTCTCTGACTTTTTCAATTTCTTCCTCACTTTATTATCTATTTATTAATCCTCACTTCGTTGTCCCTGTTTCTCTCTCTTTCTTTGCCGTCCCTGTTTTACTCTCACAACCTCTGCTTCTCTCTCTTTCTTCCTCTCCCTCCTCCCTCTGTTTCACGTTCTCTCCTGTCCCTTTGAGTCTCTGTTTTCCCTCTCAGTGATAGCAACCAAAACCTTCTTAATAAACGTGAATAAAAGATGCAGAAAAAGGAGGAGATTGGTTAAATAAGATGGGTAAAGAATGATGAAATACTGCTTATAAATTAAAATAGTCCGTATGGAGAGGACCAAGCTCTAAAGTACAATTAGATTTGATAAACTTTGATGATCTTATCCTGTTTAGAGACTCCTTCTAAGCTAATCTACTTGACGTGATAAAAAAAATTAGGAATAATATTAACAACTAGATAATATTTAATCATATGATTAAAAATAAAATTATGAATTAATTTAGAGGATTAAATCGTGAGAAAAAAGTATAAAAGTGAAGAATATGAACTATGTGAACAAGTTGAAAAGTTTGGAGGAGATAATTTTGACAAAATAAATATTGTTAAACTAAAGATCTTGACGAAGTAGAAAATTAGTTTATATCAAAAATTAGACAAAAAAAAAATTTTGACTAATGATCTAAATAAATAAAAGGTAAACTTTGAAACTTAAATTTTAATTCATTTTTTGTATTGTTTTTAGGTATAAATGATAGATTAAATCATATCATGACTAAAAATGAAATTATCAACTAATTTGGAGGACTAGACCATGAGAAAAAAGCATGAAAGTGAAGAACAGAGATTAAAGTAAACAAATTGAAAAGTTTGTAGAAGATATTTTAACAAATAAAAAAATATATTCTTAAACTAGGGATCTAGACGAATTAAAAAAAAGGCCTAAGTGAATAAACTGAAACTCTTTTTTTTTTTAAGAAATCCATGTGGTTAGTCTATGTCAGCATAAGTGGTACATAGTCAGTGCTGATATAAATTTTAATACTGACATCAACATTTCAGTCAACGTTAACTAAGCAAAAATTAATTACGGAGGCCTATTTCATAGTTTTAAAATTACATGGAGTAAATTTATTATTTTTAAACTATAAAAATTAAAATTATTTTTCAATAAAACGACCTCAAGTATATTTTAATTTAATTTAAATAATATTTGTCCGAATAATAAAACTAACTAACCTAATATTAAATAATAAACAAAACAGATGCTAATCTCCTGCTTTCCTTATCCTTTGACTTCCGCAAATCATTTTGGTATTGGGTCTTTGACCAAGTCAAGCTCCATATAAGATGACTCAGCCATGTCGCCTCTTTCTTCCCACGTTGTAGCTGCATTTTTCTCACGTTTCCATTTTCTGGAGTATGTTTTTAATGGTGGTAACGTGTCACTCGGTCTCTCCCTATGTCACTTGGTCTCATGTCCCTCTGTCTCTTTGAACAACAATGATTGAATGTGGAGGGCAGCGAGCAGAAATACAGGGACAAATTAGACAACAAATTTCTTTTTTTCAATTCCATCAAGCATTTTTCCATCAGTGGTGCAAGAAAATGAATCCATACATTTAAAATGCAAAACTGAAAAGTGTTTTTCCATCAATTTACTGTAACTTGTGGTCTATCAAATACAAGACAAGAAAATTTGCACTGAAATTCCATCTTTCATCTTTTGTTGCACAGCATACCAAACAGGCTCTAATACATAAAAACCAAACAGGCTCTAATACATAAAAACTCATCTCTTTGTTATTCCAGGTAATGTGAAATTTTAAGTTTTATTTCTTTTGAAATACACTAATATTCACAATAAATTATGTGCCAAAAAGAAAGTACGTATTAGTAAATTATAAAAAGAACACAATATTTTTTAAAAAATAATAATAATTCAAAAGGTGTTATCTTTACTATTTTAGTCAAATGACTTTGAATTTTTTATTTGGTCAAACATTCTATCTAACCAAACAAGACTATTTGATTGGTTTTAACAAGTGAAATCTCACCTGATTAAACGACTTTGTTTGATCAAATAAGAAATCTAAGAATTGATCAGGTATTCATAATTCTCACCTGATAATACCACGGGAAGGAAAAGTTTCATTTTTGGACTTATTTGGCAGTACCATTGCTTCAAGAAGGAACATTTTCTTTTTTCCTTTTTTTTTTCTTCTATCAGAACTTCTGCTTCAGTAATTGCAAAAGTTTCATACTTTAAAAAAGAGCAGAGAACTAAACAAAGCTACAACAGAGACTTCACAATCCAAATACTTTCACTAAATTTTAAAAACGACTTGTCTACACAAGGGATGATAGGCGACCATAAAAAATTGGTATACAACTAAAACAATACAAGTATGTTCTAGATCTATTTTACAAAAGGTTGTACTAAGAAAGAATGTTATCAAGTGTCATTATTCAATTCAATCCACAAGGTCATGAAATTATCATATCAGAGACACACATAACTACTAATGCTGAATCTTTCGACTTCTATCTTGGCCTAATGGTCGGTGAAACTCCACTGTCAAGGTTACTACCAGACACATCCAGCGATATAGAAGGGGTATTAATAGAAGAGGATGAAGATGGTGAACTGAATATCTTTCCAGAATCAATGGATATAGATCTGGGTATCTTTGCATCGGACTCGGGCATCATAGACCATTTGCTTATCATTTATCAATAACCGGGAATATATCACCAGAATGGTATGCTATCCAGGGATAGCCTCAACATTTATATTTGTTCTCAAGATAGATTTTTGGGGGTTGATTTGTTCTTCTGGCTGGTTTTGATAAATTATCAGAAGCATTAGATACTAGAAAGAGCAAAACAATTCTACAAGGCACAAGCAATGCTCAGCCCACTAAGCTAGTGACTCAGTTGAGACAGGTGGCAAGTGATGTGGTGATCAAGGCAACTGAAGGTGACTCAGCAAATATGGTTATGAAAAGCAACAGAATTACAAAAAAAAAAAAAGGCATGAAAATTAAGGGACGAAGGGATGCTGGAAATAATATTAAATAGAAAATAGATTGTGGAGGGTGTGAAAGTTTGCTAGGTGTATTCTCACCCTGATACTCTTCTCCTTCGCTCTGAACCTTTTCTCTTCTTCCCGATATGATTTCCTTCTCTGCTACATTCTCTCTTTATTGTTATATGTAATCTTTCTTGGTTGAATTCAATAATAGTTGTCTCTGCATTTTATGTTAATATAGCTACCATTACATAAGCACAGATAAAAAGAATCATAACTTGAATCCAAGTTTTAGTCTTTCTTTACTACCTTACCCAACGAAGTTTTCTATAAGCTGTCAGTATGATCGAACTTCTTGGACCCAAAATTTCTCGAGTTCAATTCGGTATGTTCTGTCTCGGAAATGACTTGTTTACCTTCCAAATTTTTTATAACAGGTTACTATGTTTCACCCCCTTCTAATTAATAGATTTTGGGTCTTTAATGCTTATCTACTTTGAGTGTGTTTCTGAGTGAATAAGATATTGAATACATAAAAAGTTACTGTGAGCTATCTTTTCCCTCAGCGTCTAGCTCAGGCATATGAATAGTCACGATTGTGTATTTGGCAACAGATGGTTGTTTTTTCTTCAAATGACTAATTCGGTGGTACAACTAAAAGGACAATTTTTACGCCTATAAATTCCTTGCTTGGCCATCACTAGGCTAAGCAAGGTGTTGGCTAAGTACAGGAGCCGAGTTCAATTTTCACAACTAATTTAGTAATTGCAAAAGATTCCGTACTTTAAAAGAGACAACGAAGAATTATATAAAATTATTTTAGAAAGTTTGTTTTTCAAGTCTTTATGTATTTCAAAAGAGACGGTGAAAAATAATATTAGACTACTTCAGAGAATTTACTTTCCAAGTACTTATTTGAAAAACTACACTGTCAATTTAAAGTATAAAAGGTGACTGGAAAATTGATATACAAGTAGTGCTCCACAGTTTTATTTTACAACAGGTTGTACTAAGAATGTAAAGAAAGAAAGTCAAAAATGAAACATGACAACATGGTATCACTGTTCAATCCACAAGATAACAAAACACTCATTACATACACAATTGCTGGAGCTGTTTTTTTTTTTTTTCCGACTTTTATCTTGGGTTAATGGTTGGTTCTCCTCCACTAACAAGACCACTGCCAGACACATCTAGTGATATAAAAGGAGTCTTACTAGTAAAGGAGGAAGAAGGTGAACTGAATATTTTTCCAGAACCACTGGATGTATATTCAGGTATCTTAGCATTGAACTCCGGCATTATAGACCATATGTTTTCCAGCTCTCGAACCACTTCTGCCATTTTAGGCCTTGCATCTGGCTCATCTTGGCAACACTTTAGGGCCAGACTCAAAAACTTCTCCACGTACTTAGAAGGATAGGACCCCATTTGTCCATCGATAACTGAGAATATCTCACCAGAACGGGATGCATCATTAACCTGAAGGTGTTAAAAGTTAGAAAGCATCAAGCACTTAATGTCCATATATGGAAGTTAAACCAATGAAATGATCCACGAACACTGCTGTGACGAATGTCATAAACTATGAAACTTATTTGATTTGATAGTAAACGCAAAGGTAAATAATTGCTGGATATTACAACCGCGACGATTGTTTCAAATCGAGGTTGAAAGGTGAGAAAGAGAATAGTGACAGAGATAGAACTTTCTTAAGCTCATTTTGCAAAAAATTATCCGGTAAGATATGAGTCATGGATATGAAAGTAAAGAATTAAACCGACGTAGCAAAACAAAGAAAAAAAAATTATTTTCATTTAATATTCTATTGGACAAATGTATTAAATATCTATATAAATTGAAATTTTTTACATTTGCCCAAATACCCCACAAAATTTGCTCCAGCTTGACACAACAATTGTAGAAAGGATACAAAGTCCAGAAACGAGGTAATACCTCTCTAACAATATTTTTGCCATGTGCGATCGGCGGCCTCCCTGTCAAAAGTTCCAAGAATACAATACCAAGACTATAAACGTCACTCTTATCAGTCAACTTACGAGTTAAGAAGTACTCAGGATCAAGGTAACCCTGCAAAATTAAAATAGTAAACAAGGAAAAAGATAGTCATTTACTGAATAACAGTAATCAACCACACCAACATTTATTAAATTTTTTCAGTAAATTATATATATATATATTATTTCTATGGATAGGGAAATCCAAAAGTTGAATTGTTATTTAAACTCTGAAAATACAAAGCACATCATCAAAATTAATTTAATTACTAGGCTTAGATTCTTATTCTTTTCTTCAACATACTTCGGTCACGAGAGTTACACCAAAGACGAGACGGAGCCCTGAAAATAACCAGTGATTGGTCTACCAATTACTGACTCAGAACATAGGTTAAATTAAGGTGCATGAGCAGTGAGCACAAAGATAGAATATGATCGTATATTCTAGAAGATTTAAGCAGGGGAGTAAGAGAAAGGTAGGCTGTGAGGAAGGATGGGAGATGAGTTAACTTCTGTCAACAGTTTCTAGAGGGACTTAGTTAGGGAAGGGTCAATAAAAGAAGGGACTGAATGAAGAATAGGCATGGAAGAATTTTAGAGTGGTTTTGGTGGGAGATTGTTAGCATCTAGAAGGAGGCCTAACACTGTTATCTGTTTTTCTGCATAAGTTTCCTATTTTCTCTATAAAGGCAATTTCTCCACTGTGGGTTTGCCCTTGTTTTGCCAGTTAACCCTATCAATCCAGCATTCCTCATATATTTTCTAGGGTATTTGCTTGGTTTCTATCAAAATGGTTTTTTCTTATGCTGATCCTTATATGTGAGAAAGCAGAAATTAAATCAGAGAATTAAACTAAAGAAGCTGTCGTGGGTATGCATGGGAGTTGAGAGGAAGGGAAGGAAAGAAATCCAAAGAAAATGAAAGGGCAGAGAAGAAAGGGGAAGGAATGGTTAGACAATAATAGTCTACTGTCATACAACTATTAAGGGCAATTGATAAGAAGCTCTAAAAGAAATTAAAAATAAAATAAATATATCCAAATACCAATGAATAGATAAGTCTAAAATAAATAAAAGCCTAAATTATATAAATCCTATTTATTAATTCTTTTATTACAACTGAAACAAATCTTCAAGTACAACTTAGATTTGCATATAACTTTCAGTGTCACTTCAAATATTCTTTCCCCATTCTTCACCATCCAGACTCACCCTTCCATAAATCCCTCTGCAGTCCTGGCACTACCCATATTTTGGCAGATATAAATGACATAACTAACAATAGAATATGAGTATAATGAAATTCTTCAATCACTAATTGAGAAATGGTGGTCCTTGGGTAGCTTGCAGGAGGTATTAGTTCCAACCCGCCATGCTGCCATGTATCCAGTAAAAATGATGAGAGGCCTTAATTACATTAATGTACTATTCTTTATTTATTTAATTCTGAAGGAGGATGCCTTATACTTCTAACAGAACTGCTTAAGCATGCAACTTTTGCAAAACTAGATCCTACCAAGAAAGCCTTACCGGTGTTCCCTTTACCACAGTAGATACATGAGCAGGCACAATTCCTTCAATATCTGGAACTGGCGCAAGCCGTGAAAGTCCAAAATCAGCAACTTTGGCTGAGAACCTAGAGTCCAATAATATGTTGCTGGCCTTGATATCTCGGTGGAATATTGGAGGATCAGCTTCCGTATGTAGATATAGGATACCCTTAGCTGACCCTAGTGCAATCCTCAATCTCATATCAAAACTCAAAGGTTCTTTTGAGTTAGCTGTTGTAAAACATGAAATAAACACATAAGCATGCCTTTATTGTAAAGTAAATTATCCAAATTTCTTGTAATTCAAATATGTTAACGAGGGAGGAAACTTATTTTTCTATTGTTTCATAACGAAGTTATCAGTAAAAGAAATGTTGAGTATAACCACCAAGAAGTAAACAAAAAATACAGCACATTCGATTGTAAGAACTAAGAACATAGGACAAACCAGAAAGATGATCCCTCAGCGTTCCATTAGGCATAAATTCATAAACCAGCATCTGCAAGCGTAAGCAGCAACCAAGATGGGGAAAATTTCCAGCATTCCAACACAGCAAAAGAAGAAAAGGAAAGAAGATTAATGAAAGCACATAAGACAAACAATAAAACAAGAATGAGGACTTCGACCCTACTTTCCCAAGCCAGTAGCTTGTAAAACTTCATTATGTATAATTACCGTTGTTTTAGTAGCTCTATAAGAACAGAAACTCAATAACCCCCGGCTGTGCTTTGCAACTTAGTATGATTTCCTTCTTTTTCTATGCATTTATACAGGACAAGTTGATTACATACTTTAAAATCCTCTTTTTAATAAAAGATTTTTAAAATCATTGTTGTAAATCAACATCCTTTTTATGTAAAAATCATATCCTCATGAAGTCAACATGTGATAGCCAAGCTCAAAAGACTCATGGATAATAAAATTTCCAAGAATGACATCAATAATCCAAGATTGCTGTAAACTTGAACAAAATGAAAACTAGTGACCATCAATTTTCAGAACTTCAAAACAAATATTACCTGTTCACTTTCTTCATCACAGTATCCAATCAAAGACACAAGGTTCCGATGATGTAACCTTGATAGTAATTGTATTTCTGTAAGGAACTCCCTCTCACCTTGCAGTGATCCTTCCTGCGCACGTTTTATGGCAACAACAGTGCCGTCGGCAAGAATACCTTTATAAACTTTCCCATACCCTCCTTGGCCAGCTTGAGTGGATTCGCTAAAGTTTTTCGTAGCCAAGGCCATTTCTTCATAAGTGAAGCTCCTCACACCATCAATTTTTATTGAGATTTTAGATGCTGTGAATAAATAGAAGCCTATGTTAAGGCTTGAGAGATTTTGGTAATCAGTTCATATTTGACAATCAATCAGATACGGTTCACATCAGTGATTTCACAGTTCCACATTAGTTTTCTATGTTCCAGCCTCCAAATTCAAAGCAGAAAAAGAACGAAAAAAAAAAATTGAAACAAATTGAATGCTGAAAATTTCAAATTCTGTTGGAAAACCTAGAAATCAGTACTTTCACAAAAAGTATAAACAATGTCTACAGAGCTCATAGATAAAAATTTGAAATGCAAGTAAATTCGCTTCCCAAGCTGACAACATTCATTAACAATTAAGACTAGTAAAATATTAAAGCAAATCACTCATGATAGGTACTCACAATGATGCCGTTTTGAAATTGCATGCGAATCTCTTTTGCACACTCTCAATATGAGAAGAGTAACAATTGCAGATAAAATAACTGCACAGGCAATTGCTGCTAAGGTTACGCCCACCAGTGTCCCCTTGCTTATCCCTGAACTTGGAGAGGTGATAATCTCTGTGACAATAATGAGCAGTATGACAACATTTCAAAATTTCATACTTGATATTCATTTACGTATGAGTATAGCAGATATTATGCATTTTTTTATTGGTGAGCCCAAGTAACATTAAGTTCTAAATTTATATAGCTTCATTTGAAATTGCTCTTTTGTAACACATACAATATAATTTTGAAAAGAGCATTGCAGCTCTAACCCAATCATGAGTTCTTCGAAAAATGTCACGGCAAAGTTGTTTCCTTTTTCTTCTAACTTGAGAATATCAAAATATGATTCAAGAAATAATCATACAGGCAAATAGGCAAATGTAAGACACAGCTGACCTTCACTGCAGCTACAGAGCATTATGTACCAACTAGCGAGGGAGGAAAGCAAAAGCTTATACATGCAAGCATATTGCCAGGTTAGAGAAGGCTAACTTGCTTAAAGGAAGCCGGAGAACAAACAACTCAACATAAACAGAAAAACTTTTACAATAATTTAATAGATAATAGACTTGAATTTCATTTTTTCAACCAGCTGAAGAAGATTTCAACCACATTTTCATATTATAGTATGATGTATGCATCAAATCCAAAATCTATCAAATACTCTGGTAGATCAAGTAGCTTCAGATACTTACCATCTTTGTAAGGATCCAGCAAAGTGAAGTTGAGCAGTTCATAAGGTCCAAAGATATCATCATTAGAAATAGCCCATGTTGTGAACAAGCTATAAATACGCAGGACCTCACTTCTATTGAAAGTATAAGCGTTTACAGGAAAAAGCTTCAAGTACATGAGCAGTCGAGGTCCTTCTTGCCATTTATAGGTATCAATTTCAAGCTGATAAATATATAAATTAAGTTCAGAAGCCAGGTCGTTCTCAAATGCATTCAGGTATGGAGGAAAATCTGAAAATCCAGGACTTTTCAACCGATAATCAATGAGCAATGGTGCTGCGCAGGAGCAATTCACGGGAGATGTTTTAGAATATTCATAAGGAGGGGGGCATCCTTGACTGGGACAGCTAACATTGGAGTTTGGTGGACTCAAGTTTTTAGTATCATTGGCACTTTCAAAACCACAGAATTGAACTAGCGTATCATTAGAACAAAGAGGATTTCCCTCAAGCCTGAAAAAATCGGTAATTTTCAAATAGTAATTTAACAGCTTATATAAAATTGCTGGAATGTATGATAAATCTAACATTGTAAAAATTTCACCTGTAGCGAAAAAACACTACTCTTTTGAAAATGCATAACAATGAGAAAAAAGATGGAATTCACGACAAAGATTTTAATATTAACAGAAGATTAACTTTAGAAGCATACCGGAGGGTGGTGTTAGGAGGAAGACTAGTACTGCCTAATATGCTTGTAAGATTATTATTTTGCAACTCCCTACAGGATTACAAATCCATGCTCAGTATATTAAGAATACCAAAGCCAATATGAGAGAAAAATTCTGGAATTATTGTTTAAGGTCATACAAGAGTAATGTTTCTGTTCCATTTAAAGTCTTGTTCTGCCAAATGCTGGAAGGAACACCGCCATTCAATGAATTGTTTGCAAGTGACCTGCCATGGAAAATTATATGTGATAAAAAGTCATTCTTTCTTATAATCAGTAATATCAAAAAATAATAATATCTTGATTAAGAAATTCAACAATATACAATTTGTAACTATAATAAGGTGGTATAAAGTTTATCCCATTTGGCTTGTAGTATATAATAATAGAAGAAGAAATAATCAAACGGAAGACAACTTACAATTTTTGAAGACGTGGAAGAGCAGAAAAGTAGGACGGAATCGTTCCAGTTAGCTTGTTGTTTGACAAAATGCTGCACATATCCTTAGAGGTCAAACACTAAAAGTATAGAAAATTAAGATATCATATTCTTTAGATTTCCCACAACTTAACATAATAGTTGACTTAATGCATCCAAATAACTTAATGCATAATTAATAGATAAAAAGCCATTTGAATGATAGAGATTCTTACATGGTTGTGATTGTTTCAGAAAGCTTATTAGAAGGAATCGATCCATTCAATTGATTAGAACTAAGGTCACTGGAATTTAGACAAGTAATGGTCAGGAGAAGAAATTATATATCATATTAGACTACCTTTAAAATATGTACAACTAAATTTTCAATACCACAGCAACTTCCCTGAAAAAGAAATTTGATAATTCAGTGGTTATTAATTGAGTCAAGGGAAAATGAGATAACTAAACTTACAGATATAAAAGGTTTCGTATGCTGCTTAAATCAGGAATTGGTCCTTGCAAGTTACAGTTCCTAAGACTCCTGAAAAGAAAACCAAACAAATCATATAAAGATGGTCAACCACCCAAACTTGACACTAAAACTTTCTCAACCAAATTAAAACTTCCTTTCTATGATAAAATAAGAAACTTTATTAAGAAGAGGGAAGGACAAGATACAAAGAATAAAAAGGAGGCATCGTCCAAAGAAAGACAAAAATAAAAAATAAATAAAATAAAAAGGGATCAATGTAAACATACTTACCAAAGTAGCATGGGCATTAGATCAGATGAATGGAATAACAAGAGAGCATCCTTGCTCATTAGTTATAAGATACTCGTTTTGAATAAGGCAAGATGATGATACCATGTCATGTTTATTGAGTCAAACAACTCCATGTCTGAGTTTGGCATTATCCATATAGCATCTACATATGGTTTCCAGAAACATTTTTATTATTGTATTTTTTTTTTCTTTTTGCCATTATATTCTCTTCTTTTTCCTTTTCTTGTTTAACACTTCCTGTTTTGTATAATTATCATTTTTACATGGAACTAATTAGTAATCACAAAGGTTTTAAGATCTCAGCCCCAATCCTCATACTTGTGAACCTACTGACAGACAAGAGATCAAAAAATGCACTTACAACTTCAACAATTTTGACATGTTACCATAAGAATCTGGAATGTTACTCCCGCCAAAGTCATTGTTATCAAGTTGACTGCAAGAATAAGATGCAAGAAATAATTTAATTGAGATTAAGGGCAATGATCCATGAAAATTAGGATAGCATAGTTTATCTAGAATGTTGTTGGAATTGAAAATCACATAGGACTCTCTAAGAAAATTACTCAGATTATCCAACGGGAATATTTAGTAGGCCCATAATGTAGAAGCAAGAAAACATCCAGATATGATTAAGAATTTTTGCACAAAAATAGAAAATCTCTGGTATTAGCATATTATAATTATAACATTGACATCTTTGGCAAAGTGTCCACGCTCACTTTGTTCTCTACCATACCAAATGCTCTTCTTGTTTTTTTTCCACTCCTTTTTTTTTTTTAAAAACCATCAATGGTGTTGCAGGCCAAAATACAGCTTTGCAGCTCTTACTTCCAATGTTTATATAGCTGAAACATATTACAACATAATTGAATGCACATTTATCATTTAACTACAAACACTGTGTTAAACAATTTGAATTTAGATAAATAAATAGTTATCTCCTCTATATAGTGTCACTTTTTAGCAACTCTACTAGTTAGTCAATTCAACCATAATACGTCAGATGGATTTCCTCACATTCTTTATGTATAATTAACAATAATAGATCAGATTATCAGAGACATCTATGTCAGCAATCAGACCCCCATATTCCGAAATTAAATTTAAAAAAAAAAATTGTTAGCTAACCCTTTCTGGTCCAACTCTAGCCATTCAGTTAAACAATTTCTAATGTCCATGCATTTTGTTTAATTAATCTCTCCTAGAAAGTTTTCTGCAACTATATTGGGCAACAAAACTGAGAAGAGCTTGTAAAATTTAACCCATGAGTGAAATGCATGCAGCATGCAGAATTGAATATACGCATTATACCACCTTGAAGTTAACATGAAATTTTTTTGGCTATTTTTTATCTACAGTGGCTACTATGCTGAGCCCAAAGGAAAATAAGATTAGCAGCACTCTTGACAGTGTTATGCAGAAATTAAAACTGAAGCACTATTAGGCAACGTTCAATATCTGATCCCTAATAGCAAATAGAGCATCAAAAAAACAATTTTTTTTACCTTTCTCGAAAATTGAACAACTAAAGGTTGATTTCCACTATGTTAATATTTATCAACTTCACTGGCTATTCTTCCTTCCATATATTAACTAGTTCACATCTCATAATGTTAAATTACACATAACCAACACTTTTCCATTTTAAACATTACATAAAACCTCAGTCTACCAATTCTCCATGCATTGAGTGAATTGATCAATGGCCTCAATGTTTAACATTTTCTGAATGTTGCATTTGTTAAAAGTTTTTGTGGTCAAAGGTAGCTGAAGAATAAATTTTATAAAATAATTTTAAGTTTTAAAGGCACCCTCAATTTGAAAATAAGACTGATAGGTAACTTATAGAGTCTAAACCTGCTGACTGAATAGGCAGCTCTATTACAAATCTAAGAAACCCAAAACTAATAGGGGGAGGGGAAGGAAAGTGAGAGAGAAAGGACAAAAATAGCAAGAGAGAACCAATCCTTAAATTCATGAAATATATTTCAATGGAAATACAAATTAAAATGCTGTGTCAAAAACTGTGTTTACACATGTGTAATATCTCAAGAATTTATATGAATATTTAAGTCTATTTGAAGTTTATTGAAAAATTTAATTACATGAAAAATGTTCTTTTTGAATTAGTGAAGGAAATTTGGGAATAGAAATTTCAAAATTTTAATTTGGGAAATTTTTACAAATTCTCAAGGACTAATGTGAAAAGAAAAGAAAGTATAGAGGACTTTTGAGAAATGACCAAATAGGAACCCGAGAAGAAGAATAAGCTTATAGGAATGCGTTATGAGTCCGGTACCGAAAGGATGATGGATTTGAGGTTAAAGTGGAGTTTGAGATATTGAGAGGGACTAAAGTGAAATAAGGAAATTTGTGGGGCACCTAGGATTTAGAAACACCTGAGGTGAGATTTTATGAATTTACTTTTGCTAGTCTTGACTGAGGGTCAACTGGAGAGCAGGTGATAATTTCACACCGGGCGAGTATATAGGTGGCCTCACCTCTTTTTCCTCATTTTCTCCTTTCCTCTCTCTCTCTTCACTTTCTCTCCTCTCTTTCTCTCTTTCTCTCTTTCTTCTCTCTACTTTCTCTCTCTACACTCCAACTCCACAACCGGACTTTGAAGGGCGGATCTCGGGCTACGGGGCGAGCCTCTAGGAGCCAAGCAACGTAGGGAAAGCAAGGAATCGAGGTAGAAATTTCTATTTCTTAAGTTTTTTCCTATTTTCTAGTTTTAAGAGTGTTTGAGATAAAATTGAGATTCCGGCTTCGTTTCGCGATTAAAATTGGTGCTTTTGGTGTCTAAATGCTCCTTAGACATTAAGGATGAGATCCCATAGAAGAAATCATGGAAAACGGTGAAGATTTGGCCAGATTTGGGTCAAATCCGAGAGAAATCGCGAAGGGTCGCGATCGTGGCGCCCAGGCGCCATGTGTGGCGCCTAGGCGCCAAGGTTAGGTGTGGAGAAGAAAGGATTGGCGCCCAGGCGCCAGGTGTACCGGGAAACCTTAGTTTATTTTTCAATCGGCCATAACTTCTTCATCCGAATTCCGTTTTGGGCAAACTTTATATCGTTGGAAAGCTCTTTAAGTCTAGTTTCCAATGGTATAATTTTCATTTGGATATTCATTACCAGTTAGGAGTTATGATTTGATAAGTGGATGAAGGTTGGGAGTAGTGGTAAGGAATTTCTCTATTTCGTAATCCTGATGGCTTTTATCTGGTTACAATAGGAATGGTCAAGGTGCAAGGTGGGAGTGCCGAGAGCTTGAAATCCAGGTGAGTGGGTTAATACTTGCTATGATTAAATATCTTTGTTATGGACTTTATGCGTCATAGTGAAAATATGTTGTATATCCAAGTTTGAAGAGGATGATGACATAAATATATATATATATATATTTATGTGTTTAAATTATATTGTGCTTGAAGGGGACGATGAGACATAAACAATTGTGGAACTTGCCTGGTGATTCTTATTTCTTCATGAATGGAGGATTTATGATGGATTGTGATTGGCATGTAAACTGAGTTGAAATATGTTATACTTTGATTATTGAGTTCATCCATATGCGGATAGTTGAAGTATGTTATTGTTGAATAATTGATCTATATTATGGGTTATGTTGTATACATGCTATGTTGCTGGAACAATATTGATTATGTTGTGACTTGAATTGTAAATGACTGAATTGTGTATGTGGCTCATGATTATGATTGAGGATGCTCTTAGATGTGATTGTGATTGTGTTTGACTAGAAAGGAAAGGCATGGTGGTGCACCCCATGGAGAAAGCTACGTGAAGCTATAAAGGTGGAGAATATACATGGAGCGATAAGGGTGGATGCGGCGGGGGCCGCAGGCAACGATCCAGAAGTATCATGGACGACCCGGTTGGTACGGGAAATGTGTGAAATTGATTTCACTGTTTGCTGTTGTGAATTATTTGAATTATGTTGAAATGTATTTGATTTACTTAGATATTGTTGTGAAGTATTATGAATTATATTATATTATATTATGATCGATTACGTATGATTACTGCATGTTATCATTATGATGCATGATATTTTTTTGTCATAGTGTTGTGTTGTCTGCTCACTGGGTACGTGGTTTGCTCATACCCCTCTTATTAACATTTTTTTTCAGAGTTGACAGCTGAAGGTAAATATCTGTACAAGGAATTATGGATCCTTAGCCCATGATTACCTTTTCATTTGTTCAGGATAAAGGTATAATAGTTAAGTTTTATTCTAAGTTGTATAAATCTAGAAATCTCTGTAATCGGGTAGGTTCATTCAGTGATGTAATGTGAATGACTGTAGTGTGTATAGAGAACTCGGTTTGGTTGCATGAAAAAGAATAGTATGATGCTTAAGAGAAAGATAGGCTTACGGGGGTGAAATGAATTCACTTTCCGTGCCGGTCACGTGCTCAGATTTTGGGACGTGACAACATGCATACATATTAGACAAAGAATAAGAAACATACATTATCTTTATGTTTGGCATCTTGTAGAGTTCTGGGGGAAGATATCCTGATAAGTTGTTATCGTCAAGAAGGCTGCAGATCCAAAGATACATTTTATGAGCAAGATATAGACATGACAATTCAGGATCAAATAAAATCCAAAAAATATTTTAGTGGTTTCATATAAGTCACTGTTATCCAATAAAAACTTACAGGTGAACAAGTCTTGGTAAGCGAGAAAGCTCTGGTGGGATTTGCCCAGTGAGTGAATTATTGTTCATGTGACTGCTCCATTTTTTTTGGGGTTTGGGGGGAGATAAAAATCAGATAAAATGTAAAAAATGGTCATTCTTAAACTGCATTATCATGATATAGAACTCACAAGTGCTTTGCCATATTCAAGTTTGCAAATGATGTAGGTACAGGTCCTGTTATTTGGTTCTGATCAATTTGTACTCTGTCCAGGACTGGAAGATAACCAAGCTCCTCTGGCAGATGACCTGTTAATTGATTTCCATTCAGTAGCCTACAAGAAAGTACATTTAATATGAGAAAGAAAGGAGTTACAATGTTTGCCTTGATGTTGAAATACTTTATTTTTTTTTGGATAGAAAAAGAAGTATTATTCTGTGAAGAGAAAGATACAAAGGAAAAAAGATAAACAGACAAAATAAAAGGAGGACAAGAGGTCCTCCAAAGAAAAGACAGCTGAAACAAAAAAACTCCCCTCAAAGCCCCAAAAACAAGGCTAATACAAGAAAGCCTCTTTGAACCAGTATGCCAACACTTGAATTTTTTTTTCCCCTCTTTGAACCAGTATAAGGAGTTAAATTACTTAAAACACACAAACATAGTTCTGAAATGATGGACCATGAATTAAAAAACTTATTTTTGTAGTAATATGTCTAAATGAGTTTGGATTTCCTGAAGTAAGAAAGAAACTGAGTTATTCAACAACATACTGGTACCTAACATGCTGCTCAAAAGAGGAGGCTCAACTTACAGTAGTTTCAAACTTTTGATGTTGCCAATTTCCTTCGGTATACTCCCACTTATATTGTTCCACATAAAGTTCCTTTCAAGATTTAAAAGAAAAGCATATATCAGGGGAAAAAGGAAATTATGACCCACTAAATGGTCGTAACTCATAATATTTAAATCCACAATATTGTTGAGCAAAAGTGGCATCTAGGAATTGCAAAGTGGAAATTGTTCAGATATGTAAAGATGTTTCATTCTGGACATCAATGCAAATACAGTCTTACAATATTTGCAATTGAAATAAACGGCCAATCTCTGGTGCCAAAGTTCCAGACAAGTTCAAATTCAGCAGTCGCCTACATACAAACAAGAAAAACAAAATAAATAGAGCAGTGGCAACAAAAATATAATTTCTCAAAAAAAAAAATAAATTAATTGAAGATCTCTCTAAAGCTTAAATGTCTTGCATGGGAGCTTGAGACTATTATTTTTAGCTTATGCATGCTCGAATTAAGTAGTACTGGTGCTATATGAAAACTAATTGATAACATAGGACTGATAGCTAGTCAGACAAAAAGATAATGCTTCAAAATATCTGAATCCAGACCATTATATAAAAATGTGTACTTGTGATCCAGAGCTCCCTATTCAGCAGACTATATGTCTATACCTATAATTTCTAAAGTATAAATCATGCCCACAACAACTATTATGTGTTTGCACCTTAACGGACAAAATGGATTATAAACAGAAGATGAATAAATGGAAATGGAAGCACCGAAGCATAAACTTGTCAATATGGCTTTTTCAAAACAGAAGCGTTGAGTACAAGATTAAAATCATACAATTCTTGAACATGTAGATAGCCATCAGCCAATGTTCTATTGCACAAGACCCCTGTCCAGTTAGATGTACATGGATCTCCATTATTCCAGTTACTCAGATTTCCTTTAGGATCGGTCAAACTTCTCTTGATGGCTTTCAATGCTTCAACTGCAAATCAATGCAAATGAAATCGTTAGACCATCAATACAACAAACTAAAACAACCTTACACATTATTTGCAAATTGCAATGGTGGTCTTTTTGTCACTTAACAGCTAACACATAGAACCTCTTTATAACCAATATATCCTAGTATGTGAAGATCACAGTAAATATATACATTTTTCAGGAATTTTTATACAAAACCCAATAATAATAATGATGATAAGTGATGAAATTCAAAAAGTATTTTATTCTTGGCTATCGCAGGACAAGACTAGTTGTTCAGTACATAAATCAATATCAAGTTACAACTACATGTCAAATATATATTATAGCACCATGTAACCATGTCTAAATCTTATAGGAAGGAAGACATGAATATATTACCTGCGGATTTTGCTAGTAACTTTACTTATTAATGTTTTGCACCATGAAAATGCGCAGAAACAAACAAAGAAAAGGCATATGCATTTTTGTAGTACATGAGATCTCACAGAAGTATTCCTCAAGATAATAGCCAGCACTACCCGAAAAGATACAATACCATAATTCATAAACTAGGTGCAAGCCATGGAACACAAAATAGGAGGAAAAATACCTTCAGTGGGGTCAGTGACAGATTTCTGCGCTACAACCAATAGCAAATAGCAGCACAACCATAAGATGAAAAAAGCTTCAGACTTCCAACCCTTTGAAAGATGCATCCCAACAACTAGAAATCACCAGACTTCCTTTATACCTCTCACGAAACGAGCATGGTACTTTAATTTCCCTGATAAAGACTAAACCAGAAACAAACACATATGGCTGTGAATTCAAAAACAAATAACAATCCCATGTATGCAACTAGAGAAAAATAACCTTTAAACCAGAGCGTTTTGACGAAATAAAGCTAGCCAATAGCTGTATAACAAATGAAACCTGTCAATTCACAAACAAAGGCCAAAAGGATTCTTACTTGCGATCCACTACTATATATGAAGCAAACAATACCAAATGGTCTAAAACTGAACAACAAGAAGAAGAGGTAAGCACATCTAGAAATACTGAAATTTGAAATCGTAAATTTCTGGTCATGTCACACGTGCAGCAGAAATTGTTGTCGTCGATGACGATGGCCATCCCGTTCGCCACTGGAGCTTTCTATCAAGATCGTGATGCGGAATTAAACAATCAAAAAATAAATTTAAAAAAAAAAAAGGGAGCTCTCCGATGATCTAATCTAATGGGATTGGTTTTGACTTTTTGCAAATTGAAATGCCTTGCATTAACCAGAATTTGGCGCCAAACGTAGACTTCGAATTAAATTACAATATATATTTCACTTAAACAGTTAAATTAATATGTTCAGTTAAGAAGAAATTTATAAATATTCATTTTATATACAAAATTATATATATAGAGTTAATTCAATAACTATGAATATTTTGGCCCAAAAAGATATTATTTATTTGTTTTAATTTATTCTTTTGAATAACAATTTTTTCTTTGGTCTTTTAGTAGTGAAAAAAAAAAAAAGAGTATTGTAATTATTATTTTTATGTCCAACACCCTATCTATAGGATAAATTAATCATTACATGTTTTTGCGTATCTGCGATCAGATAGTATATTATTTTGAAGTATTTGATTAAATATTTTAATTTGCGATTGTGATTGCCTTATTATCATTTTACTACTTTATATAATGTTTTATTAAAAAATAAAAATTAGGCAAAAATCGCACAGGAAGTGCATGTGATTTACTTATTAAATTTTCAAATTTGTTAGGAAAGCTCAATCTCCTTAATACAAACTTAAATATTTTTTCGTTAATTAAAATTTTCAATTCAATACATACAATGTCATATTTATTTTGAAGTCTTGTCTTTTTCCAACAAAATAACCAATTGGAGAAATACAACTTAACTTTCTTCTTCAATCCATCAACCTCGTGCAATTGATTATGAGTTTCAGCCAAAAATAATTTCATAGATTAAAGCTTTAGGTGAAGTATTTAAAGATAAATTATTATCAGAGTTTTCGAATATATAATTTTGGTGAACTTTGTAAATATCTACGTATATATAAGCCTAAGAAAACTTAAATACATTTTTCAAATTATTGCTCTTATTTTTTTGATAGAAATATAACAAATTAATATTTCTAATGCAATAACAAGACAATTAGGCAAATCTAACGCAATCTGTTTTGTTGATGGAAGCAACTAATCCCAATTTGATAATTTTATGAAAAAAAAATCATTTTAAAGTTAAACTTATATCTTATACAAACACGAGTTTTTATTGAAATCTATGATCAACTGAACAAAAAGAATATCAATTAACACTTCAAATTAACGTTGGATTGTGTTTGTTAATCAAGGTCAAAGGTTTAATGCAAGTTTATACATATGTTGATTAGGAAAAAAAATTGGAAATTAGATTAGAAACTTTAGTTTGATTTGAAGGAACAGGTTAAAAAGTGAGTTTTTTTTTAAAATAATAATAATTTTTGACGCTTTATCTTTAGAAGAATAAACTAAAAAATAATAATTTAATAACTAAATTAATAATTTATTAATATATATATGAAACGTAGTTTCAACTTAAAAGTGCCATTTAATGCATAAATGGCGTCGTACTTGTCTAACCATTTAATGCATAAATTGAGGCATTTTCATCTTTTATCGTACTTAATATTTTAAATGTCAAAATTATATTATATATGTGGCGTGTTTGAATGTTAGATTCGAGCCGAAGACATGGTGGGGAAGATAATATCCCAAACCACAAGTTAGACAAGAAGCAACGTGGACAAATTTTTCTGTGGCTATAAATTTAACACTTCAGTTTTTGACATAATTAATCAAATATTTATATTTAATAAAATAAAAATAAAAAATTTACCTGTAAAATAAAATAAAGTAAAAAAGACTCTTGAATATTTTTTTTGTTTTGTTTTTTTTAACTGTGCCATCTTATCCTATGTCATTTGAAAATGGGAAATAAATTCTGATGTAGAAGCAGTGAAATCTACGGTGTTATTTTGGTGATTTTCTAATGGGGACGAGAGTTCATAGGGGACTCTCGAGGCAATATGGATGAAACGAGAGTTCATTGTTTACTTCGTCGAAGCTTATAAACTAATCAAACTATGATGTTCTTCTTCAGGGTCCTTTTCGCTGTTAATTCTTAAAAATGATATTGCAAAGTTCAATCTTTAATGGGTTTCTATGTTTTTCTTTTTCTTTGGGATATTATGTAGATGGTGGATCTGTGAATTATCTCTTTGTGAAATTCTGTATAATCTTTCATCAGTTAAAGAGCCAAGAAAAGCTATCTTGAAATGCTTCATTTAATAAAAGCTTTCTTCTTTTTTTTTTGGAATATTTTTATCAAAAACTTCTTTATTACAGTTTAAAAAAAAAGAGAGAAAAAATTCAGGAGTCTATTTCTTTTATTTTACAGGTAACATTTTTTGTTTTTATTTTATTAAGTGTAAATATTTAATTAATTATACTTAAGACTAAAATATTTGATTTTTACCCACAGAAAAATTTCAGCAAGACGTATATGTGACGTGTTTGATCACTTGTATATTTATGGATATCTAAGTTGTATGACGACATTCAAAGAATGAAAGTAACAACAAATATAAAAAAATGCCATCTCTTTCACTAATATCTCATTATTTGAAAATTAAGAGGATGGCAATATTATTAAGAAACATAAACTTGTTTTTGCACAACCAATCGATGTAAGAACGCAAATTGAATCTGTGGAAAAGTAAGGTGACGTGGTCAAGGAGATATTATTATAATTATCTCCAAGGTTACGTCAAACAAGTTGACAAGTATGCAATCTAGAGTTTTTAATTTGGTTTATTAATTTAACTTTTTATAAATTTTTATTTTTAATATATTTTTTTATAAATTGATATATTATTAATTTAGTCTGTCATATATTTGTATTTTTAATTTTATTATTTATATATTTATATGTTATCAATTCAATCTATTTATCAATAATTGTGACCATAAAAAATTATAACTAACAAAAAAGACTAAATTAATAGTAAATTAATTTGTGGGAAATCAAACTGAAAATAAAAATAAGTGAAGAACTAAATTAATAACATATCAATCTATGAAGAATAAAATTAAAAATAAATTTTTTAGAGATTAAATTAAAAATAAAAATTTATTAAGGACCAAATTATTAAAAAAAATAAAAGAGACAGGATTTTAGTCTTTGATAATGTATAATTATCACAAGTGTTTTTTAAAACCGCTTCTATCCTAAGTGATGTGTTGTTTGTAAACAGGAGGCTTCTTTCATAATATAATTTTTTAAATTTTTTATTTTTGAATAAATTACGCTAGTTTTGAACAATATTTTTTTTTTGCGTTGTAATAAAATTACTTAACAATTTATATTGTTCTATTAAAAATAAATTACATTTTATATTGGAACTTGATATTAGTTTAACTATCATCAATGTTACCTTAAAAATAAAATTACAATGTCATATTGTATAAAAAGTTAACTTAGTTAATATATATATATAGGGCTAAATTATATATATATATATATATATATATATATATATATATATATTAAATGAAAGTTTTTATAATATGTATCAAAATATTAGAGAAGTCAAATATAATAGTTCAAACAAGAAATGTATTAAATATAATTTAGCCCTTTTTTTTAACGTAATCACTATATCATGTGAAATTTTCTAAATTTTAGTTTAATAACAAATTATTTTTCATAATTTTGATTGGACGAAACCGAAGTGGTATCATGGGTAATTTCACCAAACAACAATAAGAATACAACCAAATAATGGGGACAAATTCATGACTCGCACTGAGTTAGCTTAGCAGTTTGGGTGCGTCAGTCCAACTATTTTTTTTTAACTATTTATGAACCTATTACAATACATTAATATATAAAGATTCATCTTTAAGTAATGTGAAACTTTAACGTCTTTTTATTTTTGAAATACACTGATGTTCACAATAAAAAAAGTATATATTTATAAATTATAAAAAAGAACACAATTTTTAAAAATAAAAATAAAAAAAAATCCAAAAAGGGTTACCTTTGGTACTATAGTCAAATGAATTCGAATATTTTACTTAGCCAAACATTTTATCTAATTAAATAAGATTATTCGATTAGTATTGATAGATAAAATTACATGGCTTTACTTAGTCAAACAAGTAAGCTGAGAGTTGAGATTGATCAATTAGTCATAATGCTCATCTGCCAATTATTGCTTTACGAATAATAGCACCGCTAGGAAAAGTTTCATTTTTCAGGACCTATTTGGCACTGCCCTTCAAGAAAGAACTTTTTCTTTTTCTTTTTCTTTTTCTTTTTCTTTTTCTTTTTTTTTCCCCTTTTTTTTTCTACCAGAACGTCTGCTTCAGTAATTGCACAAGAGACTTCACATTCCAAATAATTTCACTAAATTTTAGAAACGACATATATACACAAGGGATGATAGCCAACCCTAAAAAATTGATATACAACTAAAAAAATACAAGTATGCTCTAGATCTATTTTACAAAAGGTTGTACTAGGAAAAAATGTTATTTAAGTGTCATTGTTCAATTCAATCCACAAGGTAATGAAACTCTTATATCAGATACACCATAACTGCTAATGCTGATTCTTCGACTTCTATCTTGGCCTGATGGTCGGTGATGCTCCACTGTCAAGGTTACTACCAGACACATCCAGCGATATAAAAGCAGCATTAATAGCAGAGGACGAAGATGGTGAACTGAATATCTTTCCAGAATCACTGGATACAGATTTGGGTATCTTTGCATCAGATTCGGGCATCATAGACCATATATTTTCAAGCTCTCGGACCACTTCTGCCATTTTCGGCCGTGCATCCGTCTCCTCTTGGCAACACTTCAGGGCCAGATTCAAGAATCTCTCCGCGTACTCAGAAGGATAGGACCCCATACGTTTATCAATAACCGAGACTTTATCACCAGAATGGTATGCTACATTAACCTGAAAATTATGATGGAATTACAAAGCATCAAGCACTTTATCACGTCCTGAACAGAAATAATCAAGGGATACTGTCGTGACAAATGACATAAATTACATGGAAATTAATTTAATTTCATCAAATATTTATAGTGTTGTCTGGAACAAAATTGAGCTTAAGCAAAGATTAATAAAACCTCGTAAGGTAAAGGAAAGAGAATAATGACTAAGTTATAACTGCTTCAACTCACTTTGCGAGAAATGGTCCAGGTAAGATTTAACTCATGGATTACGTATGAAAGATCAAAAATTAAAATGATGTAGCCAAAAAATATATATATTGGACAAATGTATTGAATATCTATAGGAATAGAATTTTCACTCTTTCCCAAACATCATATCCCAGCGTGACCCAATCAGACATTGTAGGAAGAGAAATTAAGTCCAGAGCTGAGGTAATACCTCTCTAACGATATTTTTGCCATGTGAGATTGGTTGCTTCCCTGTCAAAATTTCCAGAAATACAACACCAAGGCTATAAACATCACTCTTGTCAGTCAATTTACGAGTTAAGAAGTACTCTGGATCAAGGTAACCCTACAAATTAAAAACAGTGAACAAAGAAAGAGTTATTATTGGTTGAATTGTTATAATCAACTTTATCAGCATCTATATCCAATAAATTGGCCAGATTTTTTTTGGCTCCAAAAGCAGAATTCTTTTGTAATTAGTTTCATTACTAGGCTAGATCCTTAATCTTCTTTTCAACATACTTAGGTCACAGCAAGAGTTATGGCATAGATGACAAGGAGATTTGAAGATAACCACTGATTCTATACCAATTACTAGCTCAGAACTTAGGTTTGAAGTCCCTAAGCATTGAGCATAAGATGGAATTTCTTTCCTTGTGCTGATCCCTGATGTCGAGGAAGCAGAAATTAAGTCACAGAATATAACTCAAATGCAATACTGTTGCTATCTTCTTAGGAAAAGTAAGATACGATTATTCCATAAATAATAATGCACACTGACTCAAACCTCCTTGAGCTGCTATTCATGTGGACTGAAATAACTATTAGTGTGAATAGTAAGTATTGCGTTTTATAATAAGAAGGCGCTGATTCAAACATAAGTTGGGATGTCAATAATACATTTTTTTCCATTAATTATGCACCATTGTTCAATAATCCAATAGATTATGTATACCTACTCTAATAATCAGTTAAATGGTGTTTTAGCCCTTTTTATGAAAGATCGTATTCATGATGTATAAGACATGTTCAAAGTAGAACAAAGCATGGATAGAAGAAACAACCACCTCCTTTAGAAACAAGGAAATTCAAACATTAGGATAATAATGTATTTGTCAAGTATGGAATATGACTTTTGGTCCATACGGAAATGTACAAACAGAAGATTGATTCCTTGACGCTGGAAAAAAATGGAATAGACTTAAGCAAATTTCTTTCAGTATTTGCTATTAAGTTCTTAATAAAAGCATGTTGAGTAAATATTTTGAAACATTCAATCATATGTTACCGAGCTCATTCTCATGTATTTATTAGAAATCTTGGAAGGAAACACCTAAAATCTTTACTTATGTGAAGGACCATCAATGTACTATTCTTTATTTATTAATTGATAAAGTCTTATTCTTCTAAACAAACTGCTAATCTTATCCCTTATAAACTCACACCTGTGAGGTGTCCAATTTTAGCAAAACTAAATCCATCAAAGAAAGCCTTACCGGTGTTCCCTTTACCACAGTAGATACATGAGCAGGCACAACTCCTTCAATATCTGGAACTGGAGCAAGCCGTGAAAGTCCAAAATCAGCAACTTTGGCTGAGAACCTAGAGTCCAATAATATGTTACTGGACTTGACATCTCGGTGGAATATTGGAGGGTCAGCTTCCGTATGCAGGTAAAGAATACCCTTAGCTGACCCTAGTGCAATCCCCATTCTCATATCGAAACTCAGAGGTTCTTTTGAATAAGCTGTTGACATGAAACAAACACAAAAAAATATGCCCTTATTGTAAAGTACTAAATCCTCCTTGTACTTCAAATAATGGAACAGTAGCCAGTAACAAAAAACATATAAGTTTCCGTCATTTCATAACAAAGTTATCAGTAAAATGCGATGGACTATGAACACCAAGAAATTAAAAAAGAATAGAGCAAATTTAGATAGTAAGAACTAGAACGTAAGACCTACCAGAAAGATGATCCCTTAGTGTGCCATTTGGCATAAATTCATAAACCAGCATCTGCAAGCATAAGCAACAAACCAGATGGGGAAAAATTCCAATATAGCCCAAAAAGGAAATGAAAGAAGATATATATGTGAGCACATAAGATATATACTCTGAAAGGTCAATAAAACAAGAATAAGGACTTGGTTTACTCTACTTTCCCGAGGTAGAAGCTTATGAAAATATGTCGTATCCATATCAAATAGCCCATGTTTCACTAATGACTATTAGACAGAAACTCAATAAGTGGCTGCACTTTGCAACTGAGCATGATTTCCCTACTTTACAATGCATTTATTCAGGGTAAGCTGTCTGGAACATTTCATCGTCTTTTTAAAGTTTTTCAAAATCATTGTAGTGTATCAACATCTTTTTTTATGTAAAAACCATATCCTCATGAAAGTGTGTGATAGCACTAATGAGGCTCGTGAATAATAAAACTTCCAAAAATGACATCAATAATCCAAGATTGACATGAAGTTTGAATTTTTAAAAAAAAAAAAAATAGCAAGTGTGGATTTTTAGAAGTCTAAAATAAAAAATACCTGTTCACCTTCTTCGTCACAGTATCCAATCAAAGACACGAGATTGCGATGATGTAACCTTGATAGTAATTGTATTTCTGTAAGGAACTCCCTCTGACCTTGCAGTGATCCCTCCTGTGCACGTTTTATGGCAACAACAGTGCCATCAGCAAGAATACCTTTATAAACCTTGCCATAACCCCCTTGGCCAACTTGAGTGGAGTCACTAAAATTATCCGTAGCTAAGGTCATTTCTCCATAAGTGAAGCTCCTCACACCATCAATTTTTATTAAAATCCTAGATGCTGCGAATAAATAGAATCCTATGTTATGAAATTTTGTTATCTCATAATTGACAGAAAATCAGATATGGTTTATTTTTATTTTCCGGCCTCCCCTCCAAGTACGAACCAGAGAAAAGAGAAAAATGAAGCAAACTGAATGTTGAAAATTTCGAATTCTGCTGTAAAAACCTTCAAAATAAGCACATATACCAAACAAGAGAAAGCAATGTCTACAGACCATAGATGAATATTTGAAATGCAACCAAATCTGCTTTACATTTTGACAACATAACATGTACAGTCAAGCTAAGGCTTCTGTGCATTCCTAGTCATACATTATTGAGTAGGCTCAGGTTTATTAGTCATAATGAGCAAAATGTAAACAAATTAAAAAAATATTTTCGCAACCACCTAAATTTATTGGGAATGTTACTACTGAGTTGCTTATATATGTAGAGCATATACTGTGTTACAAGAGTCAAACAGGTATTCCACAGCATACCGGCTAGTGCATTAATTATGTAGTGCAGTCTAACTATTTGAGAAGAAGACAGGAACTGAAATATCATGCATATTATGCTTTTATAGTAATTCTAATACTATTGCCTTGAGCTAGACTGCTTGATTCTCCAAATGGTTTTTCAATCTTGTCTAAGACCTTCAATTTTACCACCCTTTGGTACTAAATATACTTCCATTTCCATAATCTTATGTCTTTACATAATTCTAGACTGTAATCACCAGATGGAACTGGCTAACTATTATATTTGCTATCAATCCAAAAGAAAAATAAAAATGAAAACACAATCTAATGACATAACAAATTGTAGAGAGAAGACTTCTCATCCTCTGAAACTCATTCAGTTTTTGAAATCTTACTAATTGAGTGCTTGTCTAACTTCATTAATACATATTTGAACAAGACATAGGTGTAATAACTCAACTTTGATTTATCAAGTAATGTTGGACAGACTAATTTTGATTTATCAAGTAATGTTGGACAGACTAAGGTACATAAAGAATGATATTGATCCGGAAATCTGCCATCTGATCAAGTAACTCTACTCAAATAAAGTTTCGCACATTGATTATATAGCAGATTTAGTCGACTTTTTTAATTACATTGTAAGTAACTAATATTTCTTTAATAAATTTATTTAACATCTTAGGGACATTAAAGAGTGCAATAATAAGCTTCGATGAAAAATGAGACTCGACAAGCATCTTACAATTTCATAAAGAATTCAATGTACCACTTTGAATGAAAATTTAAAGAAAATTATATTTCAATTATGTTTTAGTAAAAATGAAACAGCGTGCAATAACATCAACAATTACCACTATGACCTAACACTTTGGACAAATTAAAGAGCAAAAATAAATAATACACTAGCTTATTCATGATAAAGTACTCACAATGATGTCGTTTTGAAAGTGCACGATAATCTCTCATGCGCAATCTCAGTATTAAGAGAGTAACTATCGCAGATAATGTAACTGCACAGGCAATTGCCCCTAAGATGATGCCAGCCAGTGCCCCCTTGCTTATCCCTGAACTTTGAGAGGGAACAATCACTGTGGCAATGATAAGCACTTTGAGAACAATCATATAACAAATTTCAAATATGGATGTGAGTAGCAGATTGCAACGGTTTATTCACTGATGAGCTTAGGTGACAATAACTTTCCAATTTTAAAAATCTCTTTTATTTGAAGTTGCTTTGCCTATTTTGAACAAAGCTTTGCATCCTTATAGTAAAGTTCTCTGGGAATTGTCACAGCAAAGCTGTCTTATTTTTGTCATAGCTTCTATACAAGCATTAGAATGAGAAAATCAAAATATGCTCCAAGTAATAATAAAAGAAGATCCCATGTCATCCAAAATATCACAAATAGGCACATATCAGATGACCATTACTGCAATTACAGAGTAATTAAGTACCAGCTAAAAAGGAGGGTAAGCAAAAACTTATACATGCAGGCATATGGCCAGGTGGACAAAGTTGCATTCAAGCTGGAAAACAACAAGCTCAAAAAGAGCAGAAAGCATTATTAAATTAATAGATATTAGACTTGAACTTCATTCTTCCAACCTGCTAAATAATTTTCAATCATATTTTTAAACTAAGCAGTACGACATATGCGTTAAATCCAAAATTTATCAAGCACTCTGGCATATGACAAGTAGTTTTCCAAGACTCACCATCATTGTAAGGACCCAGAAGAATGAAGTCAATTAATTCATAGGGTCCAAACAAATCATTGTCATCAACATCCCATCTTGTAATCTTGTTTCTAATACGTAAAACCTCACTACTATTGAAGGTATGCGAGCTGCTGTTATCAACAGATATGGGAAAAAGCTTCAAGAACATTCTCAGTCGAGGTCCCTCTTCCCATGTATAGGTAGCAATATCAAGCTGATAAATTGATAAATCAAGAGCAGAAGCAGAAGTCAGGTAGGTTTCGAATGCATTTATGTATGGAGGAAAATCTGATAATCCAGGACTTTTCAACCGATAATCAATTAGCAATGGAGCAGCACAGAAACACTCCACAGGCGATTTTCTAGAATATTCATAAGGAGGAGGGCATGATTGGCTCTGACAAGTGATATTGGAGCCCGTTGGACCCACTAAGTAAGTGTTATTGGCACTTTCAGATCCACAGAACTGAGCTAGGGTGTCATTAGAACATAGAGGATTTCCCTCAAGCCTGAAAATCAGTAACTTTTAATTAGTAATGTAACAATTTAAATAAAAATGATGGTATGTATGCTAAATATAATGTAAAACAAATTGCAACCTCTAGCAAAAGGACACTACTCTTTCAAACATGCATAACAAGGAGAAAAAAGACAGAATCCTCCATTATCCTGATTTCAGTGCTAAGAGTAAAATAACTTTAGAAGCATACCAGAGTGAGACATTTGGAGGAAGATTAGTGTTGCCCAATATGCTGGTAAGATTATTATTTTGCAACTGTCTGCAATAATTGGGATCACAGATCCATGCTTAGTAAATCAAGAGTACCAAAGTCAGTAGGTGAGGAAAATTTTGGAATCATCATTTAAGCTCTTACAGGAGAAATCTTTCTGTTCCATTTGCAGTCTTGTTCTGCCAAATGATTGAAGGAACACTGCCATTCAATGAATTGTTTGCAAGTGACCTGACATGGTTCATAGTATGTGATAAAAAACCATTTGTTTATAACATAATGAATATAATCAGGAGTATGATATAATAATAACATCTTGACTGAGAAATTCAACAATATATAATTTACAAGTGTGATACGATGATTTACTTGCATTTAGAATGTACTATACAACCAACTTGATGTAGAAGAAAAAAGGATTAAACAGAAGATAACAACTTACAATCTCTGAAGACGCGGAAGACCAGAAAAGTAGGATGGAATAGTTTCAGTTAGCTTGTTGTTTGACAAATCTCTGCACATATCCTCAGAGGTCAAACACTAGAAGGATAGAAAATTAAAGTGTTATGTTATTTAAATTTTTCCACCACTCAACACAACAGTAGTACCCAAATTTGGAGTTCAAATAGTTGAATGCATAATTAATAGATGACCAGCGAGTGAATGAGAGGGATACATACATGGTTGTTATCTTTTCAGAAAGCCTATTAGAAGGAATCGATTCATTCAACTGATTGGAACTGAGGTCACTGGAATTTAAACAAATAATAGTCAGTAGAAGCAATAACATACTATATTAGACTATCTTAAAAACATGCACACGAAAATTTTAATTTCAGAACAACTTTTCTCAAAATGAAATCCAATAATTCACCGTTTTTTAACTGAGTTGAGGAAAAATGAGAAAATTAAAACTTACAGATACAGAAGACTTGGTATGCTGCTAAAATCAGGAATTGGTCCTTTCAAGTTGCAGTTCCTAAGGCTCCTAAGAAAACCAAACACAATAGATAGATGGTCATTCAACCTTGTCAATAAAACTTTTTGAAACTTAAATAAGGAGAGGGATAGAGAAGATACAAAGGATGAGGATGAGGCATCCTCCAAGGAAAGACAAAAGAAAATAGATCAATGTAAACAAATTTTACCAAACCAATTTGTACATTAGACATTAGATCAGACAAAAGCACCAGCAAGAGAGCATCCTTGTTCATTGGTTATAAGATACTCATTTTGAATATGACAAGATTATGAAATCATGTTGTAAATATAGCCTAAGGCAACTTCATGTCCGAGTTTGGCATTAGTCATATATGATGTTCAACTAATGGTCCAGCTCTACATATGGTTTCCTTTTTCCAACTGTAATTTTGGCTTTTTGCTCTTATCTTCTATTCCTTTTTCCCCTTTCTTGGCTAACACTTATTCTTTTTATACAATTGTCACTCTTAAGTGTTCTTAGCATCCCGGCCCAATCCAAACTTGTGAACCAACTTACAGACAAGGCGTCACAAAATGTACTCACAACTTCAACAAGCTTGAGATGTTGCCATAAGAATCTGGAATGATATTCCCGCCAAAGTTATTGTTATCAAGCTGTCTACAAGAACAACAAGATCCAAATAATAATAATAAATATTATAATTAATCTGATTATCCAACAAGGAATATTTACTAAAATAGCCAACAATTTAAAAGCAGAAAACATCAAGTGGTTAAAAATTTCCACACTAACATTAATAAGAAATATCATGTATTGGCTGTATTATAATTATATTATTGACATCTTCAGCAAAGTACCCACTCCTATGTTTTCTACCACTTAACCCCACCAAACCCTCTTCTTGTTTTCTTCCACTGCTTTTTCCAAATCATCAATGGCATTGTGAGCCAAACCACTGCTTTGCAGCTCTTATCCAATAAACATATTATAATGTCATTGCATACACATTTATCATTTAACTGCAATTATTGTAACTAATCTTAAACAATTTGAACTTAGCTAAATCCATAGTCTCCCTATATAGTAGTACTTTTTACCAACTCTAGTTATTCAACCTTAATAAGGTCGAATGGATTGCCTTACATTCTTCAGGTTCAGTTACCAACAATGAGATACATCTATGTCAGCAATCAGACCCCTGTAATAAGAAAGAATAAGTAGAAAAATAAAAATCCTAAGTTGACCCTTTCCTATCCAACTCTAGAATTTGGTAAAACATGTTCGAATGTCCATGCATTTTATTTAATTAATCCCTCCTTAAAAATTCTCTGTACATATATCAGAAAACAAACCGGAGAAAAGCATGTAAGATTTAGAAATAAAACTTAGGTAATTTGAGTTTTTGCTACTAGGTTCCCTAACAAAAACATGGCAAGTAATTTTTTTTTTTTTAACAGTTCAAGACCACATGAATGGGCCTTTAACACATCAGAAACTCTACCTAAGGCCAGTCCTCAAATTTTATAGGTACCTGAGTTAGAGAAGGTGCCAATCTGCCAATATGCCTCAGAGAGATCCCTCTTTAGCTGCAGACTAGGCCCTTAAGAACTAACCACTCAATTCCCTCCTCCTCCTCTCTCCCCCGCTATTTATTCTCTACTCTCTAAATTATTCTCTAGGGGACTACACATGTCCCCTTCCTATTCTTTTCCTTTCCCATTCTGCTAGGAAGCAGCCAGGTCACCCTGCTGCCCATGGTCCCCACTACCACTTCTCTTACACCTTATGAGTAGGAGGTCTAAGAAAATTCAAACCAGGAGTAGTTATCAAATGCATGCAGCATGCAGAATTGCAGAGGTGCAATGTATTCATAACACCACCTTGAAGTTGACATGAAATTCATTTGGCTTTATTTCATATATTGAGGCTACTATGCTGAGCTGAAAGGAAAATAAGATTAGAAGCACTTTTGACAATGTTATGCAGAAATTAAAACTGAAGTCCCATTGTGTTAGGTAGCAGGGGTAGGGGATAAAAAGGGAATTATAGGGGTCAGGTTGTTAGAGAAAAGACAAAAAAAAAAAAAGGGGCTGAGGTGGCAAGGCAGTTGATTATATATAGAATAGGGGGGCAGGCAGTGGAAGTCACGCAGAGTCTTTTATCATGAGTGGCTTTTAGGAGCTTCCTTGCTCTGGAAAGGAGCACTTGTGCTCTGGAATGGGAGACTTGGTCTCTGGTGCATTTCTTTTCTTTCTTTTTAGTTTCCAGTTGTTGTTCTGTATTTTCCTTCTTTCTGGTAATACAATCCCAGTTTCTCTTTGATTATAATCTGGTTCCTAACACATTGTGCAATGTTCAACAGCTAATCCTCTACAAAAGCAAAGGGAGTGCATCAAATAGACACATTTTTTTTTTATCTTTTTCATGAGAAAACTTAACATTTACAGGTCAATTTCCACTTCGCTAGTATGTATCTAATTCACTGGCTCTTCTTCCTTTTATGTATCAACAAGTTCAAATCTCATAATATAAATAATACATAATCAGAACTTCTCTCTATTACACAAGATCTCAATATAACAATTTTCCCTACCCTGAGGCACACTTTCGTGAATTGAACAATGGCTTAACTGTTTACTATTGTTTAAATGGTGCATTTGTTAAAAGTTTCCTTGCAAAGGATATCTGAAGAATAAACTTAAGAAAACAATTTTAATTTTAACTGGACCCTCAGTTTGAAAACAAGAGTGATAAGTAACTTATAGTATAAAGCGTAAACCCGATGATTTAATAGGTATCTCAGTTAACAATAGAAGAAACTGAATAAAGGGAATAAACAGGACAAAAAGAATAGCAGAAGAGCACCAATTCTTAAATTTATGAAATATATTTTAATAAAAATCCATAATATAAGAATGTCAGAAGGAAATTTAAACTGCTAATGAAGATTAACAACAGTAAAACAGAAGAAAAATGTCACCAGCTTCATAAACACATCAGACAAAAAATAAGAAACCTTACATTATACGTATTTTTGGCATCCTGGAGAGCTCAGGGGGAAGATATCCTGATAAGTTATTATTGTCAAGAAGGCTGCAGATCCAAAGACACATCATGACAAATAAGGATTAAATAGAACCAAGAAAGATATGTTGATGGCTTCAATTCAATAACTGATGTCCAACAACAAACTTACAGGTGAACAAGGCTTGGTAAGCGGGAAAGCTCTGGTGGGATTTGCCCAGTAAGAGAATTATTGTTCATATGACTGCTCCATTTTTTTTTTTTTTGGGGGGGGGGGAGAAGGGAGGGAGGGAGGAGGAGGAGGATTAGAAAGTCAGATAAAATGGATAAATTTATTCATACTTAAACTGTTTTTTCATAATAAAGAACTCACAAGTGCTTTGTCATATTCAAGTTAGCAAATGATGCAGGCACAGGTCCAGTTATTTGGTTCTGATCAATTTGTATTCTGTCCAGGTTTGGAAAATAACCAAGCTCCTCTGGCAGATGACCTGTTAATTGATTTCCATTCAGAAGCCTACAGAAAAAGAACATTTTGTATGAGAAAGAAAGCAGTCATGATGTTTACGTTGAGGTTAAAATATTAGTCAATTTCTAATTATATCAACACTTGAATTCTTTCCCCTCTTTGAATCAGTATTAGAATTAATTTACTGAAACCACATAAAATTCTAAAATAATGGATTAACAAGCTTATTCGTATAATAGTATGTCTGAACGAGTTAGGATTTCCTTAAGTAAGAAATAAATGAGTTATTTAACAATATATCAGTGATCAACGTGTTGCTCAAAAGGGAAGGCTCAACTTACAAGAGTACCAAACTTTTGATGTTGCCTATTTCCTTTGGTATACTCCCACTTATGTTGTTCCACATAAAGTTCCTTTCAAGAATTAAAAGAAAAGCACGTATCAGGGGAAGAAAAGAAAACCTTAAGCACTTAAGGTTGGAATTGTGGAGATATCTATGTCAACAATATTCTTAAGCATAAGTGGCATCTTGGAACTGCAAATTGGAAATTGTTTACATATATAAAGAGGTTTCATTCTAGACATCCATGCAAACACAGTCTTACAATATTTCCATATAAGACAAGCTGCCAATCTCTGGTGCCAAAGTTCCAGACAAATTAAAATTCAGCAGTCGCCTACACACAGACAAGAAAAACAAAATAAATAATGCAAGAAAAATATAATTCTGAAATAAATGTGTCAAAATGAAATTAATCAAAGATCTCTTTAAAGCTTAATATTCTTACATGAACAAAAAAGACTAATTTATTTCCTTGATCCAAAAAAAACAACACTAATGTATTTCATTTTATACATGCATTAAGTAGAACCGATGCCAAAGATTCAGAATAGTACCCTTGTGGGCCCAGAGTTCCACAATTTCTTATGTATAATTATAAACTATAGACAAACTTTTTTGCTCTTGATAACTATGGTAATGGAAACATATACTTTTCAATTTGGCTTTTACAAATCAGAAATCTAAAGTATGAGACTAAAAACATACAATTCTTGAATATGTAGATAGCCATCAACTAATGTTCTATTGAAGCACAAAATTCCTGTCCAGTTAGATGTACATGGATCTCCACGATTCCAGTTACTCAGATTTCCATAAGGATCAATCAAACTCTCCTTGATGGCTTTCAACGCATCAACTGCAAGTGGATCATCATATCATTAATAGAACTAACAAAAACAACCTTACACAATACACATTATTTGGAATGATGATTTTTTTACCACCTAAACCTAGTAATATTTTAAACAAGTAGAGCTCTGTACATGAAGCTCGCAGTAAGTTATTTTTTTAAAGATTTTTATATAAACATCAATAATGAATCCAATGAGTGATAAAAACCAAACATGATTTGAGTCTTGTCAATGCAAGAGAAAACAAGATTTATGGATGTAATTAAGCTGAAAAGTCAATAACAAGTTGAAATGTCTATATCTTATTGGATGGAAAACACGAACATAATACCTGCATATTTTGCTAATAACTTTACTTATTGATATTTTTCACAATAAAAATGCATAGGAACAAACTAAAAAAATTGGCATATTCGTTTCCTAGTAGATGACAGATCTCCTGGAAGTACTCCCAATATAATTGCTATCACTCCTAGAAAGCTTCAAAATCTTAATATAGGTGTAGACCATCAAACACAAAATAGAGGGGAAAAAAACTACCTTCAGTGGGGTCGGTTACAGGATTCTGCGCGGCAACCAGCAGCAAATAGCAACACAACCATAAGCTAAAAACAACTCCATACTTCGAACCCTTTGAAAGATACATCTCAATAACCAGAAATCACCAGACTTGTGATATATCTCTGACGAACAAGACAAGCAGGGTGTTTTTCTTGCCCTAATAACGACAAAAACAGTAAGAAACACATATGGCTGTAAATTCGAAACTAACCCCATGTATGCAAATGGGGAATATAAAACTTAAAACGAGACCGTTACCCAGTAGTTGTATAACATATGAAACCTGCCAATTCGAAAACAAGGGCCAAAATGATTCTTACTTGCGAGCCAATATTATATATCAAGCCCACAGTGACAAATGGCCAAAACTAAAGTACCAGAGAAGAAGTAGTAAGCATCATCGAGAGCGATTTGAATATCAAACCTCAAGGGTAGTAAATTTTTGACCAGGTCGCAGATGCAGCGGAAATCATTATGGTTGATGACGATGGCCATCCCTTTCCTAATCGAGGACGCCATTCGGAATTAAACAATCGGAAAAATCTTCTGGAATGGAATTAGCGCTTTTGACTTTCTGCAATCTCAAAAATGCAGAGAGATGAAATTGAACACTTCAATATGATAATCGATAATCAATCTCAAAAAACAAAAACAAAAAATGAAAGGCCGTTGGCCACGCTTACCTAAAAATTTGGCGGCAAGCGCAGAGTTCAACGTACGCGCTAATATATCTAAATTGTAATTGATAATCAATTATCAAAAAAAAAATTCTAAATGATCAGATATAAGTATACTTTTTATATTTTTGTTACCAAATTTTTCAATAAAAAATTATAACACTTATAAATTTAAAAAAAAATCCAAGTGATAATAAATTATAAGACTTTTTTCGAAAATTAGATAATGATAATAAATTATATACTTATCATATTTTATTGAATAATCTAATGATAATAACAACTATATTAAAACTGCATGTAAATTGTTTCTAATTTTAAAATGTAATGAATTAATAAGTGCAATCATTACCTTTATCAATCTGTGTTTTTCTCTACAAATATTCGTAGTTTACCTTGAGTTATAATACAGTTTATCAATCATGACACGTACAGAAATTAAACTCAATATATTTTATGTCAATTAAAATATTTAACTACGCTGATAAACTTGGACCTTGTGCTCGACTATTATTGAAATATTTTGGTGTAAAATGAAAATATGAAAGGTGTGAAATATATTTTAAATTTCTTTTAAGAAGGAAATTTATACCCAACAAAATAAATTATATTTAATTTCAGATTTTTGTGATTATTATATATTTTATCAGTTAAGGCCCCTAATCATTAATATAATTATTAACGAACAAGTCATTATATTGACCTTTGAATGGTATCATTACCATTAATTTAATTCTAACATTTAACTAAAAAAAAAAACGTAATCCTGATATTGACTTTGACCTCGACTGGTTGATAGATTATATTTCCAATTGAAGAGTATTTGTATGATACGTTGCATTTTAAAGCTTTACGTTAGCTGCTGTTAAATATTTACATTGTTAATAGTGTGTCACCTTGAACAAGAATATTCTAGTACATCAATTTTGTTATTGTTTCCTTAAAGCGTTTTTTTTAAACATTAAAATAAAAATAACAATAATAATAATTTCAATGACTAAATTGATTACAATGACATTTCATGAAAATTTAGTTTATTGTTAATAAATTGTTTTATATCTTGGATTTAATTTGTTCTTTTAAATATCAACGGCTTTCTTTTTTGTCCAAATTTAGTTGTGATCAATAATATTGCAATAGATTGGTTTTACTTATTAGTTTTTTTTTTTATGTAGCGTTTTGCTAAATTTTGAATATAGTACTAGTTTAGTCTTCAAAAAATTATATTTATCTTAATTTTATTCTTGAAATATCAAACATCTAAATCTAGTATTTAAATAGTACATTTATTTCAATTTATTGTTTTTGGATTGTTAAATCATTAAATTTTACATTTATCATTGCTAAAAGTTATTTTAATAAGACAAAATGATCAAATTAATGCAAACATAATATTTTAATAACTAATTGAAAACTTAATATTTTAATGACTAAATTTAGACAATTATAATATTTTAAAGATTAAATTAATAATTTACTCTCAAAATTTTCTATAATAAGTTAATAACTCCAACCAGCTGGTCTGGAAAGCTTCAAAATTTTGAAATGATTTCAAATAAGAAAAAAGAACTCCTAATGGTGATCAAAACTTCAAATTGGGTTACGACCTGGTAAATAATTGATAATACTTGTTCTTTTTGTTTTTCTTTTTAAGACAAGTTATTTTTTGTGTTGTTTACTGGGAATACTATAAAAAAATTCTAATGACAAATCAAAAAGCTGATCTAAACACGGTAATCTAGTTTGTGGCGGGAGGCAACTAAAACCATATTTGCTAGTTTCTAATTTGTCAAATAAATTAACTTTCTTGCCCAAAAAAATTAATTAATTAATTAACTTTGAAAAAAAAACTTAGTTTGAGTTGAAAATTCTAGTGTTTTACGCCTTCTAAAGTTTGAAAATTTACTCCAAACTCTGAAATTGTCACCTTGTAATGTAATGACTAATAAAAATGTTTGTTTATATATCGTTAAATTTTGTTAATATAATTATTCGTGTGCCAATTCACGTTAATTCAACCCTAACCGCTAAATTTAAGTATCATTGCGTGTTATATAAGTGAGTGAATTTTTGTTCACTATTAATACACCTTTATTGTGATTTTTTTTTTAGCATAAATTATATAAACATATAAAAAAAAATGACCAAATGACACATAACTAGATGGGCATCAACCTAACTTCGTGGTATATTAATTAAAAAAATTTAAATATATAAAAACTCAGTCATAAATATTTAAACTAAATTTGTCAAATTAAGATTCCAGTAAAATTTGAAGAAGAGTAACACAACAATTTAATCTTATTTTTTATGTAGATCTTATTTATTTACAATTTCACGTATCTTAAAGAATATCAATGATCAGATAATCAGATCGGATCAGTCAGTTTGATAAAAAAAATTGATAAATCAATTAGGTATTTGGTCTCAAGTTAAACCAAGGAATTGGTGATCAAAAACTTATTAAACCAGTAAAACCAGTCGATTCAACTTTTTTTTAAATTTTTATTTTTAAAAATTTTCACTAAATATTATTATTTATTTCTCAACAAATTTAAGTTATTATGATAATTAATATAAATATATATTTGTGACATGCATTAAATATTTTAATATTATATTATATATTTTAAATACTACTGATTCGATTGTAATTCGATTATAGTTCAATCATTGACTATTTAACTAGTGTTTCAACTGATTTGATTTTCTGAATCTTTGTAAAATATATTTTTCATGATATTTATTCAGACAAACATGGGAAAAAATATATAGTCGAATTTAATCTTCTGAAACTATATATACCTGAAAAAGCCCGCGAAGTATTTATTCGAGCTTGACCGTAAACATGTTGTGTCAATATTGACTAGGTCAGTAATTGATATATGTTTGCTTAAAGCAAATTCTATTTCATTAATTCTAGCCCTAGCCATTGAAATTGAACTCAGATGCAAAATTTGAAGAACAGTTTGATGCAACTGATTGGACGAAATCAGATTTCTTGAGAGCGCCGCAAAGTTGGGTTTATGCTTTTGATTAATGTCATAGATATTTTATTTTTACAGAATTTTAATTTGTCAAAGATCCCTGGGCTAGTTAGGACTTAGTATCATATGGAAAAAAATGTCTGATGTTTTTGGTAGGTTTCGTGGCAGGTTGGATGTGACAATGAGTTAATTACAAACACGAAGCTTCAATTCTATCGATAAGACTTTGTAATCCAATTAATGTATGGATAAGTGGCACTGGCATCTATCCATTTGGCTTTCAATGGATTGGATGTTAAATCAATAGTCACATTATTGTTTTGAGTCATAATTATTTGCAGTTTCATGAATATATGGCATTGTAGAAGTTAATTTGAGAACGAAACACTTATTAATACTATCGCTTAAGTGTTCTATATATAACTACTTCATTAGAACGGCAAATGTTATTTAAATTACATTACTTTTATTATTTTATTTTTGTATACACAGATATGTAGAAATTTAAATTTTTTTTTTTAAAAAAATATCATCTAATTAAATATCTTTCAATTTCAACATTTAATATTCATGAAGAAAGCCTAAGAGTCATAACTTAAGTAGCGCTCTCTTGAAACATGAGACCCAAGAAAGATTCTTATAAGAAAGGAAAATGAATATCGAAATGAAAAAAAAATTATTTAGTATAACGTATAGAGGAAAAAAAATTAAAAGTATGTTTAATTTATAAAAATATTTTTTTTATTTTTAGTCTTTATTTTTTAAAATATATTTTTTAAAACATTGAAAATATATTTTTTATATTTTTATATTTGAGTCTATTTTAAGAAATATTTTTTTAAAAAAATTTTATTAAACTCAACCAAACATATTTTTAAAAATATTTTTTATTTTCAGTGAAAATAAAAATATGAATTGTTTAGTTTGTAAAAATATTTCTTATTTTCATTTTCTGAAACGCTTAAAGATTTTTTTTATATTTTCAGATTTAGACCTATTTTAAAATATTAAACTCAATTAAACATATTTTTAATTTCATTTTTTATTTTTATTGAAAATTGAAACAAGAAATAGCTCAAACAAAACAGGTCATAATGATCAATCGAAACCTGTCCTAATATTTTGTTGGGTATGGATTTTTAAAGAAAAAGAAATAGAAGATTGTGAGAGTAATTTCACTAAATTACTCCTAATTTAAAATGAATAAAAAAAGAAATATTCTTCCTCTGTATTTTCTTGCCTACCAAATGATGGAAAACAATGTTTCCATAGAGTTTTCAGTTTCAGCAGACGGATTTCCCCTACCAAACCCCTGTAAGTTTCAAGAAGTCTGTGGTTGTGGGTTCAATTCATTCTATATCTTTTGTACTTAGCTATCTTGTCTCAAGTATTGTGCTTTCTCTGTGAAAACAAAAAAAATCATGAAGAAAGAGGCAGTTAAAAAAAAAACTCATTTTTCACTATTGTGAAGTATTCTAGATCAAAATTTTAAATGTAATAAGATAATCTAAAGAACAAATAATTAAAATAAGTCGAAGAACGTCAATAACAAATTACAAAAGCAAACAGCAACGCCTGAAGAAGAAAAGAGACAGAGCAGGGTTGAACACTCCAAACAAAAAAGGTACTGTTATGGAATTCGCACCAAATCCAGAAGGGCCTGGAATTTGTAGGAGTAGGCCCTATCAAAACGACAGTGCCGGCTTTTTCCTTAAAGAAAAATATGTAATTATTGGATTTATAGATTCAATGGTCACCATTCCATTAGTTTTTTTTTATTTTTTACTATTAATTTTTTTTTTGTTTTAAAAAATTTTATTTTTATAGACTTATTTGAAAAAAAAACTTTAAATAAATCACAATATATTTTTTTAAATAAGTCCATAGATACACAAAAAAAATATTAGAATTTATCTAAAATTTTTTAAATTAAAAAAAAAAACATTATAGATCAAATGGTCATGTGTTTTTCTCTTAAAAAAAGCAAGAGAAAAGTAGGTACTCCCAATCCGCCCCCACCACATAGCCTTTCATGATCCACGTGGAAAACAACAACCGACTGAGTTCATTTTCATTTCTTAGCATTTATATACTCATTTACTATTATTATTGTCCATATTTTGTTATATAATTTAATTTAACTTTTCTTAAAAGTTTCCTAATATAATTTGAATAATAACTCAAGTATATTTCAAATTTTAAGTGAATTTATTTATTTGTAAAAATGTAAATAAAAATATTATTAAATTATTCAGTTCAATGAAAAGTATATTAACTATTTGGACAAATTACACATAACCCCCCATAAATCTTGAAAATATTTATAATTTATTCTCATGAACTTTCAAACGTAACAAAAGACTCTTTTTAACTTTCAAATATTTGAACCATTGACTAACGATTAATTTGATAGTCAGCCTAATAGAGCGAGTATTTTACAAATATTTAAAAATTGAAAGAGATATTTTACTAGGCTTAAAAGTTCATAAAGGTAAATTGTGATGACTCAAAAGTTCATAAATGTTATATGTAATTTTCCCTAAATAATTTCAACCCAAACCATTTTACACTACGTGTAAACATATAATTGGTTGGTGAGGTACACAGCAAGCTCTTCCAATAATCTAGTATGTTGAGGCCAAGATTGGGGACTTGGGCCCTCTGCTCTGTAGAGTAGAGTGCTCATTTATTTAACAATAATTTTTTACTTTTAGCAACAAGTAAAATTGTTGCTAAAAGTAAAAATTATGACTAAATCACTATTTTGCAGAGCTGAAGCCCCGGTCTCGAGAGTGGCACAGCGATTAGTGAATCTGCAAGCTCAAAAATATCTATCATACGCGATAAGATTTTTGTGCTGCTTATGAAAAGTGTAAAGCATTTTTGTCCATTACATTTGTTTGATACTTTCAATTTCGTTTCATACCACCTTTATAACTAAAAAGGTGTTAATTTTATTTCAACTAGTATTGTGACGACCCGTGCGATGCACACATTAACACAAATATTATAATTTTATTTATTAAATAAATAAAAATAATTAAAATATATCAAAGAATACATGTACAGAAATAATAAGATATTCAAGTCATATTAAGATACATATAAGATAATTTATTGGATACAAATACCTTGAAAATTGAATGTAAATAACGTCAAATAAAAATAAAAACAAAGTATTTGTCACGTCCCAATTTTGAGCATGTGAATAATTCTATAAACTAGAGGGTATACTCCTATGGTATCCCATAAAATCTCTTATCAGTACTAACGTATAACATAATTTTTTAGGAAAGATATTTTTACATATATACATATAAAAAGTTCAACATAGTGAAGCAGTAAATACAAACCAAATATCATACAATATGATACAATTTTTCAAGTCTAGGTGACCTATAGAGGTTACAGAGCATTCTTAAACTTTTGGATTCAAGCTCTCCAGACAACATGGAAAGTATTCCCAAGGAATATTAATCCTCATGTGGATTCCCTTCATTCTCAATCACTGTATCTAAAAAAATATTCATACAGAGTGAGAGTTCATCAAAACTCAGTGACTAAATGACTATGCAATAAATATGTCACAAGTACAAATAACACAATTATTATCACAATAAGAACAGTTATATTCATATTCAGGGTCTCTATACCTCTGTATTTGATTTATGTTTAAGGATTCAGTTCCCGTTGTATTTATGTTCACAATTATTACATGCATCGGTATCTTGGGGGATCAAGCCCTCAACCATTCCATGTGTATAATTTCATGTATTGGTATCTTGGGTCAAGCCTTCAACCATTCTATATGTATAATTTCATGCATTGATATCTTGGGTCAAGTCATCAACCATTTCATGTATATATTTGCAATCATAATCAACATAACAATAAATTTGATTATCTAGCTATCATCATTAAATAGGAAATCTAATTGTGATATGAGGTGGGATTTATATTGTACTTGGAATAAAAGTAAATAAAATCGGTTAACAAGGTCATCCACTCACATAGATTCCGTATCCAAGTCACTTTTCTGAGTTGCTACAGAGAATAGTACGTAGCTGAATTTCAGGTTCCGCTACAGAGATTTTCATGAAGATCAGATATAGAAAGTCATAATTGCTTTTGTACCAAAATATTATTTATACATACGATTACTATTTATACGTACGGATATTATTCATACGTATGGTTACTATTAATACCAAAATAGTGAATATAAGCTGAAAAAGAGTACACCAGGAAAGTTCTCAGGAAAGAGTGGAGGGTCGCAATGGACACACTTAAGTACCAGGTATTTTCTTAGCCAAAACTTTCCTATACATGTATTCTTCACAGTTTGTATTCTATTTTGATAATCAGATAATCAAAATAATGTATAGGCAGCTAAAGACATTTTTTCTGATGTAAAAGATCAACTAAAGCTGCAACCACAGAGCATACTTAATAATATAACTTCTACAATAAAAATGGCATAGTATCCTCACATTGGATCTAGGTTAGGGAAGAAAGACATAGAATTTCAGAGCCATAATGTCGAAGCAAGAGAAGTTTTGAGGAGAGGAGAGAAAAGAAACTAAAGGTGTGAGTTTATAAGTGAAATGAAAGAGCCTGTTTATAGGATAAGTCATGATATTATGCGCTAATAAAATATACATTTTACTATGCACTTTAATAATTTAATTTAATATGAACTTTAATAATTTAGTTTATTATACGCTTTAATAATTTTATTTACTATGCACACGTGATTTTCTCGACGGTGGCAAATTATTAGTTACTATTGTGAACTAAAAGAAAAATTATCCTTTATTCTAAACTTTTAAATTTCTTTTTACTTTTGTCCTTTTCAATTTAGTCCCTAAGGGGATTTTCTCATATAAAACATTCCCATTTTCTTTCAGATTCCACTTATGCTCAAGTCATATTTTATCCAAGGTATAAATTTCTTATCATAACATCCATCATATCCCACAATTTATGCAATCTATAAATGAAAATTCGCATTTTTAACAATATACAAAAACAAGTTTACAAAAATTAAACAGATAAAAAAATTATTTTCTCCAAAATAAATCTATCGTAATTATTGAATACTTAAGACATGTATTCTTCATAGTTTATATTATATTTTGATAATCAGAGAATCAAAATAATGTATAGGCAGCTAATGACAATTTTTCTGATGTGAAATATCAGCTAAAGCTGTAACCACAGAGCATACTTAAAAATATAACTTCTACAATAAAAAGGGCATAGTATCCTCACCTTCGATCTAGGCTAAGGAGGAAAGTTATGACTAAGAAAATACCTGATACTTAAGTGTGTTTATTGTGATCTTCTACTCTTTCCTGAAAACTTTTTTGGTGTACTCTTTTATAGCTTATGTTCGCTATTTTTTATATGAATAGTATCTGTATGTATGAATAGTAACCATACGTATGAATAGTGTCTATATGTATAAATAATAATAGTATATATGAATTGTATCTATACGAATAATATTTGTATGTATAGATAGTAATAGTACATATGAATAGTATATGTACATATAAATAGTATCTATGCATTTGAATAATATATATATGTATGAATAATAATCATACGTATGAATAGTATCTGTACGTATAAATAGTGATCATATATATGAATAGTATTTTGGTACAAAAGCAATCTTGACTTTCTATATTTGATCTTTGTGAAAATCTCTGTAGCATAACTTGAAAACTAGCTACGTACTCTTATCTGTAGCAACTTGAAAAAGTGACTCGAATACAGAATCTATGTGATTTGATGACCTTGCTAACCGACTTTATTTACTTTATTTCCAAGTACAATATAAATCTCACCTCATATCGCAATTAAATACCATATTTAATGATGATAGATAGATAATGAAATTTATTGTTATAATTATGATTAAAATTATACACATTGAATGGTTGAAGGCTTGACCCAAGATACTAATGCATGAAATTATACATATTGAATGATTGAGGGCTTGACCTAAATACCAATGCATGAAATTATACACATGGAATAGTTGAGGGCTTGATCCCCTAAGATACCAACGCATGAAATTATACATGTAATGGTTGAGGGCTTGATCCCCTAAGATACCAATACATGTAATGATTGTAAACATAAATACAACGAAAACTGAATCCCTGGACATAAATCAAATACAGAGGTATAGAAACCCTGAATATGAATATAACTATTCTTATTGTGATTATGATTATGGTATTTGTAACACATTTATTATTACACAGTCATTTATTCAATGAGTTTTGATGAACTCATACTCTCCATGAACATTTTTTAAAATATAGTGGATGTGAACGAAGAAAATCCACAGGAGGATTAGCATTCCTTGATGATACTTTTCATGTTGTTTGGAAGGCTTATGAATCTAAAAGTTTAGAAATGCTATGTAATCTATATAAGTCACCTAGGCTTGAAAAATTGTATCGTACTATATAGAGTACGCAACTGAATTTCAGGTTCCGCTGCGGAGATTTTCATAAAGATCATATATAGAAAGTCATGGTTGTTTTTGTACCAAAATACTATTCATACGTATGATCACTATTCATATATATAGATAATATTAATACATATGGATACTATTTATACGTACGATTACTATTCATATATACAGTTACTATTCATACCGAAAATAATGAATATAAGCCGTAAAAGAGTACACCAGGAAAGTTTCCAAAAAAGAGTGGAGGGTTGCAATAGACACACTTAAGTACGAGGTCTTTCCTTAGCCAGAACTTTCCTAAACATGTATTCTTCACAGTTTGTATTCTATTTTGATAATCAGATAATCAAAATAATGTATAGGCAGCTAAGGACAGTTTTTCTGATGTAAAAGATCAGCTAAAGTCGCAACCACAGAGCATACTTAAGAATATAACTTCTACAATAAAAAGGACATAGTATCCTCACCTTTGATCTAGGCTAGGAAATAAAGACATAGAATTTCATAACCCTAACCTCGGAGTAAGAGAAGTTTTGAGGATATGAGAGAAGAGAAACTGAAGGTGTGAGTTTATAAGTGAAATGGAAGAGTCTATTTATATGAGAAGTCAAGATACTATACACTAATAAAATATTCATTTTACTATATACTTTAATAATTTTGTTTACTATGCATTTTAATAATTTAGTTTATTATACACTTTAATAATTTGATTTACTATTCGCACATGATTTTCTTGGTGACAAATTATTAGTTACTATTGAGAACTAAAGGGAAAATTATCCTTTTTTTTAAACTTTTAAGTTTCTTTCACTTTTGTCATTTTCAATTTAGTCCCTAAGGGGATTTTCTCATATAAAACATTATTTTTCTCTCAGTTTCTTTCAGATTCCACTTATGCTCAAGTTATATTTTATCCAAGGGATAAATTTTATATCATAATATCCATCATATCCCACAATTTATGCAATGTATAAATGAAAATTCGCATTTTCAATAATATGAACAAACAAGCATACAAAAATTAAACAGATAAGAAAATTATTTTCTCTAAAATAAATTTATCGTAATTTTTGAATACTTATAACTTAAAAATATAGTGAGTATTACAATATTATATAAATTAATTTAGATAAATATATTAATTAATGATGAAAATGAGTTAAAATAAAAGTTATTAACCTAATAAGTCAGCTAAGATCAAAATCTTTGTCTTCCTTTGACTACTTCTTCTATTTCTACAAATATACATTTAGATTAGCAACAATAAGTTTATTGAAATTTAAAACATAACTTACATACCCACAAAATTTTAAAACAATAAAAAGAAGATAACCAAGGGATGAAATATACATCACATCTTAACTTTAAAATTTAATACTTTAAATCCTAAATTAGCATTCAATCAATTCACATACATGTAATCTCAGCCTTGTCTAAAGTTTCTCTTCATAGGGATGGCTCTACCCTTTGCTTACAGTAAGTCTAAAAGGAATTATTCATTAATCCTATTAGATGAGAAAATCAAAAAAATTTAATTTAAAAATAGTCAAATTATATTATTCAAATACAAGTAATTACTTCAATGACATCTTTTTTTAGACTTTGATCTTTCTCATGATCTGCTTTCCTCAAGAAAATGTAATAATAGAAACAGCAAAGCGAAACTAGAATTAGAAAACTAGAACAATGTAGAAATGAAATACAACACACAGGAACAAAAAATCAGAAGACAAAAAACAAAAACATAAATGAACCAGAAACATAGAAAACAACAATGAAGAACGAACACATAAATGAAAAAAGTAGAAAAAAAAATGAAGGAACGAAAGAGAAACAGAAAATAAAAAATCACAATCGAATGAATAGTAATTGCGAATGTAAACAGTAAGTGAACTGTATAGATCAGAAAAAATAAATAAAAAGAAAACTAAGTTATCATACCAAATGATGTGAGAGAAACATTACTTTAAAGCTTTGATAATAAATAGTCATTGTTGTCATTCATCCATGTAAGGGAAGAAGAAGTAAAATCAAAAAGAAAAAAAATGAAAATTGTGTGAGAGAAAGAGATATGCAAATATAGATAAGATATTCGAAAGAAATACATAAATATCTACATTGATTTTAAATTTTAAAATTTTAATTTTGAAAAACAAAAAAGCTTTCAAATTGGCCTATAGTGATGGTCACTTTTTAAAAACCTATACATGAAGATAGGAGATTGACCATTGATAATTTATAGTTTGAGCTAATGAAGGTAATTTTAAATTTTATTATAATTATTTAAGAAGAGAAATAAATAATATGAGCACTTATAGGTTAGTTTTTATATAGCAATTAATTATTTGTATGTAATAAATGCTAATTTACCAAATAACAACATATTATATTTCAATTGAAAATTTTATCTAATTTATCAATTATATAGCAATTATAGCAATTATATAGCAATTTACCATAACTTTTTAAATTCATTTAATGTGATTATATGACAATTATATCAATTATATAGCAATTACATAGCAATATACCTTAATTTTTACAAATTCATTTAATGTGATGTGATTAATTTACTAAATTTATTCATTTAAATTTATTTTATTATAATAATTTAATAACCTACCAACAATTAATGCCCTAGAGTATAATTGGTTTAGTTTATTATATAGATTACTAATATCATTAAAATTATTAACCAAAAAATTAACTGTCACATCCCAAAACTTACATGTGATATAAACATAAAATACCTAGGGTGTACCTCCGTGGTACCCCATAATCTCTGTGAACATTCTTAATATCCATAATTATGTGAATCATAAATATTCCAAGAAAGATATTTTGTATACATATTCAGAAAATGTTCAACCTTCAAACACTATACAGTACTATACAACCTCCCAAGCCTAGGTGACCTACTAGATTACAGAGCGTTTTCTAATCCTTACCAATTGTTTACCAGACAAAAGTGGAGTATATCCTTAAAAGCTATAAATTCTTCTCCTCAACCACTGTATCTGAAAAGATAATCATAAAGAGTGTGAGTTTATCATAACTTAGTGAGTAAACAACTGTACATGAAAATATCATAAGCACAAACACCACATTTACTAATACAATCAATCTATCATTTATTGTAAATAATTATAGTATTACACTTGTCTGAATTTGCGTATGATTTCTTGTGTGATCAATCCCTCAATCACTTTGCATTATATGCCATAGATACTTGCACTGAGTGACTTGGGAATTTAACCCTCAAACTCTTGGTGCATAAGTTTCATAGTTATACACTGAGTTGTATGGGACTCTAACCCTTTCAAACTCGTGCATAGGTCTTCACATTTATACACCGAGTAGTATGGGACTCTAACCCTTTCAAACTCGTGCATAGGTTTTCACAATTATACACCGAGTAGTATGGGACTCTAACCCTTTTAAACTCGTACATAGGTTTTCACATTTATACACCGAGTAGTATGAGACTCTAACCCTTTCAAACTCGTGTATTAGATCTCGTAGATCTTTTGCTCATCAATAAAATAGTGACAATTTATCACAATATAATTACTATGAAATAAATGAATTTACACATACTTTTATTCCCTTGAATGTCTATCATCAACCATAACAATCATCATATATTATCAACAGCGAGACTGATTATTTCTCACTTCAATAATGTTATAAACAAGACTTGTGTTGTACTTTATCTAATAAGATCACATTAATTTAGTAAGTCTATTCACTTACAAAATGTTCCAATTTATTCAAGGAACAATCACATCTAGTTCTTTAGTCAACTAGAGAAATCAATTCTCAAAGGTAATAAAATACCTTCCAATAATATTGTACTTTTTCTCAACCTGAACACACACTGATAATCTTCTCAATTTCACAAATAACGCAAATGGGATTTATATTGTGCTTTGACTAATTTATTAAATTAATTTTGCAAGGTTGCCTACTCACCTGGATTCCACGCTCTCAGCGCTCCCACCTTGCGCCCCAAACATCCCTATTGTAACCAGGTAAAAACCATTAGGGTTACAAAATAGAGAAATTTTCTATCACTACTCTCGACCTTTACTCACATCTTAAGCCATAACTCCTAACCGGTAATGAATTTCTAAATGACATTTATACCATTGGAAACTAGACTCAAAGAGCTTTCCAACGATATAAAGTTTGCCCAAAACGGAGTCCGGATGAAGAAGTTATGACTGATTGAAAAATAAACTAAAATTTCCCGCTACACTTGGCGCCTGGGCGCCAATTCCTTCTTCTTCCCATCTCACCTTGGCGCCTAGGCGCCACGATCGCGACCCCTTCGCGATTTCTCTCGGTTTTGGCCTAAATCTGGCCAAATCTTCACCGTTTTTCATGATTTCTTCCATGGGATCTCACCCTTAATGTCTAAGGAGCATTTAGACACCAAAATCACCAATTTTAATCGAGAAACGAAACTGGAATCTCGATTTTACCTCAAACACTCTTAAAACTAGAAAATAGAGAAAAGCTTAAGAAATAGAAATTTCTACCTCGATTCCTTGCTTTCCCTATGTTACTTGGCTCCTAGAGGCTCGCCCCGTAGCCCGAGATCCACCCTCCAAAGCCCGGTTGTAGAGTTGGAGTGTAGAGAGAGAAATTAGAGAGAAGGAAGAGAGAAGGAGAGGAGAGAAAGTGAATAGAGAGAGAGGAAAGGAGAAAAATGAATAAAAAAAATAGGTGAGGCCACCTATATACTCGCCCGGGGTGAAATTATCACTTGCTTTGCAATTGACCCTCAGTCAAGACTAACAAAAGCAAATTCATAAAATCTCACCTCAGGTGTTTCTAAATCCTAGGTGCCCCACAGATTTTCTTATTTCACTTTAGTCCCTCTCAATTCTCAAACTCCACTTTAACCCCAAATCTATCATCCTTTCGGTACCAGACTCATAATTCATTCCCATAAGCTCTATTCTTCTTCTCGTGTTCCTACTTGGTCATTTCTCAAAAGTACTCCATATTTTCTTTTCTTTTCATTTTAGTCTTTGAGAATTTGTAAAATGTCCCAAATTAAAATTTTTGAAATTTCTATTTCCAAATTTCCTTCACTAATTCAAAAAGAACATATCTCATGTAATTAAATTTTTCAATAAACTTCAAATAGACTTTAAATATTCATGAAAATTCTTGGGATATTACATTAACATGGACAATAACTTATTAAATATTGTTAGCATCTAATTTTAAATTTCAATTTCATCCTTCATGTTGAAGGTAAGTTTTAATTTTACTCCCTATGTTTAAGAAAAATTTCAATTTTGTCCCTTAAATTTAAAATAAGTTTTAATATCATTTCTCTTATGTTAGGGTAAGTAAGACAAAATTAAAACTTACCTGTACAAATTTAAAATTTATCTCAAATGTAATGGACGAAACTTATCTTCGAGGATTAAAATTAAAATTTAAAATTATATCTTAGCAATATTTGATGAGTTATTGTCTGTATGTGAAATTACATTAGTATTTTTCGTTAATAGTTTTAATTGTATTAGTAATTAAGATAAAATTGGCACATTTTATAATTAAGTAACATAAGATAAACCTATAAAATAAAATTGAAACTTAAAGGAACGAAAAGAACTTTTGCCTAAATGTACAGAGACATGGATTATCTAGAGCCAGGGCAATCGAGAGGTTAACGATGATAAAGAGTCAAGACAATTACCTGTAAACAATACAATTTACAATTTCGATATTCAATTCAAATTGAAAGTTAGAAGTCTGAATAAATAGAATAACAATATTCAATGACATACTTGGTTAGAACGTAAGAGTTATGACAATTATGCTTCACAGAAAGATTGGGATTAATTGCGCTTCATGAAAAGCCATGTTTGCGATCTTCTTAAAAATGAGAAGTTAGCTATTAGTGCCATGTTTCTTAAATGGCATCTGCAATAAGTCACAGAAAGGAACAATTTCATCGGGATGGGATCGGGACAATTACCGTGCTTAACCTTTAGCAACAGTTAAAATTATAGTCAAAACTTTTTTAGCAATGAATTTAAAACCGTTGCTAAATTAAAACCTTTGCTAAAAATTTTAAAGAATAAAAAAAATAATTTTTAACAATAGTTTTAATCATATAGCAACATTAAAAGACAAACATGATATTTGTCCAAATACTTGATCCGCTCTCAATTTCATGAGCTATGTGTCTTATAATTCTTCTGGATCGAGTTATTAGGTTGAGTCTATATTATGATTCACAAACTTTTATTTGCATTTTGATAAACAAATTAAATAACAATTTTAAAAGTTTAGAATTAAATTCAATCACAATTTAAAATTAGACTATATAATCTTTTTAAAAAATAAGCTCCATAATAAAATATAAATGACTTTAATTTGAAATATTTAATACCACATAAATATCAAGAATAAACTCCTTAATGGACCAAAATCCTCTCATGTTTTATCCTTGTTCTATCTAGATCTTCAGATCATAAAAAATGACGACTCAAATTAAGCTGTAGTTAAGAAAAAAAAACTCAAGAGAAGAAAGGTTTAGGAAGAGTCTTGAATCATCCATTCTATATGGAATAGGAAGATTATATCATGGGAGGGTTATGTATCTAGCCGACATACCGGTTGGAGAAATGATGATATATATTTTTTAAATTACTTATTACTATTGATCGAATTGAACAATTAATATTAAACACCGATAACTTTGGAGTTGAAGTCGTCTAAAGTGACCCCATGAAAGCGTACATGTGGCTTTGAGACTGAACCACAGCCACCCGTTTTCTAGTGGAGGAGATATCTCCTGCGGCCGTATTCATCCCCTACCATGCATGCACCCCCATGACCCTACATCTACACTCCCTCCACGTCTGCTATTACTGTCTTCAACCAACAACCCCCACACAAAAGACAATCCCTCATGCATCTTTTCCAAATTGTTTGACGTTATTTATCTTACACAATCACTGCATTTTCCATTTTCTAAAAACCTTTTTTTTACACTATAAAATAGGAGTTTTCTTAGGCGGGTCATGTCTATCTGTCTCATCATTTATATAAACATGTAAGTAAAAAAAATTGCTCTTTCTTATACGGCGTATTTAATGTAGGTATCTTACCAAACATGCCTCCTTGCAATAAGCTTCGGGCTCGTCAAGATGAGTTGTTTTTCTGTTTAGTATATATTGATATTCTTTCTCTTTAAGCTAAACATTTACTACAGGGGCATCCAAAGACAGGTACTCTGCAAGGGAAGAAGTGCACTATTAATAGGTGTTGTCAAGAAGTTACCGAAGCCTTCTAGTCGAATTTTAGCCATCTATTGAAATTTATCGTACGATTTAGAATGCACATGTCTTTTGAATGCACAATGAAGAATATACAGACGGCCAGAATCTACTTAAAAGGTTTGAAGAATTGGAACGGATCTACACGCACCATTGAAGAGGGTCTCAAGTCCCAACCCAGTTGCGGAGGCCATGTAGAATTAATTCTGTCCATTTCTGGATGCCAACTCGCGTTTGTGTAGGAAGCAGATTAGGGAATAACGAAAAATTACTTACAGGTAATATGAAAGAAATTATATAAATTGTTATTCAAAATAAAATGTATATTTATTTGGTCAGAATTTAATTCGATAACAACATTTATCGAGCTATAATCTTTAGAAATTGATCTATTCGGTATTTAATATTAAATGACAGATTAAATGATAAGAAAGGATAGTTTTAGTAAGAAAAAGAGTTAACACAAATATTAGAAAAAAGCAAGTCACGAGTCACGAGTCACAAGTGACAAATGACAACACAGTCAAGATGAAGCTACAGTATTACAATGTCCTATAAGCTTCAAAATCTCTGTACATCAAACACAGCATAACATGCATATTATCTGAACTACTCCCTCTCCTGGGCTGTCTCTTTCGGCCACCATAACGAGACCAATCAAATCCCTTCTATGGCGGATCCCAACACCACCAGACTCTCCCTTGCCATGGAGAGAACCGGCCAGTGGTACTCCAATCCTGCCACTCTAACCCCCATGTTTGATTTTTTATGTATAAATTCTACTGATGAAAGGGGGAAAAAAAAACGATAGACATGATATAATACCATACATTCATGATTCATTTTGTGTATTGACAGGGTTTTCTCTCAAGATTTACCTTCTGATGTTGTAGTTTATGTTGGAGATACGAGTTTATCCCTCCACAAGGTACCAAAACTGCTTGTTCCGTCTCACTTTTTGGGTCTATGATTTTGTGAACGTAAATAGTTCTTTTTCTTTTGGTTAATGGGGCAGTACATGCTGGTGTCCAAGAGTAATTACATCAGAAGACTTATAAAGGAATCCGAAGATAGTGATATCACTAGGATCGACCTCTCCGACATACCTGGGGGTCCAAAAATCTTCGAGAAAGCAGTCAAATTCTGCTACGGTGTGAACTTCGAGATCACCGTTCACAACGTTGCCCCCTTGTATTGCGCAGCCGAGTACCTCCAAATGACCGACAAGTACTGCCCGAACAACCTCGCCGGCCGTACAGAAGACTTCCTCTCTCAGGTCGCCTTGTCCAGCCTATCCGGCGCCGTCATAGTCCTCAAATCTTGTCAACAGCTTCTCCCTTTTGCCGACGAACTCAAACTCACTAAACGGTGCGTCGAAGCTGTCAGTTCCAAGGCTTGTAGTGAAGCCAACTTCCCAAGCCTGTCATCACCGAACTGGTGGACGGAGGAGCTTGCCGTTTTGGACTTTACTTTATTCAAAAAAGTCATCACCGCCATGAAGCAGAGCGGCGCGAAGCTTGCTACAATCACGAGCGCGTTAATTGAATACACAGAGCAGATGCTCCGGGACCATTCCTCCCACGCAATCAAGCCGTCCGATGCCGGAATCGAACAACGCGAGCTTTTACAATCCATCGTCTCCCTCTTCCCCGGCGAGAAATCAGCTTTCCCGATTAGCTTTGTCTGTTACGTCCTCCGGAGCGCGATTCTCCTAAAAGTTTCGAGCAGCTGCAGAAGCGAGCTCGAGAAACGAATCTCTGCGAAACTCGAGCACGCGACGGTCAACGACCTCCTGATGATTTCATCAACCCTCGACGGCGAGCGGCTGCTCGATCTCGACAGCGTGAGGAGGATCGTCTCGGGATTCGTGGAGAAGGAGAAGAGCGTGGCGGTATTCAACCCCAGCGACTTCAAAGAGGTATGTTCCAGTGCGATGCAGCGCGTGGCCAAAACCGTGGACGCGTACCTCGCCGAAATCGCTGCTTACGCCGAGCTTAGCATCTCCAAGTTCAACGGCATTGCTGTTCTCATCCCCAAAGGTGCGCGAAAAGTCGACGACGACCTCTACCGGGCCATCGATATCTACCTCAAGGTATGGAATAGCATAGTCTCGTTCCCAAACAGGGGCGGTAGTAACAAAACGGCACCGTTTCTCTGTCATTTGCAGGAGCACCCGCACCTGGACGAGATAGAGCGAGAGAAGGCGTGCAGCGTGATGGACCCACTGAAGCTGTCGTACGAGGCGCGTGTGCACGCGTCGCAGAACAAAAGGTTGCCGGTGCAGATTGTGCTTCACGCGCTGTGCTACGACCAGCTGAAGCTGAGGAGTGGAGAGGAAGAGGCGGCGACGGGGAGGAATCAGGTGCAGACGGATGTATCGTTGATAAGGGAGAACGAGGAGTTGAGGACGGAGCTGATGAAGATGAAGATGTACATATCGGACTTGCAGTTGCAGAAGAGGAGCGTAGAGGCAACGACGTCGTCTGGGAATGGAGGGTCCGGGTCAGGTACGAGAAAGCCCACGTTCTTCTCGTCGGTCTCCAAGAAACTGAGCAAGTTCAACATATTCAAACATGGGTCTAAGGATACGTCCAATATAGATGATGGGCCTGTGGTGGATGTGACGAAGCCCAGAAGGAGAAGGTTCTCCATCTCGTAGATTCTTTATTACCTACAAAAAGTTAAAAAATCGTAACATTATTTATTTTATATATATTATTTATTTTAAAAATAATATTTAGTGTTGATAATTTATTTGAATGAACTGATATATTAATATTTTATATTTATACATATTTTAAGACATATATATTGGATGTTATCTTTAATTAAGTCTATGATTATATTTTCTTGTATTTTGCGCACATAGACCTATTTGATTCTAAAAGTTGGTTTGGAGTATCAGTGTAAATATTTTATGTATAGATATGTAACTTTAAATAATAACAATGATTAGGTGTTATTAAAAAGGGGGCTAAACAACCCATAATTATGTTTGTTTAGGTAGTGGTTTCATGTGTTATATAAGAAGCTTGTTTTGGTGACATTGTGTGTATGTCATTTGTGCATTTTATTAGACTAAAAGAATGAGAGCCCCTTATACTCTCTTAGAATAGTCTACCCATATTCGATCTTCGGACTATGACAAATTAAAGTATACTTTTTACTTCGAGTATTATAATTATGTTCTTGTTGTTTTTCAAGATCAACAAACAATAAGTTAATAATTTAAGTTTTTCATATTTTATGTTTTGTATAAATCAGATTATACAAAATATGCATTCAAAAAAGTCTGTATTTTTTATTATAAGTTAATGTCTATCAATATGACATGTTTTTTTTAAAAAAATAAAATAAAAAAAGAGGACAAGGTGTTATGTTTTGGGTGGGAGCACGCATTCAATTGTATAGTTGGCCAGGTAGGTTTTCTTGAACAGCTTTCTATTTTGTTTTTCATTTTTTGCATCTTCGCATTTTTTATTATTGACTTTGTGTAGAAATTGGAAAAAAATAAATAAATAAAAATAAAATGATCCCAAGAAAAGCATAGGAGATATTAAAGGATATGAAGAATTATTCTCTTACTATTGATTTAATAAATACAATGCATATGTCTATTTATAGACAATATAAAGGAAAAACAATTGCAACTAATTACATTTCTAACACTCCCTCCTTAAATTGAAGTTATGGTAAACTGAATCAAGTTTAACTTAAAAAATAGAACACCAACAAAAAAAATACAAAATTTTCATAAGAAAGTCTTCAAACATATACAAAATTCTCAAAAACCACTTCGTAAATTCATGCTTTGTAATTCCGCATGAAAAATATTGCTTGTGTCGAACACCGATCGGAAATAGGTAAAGTGTACAACCAATTGTGCCACACATAACTGTAAACCAATTACAGCAAAAAACAAATTCATATTCAAAGTTTCAGTAAAGAACTGAGAAGTTGTCTTCCCACTCAAAATATCTCTTGTTAAAAAAAAAAAAAGAATGTCATATCAAGTCTTCATCAAAATCCATACATCAAATGCATTATATAATAATCCACTAAGACCATTTGCAGCAAGGAGAAATTCCTTAACTGCACTAAATCCAAATGCAGCAATATCTCTGCTACACAAGCAATGCCATAGAATCTTCCCATTGTCAAAGGCTCATCCATAATATTGAAACACAAGTTGCATTGACCAACATAAAGAGCGGCTTGTCCCCCAGTGTCACATCCTCAATAGTGAGTCCGATTCACGTTATCTCTAAGTTAAAAACATCGTCAAAGTCTTAACTTTCGTACAATGAAACCATACATAATATTCATATTTACACAAAAAAAAAATCCTAGGAGGCTTATGTGACCACACAGCTACTTCTAGAGCTTACAAGATATAGAATACAAAGGAACCAATCGAAAATACAAGAGGGTTGGTTTAAGATAAACTCGTTATTCCTCTGGAAAATCCCCAGCGTCAGCCACAGATTGTGAAATGTTGTAAAATAATATGATGAGTAATGAAATACTCAGTGAATGGATAACATTATCAATCAAAAGTAAATTTAGCAATTAGTATCATAAAGATATCATTGAATTAAACTCACATCAGTTACCAATGATATACACAGTATAAATTATTCAGTGCCAACACAAATCCCGTACCAACTAGGTCGTCCACGGTACCAGTTGATCGTTGTCTGCGGCCCCCTGGTCGCATCCACCCTTATCTCTCTATGAAAGATATATCTCCACCCTTATAACTCCTGTAACTTCTCCCGTGGGGTGCACCACTACGAAAATATTATAACAATTTCATACCATAACGCAAGTATTTACACAACCTCAACATCATAACGGCAATATCAACATTAACTTTACATTTTTTAAAAGAATTAATATTTAATCAAACAAGAGGTTTGAAATCCATAATACCTTTAAATACAAGGAATACAAGTCCTTGATAATGAATACACAACATACTGTTTAAGTCTACCTTCTCAATTTTCTTTATAATACTTGATGACAATACTTTTGAAGAAATATAGATGAGATAAGGTTATCACACTCAGCTCGAATGTGGCCCTAACTACCTTTTCTTTTGCAGCTAAATTATGAGAGGTGTTAGGAAATAACTCTCAAAGATTTCCTAAAATGCAAATAAGATGAAAAATAAAGAATACATTAGAATTTTCAAGTGAAACTTGTACTATTAGAAACTAGACTCAAAGAGCTTTCTAACAGTATCTTAGTCCGGAACGCAGCTACAGTAACGTTGACCAAGTCAATGCTACAGTAACGTTGACCGAGTCAATGCTACAGTAAATTTGACCAAGTCAATGTTACAGTAACCGAGAAAATCTAGAAAATTTTTTTCGGTGAACAGTATTTTCTGGGGAAAATTTCCAAATGTTCTTCGTGTTCTTCATCCAAAAATCCTAAAATCATATCTAAAACAACATTTCTTTTGATTTATTCCATGAGTTTTGTTTCTCAATGTCTAATGAGTATTTTAACACCAAAACCCTTAATTTTTACCAACAATCCAAGCTCAAATCTCAAATTTTCATCAAAAACACTAACTTTTTCAAATATCCAAATTCTACGAAATTTCTTGTTCTAATAACATCATAAACCACCTAAGAATGTTTTACATTAACATCCACACTTAAATTCATCCATTAAAACTCAAAATCTTAATTTTCTTCCATAGGTCCGAAAATGGAGAAGAAGAGAAATAGAGCAGATAAAACTTATCTCTTTGCCTCTATAACTCCTAAGAATCGGAAGTATGGTTAGAAAATATCAGATCACCGAAAGAACTTAAAGAAAGGATTGGAGAAGAAGATGGAAATGAAACGAAGAAGAAATGGTGAATGAAGTCTCGGGAGGAAGAAGGAGAAGAGAAACTAATAATTGTACATGTAGGCCCCACCAATTTCTTTTTCGATAAAATTGCGCATAGCCACCTTAGCTTTTAAGATTTGTTCACTTAGGTCCTTAAAAATTTATAAAAAATTTCCTAAATTAAAAATTGAAATTTCTATTCCCAAATTTTCTTTACTAATTCAAAGAAAGAAAACATATTTCACGCAATTAAATTTTTCACTAAACTTCATAATAGATTTTAAATATTCATACAAATTATTGGAGCATTACACCCAACCTTTCTGGTCCCTTTGACTCTGGCAATTCAATCACTTTTCAGTCTTCCATGGCAAATACATTACTGCCATCGAGGCACCCATCAGTCAATGCAGTTATTGAAGGCGAACAATCAATCCCCGGTGAATGTCCACGCAAAGCAATAACAATAGAGCTCGACATATGTAATAAAAGCTATTGGCACCATCATGCACTACCAAAGCTCCAAACAAAGTGAATCTAGTACTGTTGGTAACCATCAATTAGATAAACTAGATAAGCCATCGAAGCAATAACAAGCTGAATAGCCAGAAATATAAACAAAATCTCTCTAGTAACAAAGAATCGAATTTTCGAGGTTCACCACTCCCTATGAGCATCAACATGAAAACGCACTGGTGGCGAGTTCACATAATAGAGACTTTGAATCGTATTCATCTGTCACAAACTCAGATTACGCAGCAAGAATCTAAATTCCACCTCAACAATTTTTCGTATTCCAGCATTTTCAGCCCAAGATTTCTACCACATAAGTCTCCCTCATCAAGAATCACAGCTACCATTCTCCTCAGGAAGAAGGCAGTGCCACCATACAGAACAACCAATCCCCATGATGCAACTTTATAACACCAAAACAGGGATACAGATCAGTTGCTGACTAATATCAGGAGGCTTGAACCAAGAAGCAGCGAGAACACCGGAATGGAGCCAAGAACGTGAAAAAAAAAAAAAAAACTCTGGTAGGTGAAGACGCAAATCAGAGAAGCAGAAATGCGAACCAGAATCAGAAAAGCAAAAAGATAGCAAAAAAGTTATAAAAGAGCACCCCGAACGCAATCAGATATATGAGGCCAAGAACACAGATCGATGAGAGGTCTGGAATCGCAGATCAAAACCATATTGCAAGCCGAAGATGCAGTTCGAACAACGTTGGAAAGATGATTTCTTGGAAAGAAGCAACAAGAACAGCAAAAGGTGAAGATGATTATTCCACGAACAGAGAAGATTAATCGGGTCAGATTGTTTTTCAACCAGGATACCATGTAGAAATTGGAAAAAAAAATTTTAAAAATGATCCCAAGAAGGGAATAGGAGAGATTAGAGGATATGGAGAATTATTCTCTTATTATTGATTTAATGAATACAATGCATAAATCTATTTATAGACAATATAAAGAAAAACAATTGTAACTAATTACATTTTCAACACTTTATTTTAAATAAAAAACTTTTTGGGTTAATCAAATTAGATTTCACCAATTCATCGATTATTTTTTTAATAAAATCAAAAGGTTTAATCCTGTGTTTTGAACAAAGCTTGCAATCTAGATATAATTTATCGTACTAATTTGGACATATGGAATTGAACTCGAGTAAAATAGGCCAATGTTTACCCATTTGCTCAATCATTGCATGACATAGAAAACATGCTCAAGTAGGCCGGCCTCTGTGTATGCTCATGCAGTGCATGATATTGTTATGGTTCTTTTTATAAAAATTCATGCAACACTTACAATGTATGTAATTATTTTTTGATGACTATAAAACTAAATCTGCTATTAATATAAAAAAAATACTCAAATCTTGGCATTACATATATATATATATATATATATATGTATTCAAAATCATTGCTAAGTCTGACTCAGCGATAAAAGTCAAAAAATGGTGATGTAATTAATACTGTATGGTTGCACTGTGAGTAGAAATAATGAGAATAGGCCAGTTATTGAAGCATACCAGTTTGCACTATATGCACATAGAAGTAATTATTTGCAGGGTATATTTGGATCTGAAATGGTTTTAATATTGGAACTATCGGTTCTCTCACTGACTATCTAATCACTAATTGAATAATTGATAGTTAATTTTAAAAAAAAAAGCCAACCGTACAATTGCAAAATTAAACCACTAACAAAGCAAAATATTGAAACCAATTAGGTTGCAGTAAATATGCTTTAGTTGTTTTGAATTTGATGGATGTGGTAAATTTTGAAAGGCACAGAGAGAACCCATAAGTCCCAACGCGAAATTAGGATTGGAGGCCCCAAGATCAATTCCAATGGATTCAATCTTGCTTATTTTCCTGTTCTATATTAATCATACATGTCATTTTGGACCACAAACACTCCGTGGTTCAGAACTCATTCTAATGTTCCTTTATATATTGTAAAGTAGATTGGAATGATAAATTAATTTTAAATGTCCCCTCGGGGACACGTCATCTAAATTGGAAGTTAACTAGGTATCTCACGATTTTAAACATTTTCATAAATTAAAATAATGATAAAAATTAATTTATAAGAAAACTATTTATATATAAAAATTTTTGAATAATTACAAGCAATGACAATACATATTTTAGATTATACATAAGATTTAAATGTTTTTGAAATTCAATTTGAATGACCTAAAATTTTTTAAAAAAAAATCAGCCATCAATGTTAATGTTTGACATATGCAAACTTTTATCAATGTATTAATATTATGAAATGAATGAAACGTAGATTTAAGAAAACTTTTTGGTAAACTACATTTGTAGTAGTAGTAGTATATGGAATTCTATTTTTGTCAATTCTCTTTTTACTTTTTACTTTTGATATGGCAATATAAAACTGACTATAATTGAATACTGAATTTGATAAATACAATCTAACATAAGAAAGAGATTATCTTTGGCTTTTATTGATTATCATGGCAAAAGATAAAAAAAATTGAAAATTGCCTCATTTGAAGCTTGAAATGAAGCCTAACATCTAAGAGTAAGAATCATTGTAAGTATCGGAACTTTCTCTCCATACATGCATTTTGACCCTAAAAAATGTTAAGTGCATTACGTGGGAGTATAAATCTTAAAAAACGTTTGATAAAAAAATTAGTCCGAACATAATTGGGGGAAAAATATGCCAACAATGAATAAAAATTGTTGTAAAAATTGAGTTTAAAATGTATATTTCAAAAGAGTATTTTTAAGTATCACATTAATTAAATTAAAGGGGGATGAGGTCATATATATATATATATTTTTTTTTAAGTGTGATAATGGGCTCATAAATATTGTGGACTTGATATACTTTTCTGAAATAAAATAATTAAATTAATTTTAATTATTTATGTACTTATCTAAACAAGTCAGGATTAGTTGTAATCTTTATCTATTACTTTTTAAATAAATTAATAATTTGATGTAATTATTATTCTGATTTGAAACTAATCCTACAGAATAAGTTATTGTAATTTTAATTAAATTAATTGTATATGAGCATAACCATTTTCGGATATATCTCCATGATTTTTTCAATACTTTTTCCATTTTCTCCCACTTTTTAGTGACCTATTCCTACCTTTTCTGAAACTACTTTTACCTCCCACTTTGTGAATATATTGGATGAATATATTCAAGGAAAGAGACCATTTTTTTTACTTTACTACTTGAGTAATTTTGAGAAAGAAAAAATATTGGGTTATTATATTATATTTTTTCTTCTGCTGTTCTGCTACCTGAATTTTTCAGAAGGGCCTGTTTTATCCTGGGAGAAAAGCTACGAATCTTTTCTTAAATACAGTATCAACCAGAGCACGACTCAAACTACGTTGTTCGTTGGCAAAATTTCTCAACAATCTTAAGAAAAGATGAGTGCCGACGCTACTGTAGCCGCTCCTCAAAACGGTACACCTACTGCTACCATTGCCGTCCAACAACCTGCTGCGCCATCTATACTGGTGATGCCTCCTGTCACGTTCTCGAAGCCGTTCCCTGACATCTCCAAAATCGAGATGTTCAATGGTCAGAATTTTCGGAGATGGCAAGAGCGTGTCTACTCTATTCTCGATATGTATGGAGACGCTACGGCATTGACAGAGTCGAAGCCTCTGTCTACTGATGATCCCAATCAACTTGATGCGTGGACATATGCTAATAAGGTATGTAGACATACAATTATTAGCACTTTATCTAACGATTTGTTCGATGTCTACTGTACCTACAAGGAAGCGAACAAAATTTGGGAATTGATGATTCTCAAATACACTGTGGAGGATGCCGAAAAACAAAAGTTCGTGATCGGAAATTACTATCGATGGGAGATGGCAGATGATAAAGATATCAAGGTTCAGATCAACGAGTACCACAAGCTTTTGGAGGATTTACGTGCTGAAAATATTCACTTGCCCGATGAGTTCGTTGCTGGGATCCTGATCGAGAAATTGCCAGACTCGTGGAAAGACTACAAGCAACAATTGAAGCACAAGCACAAACAACTGGCGCTTCCAGATCTTATCACGCACATTATTATTGAAGACACTAATAGAAATGAGTCTAAAATGGCGAATGCTAAGGAGATGACATCAAAAGCGAATTTGGTGCAAGGTACCTCTTATTCTAAAAATAAAAATAATTATAAATCTGATTACAAGCCTAGAGTTTCTAACCCCACCTTCAAAAAGAAGGGAAATTGCTTTGTTTGTGGAAAAGCAGGACATCATGCAGCGCAATGTAGAAAGAGAGCAAAATGTGATAATCCTCCTAAGCCAAATGTGAATTTGGTCCAAGGAGATGACGTAATAGCAGCTGTTATTTCTGAAGCTCTCTTGGTCACTGATGTGAAAGAATGGGTGGTAGACTCTGGGGCTACCAGGCATATTTGTGCAAACAAAGATGCCTTTACCTCCTACACTCCAGTAGGGGATAGAGAAGAACAAGTATATCTTGGTGATTCTAGCACCGCTAGTGTTCTTGGAAAAGGAAAAGTTCTTCTTAAACTCACATCCGACAAGACCTTGGCGCTGAATGATGTTCTGCACGTCCCTAATATTAGAGCTAATTTGGTTTCTGTAGCTCTATTAGGCAAAGCTGGGGTTAAAGTGTCATTCGAATCTGACAATATTGTAATGACAAAAAATAACATTTTTGTGGGAAAAAGCTATTGTAATCAGGGACTTTTGTATTAAATGTTTTAAATGTTATTAATGAAAAATTTGCAAATTCTATTTATTTGATTGACTCTATAGATTTATGGCATGCTAGATTAGGACATGTTAGTATTTCTTATATTAAGAAAATGCGTGAAATAAGATTAATTTCTATTTTTAATAATATTAATTTGAATAAATGCGAAATATGTGCTGAATCAAAATTAACAAAAAAGTCTTGTTATAGCACACAAAGAGAAACAGATTTATTAAATTTAATTCATACAGATTTGGGAGATTTAAAACAAACTATGACTAGAGGTGGTAAAAAATATTATGTAACTTTTATAGATGATTTTTCTAGGTATACAAAAGTGTATTTACTTAGAAATAAAGATGAAGCTTTTAATTCATTTTTAAATATATAAGGCTGAGGTAGAAAATCAATTAAATAAAAAGATTAAAAGGATTAGATCAGATAGAGGAGGAGAATATATTTTATTTAATGATTTTTGTGAAAAAGAAGGGATAATTCATGAAACAACTCCTCCTTATTCACCTGAATCTAATGGAGTAGCTGAAAGAAAAAATAGGACTTTAAAAGAAATGATGAATGCAATGTTAATTAGTTTTTCAGCACCAAATAATTTATGGGGTGAGGCTTTATTATCAGCTTGTCACTTACAAAATAGGATTCCCTATAAGAAGACAAATAAAACACCCTATGAATTATGGAAAAATCATATGCCTAGTTTAAAATATTTGAAAGTGTGGGAGTGCTTAGCTAAGGTTATGTTGCCTGATCCTAAGAAAAGAAAATTAGGCCCTAAAACATCATATTGTATGTTTATAAGATATGCTGAACATAGCGCATCATATAGGTTTCTTGTATTAAATAGTGATGTATTAGATATTAATACTATAATTGAAACAAAAAATGTAGAATTTTTTGAAAATATTTTTCCTTTAAAAAATAAATGTATTGATGGTGCATCTTTACAAAATATTAATAAGGAAAATATAAATGAGAAAATATCTAAAAAGTTATCTGAAAATGCCTATGAGGATTTAAGAAAAAGCAAACGCCAAAAGAAGGCAACTTCTTTTGGAGATGATTTTTACACTTTTGCTGTTGATGATGAACCTAAAACATATTTTGAAGCAATTGCATCTTCTAATGCAAAATTTTGGAAAGAAGCAATTAAAACTGAAATTGACTCTATTACAAAAAATAATACATGGATTTTAGTAGATCTACCACCAGGAGCAAAAATCATTGGCTGCAAATGGATTTTTAAAAGAAAATATAACCCAAATGGGTCAATTGAAAAATATAAAGCTAGATTAGTAGCCAAAGGTTTTACACAAAAACAAAATATAAATTATTTTGATACCTTTGCTCCTGTTAGTAGAGTATCTTCAATAAGAGTTTTAATTGCTCTAGATTCAATATATAAACTTTATGTTCATCAAATGGACGTTAAAACAACATTTTTAAACGGTGATTTAGAGGAGGAAATTTATATGATACAACCTGAAGGTTGTATTTTTCCTGGAAAAGAAAATAAAGTTTGCAAACTTCTTAAATCTTTATATGGATTAAAACAAGCACCTAAACAATGGCATGAAAAACTAAATAATGTTTTAGTTTATGATGGATTTACTTCAGTTGAAGTAGATAGATGTTTGTATACAAAATTAGTAGATGATGATTGTGTAATCATTTGCCTTTATGTTGATGATATGCTTATATTTGGAACAAGCATGAAAATTATACATAAGACAAAAGATTTTCTTGCCTCTAATTTTGACATGAAAGACTTGGGTGAAGCGAGTGTAATTTTGGGAGTTAAAATTATAAGGAAAGGTGATAGTATTTTATTATCACAAGAACATTATGTTCAGAAACTTCTGAAAAGGCTTGGTCACTTTGATGACAAACCAGTGAATACTCCTTATGATTATAACACTCAACTAAAGAAAAACTTAGGTGAGTCTGTAGCTCAGTGTGAGTATGCACAGATCATTGGGAGTCTGTTGCATTTAATGAATTTCACCTACCTGACATAGCATATGCTGTGTGCAGATTGAGTAGGTACACACATAACCCAAGTAATGACCATTGGAGTGCTTTAGTGAGACTCTTGAGATATTTAAAAGGTATCATGAATTTTGGTATCACATTTAGTGGATTTCCTGCTGTATTAGAAGGATATAGCGATGCAAACTGGATCTCTGATTCAGATGAGACAAAATCTACTAGTGGATATGTGTTCACTCTTGGTGGTGGCACAGTATCATGGAGATCAGCCAAACAAACAATTATAGCTAGATCTACTACGGAGTCAGAGTTCATAGCTCTAGAGCTAGCTGATAATAAGGCTGAGTGGCTGAGAAACTTCTTAGCAAGTATACCGTTGAGCATGAAACCAACACCATATGTGTCTTTGCATTGCGATAGTCAAGCGGCTATAGCCATTGCAAAGAATAAAATGTATAATGGGAAAAGTAGACACATCTGTTTGAGACACGATGTGGTAAAACAATTGCTCAGAGATGAAATAATATCGATCGATTATGTGAGGTCAGAGGTGAATCTAGCTGACCCTTTGACTAAACCCTTGGGTAATAAATTAATTTTTTAGACATCGAGGGAAATGAGACTTATGCCAATTTGAAATTAACAGTGATAGTAACCCAACCTTTGTGATTGGAGATCCCATAAAAAAGGTTCATATGGGTAATAACAAGTCACTTGTTAATTCTGCTAGCACTAGTTAATTGTCCCTTTCTTATGGTGTTAATGTGAAAGTGCTAGAATGCATTTGATGGAGAGGCTAAATAAAAGCTCTTAATGATTTTCATAGCCCTTAAGGGTGGTGCATTCATTGCAGATGCACTTGATGAAGTCACCTATATAAGTGTGGAGTGGGGCTGCTCCTATGAGATTGTGGCAAAATCTCTAGAGCACTCAAGAACACCAGGCACGCGCACGGCCGTAAACGCGCATCACGGCGTCAACAGCAAAAATGGTGGGGGTGTGATGTGACTGGTAAGATCACTGACTCACATTTAGAGTTTGTTGGTTCATATAAGCTATATGCTTCACCACTAACTCTGTGAGTTATATCTTATCTGTCTAGGTCAGGTTCATAGTCTTGAGGACACCGGATTAATACATCTACACCCAAGTATGTAACCCAGTTTTTCCTTTTATTTAAAAAAAAATCTTTTGAAATATGTGGGGGATTGTTGTAAAAATTGAGTTTAAAATGTGTATTTCAAAAGAGTATTTTCAAGTATCACATTAATTAAATTAAAGGGGAATGAGGCTATATATATATATATATATATATATTTATATTTTTAAGTATGATAATAGGCTCATAAATATTGTGGACTTGATATACTTTTCTGAAATAAAATAATTAAATTAATTTTAATTATTTATGTACTTATCTAAACAAGTCAGGATTAGTTGTAATCTTTATCTATTACTTTTCAAATGAATTAATAATTTAATGTAATTATTATTCTGATTTGAAACTAATCCTATAGAATAAGTTATTGTAATTTTAATTAAATTAGTTGTATATAATATATTTAAACAAAGTTTGAATATGGATTAGCATAACCATTTTTGTATATATCTCCATGACTTTTTCAATATTTTTTCCATTTTCTCCCACTTTTTCGTGACCTATTCCTACCTTTTATGAAACTACTTTTACCTCCCACTTTGTGAATATATTGGGTGAATATATTCAAGGAAAGAGACCATTTTTTTTACTTTACTACTTGAGTAATTTTGAGAAAGAAAAAATACTTGGTTATTATATTATATTTTTTCTTCTGCTGTTCTGCTAGCTGAATTTTTCAGAAGGGCCTGTTTTATCTTAGGAGAAAAGTTACGAATCTTTTCTTAAAGACAGTGTCAACCAGAGCACGACTCATACTACGTTGTTCGTTGGCAAAATTTCTCAACACTTTATTGGGAAAATAATATTATTATTATTTGATGAAAAAAATAGAAACACACCAAGACAATTTTAGGCCATGTATAAATATCTCATTCAATTTTAGCAATTAAAAAGTAGCTTTCTAAATTTTTAATTGTTAACTTTTGAAACCTTTTATCCGTTACATTTTATGGCGATTGGCGAAGCTACTTCACACTATTTTACTTACTACACGGCATGCTTTTATTTAATTAAAGCAATTAAAATAGTTTTAAAAATAAAAAAAACCGTAATTAAATACTACAATTCTAAATCATAAAAATTTTAATTACGGTTTAACAGTTTGTGTAAGTAACAATAAAAAAAAACATTTTTGTTGTGCGATGCCTTCAAATGGTTAAAGCATATTGTTGAAAATTTGAAGCAAATTATAAAGCGTCTTGACAAGTCCCTTCCCAATGATTTAATGTGAGAATTGTTTAGATTCATAATTTTTCAAGAACAACAATGAAATTGACGGCTGAATATCCTGCGGTATAGTCTTCGTGATCCAATTCCCCAGCCCTAGCATGGAACTTCGACTAGAGAAATGAAAAAGAAAAGAACTGAGATTCTCAATCCACTGCGCCTCGGTGCTTTCGTTAAAGATGGAGAAGCGAGAGAAGGATGACGAAGGGGAAGAGATTGTGACATCATAGCAGGAATAAGGGCGAATGTTGATCAAGAGGTCGACTTTTTTTTTAATCCAATCTTGCTTCGTTTTTCAGGTCTGTGATTTTTTTTTTTCATTTGGACACAGATCCCAACAAATTTTTGGAGGTCGATCACTCCGTATCAAAATTCTATTGACTTGATCTGAAACAAGAAAAGTAGCTTTAGGGGATAATGAAAATGACAAATGATATGACGAAAATGCCCATGCCCACTTAAGATGCCAATTGGACACAATTTGTTTTGATTTTTGGTTTATTCTTGCTGACTAAGTATTGAGTTTTAAAAAATTGACAATCAAACCAATAGAAGGGAATATTTTGCACAAATTTAATAATTTATGAGAGTTTTTGGTTGAGTTTTAAAGCTGAGGGAGGGATAAATTGCACAAACTTTAAGTCCAACATGGTTTTATGCAATTCAACCTTAATTTTATATTTATGATTAATTAACTTAATCTCTTCCTTTAATTTATCCTCAGTCCTGAATGTTTGACTTCTCACGTCACTCCAGTCCAACCTATCACAGCCATGCAATAGAGATGGATGTTCAATTATTTATGAAGTTGCAATGCCAGCTCATGCAAATTGTCCCAGCACAATAATTAAGGCGCAAAATCTGAGATGGGTTTTGCATCACACTTCAATTACACGACGAAAACAACAAATAATTCACATATTATACAAAAAAAAAAAAGAAGAAAAAACCACAGCCATGAAAACATGCTTTTGTGCTCCTCTAAAATTGTCCTTTCCTTAGCCATACCAAAACTAAAATTATATTACTTAGATCCTAAATCATGAACCCTAAATACTATATACTTAAATTCTAAATCCTAAACTCTAAACACTAGATTACCATTAGCCTCCGTTGAGCCATCACATGGTCTTCACTGTTATGTGCACATTCATGTTAAGCCGCATTTGAATTGGAGAGTTTGTTTTGATGGGGTTTTGGTTTTGCAATACCCATCTCCATAGAGTCCTCTTGTGTTGTGGGATTGCTCGAGGGTCCTTTGTTGTGACGGTATATGAAGTAAAGTATGAGTTGGATTGCCCCTAAAGCTGAACCAACACCGTTAGCCACCTGTACGACAGAACCAACCCATGAAAATCATCGTTGAATATTTATTATTAATTTGAAGGTACTTATAGCAACGGAAGAATTAATTAGGGGGTGCTTACAGCGACGAAAGGGTCCTTGCCGAGAAGACCGAAAATGAACCACGAAGTACCGCAGAGAAATACGAACAGCGAGAGGAAGAAGGGCATGAACTCCACGCTCTTTGTTTTGATCACTAGTCTCTACATATACGTGCGTTATGCCAACTTCTCAGTAAATTAATTATGAAAATTTTTAAACACTTTTTTTTTAAAAATAGAAAACGTACCAAAAATTTAAGATTTAATTGTAGAAAATTTTAATCTTTTATACACCACATATTATTATAAATGCATTTTCCATGCTAAAAATAATAATAAAAGACAAAAATTGCTGAGTTAATTCTTAAAAAATTATCATATTCTCAATTTGGTCATTGAAAGATCAGTTGTTTTAGATTAGACCATAAAAAATTGTATTTGCCTTAATTTGATCTTCTTTTTTTTTGGCTAAATCACAAAAAATATTGTTACAGAATCTCAAAATTTTGTTTTTAAAAGTCACTTTGATAAAAAAAAATGACAAAATTGAAGCAAACATAATGTTTTGAGAACTAAATTAAGATATTGAATCTTTTACACGTGAAGTTGAAATAATTGGAATGTTTTGAGATTAAATTGAAATAAATATAATTTTTTAATGAATAGACCTTAAAAATTTACATTTATCTCAATTTAATCAATTTAATCATTTTGGATTAAATTGAGAGAATTGTTATATTTTGGTTTAGAAAATTAGTAATTTACTCAAAAGAAACAGACGAAGAAAGAGATTATGATGGTTACCATGATCGAGAGGGGAGAGCCATACATGATGATGGAGAATACGGTGGCGGCGAAGCCACATAAGAGCATTCTGGGCTTACCGTGGAGGGCGAAGAGGGACACCATCGCCACCGCACTGAACACCGCAACGACGGCAGCGAAAAGCCCTAGAATTTTGAGCTTCTCCTTCCTGGGTGCGAACGCGATGAATATCAATACGTACGCCGTTTCGATCACTGCCCCAGTTCCGTTTATAGTTGACACCAGCATGTTGTGAGGCGACACAAATGGCAATCCATACCTGCACAGTAATTTGTACATCATCACATCGCTGTGTGAAAAACTTTTGATATTCACAGGGCTTAAAATCAAGATATTACTTAAATTAAAATTGAAGCAGGTTGAAGAAGGAAGAAGCATACCAAGCAGAAAGGAGGCAGTTGAGGAGTGTCATGATGTAAGGAATGCCCGAAAACTTCTCTGTGGATCTGTTCTTTATGATCCTCTTAAACGTAATCCTGCAATAACAAATTCCTCACCATTTTAACCTCTTACTTATATTACTCTACTTAAAAAGATAGTTTAAAAACCAGAAGGATCAACAGTTAAGTGAGAAAAAGAGAGAGAATAGAGAAGGAAGTAAGGAGTCATGTAAATGGTTATGTTAAGCGTACACAGGGGACAAGAAGAGAAACAGAGCAGAAGCATTTCCTGCAAGAATGAAGCAGAGAAGAAGTGAGAAACTGCATGAAGTAAAGGATCGAAAGAGAGAGAAAACAAACGCACCAAATATTCCCAAGAACAAACGCGCAAATTCCATAATCTTCACTCGGAGCCTTCTTCTTCTTCTGCCTAATCTTGTTCTACAAAGAATGGCTTTGTTTATTCACAAACTGTAATGGAGATGGGATGAGAGCAGAGCAGAAGAGAATGGCGGTTTATATAAGAAGAGAGAATCAGAAGGTGACTGTGTGTTGGATGTAACTGCAAGTCCAGAATGCCGATAACTGTAGGGCAATGAGATGGTAAATAGCTAAAAACCCGGGAAATTTGTGAATGAGAACCGTTTGCTTCACAGTTATGTTGCAGTGACATTACGTGGGCGAGAAACCAGAGTCTCTACTCTTTAAGTTTGTGTTTGGGACTATGGTAGGTTAAATGTGATTGGAGAAAATTATGTTTGATTAAATATAGTTGGAGAAAATTATGTTTAGATAAACGTAATTTATGTTTGGGAGACATTTGAGTAAATGTAATTTGGAGCTAACAAATATGGTTTGGTGCAGGAATATAATGTTTGGACATAGTTTAAGATGTGTAATTACCATAAAGGATATGAATTTTTTATTTAATATTTTGATGTAACATTATTATTTATTGTCATTTATTTAAAATGAAACTTAATTTTTTTGTTTATTTTTCTAATATTACAAATTAATCACTAATGAATCATTTTTAATTTTTTAATTTTGTAATTTACTAATTACTCACAATAAATTAAATATCTCTAATTAATTTTTAACACATTTTTCTTCTATATTAAATTAATTTTATCTTAACTAAATTTTAATATTGTTTTCTCTATTAAATTAATTTTATCTCAATTAAAATTAATGAAAACAAGCTTATAATAATTTAATGAAAACAAATTTCTCATTAAAGAAATAAAACAAATAAATTAAAAATAAGCCTTCTATACTTAAAAAGTCTCACATTGCTTAAATTAAGAGAAGGATAATGCTTTATAATTGTACATGTGATATTGAGCTCATAAAGGGTTAGGTAAGAAGTTGCCTCTCGCGCACATGAGTCAACACAAATTAAAGCTATTGTCGTCCAAAATTGGATGATTCCCCCCTTTACGCGTGATATATACGTGGTGTTGCAACCAGTTTCATTTTGGTGGCAGTTCTAACCATCTCGTAGTCATTTTTATTTTTATTTTTCTTGTTTACAAGTATCTTTAACTAAAAACAATTTTGTTCAACTTACTAAATAACATTAAATGTGAATATTTCTTTCATCAAGAATTTGAACTTATAACTTAAATTCGCACTCCTATGCAGTACTAACTCTTTACATTACAAATTCCCTAGGAGAGGGTTGTCCGATTTACCATGTGGGACTTAAGGTTTAATTAATATGGACCCCATATAATTGTATAGTTATACTTGGCCAAACAAGATACCAATCGAGTAGCATGGAACTTAGCTGATCTGACTGTCTGCCTGACCTAATAAGGTGCCGACCAAACAAATAATCTATGAACTTTCCATTAGACTCAAATTTTGTTGGTACCATGTCTATCTTTTTGCTTTGTTATTAGTATTTTGGTGATTCACATTTATTACAACGGAAAGGAAATGAAAGGAAAAAGAAATGGAAAAGGGAAAAAAAATATTTGGTATAAGCTGGAAATGAATAATGGAAAGGAAGAATGTGTGAGGCAATTTTACTAAATTACTCTGATTTAAAATTATTTAAAAAAAAACATAATAGAAGTATTTTTCACTCATCACTGTATTGTCTCTCTCAACTTATCATCTTTCCTTCTGGCACCTTCGTCTTTCTCACAATCGGCAGCTTTTTTTTCTGCACAACTCTCATTCTTCTCCAGCGTCTCCCTCTGCTTCTCTGTCACTCCATCTCTGTTCATTGCTCTCATCTCTATCTCATCGATGTGTTCATTGCTCTTTGTCACTCCGTCTTTGTACACAAGGATCGCGCGTGAAAGGAAGCATAGAGACGAGACAAGATGAGAGACTAGAAGGGAGATGAAGAAAGAAAGAGGCCGAGATAGACAAGATTGGGAGGGAGAGGGAGAAAGAGAGATAGAAGGTGAGAAATCGCTACTAAACAGACTGTTAGAATGCATGCCAATTTTCTCTTTAATTTAATATAAAATTAAAATAAATTTTATTTATAGAAATGAAAAAATAAAATTATGGTAAAAATATACTTGAGGTCCTTATAGTTTTACCTAACAATTAATTTAGTCCATGTACTTTAAAAATAATAAATTTAGTCTATATAGTTTCTAAAATCATGAAAATTGGTCATTGAAGTTAGTCAAATATTAGTCAACCATTATACCAGTATACATGACACTGACTATGATGCTTCTATCAGCATTAAAATTTACATCAACATCACACGTGCAAGAAGACTTATGTTAACATGGCGAAATGTGAGCATATTTTTTTTTTTAAAACTCTTTTTTTTCTCTCTTTTCACTTTTTTTTTCTCCTTCTATGCGCCTCTGTTCTCTCTTCCAACTCCAAACCTTCAAATATATACAGAGTTGTGTATACAGAGAAGGGCGTTGGAGACTGCAAACACAAATAAGGACATGTACAACCTTTGAATTGAAGCCATTCTAATAGTGCTTTTAGAGTCCCTATTACATGCTGTGAACTTAAATTTCACATTTTGCAGTGTTTTGAAAACTGTCAAAGCCATTAAACCAAACCAAGAAAGTTTGATGTTAGGGCTGATACTTTGACATTTTTTGTCTTTCTTTAAATTTGATTTGTGCTTCGAGGGATGAAACTACTAAAGTTGAAAAATAAAAGAGTTCAATATGTAGGGAAGATCAGAAACTCATAATCAGATCAGAAAAATTGTTCAATCAGTATGCTCAGAAAAATTTCATATTTGAAGGCTTGAAGAGAACAGAGGCTCTGTTTGGCGTGATGAGCTTATAGTTTATTTGACTAGTTTATAAACTTGTTAAAAATGTTTGGTAAATAGCTTATAGCTTATTCTGATAAATTATTTTGAGTAGCTTATAACTTATAGGTTATGTACTTTTCTTCTTTTTTTTTACCCTTGTTATTCTATGAAAATATTAATTATACTATTATATAATATATATAAATATATATAATATGATAAAATATGTATGTATATTTTATTATATATAATAAAATATAATAATATATATAAATATATATTTTTGATGAATTATATATATAATAATTTAAATTAATTTAATTAAAAACAAAAATAACATATTTATTTATATTATTTTAAAATTAAAAAATATATGTCATTTTATGTTATTTTACACTTTCAACTACTTCAACAGTTATTTTTACCGAATACTTCTAATTCAATAAGTTAGCTTATAAGTTATAAACTAAAAATTTGCTTATAAATTATTAGCTAGCTTATAAGTTATCCGCTAGCTTATAAGTTATCCGCTAGCTTATAAGCTAATTTTATCGAACAAAGTCAGAGGAGTAGAGACAAAGAAAAAAAGAGAAAAGAGGACAAAGGCGCAAGGACAGAGAGAGAAAAGATAGAAGAGGAAAAAAAAAAACTCTGCTGACATGGTGTAACGTCAACATAAGTCTTTTTACACGTATGGCGTTAACGTAGATTTTAATACTGATAGAAGCATCATAATCAACACGTATACTAGTCTAATGGTTGACTAACCCTAAAGACTAATTTTATAAACAATAAATAGTAAATCTATTATTTGTAAAGTATAGAGATTACATTTATTATTAGGTGAAATTATATAGACCTCAATTACATATTTGAAGGCTCGAAGAGAATAGAAGCACAAAGAAGGGGAGAGAAAAGAGTACAGAGGCGTAAAGATAGGAGAGGAAAAAAAAAAACTCTGCCGACATAGTGTAATGTTAATATAAGTCTTTTTACACGTGTAGCGTTAACGTAAATTTTAATATTAATAGAATTATCATAGTCAACGTTACATATACTAATTTAATGGTTGACTAATTCTAGAGACTAATTTCATAATTTTAAAAACTATAAATAATAAATTTATCATTTTTTAAATATAGAGATAAAATTTATTATTGGGTAAAATTATATTCACCTCAAATATATATTTACCTAAAATTGTAAAACTTGACTTGACGCTACAGTGTCAATTTAGTAGAAAAATCAAAGTGATTCACGCCGCTTCCCTAAATCTCAACATATCGCTGCTCCCTAGGCCCACACAGTACCTTTCATTTTGTTGTCAACTTTTTTATTTCTTTCTTTTTCTTTTTTTTTTAAATGTTTTTAATAAGAGACAATTTTTTATTTGGTGATATCATCACAATTTTTTCCCCCTCATCTACAAGATAGTCACAACTTCAAGCACAAAAAAATAAAGAGTAAACAATTGATTTTATTATTAAAAATTATAGTTTTTTTAATTTAATTATTGATATATCAAGCCTTCAATATAGTAATAAAAAAATATATTTATTTCAAGTTTATTTTGTCTACGTTTTAATACCGATAATTTTAAAATTTAGTTATGGTATTTTAGAGATTAGATAATATAAAACATTAAATTGAGAAATTATAATTTTTTAAGAATTAAATTTTATATTTTCAAAAGTAAAATAAAATAACATAATCTTTCATTAACAATTTACTCAAAATTTGATTAATAGATAAAACTCCAGAAAACTAAAAAGAGAGATTTGCTATGTCTCTTTTGATTTTTAGACTTTTGCCTTCTAAGCTATATTTTTTATGGGAATATTTAGAGTCTATTTAGTTTATGAAAATATTTCTTGTTTTTATTTTTAGTTTTTATTTTATAAAATGTATTTTTTGAAATACTGAAAATATTTTTTTGGTGTTTTCAGATTTAAGCATATTTTAAAAAATATTTTCAAAAAAACGTTTTCAATTAACTTAACCAAATACATTTTTAAATCTATTTTTTATTTTCAGTAAAAATTAAAAAAAAAAGACCATTGTGTTTATGGTAGAGTTGGATAACAACTTGATTGTCTTTATAATCATATTAAAGAATCAAATCGGTGTAAAAATAATAATTTTATTGACCAACAATAAATTGAATAAAAGTCGTATCATATATCAAATGTTATAATCAAATGGTTTTTTCAAACCAAGAAAAATATCATGTACAATTTAATCAAAACTCTACAAAATTATAATTTAATCTTACTTTAAAATTAAATATTCATTATTAAAATTTTGAAAGTATGAAATAAATGTTATAAAACTTATTCAAAAAAAAGACTTAATCTCATACTGACAATAATATAAAAAAATGAGACATTTTATATGTTCGTATTATAATAAATTTATAAAATGTTAACTCGCACATTTTGTTTCTAGTGAGCTACTCGCCTCTCTTTTATCTATTGTTCTAACTTCCGAGTTATATTAAAAAAGTCTATTTATTTTGTTGACACTAATTTTTTTTTTAAAAAAGAGGACAGTGTTTTAGGAATTCTTTCCTTAAAAAAAGAAACAAAGTACTTTTAACTTCGAACTTGGATTGACATAAAAATAAACGTTCAAAGAATGAATTATATTAGTGATTCTTCTGTCTTTTTCCAATCATATCACAAACACGTCAGTATATATATATATATTTTTTTTTTCCGTCAAACTAAATTAATCATGTGGTGGGGAAAAAAACTATAAAATAGGAGGCAGGGAAGTGATTGCCAGAGCCCAGAGCGGCATTGTTGCGTCTGTGGGCGAGACGAGACAATAATGTTTTGGTTTGCATTTTGAAAAAAAAAAAATTTTATGTAAAGTTTAACTTTTTAAAAAGTTAAAATTTTTTATTATTAGATCAATATTAAATTATTTTGAGATTTATGTATATAGTAATTAAAAATTATTTTATATAAATGTTAAACTGATCCAATAATAAAAATTTTAACTCTTCTTAGATTTACCATTTTTAAATCCTTAATTGCACATAATTTTCCCAAAACAATGATTTGGTGTGATCAACGTCACAGACCAATTGTTACGGATAAAAATAGCCTCAATTTTTGTGGCTTAGCATTATTTTGATAGATAGATATTGGAGAAATAATCCGGAAAAATAAGGCTGATGTTTGGTATCTTTGGCAGTTGGGACCTCAAAATTCACTTGAAGAGGTTTAGTGCTTTTGGCAAAAACTTGGGCCCAGTATTATAGATTATTCTTGGCAATCACTTTTGATTTTATACTGTTAGAAAGTGAAATAGATAGTTAAATATTTCTTAATTTACCTCATCATGAAAATAATGTTTTAATTTCAAATTGCATATTCTTACTATCTTCACTGAAACGATACAAGCTTAGTAAAATTTATTGAAGCTACAATAGATGTACAGATATCTTGGTAAAAAGAGCAAGGCACTACCAACAACCTCATAAAATCTTTTTGGAAGCCTTCCTTTTTGTTAATTCTATCTTCAATTCTTCATACAAGAATTAAGATAATGTTTTGATTTCTAAGGCTTATAATGTTTTTATGTGTTTTTTGCTTCTTGTTATGTAATGATCTTTCTTATTAATATAACTTCCCTTTTAACCAAAAAAGAAAAAAGAAATATAATAGGAATTTATTTTCTACATAATTATTAATTAGTCACTTTGTAATATCAAATTATATATTTATTCAAGTTTAACTTCTTCATGTGAAGAAAATTTACACAAATCACAAGCTAAACAACCCATAATTATAGAGTCACAAATGCATAATTTCATAAGTCGGAACAAAATTGTTATTGTTATAATTGTATTGTTTGAATGATTTTGATAAACAAAACAACACGCTATTAGAGACAATTTTATAGCATATCATGATCTATGCAATCCGAATATAAATAATTAAGATTGACTCTTTCAGGAGAATATGTGTGGCTCTTATTCACACTTTTGGTATAATTGAACACAAATGACAACACCTTAGTCCTACCAAAAGCCAGTTTTTCTCATGTAACTTAAAGAACCACTACTCAATCCATCATATTCCAGGGTTGACCCATTGGTAGACCAATTTATAATAATATTACATCGCTGTTGTTGTTTAAAGTTGACCATCTACATATAAAACTGTTTTCATTAACCCTCCTGACAATTATAAAATATATCAAATAGGTAATTGTAACACAAACTTTATGTATAACATATAACCAATTTAATTATAAATAACACTCAATATTTATGTCCCAAAATATACACACATATACAATATTTAATATATCAATTCACTAAAATGATTGTCAGCATTTAGTATTATTTATAAAATAAATAAATAATATAATAATAAAAATAAAACAAATAATGCTAACACTTCAATGATGTATAATTGTTTATATATAATATTTGTTGGAGTATTATTATAATAAAAAAAGAAGTTTTAGTCCCTATTCCAACATTGGCTTTGGATTTCTTGTAGAAATCAAATTGTTTTATCATATAGACGCTGGCATTAAAACAGCTCCATTGATGGCTTTTATTCTATAAACGTTTCAATTTTATTATTGTCTTATGGTTGCAATACATTAACTCAATTAAATAGTGATGTGATTTTTGGAGAGAAAACACTTAGTTAATTTTCTGGATAGGTTGAAAGAAACAAACAAAGAAAAATTAAATCACTCAATTGATAAGTCAAATGGAGCCACAACTAAGAGAATTGGGATGATCTTGCCACACTCAAGAAAAAAGAACATGAGTGATAAGAAATCTAGTTACTCTCGCCACTAACCTAAGTTAGATAAGAGAAATAACTCAAGAATAATCTTGAAAGCAAAATGTTAATATCTCATATGATTCGGGTATGATCTACAACATATAACAATGACCCTTTTTATAAAGGGTCTCCAAAACAAAAGACAAAAGACTCCAATTAATGCATTAAATGCATTAACTAAAAGTCAAGTAGTGTAGGCTAAATGTCAAAGACAATAAATGCATAGGTAACTAAATGTCAAAGACAATAAATACATAGGTAATAGACTACAACTATATTCAAAAAATGCAATCTTCCCACATGCAATCTTGTTCACACTTCTTTCACTTTCAACAATGTGGTTAAAACTAATCCAAGCTCTTTAGCCCTTGAACGAGTTAGAGGCCCAATTGAAGTGTTCTCCCTTTCTTGGGCTGCAATTGGGTTATCCTTAATTACATGATCCTCCCTTGGTTGAAATGAATTTAGCCTCAAATCTAAGTCTTCTTTATCTTCTAAGTAAGGAGAAAGATCCCTCACATTGAAAGTAGTAGAAACAGCATAGTCTTCAGCAAATCAATTTTGTATGCATTATCATTTACCTTATCTATGATACTGAAATGACCATTAGCCCTTGGCATTAATTTGGACTTCCTTTGGTTTGGAAATCTTTCTTTTCGAAGATGAACCTACACTAAATCTCCATGACTGAATTGAACAAATTTTCTCCTCTTGTTGGCAGTCTTCTCATAGATAGAGTTCTTCTCAATCTGCTGTTTAATGTTTTCATGTAATTTCTTTATCATGTCAGCCTTCATTTTTCTATTTATGCATTCTCGAGCCTTAAGTGATAATGGTACTAAATCAAGTGGGCTCAATGGATTAAACCTATAAACTACTTCAAAAGGAGAGTGTTTAGTAGTACCGTATATACTTCTATTGTAAGTAAATTCAGTGTAGGCTAAGCATTCATCCCAACTTTTCAAGTTTTTGCCAATGATAGTTCTTAGCAAAGTAGAAAGTGTTCAGTTCACCATTTCAGTTTGCCCATCAGTTTGTGGGTGACAAACAGTACTAAAAAGTAACTTTGTTCCCAATTTCTTCCATGAAGCATTGCAAAAGTAGCTAAGAAATTTAGTATTTAGCTAAGAAATTTAGTGTCATGATCTGACACGATACTCTTTGGAATGCCATGAAGTCTCACAATTTCTTTGAAAAACAAATTGGTAATGTGTACAGCATCGTCAGTTTTATAGCATGGAATAAAATGAGACATTTTCAAAAAACGATCAACAACAACCATGACCAAATTCTTACCTCTTTGTGTCATTGGCAAGCCTAGCACAAAATCCTTGTTAATATCAATCCAAGGCTGATATGGAACAGATAGATGCATATAAAGTCCATGGGCTGTGTAATATCCCAAGAATTTATATGAATATTTAAAGTCTAATTTGAAGTTTAGTGAAAAATTTAATTACGTGAAAAATTTGCTTTTTTGAATTAGTGAAGAAAATGTGGGAATAGAAATTTTAATTTTTAATTGAGGAAATTTTTACAGATTCTCAAGGACTAAAGTGAAAAGAAAAGAAAGTATAGAGGACTTTTGAGAAATGACCAAGTAGGAACCCGAGAAGAAGAATAGAGCTTATGGGAATGAATTATGAGTCCGGTACCGAAAGGATGATGAATTTGAGGTTAAAGTGAAGTTTAAGACATTGAGAGGGACTAAAGTGAAATAAGAAAATCTGTGGGGCACCTAGGATTTAGAAACACCTGAGGTGAGATTTTATGAATTTGCTTTTGCTAGTCTTGACTGAGGGTCAATTGCAGAGCAAGTGATAATTTCACCACGGGCGAGTATATAGGTGGCCTCACCTATTTTTTATTCATTTTTCTCCTTTCCTCTCTCTCTCTTCACTTTCTCTCCTCTCTTTCTCTCTTCCTTCTCTCTAATTTCTCTCTCTACACTCCAACTCTACAACCGGGCTTTGAAGGGCAGATCTCGGGCTACGGGGCGAGCCTCTAGGAGCCAAGCAACGTAGGGAAAGCAAGGAATCGAGGTAGAAATTTCTATTTCTTAAGCTTTTCCCTATTTTCTAGTTTTAAGAGTGTTTGAGGAAAAATCGAGATTCCGGCTTCGTTTCTTGATTAAAATTGGTGATTTTGGTGTCTAAATGCTCCTTAGACATTAAGGGTGAGATCCCATGGAAGAAATCATGAAAAACGGTGAAGATTTGGCCAGATTCGGGCCAAAACCGAGAGAAAGTCGCGAAGGGTCGCGATCGTGGCGCCCAGGCGCCAAGAACATGTGGGGAAGAGAAAGGCATGGCGCCCAGGCGCCACGTGGGGCGCCTAGGCGCCGGGCATAGGTGGCGCCCAGGCGCCAGGTGTACCGGAAAACCTTAGCTTATTTTCAATCGGCCATAACTTCTTCATCAGGACTCCGTTTTGGGCAAACTTTATATCGTTGGAAAGCTCTTTGAGTCTAGTTTCCAATGGTATAAGTTTCATTTAGATATTCATTACCGATTAGGAGTTATGACTTAAGATGTGAGTAAAGGTCGAGAGTAGTGGTAGGAAATTTCTCTATTTCGTAACCCTGATGGTTTTTGTCTGGTTACAATAGGAATGGTCAAGATGCAAAGTGGGAGTGCCGAGAGCGTGAAATCCAGGTGAGTGGGTTAATACTTGCTATGATTAAATATCTGTTATTGACTTTTTGCCTCATAGTGAAAATATGTTGTATATCCAAGTTTGAAGAGGATGATGTAGAACGATGAGGCATAAACAATTGTGGAACGTGTCTGGTAATGTATATAATTATATTTTTTTTCCCATGAATGGAGGTTATATGATGGATTGTGAATGGCATGTGAACTGAGTTGAATAATTGTTCTATATTATGGGTTATGTTGTATACATGCTATGTTGCTGGAACCACATTGATTATGTTGTGGCTTGAATTGTAAATGACTGAGTTGTGTATGTGGCTCAAGATTATGATTGAGGATGTTTTTATATATGATTGTAATTGTGTTTGACTGGAAAGGAAAGGCATGGTGGTGCACCCCATGGAGAAATTTATGTGAAGTTATAAGGGTGGAGATTATAAATGGAGCGATAAGGGTGGATGCGGCGGGGGCCGCGGGCAACGATCCAGAGGTATTCTGGACGACCCGGTTGGTACGGGAAATTTGTGTGAAATTGATTTCACCGATTGTTGTTGTGACCTTTTGAATTATGTTGAAATGTATTTGATTTATTTGGATATTGTCGTGAAGTACTACGAATAATATCATATCATATGATGATCGATTTATGTATGATTGCTGCATGTTATCATTATGATGTATGATATTTTTTTTGTCATAGTGTTGTGTTATCTACTCACTGGGCACGTGGTTTGCTCATACCCCTCTTATTGATATTTTTTTTTAGAGTTGACAGCTGAAGGTAAATATCGGAACAAGGAATTATGGATCCTTAGTCCATGATTACCTTTTCATTTGTTCAGGATAAAGGTATAATAGTTAAGTCTTATTCTAAGTTGTATAAATCTAGAAATCTCTGTAATTGGGTAGGTTCATTCAGTGATGTAATGTGAATGATTGTAGTATGTATAGAGAATTCAGTTTGGTTGCATGAAACAGAATTGTATGATGATTAAGAGAAAGATAGGCTTACGGAGGTGAAATGAAATTCACTTTCCGTGCCGGTCACGTGCTCAGATTTTGGGACGTGACAGGCTGCTTCCTTGCTCTTTGCTTTATTGCAAGCAATACACCTCTCAATCACATGATGTACATCTTTAATCATGTTGGCCAATAAAAATGCTCTTTTAGTATCTCCAATATCTTGGTTTCACCAAAATGCCCAGCCAATCCTTCTCTGTAAGCCTCTTGTGTAAGTAATTCCCTCATAGAATAGTTTGGAATTACAAGCCTCCCCAAGCGAAATAAGAAACCTTCAGATCTATAAAATCCGTTATATGTCATTTTCTCATAAGCCAAGGCATATCTCCTTGATAAGGCATCTGCAACAATGTTGGTTTCTCCTTTCTTATACTTCAACACATAAGGAAAATCTTCAAGAAATTCCACTCACTTTGCATGTCTTCTATTTAGCTTTCTCTGACCTTTCAAGTGTTCGAGTGATTCATGGTCTGTGTGAATTACAAATTCTTTTGGTAACAAGTAGTACTGATACGTCTCAAGAGCTCTAGTTAAAGAGTAGAACTTCTTATCATAGGTAGAGTAGTTAAGACTGGTTTCACTCAACTTCTCTATCACGACTCATTTTCTGGGCACATGACCAGCACAATGATGAGTTTCTCATCACTGTAAGCCTTTCGATAAATTCTATCCATGAGTTAAATTATTTAGTTATTATCTCTATGTTATCAAAATAACAATTCCTTAATAAATATGAAGAAAATATATCAAATTTTCTTATTTGAAAATCATACAGAAATGAGTTGTATATAATGATAGATCCTCAATATGAAATATATTATTATACTGAAATACAAGTCAAATACCAAACCCTTGACCTAGATGTCCTAGACGGTTATAGAGCGACATAATCTACAATAAAAGAGGGGCCTACCCGACAGTGGGAAGGTCCAAAGTGATCTACTCTTCTAGCGGATATTCTTCATCGGCAACCTAATCTGAACAAAAAGATTTCACAAAGAGTGTGAGCTGTAAAACTCAGTGAGTGAATCGGCCTCGCGTTAATAAAATTCAAATACATCACCAGTCATGCAAATATACCCGAAGGCCCAAACTCAACCAATAGACATAGTTAGAAATTACATACAAAAAGATAAAAATCTATCTAATTCAACAAACGTTACTAGTACTCATCAATGACAATATATCCCAGAGAGCGCACATAGGCTGGCTTACTAATTTTGTATATTTCCGTCATGACGCACAACCTCATCCTCTTAGCTAGGGCGCCTCACGAATTTGTTATCGATCCGGGCTATATTCCTATTGAGGGAATCGTTGTCTCCACACTCGTTGGTCAAGTCACCCTTTAAACCGGATTTTTCGCCTTGCCGTGAGAGGGGGTACTGTCCCGCTCAATCAAAATCAATAGTATAGTATTTCATATCATAATTAGAAGTATAGTGTAATATTCATTCATATAACATGTATAGTATATAACTATATTATAGGTTTATAAACCACAAATCAAGATAATAATTAAACTGCTTTTTGAAAAGATTCAAACTTCACATCATCATGAAATACTTGTTTCATCTTATCCATTCTTTTGGATTAATTATCTCCCTAGATTTGCCACTCTGAATCCAGTTTACCCCTATTAATCTTGGGAGTGTCTTACGACATACTTTTTATCACCAGTAATGTTAAAATCCTATTAAAATGGGGTCGTTGCACTCACATGAATTCCGTACGAGTGTCGCTTCTCTAAGTTGTTACGGACAAGAGTACACAGGTGAATTTCAGTGTTTTGCTACTGAGATTTTCGTGAAAGATTAGAGAAAACAAGTTAAGATTATTTTCATACAGATATTGTTCATACATATAGTTACTATTCATATGTACGGGTCATTATTCGTACATACAGTTATTATTTATATGTACGGATATTGTTTATACATATGGTTACTATTCATATGTATGGTTACTATTCATACATACAGTTATTATTCATACATACGAGTATTATTCATACCAGAAATAGAGAATACAATTTGTAAAAGAGTACACCAGGTAAGTTCTCAGAAAAGAATAGAGGGTCGCAATGGACACACTTAAAAACCTAGTCTTTCCTTAACTATAACTTTTCTAGACATGTATTCTTCACAGTTTACATTCTATTTTGGTAATCAGAGAATCAAAATAATATATGGGCAGCTAAAGACAGTTTTTTTGATGTGAAAGATCAGCCAAAGCCGCAACCACAGAGCATACTTAAAAAAATAACTTCTAAAATTTGAAAAACATAGAAAGGGCATAGTATCCTTATCTAAGCTGAAAAAGAAAGGCCTAAAAAAAGTCAAAGTTACTATTTGATACTATGCGCTAATAAAATATTCAATTTACTATTCATAAAAATGATATTTCTAATAAAATAATTCACGCGTAAATCATTTAGTTTACTGTGCAATCATGGAAAAGTCGCAGACAGTTTACTATAAAAAACTTAAGGGAAAAACTATCCTTTCACCTTAAACCTTTAAGTTTCTTTTCAAATCAGTCTTTTCATTTTAGTCCATGAGGGTATTTTCACACATAAAATGTCATTTTCTCCTACGAACTTCTTTCTAGTTTTCTCTTATGACCAAACCACATCTAGTACTTGATATTTCGATGGTATAAGTAAACAGTACCGTATACGTAAATAGTATTATATAGGTAAACAGTACCGCATACTGAAATAGTAACCGTAGTTCGCAAACACGCATTTATATTTTATTTTTCATGGGTATTACATTTTCACTAAAATAAGCTATGGGACGCCTTTTTTGAAGAAGTACAGCTCCAATTCCTACCCCACTAGCATCACATTCAATCTCAAAAGTCCTAGAAAAATTAGCTAAAGCTAATATGGGTACATTGCATAATTTTTCTTTGACAAGCTCAAAGCTTCTTTGGGTTGCATCACTCCATTTGAACTCCTTTCGTCCTTTAATACATTCAGTTATGGGTGCTAAGATAGTACTGAAATCCCTTACAAATCTTTTATAGAATGAGGCAAGCCTATGAAAACTTCTTACTTTATATATGGTTCTTGGAACAGGCCATTCTTTGATGACTTTCACCTTTTCTTCATCAACTCTCACTCATTGCTGGGATACTACAAAGCTAAGAAAAATCACATGATTTTGACAAAAGTAGCATTTTTTCAGATTAGCATAGAGTTTTTCGTTTCGCAACACTTCCAGGATTTCCTTCAAATGTTGCACGTGTTCCTCATACCTTTGACTATAGATCAAAATATCATCAAAATATACCACAACGAATTTTTCAATGAAAGATCTAAGTACATAATTCATCAATTACATAAATGTGTTCAGGGCATTAAATAGCCCAAATGGCATTACCACTATTCATAAAGTCCATACTTTGTCTTGAACGCTGTCTTCCACTCGTCTTCCTCTTTCATTCGAATTTGGTGATAGTTGTTCTTCAAGTCAATCTATGAAAACACCTTGGCACCATTCAACTTATCCAACATGTCATCTAATATTGGAATTGGGTAGCGGTATTTAATGGTAATCTTACTTATAGCACAGCTGTCCACACATATTCTCATAAAGCCATCCTTTTTAGGGACCAATAATGTAGGTATAGAACAAGGGCTCATGGATTCCCTTACATAACCCTTTTCAATCAACTCATTAACTTGCCTTTTTAGCTCCTTAGCCTCCTCTAGATTCATTCTATACGTTGGCTTATTTAGTAAGACAGCACCGGGCACCAAATCAATTCGATGTTCAATTCCTCTCAAGGGTGGCAATCCCTTACGTAGCTCATTCGGAAAGACATCTGTAAATTCTTCTATTAACTCCCTGACAAGCTTAGGAAGCTTTTCTGCAAGTTCTAGGTTTAGCTTTGAGAATTAGCAATAATACAAAGTCATCCCTTTTTATTACCTTCTTTAACTCATTCTTAGAAGCAAAACAACTAGGCTTCTCCTCGATTACATCATCTTTCGACTGTACTTGTATTGGCTTTAAGGGTGCCAACACAATCTTTTTTCCATCCTTCTCAAAAGCGTAGGTGTTTTTGAAGTCATCATGTAGTGCTCTTCTATCAAATTGCCACGACCTCCCAAGTAGAAAATGACTAGCATCCATAGGGACTATGTCACACAACACCTCATTTTTGTAATTATTCCCTATAGAGAAAGGTACCTTCACTTGTTTAGTGACCTTCATCTTGCAATGATCATTCAGCCATTGCAGCTTGTACGGACGAGGATGATTGACAATAGGCAGCTTCAATTTGCTAACCATAGTGGTTAAAGCAACGTTAGTGCAGCTCTCACTATCAATTATCACGTTACAAACTTTGCCTCCAATAGTGCACCTTGTTTGAAAAATATTCTATGTCTATTCTTCTTCTACCTTGGCTTGGATATTCAAGGTACGTCTAATAACCAAGCCAACACCTTCATCAGCATATTCAACAACTTCTTCTTCAGAATATTCTTCCTCTTCACATTCCTCTATAATATCCTCATCTTCATTCTCTATTTCTCCTTGTTTCTCCTTCAAGATCATCACTATTCTATTAGGACATTCAGATGCTATATGGCCATGACCTAAGCACTTAAAGCACTTAATGTCTCGGCTTCTTTTAGAGGGTTGGTCGTCTTCTCTCTTCTCCTTCCCCTTAGAACTTTCATTTTTGTTTGGCTTCTTCTTCTATATCTCCTTATTACTTCATTTGGTAGTGTTTGAGGTTTCGAAAAATGTTTGGAAAGGTTTACTCCCCAATGGTTTAGACACTCTATTATTTCTTCCATAAACTCTCTTTTTCTGTCTCTCCACCTTAATTGCCAATTTAATTACATCTTCTAAGAAAACATAATTCTGCAACTCTACCAAGTCAGCAACTTCTTTGTTTAAACCACCAAGAAATCGAGATATGGTTTGCTCTTGGGGTCCATTCAGCTCACACCGAATCATCAAAGTTTCAAATTCTTTAACATAATCTTCAATACACATACCTCATTACCTCAAGCTTTGAAGCTTAAAATAAAGCTCTTGCTTGTAGTAATCAGGTACAAAACGCCTCTGCATGAGCCTTTTCATCAATCTCTATTTTTGAACTTCCTCCTCTCCATCTCTTCTTCTTTGATTCTTCAAATTTTCCCACCATAAATTTGCATAATCAGTGAATTCAAGGGCTGCAAGACGACATTTGGTAACTTCTGAATATTCTTGATATTAAAATTTCTTTTTCTCATTACACCTACTCGAAGTATTCTTCAGGATAACTTGTTCCCTTAAATGGAGGAATCTTCATTTTGATGTTGGCATCACGTTCCTTCTGCTGCCTTCTTTGCCTAGGTTGTTCACTTTCTTCAACTTAAGATTCTTCTCCACGGTGTTCAACATAAGCTTCTCTTCTTGGTTGTCGTTGTTGTAGCTCCATAAATCTAACCATTTGAGTGGTTAGTGTAATACCCGCTATTTTATTTTCTACTTAAATAATGAATTTGATTTTACAAGTGTTGAAATTGTAAATTTTGTGTGCAATATGTGTGTTTGATATTATTGTATAATGTGATGATGCTTAGATATGTGATTTTAGGCTGTATGCTAGCAATGTGTGATGTTAGGCCATACAGGGACTAAAGTGAAACTCGCATGGACTAAAATGAAAGATTTTGGAATCTTGTGGGGTGTAGCAAAAATGTGTACAAAGTATAGGAATAGATGGACAAAATTATAGGGAACCTTGTTGTGAAATAGAAAATGGAAATTAATTTCTAAAACTCTAGATATTATTTTTAGAATATATAGTTGTAATTAAGAAATAGTCTTATACAAAAAATGTCTAAAAGGAAAAATTTAATGAATTACGAAAACAAATGAAAAAGGAAAAATCTGAAATATACCTTCCAACATTTGAATTAAGATCTTAGATTTACATAATCTAGGATTGGGCGTTTAAGGTTGAATTTTGAAATTTGAACAAAAAGAAATTAATAAAAATACAAGTTGATAAATTAATCAACTAGAATACTAATCCTATGGGCAACAGGGGATTTCGAAAGACTATAAGGAATAATTAAATAGATATCAGTAATAGTAATTAAAGCAAATCAAAATTAACCAAACAAAATAATATACATATAATATAAATAGTAGTAGCAATGGTTAAAGGATAATGCAAAAGATTAAATAAGGAAATTAGATAATTATCCAAACTAACCAATCTAATTAGACATTAAATTGAAGGATAAATTATCCCAATATGAAATCTGAAAAAGAAAATTTTTTTTTAGAAATCTGAATTAAACATATTATTTTTAATTAGAATAATCTAAAATTTGAATAACAAAATCTATTTAAATTTAAACAATTAAATTGATCTATCTTAAACTAAGTTAGAAATCCTAGAACAAATACATACTCAACCAAACTAATCCCTCCCACAAGCACATTCTCTCGGCTAATCTTTTTTTTCTAAACATCAACACTCAATTTTCAATATTGGGAAGCTCAAGTGGAGTTAACAACTAATAAACAAGAAGAAATTAAGGTAAGTCATAATCTTCCCTTCCATTTTAGTGATGTTGTTTCTTTTGAAATAAACATAAGAACAACCCCACATCATGTTCTACAGCCTTCACATAGTCCTAGGATCTGCACATTCCATACCCAAACAAGAACTCAAAGGGTTTCATCTATAGCAAGAATTAAAACAAAGTAAGAAAATTTATTTTCAAAAATTCTGGAACAATTTTTTTTGAAAATTAAAACGACCATATCTCTCTCTAGAAAACTCCAAAATTTTCAAATTACCTATGCACGAAAAGCTCTTTTCGTCTATTTTCCAGAAAATCTAAAATCTTTCAAAAACTCCCTACCTTTTGAGAGATATGGCTGAAACAGTACACGGAGGTCAGAAAACTGAAATAAAATAACTTTCTGTTTTAATTTCAAAGTTTGTCTTTCAAACATGCGATAGGAAAATCTGACACATTACCGAAGAATCTTGGAATGTCATGCTATGGTTTAGCAAGGAACCTAGGTGAGTGAACTAACCCTTCTTTAATATTATCTTAAGTGTTAAAGTAATGAGGTATAAAAATAAGTAATGACTATGGTGGAAATATGATTGATGATGATAATAATAATAATAATTATTATTATTATTATTTTTGGTTAGGAAGAAGGATGCACATTTGATTTATGAGATGGTTGAGATTTGAGATAATTGAAATTATCTAGAGATTTATACTTGATGATTTATGATGTTGTATTTTATTATATTGGATGAATATTGTTTGTGTTTGGGCGGGATAATACCCTCTCTCATGTCAAGCGAGAAATCCGAGTAATAAGATGACTTGACCTCTGAGAGTAGAGACAACGATTCTTTCGGTAGGGAAGTGAGCCCGGATTTAATCCGTGAAGCACCCTGACCGTTGCTGATGAGATTGTGCGTTATGGCGGGTTAATAAAATTGAGGAAATTGGTTGAGCGAGCCTACGGGCGCTCTCGGATATGATGAGATTGGTTGAGCGAGCCTACGGGCGCTCCCGGATATGATGAGATTGGTTGAGCGAGCCTACGGGCGCTTCCGGATATTTTGCCATTGACGAGTACTAGTTCCGTTGGTCTGAATTGTCTGATTGATTTGCAATTCTTTGATGTGTATTTTTACTTATGATTTTATAATTTTTACCCATGCTTTTTATTTTATTGCTTTTGCATAGCGGATTTTATTAGGGCGGGGATTGGCTCGCTCACGGAGATTATTATCTCACACTCGTTGATTTTTTCTTTTCAGATGAGATAGTGAAGGAGAATCTCCCGCTAAAGGAGTAGTTGCCGTTGGACTATCCCATTGTTGGGTGGGTCCCATATTGTTAGCATTTTATTTTTGTTAAGTTTAGGAAGCTCTGTGGTCAACTAGGACATCTAGAGGGTCTGGGATGAATTGATTATTTTATTTAATATTCTATTTAGACTTGTTAATTATAAGATTTATTTTTATTTATTTTGTTATAAATATTCATAAATAAACAAAAATGGGTAGAAATCGAGATATCAGTTAGCCTTACGATGACACGAAATTTGTGTCAGCGTGCAGGTCACGTGCCCGAATTTTGGGTCGTGACAGTTAGTTGAGCTATTTGTTCCATCATTTCTTCTTGACTTCTTTGTAGGCCAACAATTTGAGTTTGTTGTAGGCTAAGCCCAAGAGGAATTTCAAAACTATTTTTCCCTGTCAAAGTGATTTGTAGTTGCTAGTTTGAGTTGGTGAAGGGTAGGTTCACCTCTAAGTATTTACACTCGGATTAACAATGAACAGTAACGATGAAATTATTTTTTTTTTTTAATAAAAGAGCTGGAATAAAGTAAAACAATACAAGAATAGAAATAAGAACAAAGATGAACAGACCAGAAAATTAGCCTTCCATATAGGTAGCAGATTACAAAATAAGGAAAACTAAGCCCTCCATGTAGGTGGCAGAATACAAAATAAGGAAAACTAAGCCTTCTATGTAGGTGGCAAAATACAATAAAATACAAAAAAATTAAGCCTTCCACGAAAGTGCAAAACACAAAACAAATAATAGAACCTGATTTGAAGTGACTTTGATACCAATATAATGTGATTTTCGGAGGGAAAATACTTAGTTGATTTTCTAGATATGTTGAAAGAAACAAATAAAGAAAAACCAAATCACTCAATTAATAAGCCAAAGGGCGGCGCCACAACCAAGATAATTGGGAAGATCTCACCATACTCAAGAAAGAAGAATGTGAGTGATAAGAAATCTAGTTGTTCTCGCCACTAACCTAAGTTAGATAAAAGAAATAACTCAATAATCCTCTTGAAAGCAAAATGTCAATATCTCATATGATTCAAGTATGGTCTACAATATATGACAAGGACCCTTTTTATAAAGGGTCTCTAAAACAAAAGACAAAAGATTCCAACTAATGCATTAAATGCATCAACTAAAAGTCAAGTAATGTAGGCTAAATGTCAAAGACAATAAATGCATAGGTAGCTAAATGTCAAAGACAATAAATACATAGGTAATAGACTACAACTATATTCAACAAATGTAACCTTCCCACATGCAATATTGTTCACATTTCTTCCACTTTCAACAATGTGGTTAAGCCCAATCCAAACCCTTTAGCCCTTGAACGAGTTAGAGGCCCAACTGAAGTGTTCTTCCTTTCTTGGGCTGCAATTGGGTTATCATTGATTACATCAAATAGTATCAAAGCTTTTAACTCTCATGTTAAATGGTTAACTACGGGGAGATCATGAGAAGCTTATTACAATTATATATATCTATATATATATATATATATAATCGCAGGGATGGATCAAGAAATTTTTGTTAGTGGGGGCAAAAAATAGTTTTTAAATATTTTTACTAAAAAAAGTTATAAATTCAAATTTTAAATTTTATTTTTTAAAAAAATTATTAGGTGTGGTGCTTTTAATTAAATTAGTGGTTATAATTTATTATGTGGGGACAATATCTAAATTTTTATGCGGGCAAAAAAATGATTACTATATATACTAATTAAATTTTTTTTCTTGTGGGGGCAATTACCCCCAATCTGTTACATGTGAGTCTGCCATTGTATAATAGCAAATATATTTTGTGTGTACTATTTTGGATAAAGAAGATGTGTAGAAGAATAATCATTTCTATAATATTTGTGTAAGAATTGTAGGCTAAATAAATGAGTTATGTGTTGTTGTGTCCTTAAGTTAATAAATATGCTTACTTCTGTACCAGATGATATGGCAAAATCAACCTGTGTAAGATGTGAAATTACCTTAAAGAAAGATGAAATATTCAAACCTTAGTCAATTACTACGTAATTTATATTTTTTACGCTAACCTTGAATTTTTTATATTTTGTATTTATTCTTATTTTTCATGTTGTTGCTCCAACAATATTTATAGACTAAATAAATGGTTTATTTTTTTAATTTATTTTTCAAGTTAGATACTAATTAATAGTAAACTGTTGTCTTGTGTATTTTTTGTAACTTACACTTTATATAGAACAACTCGTTGTCTACTTGAAAGTGATCTTAATGAATAGCTATTCAATGACTTGCAGATATGTAAATTTTTTTATAAGATGAATAGGTGTATTTGCACCAAAATTAATTTTTTTAAAAAAAGGGGTATGGTATTATGCATCAGAAATCCTTTCATTATTCTACAATTCACAGCAAGATTTATTTTTATGAATGATTTTGGTACTTTTTTGTAAATTCTGCATATATTTAAAATATAAGATATTATAGCAATTAGAATTTTTATTTTTAGAAAAACAACAAGGATTACGATGTGCATATTAATTCCTGAAATCTAGGTTATCACAATTTCTTGGGTCAAGGTTGCTTAATTACACAGAATGCAGTTTTTTTTTTGGTCAAATGAGAGTTAAGACTTAGGAGGTAGCAGAAGCAGGGTCATCGTTAAAATAACTATGGGCTTTTGAATTTTTAGTGGGCCTCGTTCGAGCCCATTCAAGACTTTTTTTGGGCCAATAACCCATTTAGGTTGGACAAAAAGAAACCCATTTAAGAAATTAAAATAACGAAAAAGGTATATAGTATTTAGTTTTCTACTCATATTTAATGGATATTAAAAATCAAATTTAATCTTTAAATCCTTAAACATGTAGTTATTGAAATAAATATTTTTTAAAATTGATATTAATTTATATTTATTAAAAAATTCATATAAAATTTATTCTTATAAACTTATAGTAAACATTATATCTCTATAATTAAAGTAAACAAGCATCATACTCAAACTTAGAAATCTTCACATTGTAACTCAAACAAATAAGTTTAAGTGTCTAACATTATAATAAATTTTGGAATTTTTCTATATGCCCATTAAAAAAATATTTATTATATTATAATAATACTGAAAATTCCAATATTAAATCTATTTATATTTTTAAAAACTAAGCAATTTTGACTTGAAATCTAGAATTTAATTTAACTAAAATTTGACTTTGAATTTATAAAAATTATAATAAAGATTTATGTAACTAAATAAACACCCTGTGATCTAAAGTCGGTTTAGCCTTTGGGCGTGTTTCTTTCTCCACGACCCGTAACCTTTTTTTTTTTCTTTCTTTTGTAGCATACACAGGCTAATCGCGGTTTCTTTCGCTCCACTCCAGCTCTATTCCTCGACTTACACATCTCTCTCTGCAATCCGAAGCACAATTTTCGCAGCCATGGCAGCCGCACCCATGGTCATGGACTCTAAGCCATCGTTGGAGCCACCGCCTTTTCTGCCCTCGGTGAGATCCGATTACCTTCAAGGTTTCGGCGACGGGACCTCCGACGAGGACGACCTTTACAGTCGCCTTAAGTCGCTCCAGCGTCAGTTGGAGTTTATTGATATTCAAGAAGAATACGTGAAGGATGAACAAAAGAATCTCAAGCGCGAGCTCCTTCGAGCCCAGGAAGAGGTCAAGAGGATCCAGTCTGTGCCGCTAGTCATCGGCCAGTTCATGGAAATGGTAGACCAGAATAATGGAATTGTCGGCTCCACTACTGGATCAAATTACTATGTTCGTATACTTAGCACCATCAACCGTGAGCTTTTGAAGCCCTCGGCGTCGGTCGCTCTCCACCGCCACTCTAATGCGCTTGTGGACGTTTTGCCGCCGGAGGCTGACTCCAGCATCTCGCTGCTGAGCCAGTCGGAGAAACCTGATGTGACTTATAATGTAAGTTAATCATTGTATCGCAATTGCTGTTTGCTTCGAATTTGTTGCGTTGAAAGTGCAATCTAGGGTTTCATTATAAATTAAAATTAGTCTCTTCGTTGCAATTTTAACCTTTATTCTGGAAAAAAAAAAATGGTTACTGCCTGATTAGGGTTTTAATGCAGCAAAATGAAAAGTTAGGTTTTCCAGCATTTATAGGCTATTTGCACAAGTTAAATTGGGGGTCAGTCCTAGAGATGTTGGTCCAATAGTATCAGTGTATTTTAATTTTTGGGAATGAGAGCTGGGACTACGATTAAACATCTAATCGACTGCTTGGTCAGTTGTTGTCTTTAAGGTTGCCAAAGAAAAATTTAGCTTGGTCTGGCTGCCTCCGAAAGCTGAAATATCCTTACATTCCCTGCAAGCATTAAAAGTGTCATTTGTATAATACTTGTTAGGCTCTTTGCTAAAAATGTATCATTATGATCATCTTAAGTTTTTTTTTTTTTTGGACTTGTTCTTACATTTTTACCATCTATATAATCTCCTTAGGACATTGGAGGATGTGATATCCAGAAGCAGGAAATTCGTGAGGCAGTGGAGCTACCCTTAACTCACCATGAACTATACAAACAAATTGGTATTGATCCTCCTCGTGGTGTATTACTCTATGGTCCCCCTGGCACTGGTAAAACCATGCTCGCAAAGGCTGTTGCTAATCATACCACTGCTGCCTTCATTAGAGTTGTTGGATCCGAATTTGTGCAGAAGTATCTTGGTGAGGTATGATTTCTAAATCATCTGTGGTTGAAGTGATTTAAATGATGATGTAGCTTATTATGCTTTCTTAAGCTCATTTAAGAAGATTATTAGTTTCAGATTTGTATTTATAATGTAATTATAGTTTATAACAATATCATTTCAGTTTGAATATATGTGTGTGTATATATATATGTATATGTATGTATTTATGTATGGGGGTGTGGGCTCTTTAGTATGCGTTGACTCCTATTTGTGATAATAACTACCGTTCTTCGTTTAGTTTCCTTGGGAGTTTCAGATTCTATACTATCTTTATTGATGGAAAGAAGCATTATTGGTTAGCAATTGTTTATTTCAATGTGTTCAAATATGTGGAAAAATTTTATATTTCAGGGTCCAGGGATGGTTTGAGATGATTTTCGATATGTTTGTATTGTATTTATAATGTAATTGTAATTTATAACAATATCATTTCAGTTTGGATATATATATATATATATATATGTATTTATGGGCGCTCTTTAGTATGTGTTGACTCCTACTCATGATAATAACTACCATTCTTCATTTAGTTTCTTTGGACTTCCAAATTCTATATTATCTTTATTGATGGAAAGAAGCATTATTGGTTAGCAATAGTTTATTTCAATGTGTTCGAATATGTGGAAAAATTTTATATTTCAGGGTCCAAGGATGGTTCGAGATGTTTTTCGCCTTGCAAAAGAGAATGCTCCTGCAATTATATTTATTGATGAGGTTGATGCAATAGCTACTGCTAGATTTGATGCACAAACTGGAGCAGATAGAGAAGTACAGCGTATTCTCATGGAACTTCTGAATCAGGTATTTATGAAAGATATACCTCCCAGGTGATAGATTTTTTAGTTTGACCATACTCAACCTTTAGCTCTTCTCTTCAATTTGACGAGTATTACCGTTCCCCTTTGTATTTAAATATTAACTTAAGATCAGATTTAACTACTTTTCCTTATCTTCAGATGGATGGATTTGACCAAACAGTGAATGTCAAAGTCATTATGGCAACTAACCGAGCTGACACTCTGGACCCTGCTCTTCTGCGTCCTGGAAGGCTTGATCGCAAGATTGAGTTCCCGTTGCCTGATAGGCGTCAAAAGAGGCTTGTATTTCAGGCAAGTCTCTGAACATTTCACATTTCAAATTGTTATAACTTCATTCTTGTTGGTTTCCATGTTTGTTGGTCATGTCATTTATATTCTCATAAGTAACATATTTAAGGTTTGTGTGTATGAACTTCCAGTGGCTTTGTAGCTAATAATTTAGCGGTTTACTTTTGGACAGGTTTGCACGGCCAAAATGAACTTGGGTGATGAGGTTGACCTAGAGGATTATGTTTCTCGTCCAGATAAAATTAGTGCTGCCGAGGTATGTTCTTATCTTGTATGCTAATTCTCATATGTTAAAGAATTTATGCAATACCATTTTGGTTGTTAGTGATTTCCTGATGGCAAATGATTGATACAGCTATCACACCTAAAATAAAAAATCACTTCTGTTGTCTTAAGAAAAGACTTGAAGCTACTTTGTAAACATATTTTCCTTACACTGTCATTATTGTACTTTTTTTTTTGGGGGGGAGGGGGGGGCGGGGGTGTGTGTGTTAGGGAAAAGGAAGATGAATGGGGGCAAATGTGTGCATTAGCTGGCTTAATTAAATAATGGACATGTTAAAGCTTACACCATATGGTTAGGCTTAAAATCAGTTTGCCCCTGTGGTTTAAAGGTTCTCATTCAACTTTTCCTTGGTTTGCTTCATTACGGTTTAAATGCCCTATGCTATTTTTTCTTTTAATTTGAACTAAAATAATCATGTAAATGTTATAATGATGAACATCTTCATTTTTGAAGTGTGTATGTGAATGTTATTGACTCTTACGTTTACCGACTATATACTTATGGAAATATAGGAGGATTTGGCAAAGAACAGCAATAGAATAGAATCATTCCAAATTGTTGCAATTAGCATTAGTTATTTTTCTATTAAAAAAGAAGAATTAGTTATTTTTCTATTAAAAAAAAAAAGCATTAGTTATTTTTCTGTTTTTTAGTTTTATAATTTCTAATTTCAGACTTTATTTAATTATGTTGTTAATAGTTAACATCTTTTAATTATATTTGTAATATGTTTTTAATAGTTTTTGTTTTAAATGGCAGTTATTAGGAGTGGTTTAGGTTAGTTTTCTGCCACTAGGAGGAGGGAAGGTTGTATATGTGTGTTTTGGAGAGAGAAAATGCTCTCCCTTCTCTCTACCCCACTGGTAGTGTTTTGAACATTGAGTTCCTTCTTCATTATGGTTTTTGTTGCTGCTGTTGCTGGTTTCTATTATTGTAGGTTACTGAGTTTATTTGTCCTTGTGTTTTGGAAGTTTTGTTTTATTTTGGTTACTGTCATTATGATGATTCAAAGGTTTGCCATTGAAGCAAAAACCTTTGATTTGGTTAAGAAACGCCTAGGTGCTGTCCCAAAACTTGTTATCACTGAAAAAGGAAGAGGCTTCCTGTTTTCCATTTCTCTAGACTGGAAACCGCTAAGTGGCTATCCTCTATCATCCATACTCTAGGATCAGGAGAGTGGAAGGGGTCGGAGGTTAAAAGATGCAGAGAAAGAGGAACCATTTTCTTAGCGGAGATTGGGAAGAACCGTATGGGTTATTTTCTTGTTATCACAGAAATCCCTTCTGGAGGAAAACGAGCCTCTGTTATTGTTCCCAAGCGAGGGGGAGAAAGAGGTTGAAGTATCTTTGGGCTTGCATTGAATATCCTTGTTCACTCTTAAGGGGCAAACAATTCGAAGCTAATGGAGGAAGGTAGACCTTTGATTCCTTACTCTGCTGTGACTGATAGTAGAACATTTGCAGAGGTTGTCAAGGGCAAGGAGGTAAAGGGATTTGAAATCCACCAAGTCGAAGAAGATGTCTCTCACAATGATCCTGATAGCTTTTCTAATATGCTCAAGAGAAGGGACAAAGTGGGTGCCAGCATCAATGTCAACGAGGCTGTTAAGGAAGGTTTCTCTGACTTTGGTGACCTCGGTCATTGTGACAGTCACAAAAGAGGGAAGTCAGTTGCGGATCATAAATTTGGAAGGTCTTGATAAGAGAGCTCCTGGCCTAGCTTTTTCGAGGACCCTTAGGATTATGGTATTTCCTAAGGGTGTAAGGAAGGTCTACTGGGCCTTGGTGAGGAATCACACTGTGAAGGAAGGCCCTCCTTGAAGGAAACCACACCCTTATCCCACTTGGCCCAAATCTCCCTCGGGCAAGTTGCCAAACCCCTTGTTCAAGCCTACAGGGCCAATTGCTCCCAATAGGGCCTCGAAAAGGAGAGCCAAAAAGGCCCAACAGTTTAGACCAGAATACGTGGACTGGTCATATGGAGCACACCCAATCCAAGCTTTTCGTTCTCAGGCTCCTGTGCATTATCGCGACCCGTCATCCTATTCTTCATCGTCCAGATCGCTACAGGTGGCAAATGTCGACCGAACCTGCACAGAACCGGTCGACAAGGGTCCTGGGGTGCCAGAGACCCCGTCGGAGCTCTTAAACAGCCAGCAGCCCTTCCTGTCGTTTCTCCTCATCTTCTCCAACGAGGGGCGATGGCGGGGAGCTCGGATTAGTGGCGGAGGAAGCCTGTGGACCCCGTTCTCGTGACAAGTAGCATCGAAACACCACAGAAGTCTTTGGGCTCATACCGGCAACCCTCCCTAGTCAGGAATCTCTACGCAATGTCATTGGGAAATCTTTTTGTGATCAAACGACCTCCCCTGATATGCTGGTTGGTCCATCTGAAGTTTCCAAGGGCAGGTTAGAAGGTTTAGTAGTCAATGATAACCTAAACAGGACGATAGCTAGCTTCAAAGGTTGTTCTGCAATAGATGTTGTTGGGGAGGAGGAGAATTTCTCTAAAGATGATCTCTCGCTCTCTATTATTTCGACAGTGACGATGGACTACTTATCCAACAAATCGAGCAACAAATCGATGCTAAGGAAGACTCCATTGGGGTTTCAATGATAGTTTGGAAGACGTTCACTGGCTTTTCTTGCAAAATAAGGATGATTGAGCTAATAAGGGACCTTGTGATTTGTCATTGACCTGCAATAATTCTTTGAGTCCTGCTAATGCCCCAAAGGCGCCTCTATTTTCGTCCTTTCCCCTTCAAATCAATAGTTTTTGTTTCTCTTCCCATTCTACCAATACTAACCCCTTTCCCAGTGTATCTCGCTGTGGTTTTGTAGGGAGTTGCGTGTGTAACGACACTACTCAAGCGGGGTCTCTTCATTCCCCCGATCCCTTCAAATCTTCTTCTACCATAGGGGAGGGTAATGAACTAGGGGAACAAGTCATACATCTATGCCACTTAGGGGGTGAGAGGGACAATCAAGACCCACAAGCCTTGATGGAGTCTCTTAACTATATTGCTGAGAGATAAATCTGGAAATGAGGTTAAGGTGACAACATCATCTAGGACATACCAAAGGAAGAAGAATAAACTTAAAAACGAGTTAAAAAGGTTGACTTCTTCAATTAATTACGGCAATCCCAAGAAAGGAAAGGGTAAGTCAAGTTCTTTATGAAGATTTTAAGTTGGAATGTGAACGGTCTTGGTAACCCGCTCAAAAGACATAAGGTGAAAGAAGTCTTCAGGAGGGTTGAACTGGACATTGGGTTGCTCCAGGAAACTAAATTAGGGGATTTGGACAGATTTCTAGTTAGAAGCATTTGGGACTTAAAATTTAAGGATTGGGAGTTTTTACCTTCGTGGGTGCTTCAGGCAGTCTATTGGTCATTTGGGACACTCGAGTTGCCTCCAAAAGGGATGTGCTTCTGGATGCTTTTTCTCTTTCGGTGCTTCTTGATTTGAAGGACAAAGGGTGTTGGTGGTTTACCAATGTTTATGGTTCGACGAACCCTAGGCTGGTGGCGAATTGTAGGAGGAATTGTCATGTGTTCACGGTTTTTGTAACCCCTATTGGTGTGTTGGTGGCTATTTCAATGTTGTGAGGTTCCCTGATGAGAAGCTTGGAGGATCCAGGATCAATGCTAGCATGAGAGGCTTTAATTCTTTTATCAGGGACTGCAGACTTAAGGACCTTCGCCTATCTAACGCTCAATTTACTTGGTCAGTCAACAGGGGTTCGGTTGTATCTTCTCGCCTTGATAGATTTTTGCTCACCCCTGAATGGGAGGATTTTTTTCTGATCCCATTCAGGAAGTTGGCTCACGCTTGGCATCCGACCATTTCCCCATTATCCTTGAGACTAGTAGAGTCAAATAGGGTCCTACCTCCTTCAGATTTGAGAATATGTGGCTTCAACACCATTTCTTTTTCAGCAATGTAGAGAAGTGGTGGTTGAAATACACGATTCCAAGATGGGAGGGTTTTAAGTTTATGAATAAATTGAAATTTGTGAAGAAGTTAAAAACCTGGAACAAAGAAGTCTTTGGGGACATTAGAATCCAAAAGAAAAACATTCTTAAGGAGCTTGATGCTCTTGACAAACTAGAGTGTGAGGGCGGGCTTGAGGCGACTCTCGTTACACGTAAAGTGGCTCTCAGGAATGCTTTGGACAACATTAGGAAAAAAGAAGACAAGCTGGCGTCAAAAGAGCAGATCAAATGGGCTCACGAGGGTGACGTGAACTCAAGTCTTTTTCTCAAGGTGGTGAATGGAAAGAGGAGGAGTTTCATAAAAGAGCTTGAGGTGGAAGATGGCAATACTGTCAAGGACAATGAGGGGATCTCTGATGAGGTGACTAGTTTCTTCAAGAAACTATATAATGAGGAAATGCACGAGAGACCAGCGATTGAGGGTTTGGACTGGTCCCCCATTGATGATGCCCAGGGGAATTGGATTGAAAGACCCTGTGAGGTGGAAGAAATTAGAAATGCAATTTCGAAGATGGACAAGGACAAAGCTCCTGGGCCTGACGGATTCAATATGGCTTTTTTCCAAGCCTGCTGGTCGATAGTGAAGGAAAGATATGATGAAAGTCTTTGGAGAATTCTTCCATACTGGCCGTATTCCAACTAGCATGAGTTCTACTTTCATCGTTCTTATTCTGAAAAAAGACAGGTCCATTAAAGTGAGGGATATCAGGCCTATTAGCTTGGTAACTAGTGTCTACAAGATTATCGCCAAGGTGCTCTCCGAGAGATTGAGTGTGGTTATCGGGAATTCCATTTTGGAGAACCAAAGTACTTTCATCGTTGAACGTCAAATTCTTGATGCTAGTTTAATAGCTAACGAGTTAGTTGATGATGTTAGACGTAGAAAGCAAAGGTTTAGTGTTTAAACTAGATTTTGAAAAGGCATATAATACGGTCAATTGGGACTTCTTGGATTTGATTTTTCGTCACAAGGGTTTCAGTGACAGATGGAGGTGTTGAATGAATGATTTCCTTTCCTTAGTGGCTTTTTCGATTATTATTAATAGGCAGCCCAAAGCCTGGTTCAAGGGGTAATGTGAGATTAGGCAAGGTGATTCGTTATCTCCCTTTCTCTTTACCCTGGTGGTCGATGTTCTTAGCTGTATGTTGAGGCGAGGTTCTGATAGAGGGATTTTCAGAGGATTTTCAATAAAGGGAGATGGTTGTGTGGTTACTCACCTATAGTTTGTTGATGACACAATTCTTTTTTTGCCTAAGGATAAGGATAATTTTCTTGAAGTGCTATCGTTGATTTAGATTTTTGAGCTGGTGTCGGGTTTCCGTGTTAACTTAGGCAAGAGTGGCTTAGCTGGCATTAACATTCAAGACGATTCTCTTGGGCAGCTGGCAGAGTTAACGGGTTGTGAGGTTCTCAATTGGCCTCTTAACTATCTAGGTGTTCCTCTATGAGGTAATCCTAAAGCTGCTTCTTTTTGGGACTCTATTATCTAAAAAAATTTCCCGTAAGTTTGACAGTTGGAAAGGTTCTTACTTTTTGTTAGGAGGTAGATTAACCCTTATTCAGGCCTCCTTATCTAGTATGCCCTCGTACTTTTTGTGCTTATTCAAAATCTTGTTCGGAGTGGCTAGAAGGACTGAGAGAATTATGAGGGATTTTCTCTGGAATGATAGAGGGGTGGAAAAGAAGGACCACTTGGTTAGTTGGGAGGTGTGTTGCAAACCTAAGGATGAAGGTGTCTTGGGTCTTGGTAATCTGGTGTCTAAAAACATCTCTCCTTTGGCTAAGTGGTTATGGAGATTTCCCTTAGAGCCTAATTCTCTTTGGCATAATGTAATCAAAGCAAAGTATGGGCTTCATCGAAATGGTGGGACGCTGGTTCGGGAGGTGTCATTACGCATGCAAGTCCTTGGAAAGCGATTTCTCAGGTATACCACCTGTTCTCTCCTTCGTTATTTCTCATCGTTGGTGATAGTTCTTGTTTTCGTTTTTGGGAGGATTGCTAGTCTGGTCCCATCCCCTTCAAAGAAATATTCCCACGCCTTTATTCTTTGTCTTCTCTACATGATGCCCCCATTGCTGATTTCTTTTGCTTACAAGGGGATCATCCTTGTTGGAACCCTCCATTTTGCTAGGAATGTTAATGATAGACTTTTGCATGACCTTTCCGTGATGCTAGACATTCTAGATCCAATTCGCCTTTCTTCTTTTCCTGATAAGAGAATGTGGAAGCTGGATTCCTTAGGCTCTTACACTTGTGCTTCCTTTCTCAATTTTCTTGTCCGTAACCTTATTGTTTCTTCCCATTTTAAAAAGTCTTATTAGAAAGTTAAGGCGTCTTTAAAGGTTAAAGCTTTTTTGTGTACTGCAGTGCTCAATAAAATTAATACAAACAATATGTGTCAAATCAGAAGGCCCCTTAAGGCTTTATCCCTTGACGTTTGCCTAAAGGACCTTGGCACACTCTTTGCAACCAAATTTACCGGTTTTGGCCATAGGAAGGAGAACAAAATTCTTTGAAATAGAGCTCTGTTCGCAACTGTACAGTGCATTTGGATGGAAAGAAATGCCAAAGTCTTTAATGATCGGTGTCTGCCTCCTCAGTTGTTGTGGGATCGTATTTGTTTTGCGGTTTCATTGTGGGTTTCGGCCAATGGGCTGTTCAAGGGGATGCCTATTTCTGATGTTTATAGGGATTGGAGGGCGTTATTGTACTAATATTTTGTTAGGGGCCTTGTGGGTGTTTTTTAGGTTTTTAGCTTACATTTTGTTTTAGATCTTTCTTAGGAGGATTTCTTGTCCTCCACCTTTTGTAATCTTCCTCCCTTTGTCTGTTTCTCTTCTCCTTAATAATACTTCCTTTTCTATCAAAAAAAAAATGTTTTCTGCCACTAGGAGAAGTTATCCTAAATCTAGGGGAAGTTATTCCCTCGTGGGTTGTATATAACATGTTCTGATTATTAATGAAAGTGTGACGAGAAAATTATAAAAAATTTGAAGTCTTGCACTCAAGAGATGTTGGGATATTAATCATTATGAAGAAATAATCCTCCTTTCCCCTTTCAACATTTCTGGGGCCCAAAAATTGCCCTGAGTATAACTATGGCTAGATTTGGGTTTAGCTCTGTTCTGGAAAGAGATACCTGGATGAATAAGATTAGAAAATGTTGAAAATTATTTGGAGCGTTAGGCATTGAAGATTACTGACTTACTGTGACATAATTTCTCTGTATTATTATAAACAAAGATTATAAACTAGGTTATTGTTATTGCCTGCAGATAGCGGCTATCTGTCAAGAAGCAGGAATGCATGCTGTTCGTAAGAATAGATATGTCATACTGCCAAAGGATTTTGAGAAGGGCTACCGGACAAACGTGAAGAAACCTGACACTGACTTCGAATTCTACAAGTGATGATTAGAGCTGGATAAGAATTTTGAAGATTCCAGTAAAACTTTATATACTCCCTTGTTACTGTGCTACGACTTTTACATGGTCTGTGTAGACTTGGTTGAGTCGTCGATGACCATGAAGTGCTAAAATATATCAGCGTGGTTTTCTAGAATACAGCGATAGATTATTCTCATTGTTTCATTATTCCGTTATCATTGTATCATCATATCATTATGCAATTACAAATTTGACGTAGTATTGTTGGTACTATATTGATGACTGACCGTGGTTCAAATTTTAAACTGCTTATAAACAATCCATAACACAAAGGAACAAAAATTAAACCCTTTCTTACCGTCCGGGAAAGGCGTCGTTACTATTATTATTATGGATAAACTTAGATCAGTTCTGACCTGGGGCGAACAAAATCTTCATACCTTGACTTCTGAGCTGTGACTAATTTTTGCATATTGCTTTCAACCTGATTATATTGTTTACTGTTGCTAAGAACCTGTTCTGTACAGCTTCACACTATTATCCAGTTCTTATTTTGTCTCTTTCGATCACGTGGGCAAATCTTACGAATCACGCTCACACGACACTGCTATATTATTCGAAGAAACTTCCAACTTCTATATGCTGGAAAGCAAATTAGCCATTTTCATATTTTATCTGGTGAGACGATCCAGAGTTTTCTGTGGATACTAATACTAGTTCAGTATGATTGAATCCCCAAGTGTTGTATATTATCTGATGGAGCAGTTGGCGAGAAGGCCACAACTCGGTACCCATTTCATTTGGAGGGAACTTGTTTTTATGAGGCCTGAGGGATGCAAAATCAGAATTGAGCGGTAAACCTGGTAGGCAGATAGTACAGTTGGAAAGGTAAGAGAGAGTAATGCAGGGTGAGCTGGGCCTCACGTGAAGTTCTCGGACATACCTAACACCAAGTCCAACACAGAGCTCACTGGTGGGGACCATAGTGCATGGACCATTCCCCTTCTAGAACTGCGTGTGCGTGTTGAACAACACAACCATGTATTTCACCATTACCAGTAGCAGAGTGAATGAGTGGTATTAAATTAGGTTAAGTGAAGGGCACGAGAAATGTCACTGGGCTCTCTTTTTTTTTTTTGGACAAATAAAAATATTTTTCATTAAATGCAAAAAGTATTAAGCTTAAATACATTAAGATAATACAGGACTTCAAAATAACATAATACAATTCAAACTTAAATTCATAGAATATAGATTAGGGATTCATTCTCTATTTATAGTTTAGGGATTCAAGGATGGGGCCTGCGCCTGCCATAAACAGTGTTGAAGAACATAGGGAACTGGCCGCGTACGCTAGGGAGTGTTTGCCACCCAATAACGTTACCTTCTAAATAAATGAGGGACAATTGGGGGGAAAGGGGGGGGGGGTGGTTCCCATGCTTCTCTACGGACTACAATTATTTTGAAATATAACTGTCTACTTGTTCAACATTTATCAATATATAACGGATCTGAATTCAAATTTTAATTATAACGCAGCCAAATTATAATTTATAATATTATCTCTTCCCCCCTTTTATTTTTTTTAAAGGCAGTAACGTTCTTTTGTTTGAGTATGGGAACATCATTCTCTGCTGGCATGTATATACTAGGAAGAAAAGAAAGGTGTGGATCTTTTGTTTGATTCAATTTAGACTAATGAATTCTATAATTAATCACATAGATTTTCATAATATTATTTTTTTAAAATAATATTTTAAAATTTAAATTGTTAATTATGAAATTTAACGATTCAAATTAAGCAAAATAGCTTGTTTGGATTTAAAATCAATCAGAGAATCTAAATGCATAAAGAAACAAAGAGAAACTAACATAAGATACCGGTTTACACCAAAACTAAGAAATGGAATTGGCACCTTTGTTACAGTTTTCGCATGGCATGGGTAAGAGCAAAAAGAAGAAAAATAAGTAGAGAAAATTCTACCGTCCTGCACAATTTTATAGTATCCGTGCAACACAAATCAGAGTTGTTATTAAAATTTTAGAAAAAGCAAAACCACTACGATTTTCTAGATGTCATTTAATAGTACGTAAATTGTTATACTTTTTAGCATTTTAAATGGCATTAAATACCTCAAATAAATGTATTATTGTTTACAATAACAATATAATCAGCTTCTTAGTATTTTGAATGACGCTAAATATTTCAAATACTCATATATTAAATAAAAATATTCTCAATATCGCTTACCATAATACCATTCAATATGAAATGGAAACGATTGTAAATAACGAGTCTTAGAAGTTGTATTTCAACATTGTTGGTTAAAATGTATTTTTAGTCCCTATAATTTTACCCATGTTTTAATTTCGTCCCTACCCTTTTCAAAACTTAGAACTTAATTCATGTAATTTTAAAACTTATGGAAAATAATCCCTGCCATCTAGAACTGATAGTGAACCACTTGTTTATGCATATGTGACACTAAATATGATATCCCAGTCAGCACATAAACTCATGTTAGTTGTCATGTTATAACCCGTCAATGTCATGTCATACCTTGTCAACATAAATTATTTTTTCAATATTGAAATTATTTAGTATAATATTGAAAATATAATTTATATTGACGTGCTATAATCAATAATGTGATGCTAACTTGGTATGACATTTATTAACATGAGTTTATATGCCAATCGGAATGTCTTATTTAGCACTATATATGCAGGGACAAACGATTCTTGATGACAATATGGCATGAATCATTTTTTTTTGTAAGTTTTGAAACTATAAGTAATAAATTTTAAGCTTTGAAAATTTATGGACTAAATTCAAAAATGAGTAAAATTATATAGACCAAAAGTACATTTTAACTTGTACAAAAAAAACACTTTAACTAATATTCATATACACAAATATGTGACCAACATATATAATTGGATCTAGTGGAAGGGATTAGTCTTTCATAAAATAGCGAACCACGTTTTCAATTCTCTGCTGATAAATATATTTATATTTAGTGCTCAACAATACTAAGAGTAAAATCGTCTCTACAGAAATATGTGTATGACATGATATATTTGTATTATATTTACATTTGTGTTGTTTCTTATATGAAAATTACAGTCAAAATAGAGAAGATAAAACATAAATAAAAAAATAATATACACAAATTTATGTAATTTGGTTTATTTGACCTATGTTTATGGGCAAAGAGAAATATTTTTTATTCTTTAGATAAAAAAGGTCACAAGTCATAAGTAAAACTGTATACAATATATATAACTTAATTGATTTGGGTCTATCAGTCATAATCCTGGTTACAACACATACCTCTAGTGTTTTTTTTTTTTTCTTTTAAGTTGAGCTTCCAAATTTGGAGTTAAGTTATTAATTCATTCCAACTAAAAATAATAATAATAAGCCACTCAACAGTTTCCTAACTACTGTTTGACCTTTTCATTTGTGAGGGTGGTTCACAAGAGGCGATTGACTTCGAAACCCTAGGATTCCATGATTCCAGTGGAATTGTTTACTGATAAATCTCTTAACACTAATGAATGGATTGTTTGTAGCAGAAACTTATTGTGGCAGCGAATATTATCTGACATCTAACAGTTTCTCAACCTTAAATTATGTTCAAAGGTGTCTTCATGTGACGTTGTAGAGGTGAAGTTCAATTAATTTGTTGCCAATGAATTTTTTTTAGACAATGTGTTTTTTTAAAAATTAAGATTATCAATACACTTTCATATTACACAAAAAAAAAATTAACTACATTAGGTAAACTGCTTTGCAATATATGTTAAATGTCAAGATAACTAAATAAAAATTTTGAAATATGAGAAATAACATGCGTAAAGAAGTTACTAAATATATTTTAATTTGTCAAGAAAATTGCAAAGAAAATAGAGACAGAAAAACATAAATTAATCGTAGAAAAATATATAGATTTACATGCGGTTCGGTTGATATGATTTATATCGACAAACAAAAATAAATTCTTATTTTTCAGACAAATTGTTATTGTAAAGCATTTTACAAAATATATAACAATCTAAACAAAAACATATAAAATAAATTCAACTGGTTCAACCTTTGCTCATACTCACATAAAAAACTTTCAAATTTTTTTCATCTTTCGAGTTAGTTCATAATTTGATCCACCACAAAATTTCAAGGCAATCAATATAATTTATATTTATCAAAATGAATCATTAGAAAATAATTATATAATATTGCTTTATTCAAGATAATAAGAGGTGTGAGAGCTTCATTGATCTACAATTTTGTTTTGTAGTGGGTGGTAGGAATTAAATAAATTATCCATTTAAAAAAGAAAGTTGGGTCCTCATATATATATATATAAACTGAACAAGCCAAACCAGAAAAAGGGAAGGCTTAGAGAAGTGGACACATTTTGGAAAGAAGAAAGAGAAGGTTGAAGCATTGTACAAAAGTGAGGGAATGAGGATTGAATTGTTAATTAGGGTTTAGGAATTGCAAGGTGGAAGATTCTTCAGTGCACTTTCAGACAATCAAATTTTGCTAACATTTTAATCATTTAATTCTCCTCATTTTCAGACTCTCTCCCTCCTAAATTATTATCCATACTCCGTGCCCTTTGATATCAACAAAAAGTCGATTTTTTTTAAAGCAGAATTCATTTAAAAATTAAAAATTTAATTATTTATAAATATATTATGAAGAAAAAATTGCAGAACAAAAAAGAGAATAATACTGAAAAATAAAAAATAAAACACCCACAGATTTATATGGTTTACTCAATGTGACATACATATAAAGTTTCTTTTTTTTTGACAAATAAAAATTGTTTACAAGGCAATGAAAAAATTGAAGAATAATATACTGTGGGTCACTCTAGAAAAAAAATTACCCCTTGCCTTGCTTGCTCCACATACTTTCATTTTTAAAATTATTTTGTGTCAAGCTCCCAAATTTTAAGTTAGGTCATAATCCGACCAAATAATTCAAATCACTCAATATATATAGTCTTTGTTTTTATTAAAACTCATTCAGTATGTTTATATATTTATTTATAGTTCATTTGGCATCATTTTTTTTTCCTTATTTTTTCCAAAACAGTTTCAAGATGTAATTTAATGGTTCTTATGGGAAAGCACATGTAGAATTCCAGACATTGATATTACGTTGATCATATTAATTTGCATCATAAAACCAAAAAAATATATATACATATATATATATATTTTTTAAAAAAAGTTCCCTTTTGCGAAATAAAGAGGAAAAAATAAATAAACTAGAGTAAGAAAGACCCCACATTCGGTAATTCATTCCCGCTTTCCTTCGTGTTATTTTTCAAATATTGCATTAATTTTTTTTTGGGGTCACTTCACCCATTATTAATGCAAATAATTTAGATAAATGGCTTCCACGAGTTAGTTATATACCCATATATAAACGACATATTTAGTAAAAGAAGTGGTTTAATGTGAAAGGTAAAAAAAATCTTTAAATCACAAATTCATTATTCAAATTCATACAAAATGAATATATTGACATAAATTAATAATATTTTTCTTAATTTTTGTATGAATAAATTTTATTTTTTTCTTGATCACTCTATTTTATAGTTGCCAATGAATATATTGATGCTTTCTGCTAATTTTAAGAGGTGTCTCTTATTTTATCTAGTAGTGGAAAAATTTTCCCCATTTTTCAATCCCCAGAAAGAATAAAGATATTCAATTTTAAAATTAAAGTAAATATGATGTCAGGATATTGATTTCAATATCACATCTCTTTTTCACGTACTCTTGGCTTTTTTGTAAAAACAACAATATCACACAGCTATATTTGAATATTTATTACAACATTATTCAAAATAATAATATTATCTGCGATGAGATAAGGACGTGTAACAAAACCCACATAATTTCCTTTGAACTTAGCATGTGTATATATCATAGGCACCATCATGCAAATCCAAACTCATTAATATCTTTTCATTGTGAGGCATTTAATTGGAAGAAAAACAGAGTGTGAAATTGGAGAAAAACTTGAATATTCCAAACTCAAGTACTTTAATTTATAATAACACATCAAAAATTAGTTTGATAAAAAAGACATCACATATAAATTTATAACTTTTATCATTGTTATAAGCTAGCCAGTTTAATTGGTTGGGTCGAAAATCAATTCGGAATGACTCATAAAATCATGAGTGATTAAACCAACAAATAGTCGATCGAACTAGGTAAGAACCGGTTAAATCAGTTCACTTAAATTTTTTTTTGTTGAAATTTTAAAATTTTGCTTATTCTATAATTAGTTAATGAAAAAATTAATATTATAGATCGATCAATTTTAATTAAAATGAATATCTTTGTATTTAATAAATTTGATATAAGTAAATATTATATTGATTAATACTATTTATTTACAATTTAGTCAATTTTTACTTTAAACTTTTGATTGTGAATATTGTATTATATAATTTGATATTAAATTTTATTTTTAATTAAATTTATAAATTTATATTTATAATATTTATTTATGTGTATATATATATATATTAATATTTTAAAATAGTTTGATTCAATCACTATTAGATCATGATTCAATAATTAATATTTAAACTAAAAAAAGAAAAGCCACTTCATGAAATATGACAAAAAGAAACTAAAATTAAAAACAGTTAGATACACGAAAATAATACGCTATATATTAAAGAGTAAACTACTCTTTTAATATTTGATTAGCTCATATTTAATGTTTCTTTTATTTGAAAAGTATCACATGATTTCTGACACTTAATATATATTAACAAAATTTATTATTTATTTTACAACAAACTAAATTAACCTTTTATATAGTATGTATATTCTTTTAAAAATAAATTACATAATTAATTAATTTTATTATCAATATTAAGAATAAATTGCAAATCATATGTTAATAAAATTAAGTAATATTTTTTAATAAAATAAATATTATATATAATTTAGCTCCACTTAAAACAAAGTTAGTAAAAAGTAAAAGTATTTTTTTGTTCATAATATTTACCTTGAGTTCGAATTTTGTTCTTAATTTTTTTATGTGAATTCCATATTACATTATTTTTATTTCAATTTTATTTATAGTACTAATACTATTAAAAAATATTGACAATAAATGTTGACATTTGACTTTTTAAAGTGATATATAGATTTTTTTAAATGATATGTAAATTATAACATGCGACACATCAAATATTTAAACATTAATTTATAACAAAAGAGATAAATGAAAATAGTATCATTTGGGATAAAATTAAAATTAATTTATAGACACATTAGTAGTGGATGTCACTAGGAGATGTCTACATCAACATTTTTTACAAAACACGTTAACAATGTTAGTTTTAAGAACAAAATTAAAACAAAAAAAATATGAAATGAAATTGACAAAAAATTAGAAATTAAATTAAAACTCGAATTACATGTTAGTAATGAAGACAAAAATAAACTTTTACCTTAGTATTTAGGACTACCTGTTATCTAAGGACATAAAATATCATAGTTATATAAGGACAAGAGAGTTAACACTTTAATAAATAAATCTATAAAGAATCATTAACTTATCATATTTTAATGACAAAAATATATTTTATGTCTTTAACTTTTACACTAAATTTTATTTGTACCCATAATATTTTTTTTTTCAAATATATCCTTTTTTTTTCAAATATGTCTTTTTTTTCACATCATCAAATAAATTAACAAAAAAACGCTAATTAGATTGTTATATGACAAAAAATATTTGTTATGTTACTTATCACGTTGATCCATAATTTGAAATTATAAAATACCTTTAATAATAATTAAAAAAATTGACATTTACTCTCTCTCTCTTTATCTCCCATCTCATTCTTGAACAACACGCATACACGCGCACACATATATACATACTCTCTTCTCTATTTCTCTCTCTCTCTCTCTCTCATCTCTCCACCTCTACTTTCTCTTGTCTCTATCTCTCTTTCTTCTCTTGTTTTCATCTTCTACTCCTCTTTTGTTCCACACTCTATCATCATGAACCATAATAGAGAAAGTAAAAAATAGAAATAAAACAACATATACACTCTATTTTCTCTCATATATGTCTTTTACTCTTATCTCGTCTATTTAATCGTCATCTCTGCTCCCTCTCTCATCATTTTTCAAGCAATTCCCGTCTTTTTCTTCCACTCTATTCGATGTGATTTACAAATCCATCAATGACGACAAAACAGAGTTGAAACAAGACCACCTTGTCTTTTACAGAGACAAACCCATGAGGAAGTTGAAGCTTCCTCAGAGACTGCGACAACTTTGTCGGAGAAACCAAAAAGGCCAACTGTCGTCGGAATTCCTTGACGGAGTTCAATTAGAGAAGAATACGAATCAATTCGATTTCATTTTCGAACCCCAATTCCTTCTCAATGTTCTCCAACTCGAGCTCCTGTGACTCTAACTCTGACTATGGGTTCTCTTCTTCGAGTAGCCCATAATGTCGATGAGAGTGGACTGTCCCCCAATCAATTTTTATTTTAGTATATTTGATGAAATTTAAAAAAAATATATCTGACAAAAAAATAAAACATGTGGAACATATTTGACAAAAAACAAACGTTATGGACATAAATAAAACTTAATATAAACGTTAGGGACATGAAATATATTTTTGTCTATTTTAATTAGAAAAGATAATAACAAATATATAAATAACTGGATATAAGTTTTTTTTAAAGTTCAGAGAATTAGACTAAATTAGTACTGTTAAACGGACTAGTTCGGACAAGCCTGTTACGGGCCAATAGTTAAACGGGCCGACCCGTTTAAGCCAGTGGTTTATTCAGGAAGACCAAGCCCGCCCGTATAGGCTTACGGGCTATATTTTTTTAAATATTAAAATAATATAATTTTAAATTCTTTAGTAAAAATTTAACAACTTTTTATTAAAATAGTATTTATCAATGTAAAAAATTATATCTTTAATATTTTGAAATAGCCAATAACTTTAATTTATTATATTTTATTTCCAAATTAACTATATTATATTTAAATTTAAAAAATTTATATTTATTTTAAAAAAATTACAAAAGTTTTTGTATCCAAATTTATTATATTTGTTGAATATAAGATTATAAAATATAGAAATGTGATGAAGAGAGATTATTTATACTAAATAATACATTTTTAAAAAATATTTTTTTTAAATAAGGGGGAAAGCCCGTTTAATCCGCGGGCCTAAATAGGTCTAAATTGGTCAGTCTATTACTGCCTATTTATAGGTGGTTCCCGTCTGATCTGTTGGTCACGGTCTTTTTTTTCGGTACTAGACTAGACCGAATAAAAAACTGATGAACTGGCTAGGTCTTTGGTTCTATTTGTACATCAAAACCAGTAAACATTTAAACTAGTAAAAAATGAATCTAACAGATAAAACCGATCAGTTCAACGATTCAAATAGTTCAACTTTTTTATTTTTTATTGAATATTATTATATATTTTTAAGAAAGTTCAAAAAATTTAAGTTATTAAAAGATGATTTATAACTAGTATAAATATATATTGTGACATATTTTAAATATTTTAATTTTATATATTATATATTTTAATATATTTTAAATACGAAATCTAAATATTAATCCTTGAAGGGTTGATTTAATGTTTAATATTTTTCTAAATTTATCACATTGACCTTTCAAATATCATACCAACTCACGCTGATTTCTGCGCTTTGCCACGTGATGCCAGTTCACATACATATATAAATCTCATTAGACTTTGACTCTGACATTAAAAAGCAACGGTAATATTTTATAAATTCATAATATTATATTATATATATATATATATATACACACTAAGATTGGCAGTTACAAGTGTGGGCTCAATTGGTAGCGCGTAGTCAATGGTAGGTTTCATACTTTCATTCATATATTTTAATTTTGTTTGCAAAGTCTTAGCTGAAATAATGTAGCTAGCTATTTTTTGTGTGCAATCCTGTACATTTAGTTCATAAATTTATATTAAAATTAACTTCCTCACTTTTTGATTAATTCACCTTAAATTAATATAGAAAATTCATGCCTCATTCATGTCCTGTGGTAATTACTAATAAGTATATTTTCGCTCTATTTAATTATCCTTTCCAAATTTAATTAATATATTTACTAAAATTTGATATTAAAATTAAATAAATTCAAAAATTCAAAAATATAATTCTTAAATCATTTATCTCTTTTTTTTAATGCAACAAAATATATGTTCAAACTATTTAGTATTGTTATAAGAATCGGACCCGATTAGGAACCGGCCAAGAAATTGGCTTAGAATAACCCATAAAAACGGTGAATGATTAAACTAATTAAGAATCTGTCAAACCAAATAAAAACTGGTGCTAAAAGAATCAGTTGAACTAATCTACTTGATTTTTTTATAATTTTGTTTATTATATAACTAGGTGTTGAATTAATTAATATTAAAGATCAGCTAATTTTAATAAAAATGTCAATATATTAATATTTTATAGATTTAATATAAAATAATATTATATTGATTAATAATATTTTCTTGTTATTTAGTTAATTTTTACTATAAACTTTTGATTATGAATATTGTTTTGTATAATTTGATATTAAATTTTATTTTTAATTGAATTTATAAATTTATATTTATAATATTTAATTATGTATATTATTTTTTAATATTTTAAAATATACTAATTCAACCTGGGTTCAAATATCAATTGTTAAATTGATACTTCCACTGGTTAATAATCGGTTCAGTTCTCATATCTTTGCTACTTAGACACTAATAAGATTTTGAGCTCAACAGATATTCCACTTCTCTGCCAAGCTGTCGGAATTATATGTTGTTGTTTAATATTTGAGTTAAAAATTAATATTAAGGTCACATGTAATTACCTTTTTAATATTAAAATAATACGATCCAATATTTTTCATAAAAGTTATGGATAATCAATTCAGAGACTTCAAGTTCTATTCTAGCATGATCCGTACCATATGGCTTCCAACTCCTAAATCATCAATTTCTCCATTAAAAAAAAAAAGTCAAGTTTCCTATTGAACATTAATTTGATTTTTGCAATGAATACAGTCACTAACACAATTAGTTTTATAAATTATAAAACTGTGGTCCTTTTACAGATAATTGTAGTATAAATTAATTCTCTTAAAATTTCTTATAGACCACCCAATGAGTGCTTATAATATTTGCTAAGTGACTTGAATATATAGTGACATGAATTATGACCTGACCCAACCTGACACAATGAAATTGCAACTCAAAAAGAGAGAAAGAAAAAGCACGAGCGACTAATCAAGGCGACTCATTTTATGATCTAAACAATTATGTAAATTTATGATGTATGTATTTTGATTTTCATCTTGTATTTTATACAATTTTTACCAATAAATATCAAAGAATTATCTCTTCCCGATCAAACCACGTTAATTAAATTTGTGTTTTTTATATTTTTTTCCACTGTTTATGTTCTATGTTTTTGTCCTATTTGTGTGACAATATTAGTTTTTTTAAATAATAATATTTAAAGGACAATTAATATAAATAATTCTTTTAAAAATTAAAAAAATGTTTATATGATATTCATAATAATTGTTTTTTTATCTAATAATGATATTGATATTAAAAGTTAGGTCATCATAGTGATAATGAAAGTCAAGTCAATATTATTTGAGCAAAAAATCAATATAAATGAAACATTTTCTTATAATATGTATCAAAATATTAAAGAAATTGAGTGTAGTATTTAAAACATACAACTATAAAAATATAATTTAATCAAACAATAATATAAATTAGTATAATTTAATTTAAAATCTATGCTTCAATTATTGATAGCATTTTCAAATTCTCTCCATATTATTATTATTATTATTATTATTATTATTATTATTATTATTATTATTATAGATTAGATTCGGAGGACTATGTTAAAAGGAAAAAAATTGGATACATTTTTTTTTTATATTGTTGAGTGACTTGAATATGGTGACTCGGATTATAAACTTACTCTACTCGAAAGGATAAAAATTTGGAGCAATTATGTTTTTTTTATGTATTTTTTCATTTTACGGTTCTATAGTATTGTACTAGGAAGTTTTGACATAAGTAATATAAATTTTTCTATCTATCTATAAATGTATGTTACATTATCTGAACTACGTAAATTATTACATTTTTTAGTACTATTTATCTTCTCCGTTATAGCGTTAATTTCCGTAACATATATATATTTGTTATCAATATCTTTAATCATAATATGACAAGTGTGTAGCTCTCAAATCAGCACATAAAAAATATATAATTTTTAAAAATTAACTTTATATTTTTTATAACTCATCATTGTATGATTAATTTTTTAATAAATTTTTTACACATGACATATTTTTATTAAAAATTTAATTATAAATGTATAAAAACTTTGTATAAATTTTCTCCGAATTAAAACGAGTGGCTCGCTACTATTATCCAGGTGAGTCCCACAAAATTTGTAATAATGTACTATTTTTTAGTTAAAGTTAAAGACATAATGATAGGGTTTTGCTGAGTTGGAGCTTTCTATTCTATAAATTAGTTGATTATGGTTAAAGACCAAGTGGTTCCATTGTTCACTTCATTCCACATTTTCAACAAAATTACCACTTTTTTGGTTGCAATGCATTTTTCATCATCATTGTTGTTTTCCTTTCAAATACTTCATTCCCTGGAATTTATGTCTCCTTTGAATGCCTTCTTTGTTTTAATTACCTCCTTTTTTAATAAATTACACTTTGATCCTTGAAATATACTTGTGCTATCAATATAATTATATATCATCCAACCAATTCAATTGTCTTTTTAAAGAAAATTACTTTAATCTTGTTGCGAATAGTAAACTTTTAATTTAATCATCAAATTATTACATCTGTCTCAATTTAATATATGAATAAATATTTTTATTTCAATTGGGTCCCTTTTTTATCTTTTAGCAATCAAAATTGTAAGACTTAGCAATAGTTTATTTTGTAATTTAACAATAAAAATGACTAAATTAAAATAAGTGATGTTAATCATTTACTTAAATGGTTAAATTGAGAAAATTGTAATATTTGAAATATTAAATTAGTAATTTACTCTATTGTAAATTCTATTTATGTGATGTTAATCATTTACCTAAATGGTTAAAAACCATTTAGATGCTTAACAACAAAAAAGGCATAATTTTTGAGTTTTTTTTTTTTTTTTGGAGGTTGTCCAGAGAGAAAAGTTTACCAAAACCAAACTCCAAATATGATCGCCATTGATGTGTTATATTATAAATATCTGAATTGATTTAGTGATATAATTAAATTTCAAAAATAAATTAATTAAACAGTTATTCTTAGAATAATAATGTACTCTTATTTTTTCTAATTAAATATTCAAAAAAAAAACAATGGGTTGTTTAGTTAGCACATCATATCATATCACAATAACATGCATGTATTTGTTGAGTGAGTCATGGTTCGTTGTCTTTTACCAGAGTCTCGATAATTTATACATAACCTAATTTTTGGATTGTTTTTTAATACTCCCATTTGTATTATTCTTTTTTTTTTTAACCTATTTTTCTGAGTTGGGTGTGAGAGAAACCTCTGAGTTTCTATTTAAATGCTGTGATAAAGATGGAGATCCAGATCCAAGAAACAGATAGAAGAAGTGGTTGGAAAATTTTATAATTTAAAAACAAAAAAAGTCAGAGTGGTTGGGGATTCAATATATATATATATATATTTTTTTTTTCTCTCTCTCTCTCTTCTGTTTCTTTCTCATAATTATCTGTCATATTCATCATCACAAGGGTATGGTTGTGCTTGTTCTTCACTTACCCAGCAACCACCCTCACTTGAAAGGTAAATAAATATCACTTTGAATTTTCAGCCACTGATTGTTACTCTCTCTCATTTTCTTTTTCTGTCATCATTTCTTTTTTGTTTCTATTAATATAAATAAAAAATGACGGTAAAAAGGTAAAGTAAAATTTATGTGCAACTCTTTTATTTATGTTATTAAATTCTTCAATCACGATAGTTTAAGTCTATATAATTTGATAATAATTGTACCTTTTTACTACTTAGAATTGCATAATTAAATATTTTAAATTTGTTTACACGCACATGTTATACTTCTAATGAAAATTATGATAATAAAGACATCATATGGTAAATATAGTCCAAAAAAGTATTCCAAAAATATCAGTTAAGTAATAGCACTTTAATTAGAATCTCGTGAGATTAAACAAATATTAAATTCAAAACAATACTCTTAAAACATATCTGTTGAATGCGTTAAATTACTTAGTGAACCAACTTTTATTATTCGATTTGAAATTTAGAAGCACGAATGTTTTATTGTTTTTTTTGAAGTAATTATGTGTTTTCATAATATATATATATATATATATATAATTTTTATAATGTATTTGTAACAGTTTACTTGAAAAATAAGAAAAAAAATTTCTATACCTATAAATATAAATTACATTAATTAAATCATGTAAATATGCGTATAGTAAAAGATTTAAAATGGAGGTGGCAGAAGGTGCCACAATTAACTAGTTGTCCTGATAAATTCTGTTGACTTTCTTCAAGGGATCCAGGATTGAATTCTATGTTATGTTATGTTTTTTAGCTTTTTGTTTTTTAATAAAACAACTCTGTATCTTCTAATTTAATCTTAAAAACTTTAATGGGGGATCAAAGATTATTAGTTGTCATTGAAGCTGCTATCGAGTTTAATACAAGTGAAGCAATTAGTAAATGATTCAAATATTTAAAAAAAAATAGTTTCAAATGAAGTGTATATCTTGTATTTCAACATATTTTTTCAAACAAAAATTAATAACATGTAGTAAATCTGATCAACTATAATAATATATTCCACAGTGCAACAAGCTTTAAAATGATTGATCTACCTATGAAAGAGAAATGCGAATTGACTTGAAATAAATTATATACTGATACTGACAGTATTACATGCACAACAACTAAAGACAAAAAAAAATAATAATAGAAATTCTCAAATATCAATTATTCAATTTTTTAACATATTTTAGTAACTATTTTTTGAAGAGCAATTCAAATTTCAATGAGAGACTTCAATTTGACTTTATGTCAGTGTTCCCATGATGAAAGGAGAGAATAGGAGAGATGTGGGGCTTTTTTGGAAGAGAATTGAGTAATTTGAAATATGAGTTTGAATAAAATATTAAAAATGTGTGGCAGATGATGATGATGTTGATTTGATGCCCTCGTGCTCATGTGCATTGATGCAAGAGTTGACCACAACTTACAATATCATAAAAAATACTTTTTTCAAAAAAAAAAAATTAGAATTGACTGGTTCAAATAATTTTTTTCTCTTAAACAAATGTGTAAGTTAAAGTCATGTGAATAAAAAAAAAAATTAGTGTTGGGATAATTTTATACTTTAATGATTCAGTTAAACTTAAAATTAGATCAGTCGGAATCTAGTAAATTTTTTAAGAGAAAATTGTACAAAATTTTCATGAACTTTGGAGTCCTTATAAACTTTTAAATATGACAAAAGACCCATTTCAACTTTTAAATATTTGTAAAAGATATAGTCTATTAGGTTGACTGTTAAATTGATCGTTAGTTAATAGTTCAGTTAATTTTTTTATATTTAGTTAAATTTAAAACATAATGATTTTGATTCAATTTTCATTATTTTTTATGTGTAATTTTTGTTTTTTATTAATTTATTAATTTGTTAAATTTTTTAATTTAAAAGAAAAATATACCACTACTATATCATTATCAATATGACATATTTATGCTAGATGAACATGAAAAAATTAATTGGACCATTGATTAATAGTTAATTTGACGATAAACTTAATGAATGAGGTCTTTTGCAAATATTTAAAAGTTAAATAAGATTTTGTTACATTTGAAAGTTCATGGGAATAAATTGCAAATACCACAAAATATTTTTTTTTAAGATATGAATACCAAAGTAAAAAAAAAAAGGAAATAAATCTTAGTTAATTAATTACACTCCTTGTCATGGTCAATATAAATGTTATGGGTCAATTGAACATAATAAATGGGAGGTATTAAGTTGTTGGGGTTATTGTTATATACTTCATTAATTAGTTTATTATAGAACATATAAACATCAATGAGACCTAATTACGGTATGTTTAATGTTATTGAATCTATTTATACACTTTTTTAGAATTTGAATTTCCACATTAATTTCTCATATCTTAAATACAAGCAAGGCTACCTAAAAAAAAATGTAACGAGATTGAATAGGAGCACTAGTCGGCAATGAGATAAATATGAAATGGGAAACATATTAAAGAAAGCATTTAAGAGGGAGTGTGCATGGTCCAACATTGTTTATTGGGAACGTAATAAATATGTTCACTGATATGCCTCAACTCACCATCCAATAGTCACAAATATTGCGGGTTCATTATTAAAAAAATAAAAGACCAAATTTATAAACAAGTATATTTTTATGATTATATTTTCTAATAAAGATAGATCATGTGAAATAAACTACGTGTTAAATGTTTTACAAAAGATAAATTATAAAATGTTAAATATGCAAAATATAAAATTATTTTAGATTATATACTTTTTGTGTCATAGTTCAAAAAATAAGACCAGGCTAGTCGATTCAACGAAAAATCGGTGAATTTATGTCTCAAGTTTATTTTGACTTGAAAATCAGTAAACGTTTAAAATCAGTCTAATCACTCCTGAACTGGCAAAATCGACCATTTTGACAGTTCAACCGATTCTTTTTTTTTACTGAATATTATTATGTATTTTAATAAAATTTCAAAAAAATTAAGCTATTAGAAAAAAATTTATGACTCGTATAAATATATACTTGTAACGTAGCTTGAATAGTTGAATATTATATATTATATATTATATATTTTAAGTATTATTAATTCAACTACAACCCGACCACTAATTTTTGAATTAGTGTTCGAGCGGTCCAATGATCAATCTGATTTTTTCTGAATCTTGGTTATGGTTGAAGATATATATATTTGATTATAAAATTTAATAAAAAAATGTTATAAGTATTTTTTTTCCTTATAAATAAACGGAAGAAAATGAAGGCAATTGAAGGCTTTTCTTAATTTCAGAAATGGCTTAGCTAACTTGTTCTTTTCAAATTTTGTTAATTTCGTTGTTTGGTTTTACTACGAGAAGATTGACATTTCCTGTGATTGACTTCCCCTCCTCTCTTTTTTTTTTGGAAGATTTGTGTCTGAAAAAAAAATTGACCAACGCACAAAACAATACGTGTTAATGATGAGGAAAATTGACTGTTGAGAAAGTTGACCTCTCTGTAGCAAAATCCTTTCATTGTTATATAAGAAATAAAGATAGATTCAAAGTGAGCTTTTCAAAGAAGCTAATAAAATGGGTGAAGACAACATTTAGAGAGAAGAGAAATTATAAATTTGCTTGAGCGCATTATTATTATTATTATTATTATTATTCTTATTTAACATTATATCAAGTTTCATGTGCTATTTTTTTTATTTTATTAACTATACTTAATTTGTAGTATTCAATATATGTTGTAAATTTCAATTTTAATATACTTTTTGTTAAAAAAGCGAGTGTTTTATACAAAAAAAAAATAATATTTTAAACAAATTATTTAATTTTCTTTATTATTCTGTTAAAAAAACAAAACACTATCTCATTTTGTATGCAAAATTAATTTAAATATTATGATGCTCGATAATTCATTCTTTGAGTAGCACGAATCAGTCATTAATCAGCGGAAGCTTCATGGTTGGTTATCCTTTAAAAAATTCATTATTGTACTAATTTAAAATTATCCATCCAAGTTCATAATTTCTATATATTTTTAAAAACACAAAACTGATTATTACAAAACATTAATACAACATAACAAATCTTCAAAATAACTACCTTCCAGTAGCCTTTCTAAATTAAAATATAATTACAATTTTAAGATGTCACAAGAATGTTTTATTACAGTCTAAAACAAATAAATGAAAATTATAATTAAATCTCACTTAAAAAAGATGGAAATATTTGCTTTCCTCTTCAAAATCACACTTGTACTTCATAGACATTTACATAAAGCTATAATATGAGAAGCAGTCAAACTAGATAATGACTAAGGAAGATACATAGAAGCAATACAGAAAAGGGCACATTACATTTGTTGGCAAAAAGATGAAAAAAGAGTGGGTAATTACATGAACCATCACTGCTTTACGCTATTTAGTATCAGTGATCACTGACTTCGCCCTTTTGATTTTTTATGGGAAAAATTCCACAACCACCCCGCATAAACTTTGAATCCTTGCAATTTACTCTCATAAACTTCTAAACTTAACAAAAGACTTATAATAACTTTCAAATATTTGCAAAAGACTCTAGGTTGACTATCAAGTTGATCGTTAATCAATGATTCAGTCAATTTTTTTATACTCATTCAAATATGAAATATAATAATTTTGATTTAATTTGCATGATTTTTTATATGTAATTTTTGCTTTTTCTCAATTTATTAATTTACTAAATTTTTTAGGTTAAAAAAATAAATATTCCCCAACTAGATTAGTGTCAATGTGACACATTGATGCTAGCTTAACATAAAAAAATTGACTAGATCATTAATAGCAACTTGACAATAAATTTAACGAAATAAGTCTTTTGCAAATACTTGAAAATTAAAAAAAATCTTTTGTTAAATTTAAAAATTTATAAAGATAAATTATAAAGAACACAAAATTCATGAGGATACGTGGAATTTGCCCTTTTTAATACAAACATGAAATGAAATTATAAAGCACTTTTCATCTTATTGGATGCTTAAGGAGGCAGTGTAGGATCACGCAGTATCATTACTCAAACTACGTGTCTCCGTGCCCGTTACCATCAGTAACCTCTCTCTGTCTCTGTGTGTCGGCGACTCAGTGAGTCACTCGGTCAACAAGGTAAGTGTGCATTGTGTGCCCAGCTTTGCTTTGCTTCACTTTTTTCTTTAATCCTTTGCTCTCTTTTTCCTTTTAATCTTTATTTTATTATTTGCCTTTCGCCAGAAAATGTGTTCTCTTTTCTCCTTTCTTTTTCTTTCTCTTCGTCGTCTCTCTCTCTAAATTTTGATTTCCTTAGGAAGCCTCTTTCTTTTCTTTTCTCCTCAGGAGTGCTTGAATTGAAGTTGCTCTCAGTCTCTCGACTTAAAATGCTACCCACTTGCGAGCAAATTCTCCGAATTCATGGCCTTCCTTTACGCTTCTACCCGAAGAAATCCACATCCAGAGTGTTACTGTTCTGACCACAATTTGAGAATCCGAGGCTCTCCTCCAACTTCTTCTACTTGTTCTTTGGCAAAATGCAAGTTGACTTGGGGTTTCAGTTCTGCTACTAACGGCTACTTCTGACCTTCCATGAATCCCCTTGCTTCCTTTCAGGTGATTACCCTGCGAAAATCTATCTTTGTCCTTCCGTACCAACTTTCACTCGTAACTCAGCTTGCAGATCTGGGTCATTTGGGTTATATTCGAAATGGGCTCGTCATTGTGGGTTTGGTTTCCTGGAATATGGTTTGAGGAACTCCTTTGGTTTCTTTGTGTTTGTGTTTCGAATAGTTGGGGGTTTGGTTTGTGTGTTTAGGATCTGAAGGGAATCGTAGAGAAAGGTGTGTTTAGTTTATTTTCTGATGTAAATTTGGTTGTTCAACGACTTTGACTATCTGATCTTTTGATTTCCTTCCTAATCCATTAAATGCGGCATGCGTTTTAAGAAAATTGTTTTGTTCCTTCTCATTCATTCTTTGAATGTAGAGATTTGGGTCATTCTCATTTCGTGTTGGAAATAGTAAAATCAGGAAGAAAGCCTGCATTGGTTAGTGGTTGTTGGCTAGATAATATTCATTCCTGAGGATGAACTGTAGAAATATAAGTTCACAATTTTCTGTCCTAGTCAAAATAGTTCGTAAAGTTAGATAAAACCTAAAAATACCTACTTCTACGACTACATTTTATAGTAAGTGCTATCCTCAAGTTTCTTCTTGTTCAACAAATTTTCATAAATTTTTCTCCATTTTTTATTATTGGCAACTGGGTTTGCATGTTGACCTTTGATATAAAAGCTGAGAACTTAATTCTCTTTTTCCCTTGCGCTTTTCTCCAAGTTGTCTGTCTTACGTTTGCATCCTTATGTGTGAATTGGGCGTATGGTAGACCAAACATTGTTCCTTTCCTATGCTCTCACGCTTATGATATTTTCTTCCAAAACTATTTTTTTTCTTTTTTTCTTTTTCTTTTCATTACGTGCTTCTATTACGTACTCAAAACAGGGATGTGCCTCATGTATTACAACTTAATCGCTCAGTTATTTGTATGCCATCCTTTAATTCATTGGGAATTGTTTATTTTCTAACGTTTGGTCATTATTTTTATACAACCTTTATTTGTTACATGTAAATTATTCCTTCAACTTGCTGCCTGGTCCTAACATCCATTTGTGGTTGTGCTTCTAAACCAGGAGTATATGAAGGCGGGCAGAGGTTACTCAATTTGATTGTCCGTTTATTATGCCTTATAGCAAACAACACTCCATGAAGTTCTATTCTACTTCATTGCATCCTTTCCTTTTCGTCATTGTTGTTCTTTTTCCTCTGGCCATTGCTGATTTAAATTCAGATAAGCAAGCCCTTCTTAGATTTGCTGCTGCTATTCCCCATCGTCGGAACTTTAACTGGGTTCCAGCCACCTCAGTCTGTACGTCTTGGTTTGGCATAACTTGCAATGCAAATGGCACTCACGTTGTTTCTGTCCGGCTCCCTGGAGTTGGACTAGTTGGCACCATCCCGGCCAATACACTCGGAAAGCTTGATAACCTAAGAGTTATCAGCCTTCGCTCCAACCTACTCAGTGGAAAATTACCTACTGATATTACTTCTCTTCCTTCTCTCCAGAACCTCTACCTCCAGCACAATAACCTTACTGGCGATATACCTGCCTCATTTTCACCCCAACTAAATGCTCTCGATTTGTCATATAATTCCTTCACTGGTGTCATTCCAAAGACATTACAGAACTTAACAAAACTGACTAGATTGAACCTCCAGAACAACTCCCTTTCTGGACAAATCCCTAATCTCAATGTCACTAACCTCAAGCAGTTGAATTTAAGTTACAACCAATTGAATGGCTCTATCCCGGAAGCTCTTCGGACGTTTCCTAATACATCCTTTGAGGGGAATCCTCTCTTATGTGGACAACCTCTAAAACCATGCTCTCCTGCCCCTCCTGCACCTTCTCCTGCCCTAACACCACCCCCAACATCAGCTCCTGCCAAACAAAGATCCAAAAATAAATTGAGTAAGGTTGCAATCATTGCAATTGCTGTTGGAGGAGGTGTGCTGCTGTTACTTTTAGCTCTTGTCATTGTTCTTTGCTGTTTAAAGAAGAAAGATGATGGAAGGTCCAGTGCAATTAAAGGGAAGGGTCCTAGTGGTGGAAGAGGTGAGAAGCCAAAAGAAGAATTTGGGAGTGGGGTGCAAGAACCTGAGAAAAACAAGTTGGTTTTCTTCGAGGGCTGTTCTTATAATTTTGATCTTGAGGATTTGCTGAGAGCTTCAGCTGAAGTTCTGGGAAAGGGTAGTTATGGAACTGCATATAAGGCTGTTTTGGAGGAGTCTACTACAGTTGTGGTGAAAAGGCTGAAAGAAGTAGTAGTAGGCAAGAGGGACTTTGAACAGCAGATGGAGAGTATCGGAAGGGTTGGCCAGCACCCAAATGTTGTGCCTCTTCGTGCTTATTATTATTCAAAGGATGAGAAGCTTTTGGTCTATGACTATATCCAGAGTGGCAACTTGTCGACACTATTGCATGGTATGCATTTCTTTCAATCTTAATTTCAATTAAATCATGTGTGATAAAACTTGTTTGTTGTTATTCCTTTTTGAGCTTATATATGTTAAGTATAAACTTCACCTCCTATTTACTGGAAAGGCTAAGCTAGTCCAGTAGTTTTCCTATCTTGCATTCACAAATTAAGAACTAGTAGAGTATATTTAGAACTTGCACCAGATAAAAAGTAATGAACACCCAAAAAGCAGCACAGTAAATGCAAATTAATTCTGGGAAAATTGATTTACAAGAAATGATTAAAGTTGTGGAGCAAAAGTTATTTTGAGATGCAGCTAGTCATGTGTAATGTGACATGTTAGTATTTGTGTAGGCATTGACGAGTCAAGTGCATGCTTTGTATATTTTGTACACTTTTGCCCCTTTAAACTTAATTAGATTGAATTATTTCCATGTTCTCTTCAGCCGATGGGGACTTTTCCATGTAGAGGTTTCTTATCAATTTGCTTGCACATCATCTATTATCTGTTTGTGAAAAATTGCTAACCTCATACATACAGTGTGTTTCATAAGCGATCTCTGGTGAATTCAAGCTCCATAAAAGAGCTATTGCAACATTGCAAGCTACTTGTGTGATGCCTACAAACAGACTGCATATGGTTTTCTGGATGTAGTCCTTCCTGATCATTCTACTTGCTATGTGCTATTTATGATGAATTTTTACTCTGAATTGTAGTCTACAGCAATGAAAGCAGTAAATTTATAGTCTTGATTTTTGTTCTGTATAAGCTTTGAGGCCTATAAATCTGAAGCTGGAAAAAAATTGTTAAAAAAGAAAAAGCAAGAATATCAACTCAGTTGCTATTTGTTAAGCTTAGAAAAGATGTTTGCATTCCCTTGAGGATTTTACTGAAATTATATATATTACTATTATTTGTGACTTAAGATGACAATTTGATGACAGGTAGTAGGGCAGGTGGAAGAACACCATTAGATTGGGACTCCCGACTAAAAATCTCCCTAGGAACCGCCAGAGGGATTGCCCACATACATTCTGTCGGTGGTCCAAAATTCACTCATGGAAATATAAAGTCCTCAAATGTCCTCCTCAGCCAAGACAATGAAGGCTCCATTTCTGATTTTGGCCTGACCCCTCTTATGAATGTTCCCGCAACCCCTTCTAGAGCTGCCGGTTATCGCGCCCCTGAGGTGATTGAAATCCGTAAGCACACTCATAAATCCGATGTGTACAGCTTTGGTGTCCTCCTTTTGGAAATGCTTACTGGGAAAGCACCTCTCCAGTCGCCAGGCCGTGACGATATGGTTGATCTCCCTAGATGGGTCCAGTCTGTTGTTAGGGAGGAATGGACAGCTGAGGTTTTCGATGTGGAGCTAATGAGGTATCAAAACATCGAAGAAGAAATGGTTCAAATGTTGCAAATTGCCATGGCTTGTGTGGCGAAGTTGCCAGATATGCGACCTAGCATGGATGAAGTAGTGAGAATGATCGAAGAGATCCGGCAATCAGACTCAGAGAACCGGCCATCTTCCGAAGAGAATAAATCCAAGGACTCCAATGTTCAAACTCCATAAATTAACTTCCGAGCTTTCCACGTGTGTTCCAAACAAAATTGATTTCTAGATTCGTCATTTAGGAAGCAACATTGATTGGTATATAAGAGTACATGCTTATTCAAGGTTTCTTAGCTGTATCCAAACCTTCCTGTCCAATTGTGCATTATTTTTTTCTTTTACAGATGGATTTCCTTGAGCTGTTTCATTAAGTAGGTTTCTTTTCATGATTTATTATTGTATTAACATCATGGTTTAATTGATGATCTTCATTCTAGTACTCTGGTCGACTCTGGTTGTTGGTTGTTGTTATGTCGTTTGGCTGGCCCTCCGTGGATAAGTGTATTGCATAAATCTTATCATTGGAAATTGTTGATAAGAAAATCAGTCTCTTATTCTTCTGTTGGCACTGTGGAAGTACATTAATAATTCCTGTAGAACAACAGAATTTCGTCTAGTTTATAGCTTATAAGATAGTTTATTTAGATTAGAAGAGTTCAGTAAAAATAATTGTTAAAATAGTTAAAAAATATAAAATGACATAAAAGGTTATGTATTTTTTAATTTTAAAATAATATAAATAAATATATATTTTTTTAATTAAATTAATTTAAATTATTATGAATATAAAATTTATTAAAAATATATATTTATATATTTTATTTATGAATAATAGTTTTTCACATATATAATATATTTATATATATTATTATATTTTATTATATATAATAAAATATATTTACATATTTTATTATATTTATATATATTTATCATATTTTATTATTAATATATATAATATTATATATGTATAATATACTATATATAAATATAAATATAATAAAAATGAGTAAATAGGATATAATAAAATAAGGGACATAATAAGTATTTTGAAAAATAATAAAAACAAAATAAGAACAAAAAATTTTAAATTATGAACTATAAGTTATAAGTTACTTAAAGTAACTTATTAGAATAAGTTATAAGTTATTAAAATAAGCTTGTTTACTAAACACTTTTAACAAATTTATAAATTAGTCAAATAAGCTTATAAACTAGAATACAGCAATAATCAAATCTCAATAATAATCCTACTATGTTCTTCACTACTGCATTTTTTAGAGTCAAATGGTCGTTACATTTTTCTTAAGCTTGTGCGTAAGAGTAGCTTTCCGAAGGAGGACTTGCAAGAATCCATATATGAAGAACATTTCATTATTGAATTCCAATTTTTTAAGACTGATGCAGCTATATTCCTGAGAACCAGGTAGTTTTCCTCTATGACCTCAGCGTACTCTGATTTGTTTTTTGGTCATTAAGTGAACTCTGATTTAATATATAGCAAGCGCCACAGGTGAAGCAAGCTTAGGCTAAGTATCTACCTGTGTTTGGGAAAAAAGTTGAGTAGTACTATTTTTGAGTAGTATTAATTTCTAAAATTAAATTTAGGTCAAAGCAGATTTTGCGAAAATGTGATTTGTGTTTGAAAATTATTATCATAAAAATAATTTTAAAAAAATGATTTTGTTTAGATGTTGGTTACTAAAATTATTTTCGGACATCTAATTATTAGAAAATATATGAATTATATACTGCTTTATTTCATTTATTCTTATTATTTAATTTCACTAATTTATGAATATAATAAAATAAATTATATGAATGTTCTAATAATATTTTTTTAAAACTATTGGTACGAGTAATTGATTAAAAACACACATATATTTTTGTTTAAATATAATTTATATAATGAAGTGCATGGTCTAATTATCAATTTTCACTCATTTAAATATAATTTATATAGTTGTAATAAAATAAATTTATTTATTCATTTTTGTTTCAATTGTTTTTATTTATAATTATTTAAAAATTACCCTTAGATTGTCAATAAAATATAAGTAGCAAAATGGTTAAGTTAAAGTTGAGGACTAAAATGAAAATAGACAAACATAAAAGTGGAGTCTCCCCCTCTTTTTTCATTTTTTTTCCATTTCTCTTCTAGTCTCCTTGAGGGCCCAAAGAAAGAAGAGAATTTAGAGTTACTACAAACTTAAGTTAGGTGAATAAAAAAGTAAGTTCAAGTTGTGTTGACTCAAATCGGAGTTTGATTTAAAAAAAAAAAATCAATTATGTGATCCATGTGTTACAAATGACAAATTATATTATGATATAATAAAATCATAATTCGACTTAAGTGTAAAAAGATCAAATGAAATATTTAAAATAAAAAATATTAAATATAGTTTTAATCAAACGTTTGAAAAAAATATATATATGGCGCCTGTTTGGTTGATAAGGGTTATTGATATTATAAAATCCAAACGATGGAACTGACAGCGTGTAAATCTTCATTTGTTTTGACATAAACGGCGTGGCTAGCTAATGAAGCTCTAAAACCCTATTAGGTGAGTGCGAGTTTTCTGCCATTAATTTTTTGTCCGGACTTACTGCAACAAGTTTTATTATTAAAACTTTTAGCAACAGAATAAACTGATGCTAAAAAAATCACATTCCACCATGAATAATTCATGGCAGAGAACACTGATCCCTATTAGGCGTTTTAACCAAATGTTGCTTGGTTAATGGTTATACACTTCTATTAATGTCAATTAATTTCGTTGTTAGAATCAATGGCAGTTTTTGTTGAATGCTAGAACACTTTGTTGAATCCATGGCAAACTCGCCAACACTATGTCCATCAGTTTCAATTCTCTGTGAACTAACCTCTCTTCTGTTACTGTTTGTTCCTCTGCCAACCCTAATTTTGCCATATTTAGAATTTCGCTATCGTCTTCGCATCACAGATCCCATTCACACAATGTCAGATCTTCTCCAATTGCAAGCTAAAGTGAGCGGTCTCTTCTTCTCCTTCGAGCTCAGATTCCGTCGGCAATGGCGCCAGAGCTTGTCAAAAACCCATCCTCCGCGGGCAAGTCCTGCCGCGAAGTCGCCTTCGAAATGCTTTCCCAGCCACCGCACCGCCTCTCCGGCCTCAGCGACGACTTCGATTTCGATTTCAATCGTCACCAACGCGGACGCTTCGGACCACGCCGCTTCTCAATTTGCGTGTGGGTGTGCATTGGTATATTCACTATCACCACAATCCTTCTCATTGTTGGAGTCTCCTACATAGCACTCATCAGATCAGGGATGCCCCACGTGAACGTCACTTGGCTTAACATCACCAATTCGCAGGTTCATAACTCACAGCAGAAGGGTCCTGCTCAGCAATTAGTGCTAAGGGTTTCAAACAGGAATGAGAAGCTCAAGCTTCTATTTGGGTCTCTAACAGTTGATGTGATCAGTGCAGATCTGAAATTGGAGAAGACTAAGGTTGCTGGGTTCTGTCAGAACCCTCAGAATGATATGTTTTTGGATCTCTTCATGACAGTGGAGAATGCTAGAGTTAACCCAGATGCTATAAATGATTCAGAATCTGATTCAAATTCTCATGAGATGGTGTTTGATGTGTATTTGAGTGGAACTATTGGATTTGAAGTGCGAACTTTGCAGATAGCTACACTGCCTTTTCTAGCAACATGTTATGGAGTTAAGCTAACGGATATGCAAAAAGGAGGAACGCCTAAATGTAATGTCAGGACGTTCGCTTTCAGGTAAAGATGCTGCTATTCTGCTTGGTTGCCAGGGTTTGACAGGGAATTTCAATGAACGTGGGATTGGCAATATAGAAATGAGTCAAATGACTCATTCTATTGAAAAAGGGACCCTATGGAAACAATTGACACCGTTTGCCTAAATATTAATTTCAGGATTGCAGTTCTATGCTTATGAAAAAAGATGGTTTGATAATAATGATGACCTATTCATATTACGCAGAAATCATAGATTCTGTTGCTTTCCCCAGAAATAATTGCATATCTAAAATGTTTATTTGTGCAACTTTTCTTTAGGCCTACAGCTACTTAAAGAAATCAGTTACGAGCAAGTTGAGGGGAAGCTACATTTCATTTTCATGCAATACTTCATTATTGGCTGGCATGTTTTTCCGTAGAGGTACTGGGAAGGTCTCTCCTCAATGGTCAAACTCTTACAAGCTTCTAGAGACATGTGCATAATTTTGAATTTTTCAAATTATCTACATTTAACGTCAAAACTATAGAGTTTAATTGTAAAATTGTGACAATTCATTTTAAATTAGATGACAGTAATTGAATGAAGAAAAAAAAGCACCTTCTTTCAATAATAATCGTTCAATCCAAAACAAACGATTACGATTTTGTAATCAGACTTTAATGTTTTGACATCAACTGCAAATTATTCGGACTTGAATTCTTTGTTGTGCAAAGTACATATATATTTATGAATAGGACGTAATGTTGTTGTATTGGTCAAAGATGATTTTATGTTTTTCTTTAAAATTAGTTGATCTCTGTTTTGCTTGTTAAGTAAATGTAGTTGAGATGTGCGAGAAATTAAAATAATATTCGAGTCAAAGCTAGAGAGCAAAAAAAAAAAAAACTGTGTCTAAATATTTGCTTTGTGCCTTCTTCCGGTAATTGTGAGAGCTGCTGCAAGTTGGCTTCCATGATAGCTTAAGTATTTGCTTCCTTCATGTCGTTACAAGGTCTTTGTTTGTAGAAATTTGTCGTGTTTTCCCAGTTTCGATAAAATTAACTTATAAACTAGTTAATAGTTTATAAGTTAATTTTTAATTTATAATTTATAGTTAATAATTTATAAACTATTTTATTAAATTAAAAGTGTAAAGTAAAGTAAATGTTGAAATATTTGAAAATATAAAATGACATAATAGGGTATATATTTTTTAATTCTAAAATAATATAAATAAATATATTTTTTTTGTTTTTAATTAAATTAATTTAAATTATTATATATATATAAATATATTAAAAATATGTATTTATATATTTTGTTATATTTAATAAAATATATTTACATATTTTATTATATTTATATATATGGATATAATGAGTATGAAATAAGAGTATAATAGGTATTTTTATAAAATAACAAAGATAAAAAAAAACACATAAACTATAAGCTATAAGCTAATTAAAGTAACTTATCAAAATAAACTATAAATTATTAAAATAAACTCGTTTAGCGAATACTTTTAACGAGCTTATAAACTAGTCAAATAAATTATAAACTAATCAAATAAATTATCAGTTAACAACTAAGATATAGGGTACCAATGTAATTTATTTGTTGTGTTGATCACACTCTTTGTTGTGAAATTTGATTATCAATATTATCACTAAGGGATACAAAATAAAAGAAATACTGTCGAGAAAAAAAAGAAATACTGATAATTTATTTGATTAGTTTATAATTTATTTGATTAGTTTATAATTTATTTGCGTTGATCACACTCTTTGTTGTGAAATTTGATTATCAATATTATCACTAAGGGATACAAAATAAAAGAAATACTGTCGAGAAAAAAAAGTGAGAAAAAATTGATGCTATGTTACATTGGTACCCTATATCTTAGAAAATGTAATTTTATTCAATATATCTATTAAATTATAGATGCCAGCATGCTTATTTTGTATATTGATTTTTTTTAAATTAAACAGCATTAAGTATATGATAATATTTTCCCACCTAAAAATTATATTGTATTTTATTTTAAAAAATGATAAAAATAATTAATAATAGAAATTTTAATTAGAGTAACATTGTTATATAAACTTTGAATCTAAAACTATACTGTTTGAAAATGGTTCAATAATGTACAACTAAATTTGAATTAGACCAAAAGAATTAATTGTAAACACAGATTCTGTAGACTGTGCTCTAAAGTATAGCAGAGAATCAGATATATTATATACCCTTACCAAATATATTCATTATTTGGTTAAAGGCTAAAAGCTTTCTAGAAAACTTTTCCAACCTTAATATTTCAACGCTGTAAATTTAAACCGGATATGGATAATAAATTAATAATTTTTTTATAAGGCAAAAATATATTTTTTAATTCTCAATGTTTACTTTAAATTTTAATCTTATTTTTAACATTCTTTTTGTTTATATATTCTTTCACAATTTTTTTAATTTTATTTCTAAAACTAATATTATTAATATCGTTGATAAAAAATGTTAATATTGACTTCTTCTAAATATTTGATTAATTTTAATTTTGTCTCATATCATATTTTTTTTATTTTGTCTCAAAATTAATATTTGATGTTATATAAAAGAATTCACATGTTAAAGAATCCATATTTTTTTATTTATTTGTTAACGTCACTAAGTTTAAAAACAAAATTGAAAAGAAAATGTGACACAACATTGGTATAAAAAAAATTTTAAGGACAAGAGTAAAACTTAAAGTTAAGGACGAAAAATGATTTTTGCCTTTTAATTATATATCAGCGTGTTCAGCTAATAAAATCAGTTATTAAATTATATAATATTATTAAATAAATTTTAATACAAATATTCATTTATTAATATAAATTATTGTATAACTCTTGTTATTTTCTTGAGTGAAGTAAAAAAATAATGAATATAAAAATATAAACTAAGAATGAAAAAAGTAGATAAATTAAATTTGAATTATTACAAGTTTAAACTTAATCACAAGTTAAACATAAATTTGATTCAATATATTCCAAAGGGCTAAATTTATTTATTTATTTGATAGAATTAAATGACTAAATTACTAAAACTCAGTTTTTTGTATAACATTTTATGTTTCTTACAGTTAATCATGATTTTTTTTCCAATAAATTACGATTTAATTAATTTATTCAAATTTATTTTTATCAAGGAAATTAATTTTACACAAAATATTTTTATGTATAAGTTTTATTGTTATATTAAAAATAAAATTATAATATTATATTGTGTAAAAAAGTATTTCAAAGAAATAAATTAAATAATTTTATAATATATATCAGTATATTATAATAGTTGACTATGATTTTTAAGATCATATTAAATATAATTTAGTTAAATTTGAGATTATTATAATTAATTCTCTGCGTTTCTTATCATTATGACGACATTTTGCTTCGAAACTTCTGTGTCTGTATTCTCCGTATCTCAAATATAAAATTATTAGAAAAAGGCAGGACCAGAACGTTGATCTTACGCTAACATCGAATCCGAATACTGAAAATTCTAGAAGCAATCTTCCTCTCTCTGTGGCCTATATTTTTTCCCTTCGACTCTTCCCCCCTCAATTTTCTCTCTCGGTTTCTTTTCGCAGCTTGATTCTCTAATTCTCCATATCCGAAATCAGCTGTTTCAATCCCAGCTGAGCAAGCGTTCTTGTTCTGTCCCTGTTGTTTTCCTTTCTGTGCGGTAATTGAAAGAGATTGGCGCCTCTTCTGTCATTATTAATTCGACTTTGAGATATTTAGGTGCAGTTTATCTTATTGCTTTCTGGGCCTCACGATCTATTTGCTGATAAAAATTTTGTTGTTAGGTATTGAGGCTTTTCACTTGAAGTTAATTATGGCATCGAAACGCATCTTGAAGGAGCTCAAGGATTTGCAGAAAGACCCCCCTACATCGTGCAGTGCGGGTGAGCTTCTTGATCCCCTTCTTATATTTCTTTCCTTGTAAAATCTAACACCTCAAGTGGAAAACTGTATCTTTTAATTTTGACGATTTTCATTCACGCCTTAATAAAAAAATATTGCACTTCCTCCGCGCCAATAGTAAAAATCTGGCTGCTTCGTTTTCAACATTTTTTTTAAAAAAATAAAGTTCTGTATAAATCTTTTTGAAGATCTTAGACTGAAAAGTCAATTATTGCTATCTAATCATAGACACGTTGACTCTATATATTAGGTCAACCGAATTTTCCTTTTATCTTTTGTTCTTTGAAGCTATTAGGAAGTAAGTTTATGATCTCAGTCTCAGGTACCATTTCGTAGTTAGATATAATTACGATCGAATTAGAGGGTTGCTCAGTCAGAGCAAAACCCATAACGTAGTTTGCTCGTTAGCATGTCTGAACATTGATTACCTTGGCATGTTGGTCCTTATTCGTGATTGGGGATTTGTCTGTGTTTCGTTATGGAAATAGATAACTCTCTACTACCATCCTTTGCGTGTTTGTGTACCGACTGCTCTTATAAAATTTGTATGTACCCCTAAATTAATTAATTCATTCAGTTCATTAAAAAATTGGTTCATTTAGTTGGTTTTATAAAGTTAGCTATCGTTTGACAGTGGTCTACTTCTTTTAATAATTTCAAATTTTGCAATTATCTTAGGTCCCGTGGCTGAGGACATGTTTCATTGGCAAGCAACAATAATGGGACCTGCTGAAAGCCCATACGCTGGTGGTGTATTCCTAGTCTCAATTCATTTCCCTCCCGACTATCCATTCAAGCCACCAAAGGTAATCTCTTCAACGTTGTTCTTTTCATTAGTGACTTCTGTATCTGGTCTTCTGATGTTGCAATAATGTTGCGGTCCATTGATAATTATTCAAACTACTTGGAGACGAATTGTAGTTTTTCTCTTTGGGCTTGTTCTCCTTGAACTGGTGAAATAAGTTATATTTTTCTACTATTATAAACATTTTTGGGAGAATGTAAGAGGAAGCTATAGCTTTGTCATTCATTAGCCTCACGAACTCTTCCATGGGAGTGTAGGCTTCAGCTAATGTATACAAATGTAACCTGTGTGTGTGTGTGTATCATTTAGGAGTTCTCACTGAGCATTAGAAATAAGTTTGCTTTCTGCACCCTGAATTGTGCAGAAGTCTCTCTTTCATTTTGCTTAGTTATTGAACACATAAGTGTTTTATTTGAAGATTCATAGGTGAGATTTTCTTTATGTGAAATTTCATGTAAAAGGATATACATGCATTCACACACACACACACACACTTTTTGTGCCAAACATGTCAGAAGTAAATAGGTATAATTTATGGATATGAGCTAATGACACAATTATTTGCTTGGCCTCTCTGTATGTTTCAGCTAACTGTTTATTTAAGGGGATTTCTCTTGTGGATTTCTAAAGGGATTGGAAAGCTTTTTTGTGCTGATTAATCTGTATTTTTTTCCCCTTTGTTTTGGGCCGACTAATTGTCCCTCTTTTTATTTTAGTTGCTATTTTCTCCTCTTCAATAAATCCTTTTTTTTCCTTATCAAAATTATTCATGGATATGAAGTCTGGAGCTGGACCAAGCTGCACATAGTACCTGGTACTGATATTTGTTCTTTGCATGAAAATTGTGGCTTCATTATTACTGGGTACATTAACCGGAAAAAATGATTATTCCCAGTAGTTTTTTTCCCTCTTTGTACTTAAAATATGTGTGGACTGTGCCACACTGTAGTTGCCATCCTGTTGATGATGTACAGATCTTTTCCTTTGGGGCTGCCTCCTTCTCCCAGCCCCACTACTTAACACTTGAGAAATTTATAAAGAAGACATTTGAAAAGAAAGTTGAGTTTCTGGAGCGGGACTATGTGCTTGGTTTTTATTGGTAGTTGCCGTCATAGTAATCGAAATCGTGCGATTCATGATTTGAATCGCATGATCCGGTTCGATACGAACCTCAAACGATGTGAATTGGTTGCCTAATCATTTTCTATCTAGAATCGGCTTCTGAATTGCCGGAATCGGCGAATCGCATGATTCCGGCAATTCAGAAGTCGGAAGATGAACCACAACGGCCGACGCGAGGAAGAGGTTGAACTAGGGCTGATGGGGCGCGAGGAAGAAGTGAACCAGGGGCTAACGCGACGCGAGAAAGAAGAGAAGACGACGCGAAACCAGTAGTTGAAATGCAAGGAAGAAGATGATGTGGAAACGCGAGGAAGAAGATGGATTGACGCTGAATCAGGCCAAAACGCAGCGATTAACATGATAGGCATATAGGATGATGTCTGATTGAAGCATATCAATATAGGCATGGTAGGCATGAATTACTGTTGTCTGATTGACGCAGCATTAGGCTGAAAGAGTCACGGGCTTTACTGTTGTCTGATTGAAGATATTTAATATAAATTGATCTGATTGAATATAATTTTTTTATTTGACCGAAAAAAAGAATGTAATTTTTTAATTGCTTTTTTATTTAGAAGGCTTTATTACTGTTATCTTATCTGATTGAAGCATATTATGATATGAGTCCAGGAGAACCTTAATTTTGAGTCTTTTAAACTTTGATTGATTACTTATATATTTGTCTTATGACTTATATTATGTATGACTTAGGATAAGTCTTTTGATATTTTAGCTTGTTATGAATTGATATTTGTTTTTATAGTTTATTACTTTATTTATGATTTAAACTTATGGAATATATTGTATTATTTATGTTATAGAACATATTTATAGTATTTTCTATCGTAATCGTGAATTTTACAATTCGATACGATTCACAATTCACGATTTTTAATTTAGCAAAACGATTCATGATTCGAATCTCAATTTGATAACTATGGTTGCTGTAGCCATCAACTGGTTTTTATTGGTAGTTGCTGTAAGCCCTTGACTGTATTGTGCGTTGAGATTTCAATCTTCCTGCCCCTTAACAATTTCTTATCATATTCTCTTCTTTTTCTTTTTTTTTTCTCTCTCTCTCTCTCTATATATATAGTCTGTCTTATTCCAGGTCTTCCTGGTGAGATAATTTGATTCATTTGTAGACCCAATTTAGTGCAGAATTATATACTCTTACCTATCTCAGTAATTTGGCTTGTCAAATGAAGTTCAAGACGCTGGGTTTAAGGGATCCTGTACCTTGTCTTTCTGAAGCTGAAACTATTGCTGTTTCCCTGGATAATAGTCAAATATATCAATATCTTGAACTTTTGTTAACATTATTGACTTAAAACTGATAAAATTGATGTATCTGAATACTGCAGGTCGCATTTAGGACTAAGGTGTTCCACCCAAACATCAATAGCAATGGAAGCATATGTCTTGACATTCTTAAAGAACAATGGAGCCCAGCACTTACCATTTCCAAGGTTTGATTATACTTGTTTCTCTTTACATTTGATAAGCTTTCACAAGGGTTAGTTTGGCACAATCTAAATTAAAAGACTAGCTCTTTGATCCGGTTGCATACTAGCAAAATTTTTGCTTTTAATCTTTGTTACTGACGAGTTAATCTTTTGGAACACTTCTCAGTAGATGTCAGACGTCCAAATAATTCAACTTCTGTTTCTTGTTTTAGATTTAAAAACATAAAGCATTCGGGAATTGTAAAGTTTTTCGGGATATTAGTTCAATTGATGATGTCTCTACTATCATTTCTTGACCTTGTTTACCTCCCTCTATGAGGGAGCAAGAGAGGACTCCAAAGTAGTGGTGATCAATTTAATACAGAAAGTAGCCTGGATATCTGTTATCTTTTATTGCTATTTCTATATAACTTCTGATGGGACTGATGTAAATGGGTCATTGAGGATTATAATAGGGGAATTAGGAAGAAAGGAAGGGACACTTATAGGTGTTGGGTTGATAGTTGTAACTAACATTACAGTTATAACTAACTATGGGACCTAGGGTCCTTCATAAGGTGGTAATGGTTGAGTGCTAGAGAGGAGAATTTTGGTGAGTCTCGGGGAGAGTCCTAGCCTCTCGAAAGCTAGGAGTTGTGTATATCTTACTGTTCAGTCATTAATCAATACTTTCTATTCAGTTTCTATGTGTTTCATTCTAGTTTACTGTGTGGGGGTTCATCAGTGGTATCAAAGCATTAACGGTCTGAGGATGGTGAACACTTGGGTTGAAGGGAAGTCAAGGTTCTTGAAAAGGAAGTGGGAACAATCAAAGAGGAAATGGGAAGATTAAAGATATCGTTCACGGTCTCCAAGAATCCATGGCAAGGATGGAAAGGTTTGGCAAAATGGTGGAGATGCACTTGTTGAGCAAAAACGGTGGGGTGAACGAAGATGAGAAGAGAACAGATATTGACTTGAAGGCACTCTTGGAAGAACTTAGAGAGAGGAATGGCAAATTCAGCAAAGAGAGGGAAACAATGGAAAAAGAAATTGAAAAGGACTCTAAAGAGTAGAAACCGTGCTCGGTCAAAGAAAGCAAATGTGGTGGCTGTCTTCAAGAAAGGATTCGGACAAGAAAATAAAGAAGAGGAAAGTTCCAATTTCATGACTGACGCTCCAAAAGCCATGAGAACAGAAGCAAAGCACCACCAAGAATGGAGTTCTAGCAACAGTAGCAAAGAGAAAATCGTTGACGGGGATGTGCAGGAGATACATGTACCAAATTCAGGTCGGCCAGCAAGTAATTTTAACTTTTTCGGCGTTGAAGTAGTTGAGGGGAGCGGCTGGAAATATAGTAGCTACGTGGAAGAAGATAATCGTGAACGACACCCAGTTTTGGCAAGAGAGGATGACTACAAGAAGGATAGCAAGTGGATCTTGGATCAGCTAGGGTGTTTAAGTGGGGAAGAGGCCCAAAGAAGAGAAGAGAGAAAAGCATTGATGGGCCCTTTAATCTTACAAGGAGTTTGGGCCTAAAAAGAAAACTAGATGGGTTTAGGGCAAAATATAAAAGATGGGCTCAATTATTGGATCCAAGTAAAAGAGCTAACCCTACCCAACTTTCTCAAGTTACCCCAGTAGTTGACCCGGCTAGAGAAACCCGGCCCCAAGTAGTGAGTCTTCTTTTTGTGCGCTTTACTGGGCAAAAGTCACGTTCGTCCGCAGTTGCAACACCCACCTAGCCAAATGCTGTCCATCACCCATCTAACACTCTGAACACCACAAAAAGGGGAATGGGGCCTGGTTCCGATTCTGCAGACCAAATTCAAGCAAGCAAAAGGTGCAAAAATATTCCCCATTGTCAACTATTTACCATGACAGATGAAGAAAGAAAAGGAGAAACAACCAAGATGAAGATTTGAACATAGGTAAACAGAGTGGACTCTGGGCAAGAGAGTCCTATGACTTTAAATGACGAGTTATTTATAGTTATTGGAGAAAAGGGGAATTCATAACCCAATTGCCAAGGAAACAACCCAAGAGATATGTCCAGCATCAGATAAAGGGATTGGAAGCAGTACTCTGGTTTCTTTCTTACCTTTACTGAGAGTATGGACCAAGAGAGATGTATACGTGTTACTCTAGAGGCAAAGACAAATCATTGATGAATCAACAATAAACAATTCATTTTGATAAGATGCAGAGGCTGCTGTCAAACTTTATGGATGCTAAAGCTAGTTATTGCTGGAAGTTTTATGATGTTATCAAAATTCATGATTGTTGTGCTTCATGCTTAATTGAGGAAAGGGAGCGGCTAACTGAGCCAGAAAATGGCATTAAGTGGAATGACCAGTGGCCAAGAGGAAGTTTTAATGAAATGGGAAGGGCTGTCTGACTTTGGAAACACTTGGAAATTTTGTTGCAGTAGGAAAGGAATTCTCTCACTTTCACCTTGAGGACAAGGTGCCTCTTGAAGGGGGCGGTAATGATGGGACTAATGTAAATGGGTCATTGAGGATTATTATAGGGGAATTAGGAAGAAAGGGAGGAACACTTATAGGTGTTGGGTTGATAGTTGTAACTAACATTACAGTTATAAGTAACTATGGGACCTAGGGGCCTTTATGAGGTGGTGATGGCTGAGTGCTAGAGAGGAGAATTTTGGTCAGTCTCGGGGAAAGTCCTAGCCTCTCGAAAGCTAGGAGTTGTGTACATCTTACTGTTCAGTCATTTATCAATACTTTCTATTCGGTCTCTGTGTTTCATTCTAGTTTACTGTGTGGGGTTTCATCAACTTCGCATGTGGGTGATGCTTGTTTAAACTCCTTGACATCTGTTTTCAATACTTTCTATTCGGTCTCTGTGTTTCATTCTAGTTTACTGTGTGGGGTTTCATCAACTTCGCATGTGGGTGATGCTTGTTTAAACTCCTTGACATCTGTTTTCTGTTGATCTGAAGTACTGATGACTGAAGAACTGAAATATGCTCTTCCTGGTTCCTTAATGGAGCTTTATTCTTACTAGCAGTTGCCATGATATGCCTAACCTAAAAGTTGACACCATATGTACATTTGTCTTTCGATCTGGGAAAAATTAATTTCCACCATTTTCAGGTCCTTTTGTCAATATGCTCATTGTTGACGGATCCCAACCCTGATGACCCCCTTGTCCCTGAAATTGCTCACATGTACAAGACTGACAGGGCTAAGTATGAAGCCACTGCTCGCAGCTGGACTCAGAAGTATGCCATGGGATGAGCGGTCCTCTCCTCTCAGCTGTTCAATAAAGCTGCAAAATCATTATTTGCTTCTCCCTTAATGTAAAAGAATGAAAGATGTCTTGAATGAATGCTTTCTGTTTTTGTCAGTGGAACTTAACAATGGTAATTGGCAAGGGTCTTTGGCTATCATTTGTGAATATTCGTTTTGTAAGACATTGGTGATGAGAAGGTAAATGTTAAGTAAACCTTAATGTGAAGATCTGCTGGTTGACTTGTTACTCCAAAAGTACTAATAAATTATAATAATTATGGACAAGGCACTAGCAATCCATGACGTTGGACATTAATTTCCTCCGTTGTATATTGGAGGTGGGGAAAGAAAAAACGGTGGTAGATTAGATAGAATAAGTTATTGGTGGACAAATATGTAAGGTTGTCAAAAGTAAGTACACATTTATTTATTATTGGATTAGCATTTTTTTTCTTTTTACAGATTAGCTTTACTGAAGGATTATTTTAGGCGGATTAGTTACTTTCCTGAGCATGGTAGATAATGAAACCTAAGCACTTGGGTTGGTCAACAGGTTGAGTTTAAGTAATTAAAAAAAAAAATTGGAAGAGAAGAAGAAAAATATATAAATTAAATGATATTTTCACACTTGGGTGGGGTTTGTATGCTTAAGGGTAAAATTTGGGAAGTGGGAGGTGGAAAAGGAAAGTGAAGGTTTATATATATATATATATATATATAAAGGAAGCAGCGAAAATGGAGGGAGGAAGAGAATGGATGATTGAATGATAATAATATTTTCTGTTTATCTTACAATTTTTCTATTCTAGTTTTCTAAATTAAAATAATTTTAAAATATAAAGAAGAAGAAATTGAAACGTTAGCTTTCATAACCGGAAAGATGATTTTTTTTGTCCCCTTAGCTTTCATAATTCTTAATCCAAACATATCTAGAAAGGCGTGGCAGGACATGGCTACAAAGTTTTGTAAAGTGATCGTTGATGTGGTGCTTCTCATGATAATCATCTTCATCTCATGCTTCGTAAGTGTTACAAGAAAAAAGGAATGAGTAAACTGAGAGAATCCATTACAGTGGATGTTTATGAATTTATTGTGACGGAGACAGCCCAACCACAAGCTGAGCGTCATGGGCACGAGCTATAAGTGTGAGTTTGGGGAAGATGAGAGGTGCTTCTGGAAAGGGTGAGCATGTTTTGTGCATGCTTCTTTCCTGGAACATCAAAAGTGCCTTGCTTTCCCTGTTCCTTTCGGAATTGATCCTCTGATGTGAGATTTAAAATCATAGTGACATTAGATATGAGTCATCTAATCAAAAAATATAAATAATTAATTTTTTGTTTATTATATAAAAAAAAGATACAAACGTGCAAAACACTGTTCATATCTTTAGATCAAATAATTCAAATTTAACATTTTTGTTACGTTGAATCTTCTAAATCAGAAGAGCGTTATGTTGGATATTTTCAAATTCGTTCCTCCCTCCTCCCGACCCTGTAATGTTTAAACACTTCCAATTTCTTACAATATGATTTGAATATCTTAGGAAACAGATGACCAGTATGTTCACACCTTGAAACGCCCAAATCGCAGAGAATATTTTCACTTTGGGAATTGTGCAGACTTCCATCCTTAATTTTGAAAATTGACAGTGAAATTGTTTGAATATATACCCCTTGCGTAACTAAAATTACATTTGTCTTACTTGAATTTTTATAAGATTAAGTGACTCGAATTGTTTTAATTTAATTATTTATTTGTTAAAGTATTATTTAGAGTAAAATTAAAAGTTAGTGAGATGTTTTGGACAAAATTAAAACTAAGATAAATTAATATGACATATTGGTAGTAGGCGGGTCATATAAAAAAATTTACATTAACATTTCTTATTAATTATGTTAATGGTGCTAAGTTTATGGATAAAATCGAAACAAAAATAAATATGTAGATGAAATTAATATAAAAAAATGTTATAAAAAAATTAAAACTTAATATAAACGTTATGAATGAAAAAAATTTATTTCTTAATAAAATTTTAAATAATTCAAATTCTTATCTGTTGGATTTTTTAAAATCTGTATATATAACAGTAGAAAAAAATAATTTAATATAAATCTGTAAGATCGATGGATTTTTGACTTACCAATCCAGATTTCATCCCAAAAAATTGGATTAAAAAGCAGTGAATTCCATGTATGCGAGTGTGACTACTTGAGGCCCCGTCTTGCCAAATCATTCAATAAAAAATCAAAAGATCCTTACAGAAGCCGCAGAGTTAGACTGACTTTACAATTTAATATGTTTAGTAGGAACAAGACACGTACGTGAGGCCTCACTTCGTAATATAATGCTCATTGTATAAATTTTGCTTGCGTGACGCTTGTTTTGATAATCAAATTTTTATTTCAAACTTGTGTTGAAGATCGTGAGAATTTCTAAAAGAAAACAAAAGAGCGATCGGCAGAAAAAAAAATTAATTTTTTTGGATAAATAAAAAAGAAAAGAAAAGAGGGTTGACATTTATAAATAAAGACAACGTGAATTTTTTGTTTGATGAAATAAAGTTTATAATTTAGGATGCTTGCCCAATAAGTCATTTAAATTGTTTGATAAAGTTCTTATTAAATGAAACTTATATAAATTTTACTTGTCAAAACTGATTAAACGGTCTTATTTATCCAATCGTCGTCTTCTTTAGCCAAATAAAAAATTCGAATTAGGGTCAAGGGTTTGTATGTCTCTACAAATTGCAAACTTTACCTTTGTCTGCTTCAAGTGAGATAAGAGGCACGTGTTGACTGGTTAGCATGCTTCTTTCCCTTTGCTTCTTCCTCAAGACACACACAAGTAAACTTTAAGCAACTATTTTTGTAAATTTCTATGATATGAGTAATAAATTAAAAATAGATGCTGTCAAGAGTAACTTTTTTTATAATTACAAAGAAAACAGAGTATACTTTAAAAATAAGAGTCAATTATTAATTTAATATATAAAAAATTGTAATTATTTTAATTTTATTATTAAAAAATATTAATTTAATCTCTTTATTTGTCAAAGTAACGAAAAAAGAGATTTGGTATAATAAATTTGGTAATTTAACAAAAAATAATATTTTAAAGACTAATTCAAAACACTTGATATTTTAAAGATTAAAAATTCATTTATTTTTAAATGAAAAACTACAAAATATTGAAAATTATAGAAAATAATAAGAGAATGTAAATGATTAAAAAGAATAATGAAATTCGAGAGAGTATAATTTGTATGAGTCAAGATCTTTTGTTGTTTGCTAAAAGAACAATATGGTGTTAGGCTTTCGAGCATTGTCAGATGACTTTGATAGGTGAGGTTTATTTGAGCCTTAGAGCATATCCACTGACAGTTATTTAAGTGTTCTTAAAAATAAAAAATAAAAACTTGTTCATAGTGAGTTTTACCATTAGAGTACACTAATATGACTATCATATGTAATAATTGTTTTTTCTATAAGAGCATTTTCAATGATAATTATTAAAAATAAGAACTGGTTCTTAATGAGTTTCACTATTGGAGTTCACCAGTGTGGCTACAACATATAAAATTATATGTATATGATTATAAATGTATGTCAAGGTTCTAAAATTTGGACCAATTATTGAACTGGTGAATACACTAATTCAAGGATCAATGGTTAAACTGTGTTTGAACTGGTGATGCGAATTGTTAAATGAATGTCAATATTCAAATCTTATAAACTCAAACATGAAATTTTTTTTAAAAAAAACATATTTTTTAATGAATATATTCAAACCCAAGCTCATGGGCTGTAAATAGATAAGAACCTAACATATAAATCCTTGAATCTGTTGCCTATAAGGAAATAAGAATCCAAAAGATAATATTGAATACCACAATAATTTGAAAGCCCTTGAAAAGTTCATATATTTTTAGAAGAACCAGAGAAAAATAATCCTCACTATGATAATTTATTCAATCCATTCTATCCTTAACTTGTTTAGGTATGTAATAATTATAAATAGACAACCTAGCCTATAAAATGAGAATTTAGGAACTCAAAATAGTTATAATCAGACTTGACTTAGCCTAGGAAAACAAGATCAACTTGGAAACATAAAACATTTAATTTACCTAAGAAAATGACTAGCTTTCTTGACCATCAAACTAGAATTCGTCCAATCATAAGAATTGTTTTTATAAAATTAAGTGACTCAATTTTTTAAATTTTTAAATGAGTGTGTTTGTTTTAATTTAATTATTCATTTGTTAAAGTGATTTTTGGTAACTAAAAAATTTAAAATTGAACAGCAATTTATTTTACAATTTAGTATTTGGGATTATATTGAGATTCATGGATTAAATTAAAATATTTGATTTTTTTTGAGACAACTATTAATTTTTATAAAACAAAATAAGAATTTAGTCATATTTTTTTAAACTTTCAATTTTATGTCTTTTTTCCCTAAAATTCTAACACTACTTTGACTGAGTTTGTTGCATTGTGGCCCAAATCTTCTCACAAAAAAACTGCAAGTGTTTTCATTGGAACTGCGGTATGGTTTTGTAACATTCACTCTGCTACCCTTTGTTTATTGGAGAACTATAGCACTGACCACCATGACTCTCACCTTTTTGCCAATATAAAATTTGTGTTGATTGTATTGAACATATTTTGCTTGCCTCTTGTCATTTATCTACATCGTTCTTTTTATAAGTAGGACTACATAACATTTATTTTAAGTTTTAATTTTATTTTTAATTTTTTGTATTAATTTTGTCTTTTATATATATATATATATATTGGATTCAATTTTATTCTTAGAATTAACGTCATTAACAAAGTTGATAAAAAATACTAATATAAGCTGCTTCATATGATATGTAGACTATTTTAAGTGATACATCAAACATTTAACTGTTAATTTGAAATAAATAAGAAAAATAAAAAAAATATCATTTGAGACGAAATAAAAACTTAGCGAGATGTTTTGAACAAAATTAAAACTAAAATAAATTAGTATGACATATTGGTAGTAGACAGGATTACATGAAGAAGTTCCTGTTAATATTTCCTATATAGTAACGGCACCAGCATTATAGAAAAAATCAAAACAAAAATAAATATGTAAGATGTCGACAAAAAAAAAAGTTATGAATAAAATTAAAACTTAAGATAAACATGAGTTATGAAAAAGATATTCTTATTTTTTTAAAATAAAATTTTAAATAATTCAAATTCTTATCCGTTGGATCTTTTTAAAATCTGTATATATAACAGTAGAAAAAAACAATTTTATATAAATCTATAAGATGGATGGATTTTTGACTTACCAATCCAGATTTCATCCCATAAAATTGGATTAAAAAAGCAGTGAATTCCATGTATGCGAGTGTGACTACTTGAGGCCCCGTCTTGCCAAATCATTCAATAAAAAATCAAAAGATCCTTACAGAAGCTGTAGAGTTAGACTGACTTTACAATTTAAAATGTTTAATAAGAACAAGACACGTACGTGAGGCCTCGCTACGTAATATCATGTTCATTGTATAAACATTGCTTGCGTCACACTTGTTTTAATAATCAAATTTTTAATTCAAACTTGTGTCCAAGATCGTGAGAATTTCTAAAAGAAAACAAAAGAGCGATCGGCAGAAAAAAATATTAATTTTTCTGAAGGAAAAATAAAAGAAAATAGGGTTGACATTTATAAATAAATACAACTGGAGTTTTTATTTGGCCAAATAGAATTTATGATTTAGAATGTTTACTGAATAAATTATTCAAATTGTTCGATCAAATTTTTATAAGATGAAAAATATCTTATTTTACCAAACAAAAATATTCAAATTTAACTAAAGGAGGGTCAAGGGTGTCACTGTCTATGCAAATTGCAAACTTTACCTTTGTCTGCTTCAAGTGAGATAGGGGGCACGTGTTGACTGGTTAGCATGCTTCTTTCCCTTTGCTTATTCCTCAAGACATACACGAGTAAACTTTAAGCAACTATTTTTGTAAATTTTTATGATATGAGTAATAAATTAAAAATAGGTGCTGTCACTAATTTCAGAGTAACATTTTTTTATAATTACAAATAAAACAGTGTATACTTAAAAAATAAGAGTCAATTATTATTTAATATATAAAAAATTATAATTATTTTAATTTTATTCTTAAAAAAAAGAATATTAACTTAGTCATTTTATTTGTCAAAGTAATTTTTAATGAAAAAAAGATTTGGTATAGTAAATTTGGTAATTTAGTCAAAAATATATTATTTTAAAAAATAATGCAAGACACTTGATATTTTAAGGATTAAAAATTAATTTATTTTAAATAAAAAACTACAAAATATTGAAAATTATAGAAAATAATAAGACAATGTAAATGATTAAAAAGAATAATGAGATTTGAGAGAGTATAATTTGGATGAGCCGAAATCATCAACTGTTTTTTGAGAAAAAAATACGATGTTGAGCTTTTAAATATCGTTTGATGGCTTTGACAATTGGGGTTTCTGTGAGCTTTAAAATATCTCCAATGACAGTTTTAAAAATAATAACTCATTCATAGTGAATTTTATCATTAGAGTGTGCCAACATTATTGCCGCATGTAAAAATTATTATTTTATAAGAGTATCTCCAATGGGAGGTTCTTAAAAAATAAGAATCGGTTCTTATTGAGTTTTATTGTTAAAGTTTGCAAGCATGACTATCACACGTAAAATTATATGTATATAATTATAAATGTATGTCAAAGTTCTGAAATATGGATTGGTCATTGAACTGGTAGAGGCACTGATTCAAATATTAATAGTTGAACCGTGGTTAAACTGGTGATACAAATTGTTAAATGAATGTCAATATTCGGATCTTCCAAACTCAAACTTGAAAATTTAAAAAAAGTCATATTTGTTAATGAATCGATTCAAACCTAGACCCATTAGCTGTAACTAGCCAATAACCTATGGTATAAATCCTTGAACCCATTATCTATAAGGAGACAAGAATTCAAGAGATAAGATTAAACGCCACAAAAATTTAAAAGCTCTTGATAAGTTCAGAAGTTTTTAAAAGAACCATAGATAAATGATCCTCACTATGATAATTTATTCAATCTAATCTATCTTTAGCATGTTTGGGTATGTGATATTTATATATAGAGAATCTAGCCTATAAAACGAGAATCTAGAAACTCAAAATACTTATAATCAGACTTAGCTTAGCCTAGGAAAAAAAATATCAACTTCGAAACATAAAACTTTTAATGTACCTAGGAAAATGACTAACTATCACCATTAAACTAAAGTTCGTCCAATCTTAAAAGTTCGTTTTTAAAAAAACTAAATAAAAAAGTAAACATTAAATAAATATATATATATATATATATTAATTATTTTACATTAATTAAAATAGTAGAAAGTTGTTTGTAAAATTTATTTTTGAGTTTTTAAGAATTTTACTATTAGATGAAGAGTTACTTAAAATCAAAAATAATAATGTGATATAGTAAAATCTCACAATAAATAATTCATTAAAGTTATATAATTGGAAATGGTTTAAACAACCAATTCTTACTTTTTATAGCAAAAAGATAAAAAAAAAATCATAAACTAATAAAAAATAAAAAGTTATGAAACTCATTATAAATGAAGAGATTTAAAATAAAAAAATACTTAAAATAGTATAGAGTACTTTAAAAAAAATAATAGCCTAATAATATAGGATCCAGAAATAAAAAAATTTAAACAAATTATTAAAGTTGCATCATTAAAATTTTTATATTATTTATCAATTAGTGTTAGAAAACCAAGCTCTGTAATAGAGGATCAGAGTTAATTTGGATGGTCAGTAACGAAGGGGCGAAGAAAGAGTGAGAGACTGAGGGAGCGGGATATTTGTTTGAATAATAGAAAGAGGGAGAGGGGGACACGTCAGCAGACACAGCTGGAAGCCTGGAAGCTGCGTTCTCCCCACACATTCACACACTTCCCATACCTCCACTTACTCTCTCTCTCTGTCTCTCTCTCTCTCCTCTGTTCCCTCTACACTCCCCGCACTCCACTTTTTTTATGACTACAACTTCATTTGCATTCATTTCATTAATTTACTCTTTTTTTAAATAAAAATAATTGTCTTTAAGTTCATTTAACGATCATTTTTAATGATAATGAGTATAATTGCTTTTTAAAAATAAGATACTAATTAATATTTTATTGGGACACTAAGACTCATTAAGTTCAAGGTTCAAACTCCAATTTACTATTTTTAGTTTAAGCTGAATCATCATTAATTTGATGTATTTCATATCTTGTTTTTAAATAATATTCTATTTCTGGTCCGTAGAGATATTACGCGAATACATCATTAATAAAAATTAGGAAAGCTGTGTTTAAAATTAGAGTATTGAATAATCTTCAAATTTGTTGGTGTTCCACTGGGGAAAAAGCCCGCGCGGTATATATATATATATATATATATATTTATATACCCCTTTACTTTACTTTCCTCTCCTTCCTCTTGGTCGGTCTTCTTCTCGGCTCCTCTCTCTGACACTGAGTCAGTCAGAGTCAGTCCACTCCACCGCTCTTTTTCTCTCCCGCCAAAATCATCACACTTCATCTTCTTCCCTCTCTTTCTCTCTGATGTTACAGTAAAAGTGGAGTGCGAATTTAATCGTATCGCTCCCCGATTCTCTTTTTCTCTCTTTTCTCCCTTCGAATATATCTACTAAAAGCGAAAGCCCCTTCCTTTTTGTCCACCTCTCTCCCAATTTGCATTTCTGCTTCACCCACCTCTCTGATTCTTCCCTCTTCTGTTTCCTTCTCCTTCTCCTTCATCATCCACATCCTCTTCTTCGAGCTCTGAAAATTCTGTCTAATTCATGCCTTGATGCACCCAGATTAGTCCACCTTTCTCAGATAACCTCAGTCCCACACACAGCCTTTTTGTTTCAGTTTCTTCCCCCTGTTTCCACTTCCGGCATGTCCGTACAGTCTTCTCCGAACCTGCAAGATCTTGCAAACACGAGAACCTCTTTTGAGGGTGATCCAGCAATATGCAAAACAAGAAGAAAACCGCAGCACAGAATCCTCAGAGTCATACTCACTGACCGCGACGCCACTGATTCTGATACTTCCTCCGATGAAGAACACCAACAAAACCCAAAGAGGTTGCGGAAAGTGAAGACACACATCACGCAGATCAGCATCCACCTTCCCTCTTCAAATACCCCTTCTCCTTCTCCTTCATCTTCTTCTCCCTTTCCTTCCTCCTCCTCCTCACCTCACCGTTCAACGGAACCCGTCCCGGCCCGATTCAGGAGATCCGCCCCCTCTCGCCGCCACAACAAGTTCAGAGGCGTTCGCCAGCGGCCGTGGGGACGGTGGGCCGCTGAAATCCGAGACCCGAACCGCCGGAAACGGGTATGGCTCGGGACGTTCGACACGGCGGAGGAAGCTGCGTCGGAGTATGACAAGGCTGCGCTGAAGCTGAAGGGCCCCAACGCCGTTACCAACTTCCCTAACTCCGTCGCGAAGAAGACGACGGAGGCGCCGACCGCCGCGGCAGACGAGACACCGAGCACAGAAGGCGAAGGATCCGCCTCGTACTCCGACGCGGCGGTAGCGTCGCCGACGTCCGTGTTGGCCTACGACGGCGACTCAACGGCGTTCGATAGTTTCCGTTACGGCGACGTGGACGCGTTCGGGTTCGATATCGATGTGCCGTTAAGTCTGCCGGACGTGAACATGGTGCTGTCGAGTCAGCAGTTTGGGAAAGAAGAGTTCGACGAGTTTGACTTCGACGAGTGCTTGACGTGGCCCAACTAAAAATCTGCAGGGCTTCTTTGTCTTTTCACCCAGAAATTCAGGGACTGTTTCGTAAATGTATCCCGTGTCCCGTGATTGGAATTTGGAAGTTTTGTCTTTTGTTCGTACAGTACAGAAGAGCGTGAAGCAGCCGATTTTTACCCACCGGAAGCGGCGAATTTTTCGTTGGAAATTTGTAATCAGCTTAATAAATAATAATATTTTTAAAAAAAGTTGAAACAGAGTTGTGCTTGAGAGTTGAGGACGGGAAAAAAAATTATGATGCCTTTGGAAATCGGAGCTTATAATTTACATGGGTCCAAATATTTGGATAAACTATTTTATACGATAATTATATGGAAAATATTGGTGTTTGTAAATTTTTGTACGTTACTGTGCTTGGTTTCTTTTATAAGGACATTAATGTTTATTCAAAATATTAAAATTACACGTGGTGGAAGTATAGCCACGTGCCTCACAGCCATAGAATAAGTCAAACACGAGAAGCCTCTGGTCAGATTTTCATTTATTTAGTGCGTTGTTAATTAAAGTTGGGTTGATATATCATTCTTTTTCGTTTTCTTTACTTATTCTTTTTGTGCATGCATTAAATAAAATTAAAATGACTTCAATGCTTCAGTAATCAATGCTAATTTTTACAAAATCTCATTATAAGATTCCGCAACCAAGATTCTTTATGTCGTACCCTACTTGGCCTGGTCGCTATCATGTTAGAATTCTGTATTTCTGATTTTTTTCCCCTTCATCTTAACCTTTTTAATAATTTTTATTTCTCATAAGTGAATTATTTAAAAAATTAAGAGTTAGCTAATAGTGATCTAACTCTCTGTTTTTTTCTAAAATATTCTTATAATAAGATTCCTCTATTGGGATTCCTTAGGTATACTACGTGCTACTTGCCTTGCTGGCTAACATTCTCATTTGTTTTACACATAAATATCTTGTGTGGTATTTTTTTTTAAAAAAAAGAAATCTAGTGCCGCCAAAATTATGAGTAGTATTTAAATACATCTTCCATGGAAAAATTGGATTTTCTGTTGAAAAGGAGTATGATAAAAGTAATAATTTTTCATTGACATTCATTCATTATTGATACATTGACAATGAAAGAAGGGATATGATCAAAATCAATGTCCCAAACCCACATCTTAATGAACGATAAAATATTCCAACTTAAAAACATTATGTTCAAAAATCATTGAGATCCAATCAGGGCGTATATATATGTATATAGTTCACGACAAAAAGATATAACGTTTTTATATTCTGTAGCTTAAAGTTTGATCAACTAACAAGAAAAAATCAATGTTACATCGATCGTCAGTGTTCATGATATCGCGTATTATGTTTCCTTTTTTACCCTCCTGATATTTTTGTTATTTAATTTTTATTTATAAGTATTATCCAAGTATGCTAATTAGTATATGTTACTTCTAAGAAGAAAACAAACACACGATTCATATGAAAACTGTGGAATTATGCTTCCGTTGTGGCCATCAAAGTTCCCCGACACATCAAAACACTGCCTCATTTTTTCCCATTTTCAGTTTTATCAACTTGATGAAGGCTGTGATGTTCTGATTAGATATTTTGACTTGGTAAATACATGCCATTACTAAATGGCGAATTAATTGAGAAAAAAGATGAGCCTTGCATTGCCATCTTCTGATAATTCCTCAATATTCAAAATATTAATGTTGTTCTTAATTGACATAGTTATAAATAATGTTCAAAAAATCAGATTAATCATTAAACAAGTAAAAATGTTGGTTTACGATTTATTAACCAATAATAATTATATATATTTTAATTATATATGTTAAAAATATATAATATAATAAATTAATAAACATTATTCATATTTAATTAAATAAACTTATATTAATATTATATATGTTTGTGTAATTGCTTTTGATTTTTTTTATTGTTCTCTTATTTTTTTATCAAAAATAATATTATTAGGAAAAAATAATTAAGAAAAATATATATAACATGATAGAAAATAAATAATAAAATTTACTAAATCTTTAATTGTATTTTTTATAAATAGTATTTTAAAAAAACGATTCTTGATATCAATTGAATCGGACCAGGAATCGATTATCGGTCGAACTGACCAGTTTAATAAACTATAGTTATAAGTACTATTACACACACACACACACACATATATATATATATATATATATATATATATGAGCTCAAATCCGTTGCTAGCGTATTCTTAAAATTGCTATTAAAGTTTTTAAATGGTTAAAATTATTGTTAAAAGTGTTATGAAAAATGCTTTTTATAACTCTTTTAGCAATTATTTAAACTGTTACTAAAACCTTTAGTCATGATAAGCAGATTGCTCATCCTTCTGGAAGCATAGATATATATAAAGCAATTTCCCAGTAAAAATGTTACGTTCCTCTGAAAAAATAATCTTAAAATGAACATTCTTATCTGAGAAATGATGAGAAAATCACCATATATACAATATGATATTTTACATATTATTTTACTCTCTTAAATTCTAAAAATAAAATAAAATTTAAGTATAATGCTTGAGTCTTTGTAATCACGTTTCTAGTGAAAAATATGACAAGTAATTTCTTTTACGTTTGAGCATCAAATGATTGATTTTTCAGTTAAAGTCCCGCCATATATTATGATACTTTTATTTAAAATTGATAATGAATACCTAACAAATGATAGTCAATTATTTTTTTAAATGAAAATACCAATTACCCATATTAAAAATAAAATCCAGAAACAAATATATTAATTATCCCCGTACAAAACAGAAAAAGGTAAGAAACGTGAATCTGGAATGCTGATAGGGCCAGCTGGGCAAGATTCTGTTGCAACTTGGTACGATAAAAGGAAGGAAATTTGGGTGCGGTGGCTGCTTCTGCTCCTTCTTTTTATTTTAAATAATTATTTGAAATACGAACACTATATAAATATTAATTAATTATGATTTGAGTTCAATAAAATCACAATAATAAATTTTTTTTTATCAATTTTTAACACAATTATATACATAAAAACTCAAATTTAAAACTTAATTAGATTAAAATAATTTTTTACTAATTAACATATATATATATATATATTTAGTGGTGCGGTTACTGCTTTTAGCATGAGTGAAGGGGAATACTATATCTGATCACAGGCATGGGGGAGAGTGGGCCCATGGGCCCCCAGAGCCCACAAATTTAGGTGGCTACTTCTTTAACCATAATAATAATAATAGGGGGCCCCACCATTCACCATAATGCCCTTTCTTGGACCCCCAACTAACCCAACTGCCTAGTGGCTACCGGCGGCTCAGGCCGGCCCCCGTTCACACTCTTCCTAAATGAAATTTGAAAAAAAAAATTAGATGTACAAATCTTTTCGGCTTAAGCCACTTATATATTTTATTTTTATTTTAAAAATTAAAATATATTTTTTAATTTTGAATTTCTATAAAACGGTTTTTTATTTTAATAAAAATGGATCAATTCAAGTTATTATTGACAAATACAAAAATTATAAACATAACATTTATTATTTTAACCTTACAATTAACAAAATAAATTTTATGAGCTAAAATTTCTTTTAAAAAAACAATTTTAATATATGTTTGATGAATAAACTTGACTAATTTGTTTATGTATTGCTTTATAACTAGCTATGTGACTATTATTTACTTTGTTAAAATGCATAAATTAATAAGTAATAAATAATTATATTTTTAACAAAAAACAAATAATGATATTTAAAAATATTATATACAACGATTGTTCTTATGTTATTAATATCGTACAAACACGTAAATTTCTTGGATTTAAGAGGTTATTAAGTATTCATCATCAATGAGAAAATATTGAAATTTTTTTTTTCATAAAATTTATATATTGCTATCAGCTTGATGTTACAAAAAAATTATAAAATTTTTAGTTTTTGTCGTTAAGGTCTTAAGGATGATTTGCTTAGCATTGTTCTTTCATAAAATTTATTTTATATTTTAGAGATGTTTTTATATGTTATGATAACTAGTACATATCAAATTTGTCTTTTACAGATTTCCTAACCCTTTATTACCCCAAAAAAAAAAATTTCTCGCCTTTCTATTAAGTACGTAACTAATTAATTGCTAACGTTTTGGTTTGGACACAACAAAATTTTAAGAATTAATCAATTGATGAATTAAAAAAAAACCACGAAGTGAATGAATTAAAAGTCTCTAAAAGACATTAAAAGGAAATGGATATGGTTTTTTCAAAAAAAATAAAAATAAATTATGTCTCAGTCACAAAAGCCTACATTAGACAGGCGCGCCTTCCCACTATCTCCAATTTAATGGTTTGATACTCAAGATTAAATATTTAAATAAAGATTTATTTAGTCCTAATAATGGGGAATTAAGGAACTACAGAGTTGTCCAATAATTATATGGACACACTGTTTATAGTCTATCTTAATATGATTTTTTTTTAAAATTTTGCAGATTGCCAAAAGTCAACATCAGAGGTTGCCTTTATAAAATGCATTTGTTTGTTTCTGGGTTCATTCATGGAATCCATTATTGATTAGAAGCCAACAATCTTAGCTTGACAACTTAAGCACTCCAAACACGTTAACATTAAGAGGCTGCTTTTGGTTTCCATCAATCAATTTCTCTATCTTTGCACCAACATTCACTTACTTTTAGCACTATTTTTTTTTTAAATCCAATATTTACAAGCTCTATTTTTTTTTTGAGTAAATAAAGTAAAATTTATTAAAAGATAATAACAGAGGGGTAGCGTTTGTAGTATGGTCTTCCTGCAAACTGATTACAGATTAAGTGCATGTCTAGCGAACATAACATAAGCAGGAAAACATAAACAAACCAAACACAACCATATAAGTATTGTTGACTTTATTTACATGACATAGACTATTACTTAAAAAAAGTAAAAAGTAGAGATTTGCAATTCATGACTAGAGAGTAGAGATGATGAATGAGAACAATTTTGTGCATGATTAAATTGATTGTTGTCATGGAGTCAGATTCTATTTACAAGCTTTATTTCGCTACTTACATTCATCTAGCTTTTTTGTTTTTCCCTACCTTTCTTGACTTTTTGACTAAGATCAAATGTTGACTTTCCTTTTTTAGTTTAGTCATTAAGCTTTTTACCTGAGGTATCTATTTGAGAAAAAAAAGTCAGGCATGTTAATTATATATATCAAGTAGTATTTAAGTGGGTTTTTTTTCCCCAGTGATGAACAGATTATTAACGCTAAAACCATAAAATTTTGAAGCAAATTTCTCGTCGCATGTCCAACGTTACTTTAACCTTGCAATTTAGACCATCAATTTTCTCTTTTTTTTTTTCCTTCTTTTTTCATTTCATCATTGTAGTGAAAATCAACAGGACTTGACCCTTCAATGTTCTAAAGAACCTTTGTAGATTAAGGTGGGTGCAATGAAAAAGGTGTTTCTTCTTCATTATTTATATGTGTCACTGATTCATGCGTGATTCAACATGCTGTAGGAAGCAAATAGGCCCAAAATCATACATGGGTATGTCGCATAATTACCACATTTGCGATGTGTTTCTAAACTTTACAATGCATATCTTTCGGACAGGGACCTACCTCAAGTCCTAATTGTTCATCTTCATTAATACCTTCTTTCTGCACTGTAAAGCACGTAAAGGTTTTTTTTTTCGATTAAAGTATTTTTTACTTTAAATTTTAAATTTTTTCTTTTTTTATTAATTATATCTTATATGTTTTATTTTTATTTTAAATATATTATTTTTACTAACGTCGTTTATTACACTAAAAAAAAATACAGACTAATCGGTTCACATGACACACCTCACACAACTCTAGATCAGCATCTTTTGTCAGTGAAATAGACAACGTTAGTAATAAATATATATTTAAAACAAAATTAAAATATATATGACATAACTGATATAAAAAAAATTAGAGATGAAATTGAAACTTGGTGTAAACATTAATAACGTAAAAAAAAATTTTCCTTCTAAAGATATGCTTGAATTAGTTAAATATCTTAAAGTTTTATATAATTATATGTTGACACGTCAATTATAAATTAAGAAAATTAAGTAAAAGTAGCTAAATTTTATAGGAGAAAATTATAATTTTTGAAATAATATTTAAAAATGACTATAGAATATTTTACATAATTATTGTAAGTGGTAAGTGCAGACTATATTTGTATCTTTAAATGAATTTAATAAATAAAAAAAGTTGAAGAAAAAATGCCCAGAGTAATTGATTATATTAGAGGAATGGGGTTACATGTTAGAAGGTTGAGAGAAGAGGGGGGAGAAGGCAATGAAGAGGACTGTAAAAAGAGGGACACAAAGGAAGGCCAAGAACATGTAATTGATGTAGTAACCACAAAGTGGCACATATATAATAATGATTCAAATTCAATTTTCTTTTAATTCCTTCACTATATGTTATATAATAACTATCGAGAGTTAGGTCTAATGAAACAAAATTAGTCTCCTATAAATTGATGAACTTGTATTTAAATTTTTGTTGAGAGATGTACTTATATTTTGTTATATAATATAATTTATAATATTAAAATAGAATTGAAGTCTCACATCAGTTAGAATAGTATATTTGCAAAGGTATTTAATTGATATCTCTTTTATCAAGTCTAAATTAATTTAATATAGTATATTAATGAATATTAATATTTTCTAGTCAATTTTTTTGAAATGATGTGTATAAATTTTGAATTATTTTAATAAATTCAAAATACTATGTTGTTAAATTTTAAAGTCATTTTAAAATTTGAACAAAAATTTTGATTAAATTTAAATAGGCACATCTGTTAGAAATTGAATAAACATAATTATTCATACATCTATAAATATCCTATTAAAATTTTACAGTTGGTTACTTAAATAGAAAATATCCAAACAAATATTTATTATATCCTGCAAGAATTTGTTTGTGATTGCTTAATACACAGATATAAACACTTTAAAAATAGTATATGTCTTGCCTCAAAATTATTTTATTATTTTTATTTTTAATATATTTAGTGTTTGATATTATCTCAAATAAAATTAACTCGGTGGTTACCAAACTCCATTCTTTTTTCTTTTTTTTTTTATCTCTCTCTCTCTCCAATACCACAGCCGCAATTCAACTCCACGTTCATAATTATCATTCAACTCCCACATCATACATATATATATATATATATATATATATATATATATATATATATATATACAAAATTTGTCTAGCTAGAATAATTATGGCTCTTTCTCATTATGAATACTATAATCAAGTGCATGCATATATAGATATACGGAAAAATCATACATGGACTATGGTTATTGCTTGTTTAAAGCACTAGTATTTAAATTTTAATTGTAACATTTTTTTAATTATAAAAAAAGCAAAAAGGTTACCTTTAAATCACAATTAAAGCTTAACAATAACATAATTTTGAAAAAAAAAAGGTTGTGTAAGGAGAAAAATTAAAGAATTTGATAAAAATATAAGCTATCACATGATAAATAACATGATTTTAATACGTTAATTTTAACTAACTTATAAAGTTTTTATTTCTGTAATAATAGATAGAGAGACTTCAATTTGGTATTATTTTTGTTAATTCGTCTCTCAATGATGAATGTGCTTTTAACGTTACGCTTAATCTTATCATGGTTGATTCTCTCCATAGTTTAAAATTTCAATTAACAGAGTGCCATAATAACTCTTTACGTTTTCAAATATACTGAAAAAAAGTTTTATGCCAACATTCCATTAACAAAGTTTTTTGATTATATATGGATGAAATTTGAGGATATTGCGGAGGTGCTAGGAAAAAAAAAGGGGGCTTTTAATCTCTCTCTTATATCTTTGGAGGTGCGAATTAGTGCACTAATGTTCTAACAAAGATTAGTCAGAACAACTATCCCATAATGTTGATATATATAGTGTGATTGGCTATACTTTTATTATGTTTTTGAGAATTTAGATTATTTATTTGACATCCCCAATCATTTAATGCTTGTGAAACCCACATGAGATTGTGAGATCCATCAACATTGGATGCCGGTGAAGGCTTAGCAAGGGAATCCCCATACTATTTTTGATGATTTTAGCTTTTCCACTCTTTCTTTGCTACCAAAAAAATATGGATGAAATTAGAATAAAGGACAACAATAAAAACATTTTTTATTTCTTAATGACTAAATTAATCAAATTAATAAATGGACGAATAAATTAAAAGTCGAACTAAAAGAAAACCTTAGTCAATTTCAAAGATAAAGTACTATGGTGGGTAAATAAATTATAATTATATTTGTAAATAGTAGCTTATTATTATTATTATTATTTATAGAAATTAATTCAACCGATTTATCGATTTTCACCGTTCTTTGACTAGTTATTGATCTAATTTTTAAGTCAATTGGATCAGATTAATAATCGATTTCTTGTCAAATCAGTCAATTTAATTCAATTTTATAATTTATGTTTATAACCCTAGCCTTTTTTAACATTATATTGTTTTCCTTCTACAATGGAGTTGGTCCGGTGATGTACGTGTCTATTTGCATGAATTAAATCTGGTTTACAGGTGACTGGGAAACAAATCTTCAAAATATCTAGCACTGTGACCTTGGAAAGTCACCTAATTCAAAATAAATATATATTTATTATATATTTGGTGTAGAATGGTCTTGGACGCTTGGATACGGCAAATAAGACCGGTTTGAACTTTCAACAAAAATATATATAAAAGGAAAGAAAGAAAGTAAAGGCTATTTAGAATTAGAAAAAGATAGGTGATAGCTAGTGGTGCATAATATGTATGAGATAATGAGAATGCCTAGTCATTCATCATTCATCATTCATATATAATAAAATAGGACGATAATTAATGTCGACAGGTAATTAATTAAGAGAAAAAAGCCTAGAGAAGGAAGACTATTGTGTTGCGAAAATTAGTATATTTAAAAAAGCGTGAAACTTAAAGTACTAGATCGTTTGAAATAAGAGAGGATGATACTTTATAAACTTATATGTTATAATTGACTTGTAAAAAATAAGTGAGAGAGTTGACCATGCGTGCTTATACCGTTAGATTAGTCCAGTGCAAATTGACAATTCTCACCTTATTGTAAAATATTGTATTTATAATAGTGTCTTATTATAACACAACTTAAGTTGTGTTGATCATCAATTTTACAACAGAGAGAACATATATAATATAAGAGAGATAAGTGAACTTGTGTATTTACATCATCGAACTAATTCAATACAAATTGGCAATTCTTCCTACTACAAAATATTTATTTCAAAATAGTGTTTTATTATAACACAACTCAGAAATGATCAACTTTTACAAGAGAGTGCAAGAAAAGATTCAATATAGGAGAGAAATAAAAAAAAATGGAAGAAAATTCAGCAATTCTTGAAGACCTGACTTTCATTGTTTACATAATGTTCATAGTCATTCAACTAAAGACTAAGTAGTAAACCAAGCCAAGTGTCGCTGCCTAGCTGTTTTCCTTTCACATGATCTTTCTTTCTTTCTTTCTTTTTTATTTTTTGTTTTCTTGTGTAGAGACCATTTATTCTTCTTCTTCTATCCTTGTTGGCTTGATCTGATCAAGACAATAGAGACTCCACGTCAACAAAATTCCTTAAAAGGTCTTGCCACAACAAACTTTAAAAAGGATAATTGAATGGTTTCAATATTAAAATTATTAGTTATCCAAATTAATCGTATTGAATAGTTAGTAATGATTTTTTTTTTTAAGTGAGTGATATTATCAGTTTGATTAGATCGAATGATTGACTTAAAAAATCAATAGTTTTAGTATTAAAATCAATCGTTTGTTAACTCAAAAAACTTCTTTTACACTGTTGAAAAAAAGAATTATAATAAAGAAAAGTTATAAAGTTTATTTTCAATTTTCACTGTAAATGTTTTTAACAATCTTATCAATGTTTGATGTAATATTCAACTTTTTTATTCGAATAACAATTGTTTTGTTTTAAGAGTTAACCTTTTTTTTTCTTATTATACTCGGCAGAAAATGATCCTGTCATTTAATTTTTTTTTTCTTCTATGCACGGTGATAGGAACATAATTTTAATTAAGATAATTAAGAGGCAAATGAGAAATTTACTTAAAAACAGAACAAATAATTTTTAGTTTCAAGATGGAATAATTAAATCTTACTTAAAAATATTTAAAGCTAGTGAGAATGTTTGTAAAGATATATATTATGACAGAATTTTTTGTTCAAAGCAAATTAATAATTTGCATATTAATTTATTATGTTTATTTGGTTTTGGTTTTAAAAAATTCGTGAATAAAATAAGCTTGTCACAAATTATTTTTCTAGAATTTCTCAGTCACTCAAGAAAATAATTAATATGAAATGATAAATATATTATTTTTAATTGAAAACTGATCTGCAGCCCAAATTGTTAGCTTATTATTATTGTGTTTAAAGGGCTAGCAGATCCAGAAGGTTAGACCCTAAGAAAATTTAAGAGTGGATTATTATTATTTTTTAATTCAAATGCTTTGCATGAATAACTTCTGAAATAACTTTGATTTCAAATATTTTTTTTATAAGTTTAATTAATTAACATAGCTGTAGGCCATTGTGGCAAAGAAGACTAGTCATCCAAGAAAGACAAAATATTAGAAAGTGCTATATATATATATATATATATATATTGTATATTATGCAGAACCGATGCCCTTAATTTTCTCTGATTTAATCTGAGCTCTATCAAGGCGCCACGTGTCCCGCTCATGGCGTATCAGTGGGTATATGTAGTTATCAAAGTGCCGACAACGAACAAATCGTGTTACGAGTCTTTTTCATCCATCAAATAATTCAAGTCGTTCAATATATATATTTTTTAACAAAATTTTAAATGTAAATTCTTTACAGTATTTATAATCTAATTTAGATTGAATTAAATTAATTAAGATATTTTAAATTTATGAGTATAAGTAATTGAAAAAATATATACACGCGCGTACACACATTTAAAAGATTTGCGTGAGTCACTGATTGAGTTATTCTATTATTATGTCATTTTAAAATTTCAAAATGATTAAAAAGTTAAAAAACACTAATTGTTACGAAATTTACAAAAAATAGAGAAGTGAAATATAACAAAAGAACATAAATATATACGAATTTACATGATTCGATTAACGTGACCTATATATACGAACAAAGAAAATTATTAAATTTTTTTAAACAAAATGTTTCACAAAGTACATGATAAACCCAAAAAAAAATGTATACAAAAAATAACAAACATTTCATAATATAAAATAAGTTGTTCCATACCTCGTGTCATGCTCTTAAAATTATAGATTGAGTCATAATTTTGTATTAAATAATTCAATGTACTCAACACTAATCTTCTTGAAAATTTGAGTTTTTTTTAATAGACTTTTTAGATTTGAATGTCATGTAGGAAGATAATATGGTTGTTATACGAATAAAGAGACAAACACAAATTATAGATGATTGTATATATAAAAAAAACACAAACATTTCATAATATAAAACAAGCAGTTCCATACCGCGTGTCACGCTCTTTAAATTATATATTGAATTATAATTTAGTTTATTAAATAGTTCAATGCACTCAACACTAATCTCTTTGAAAATTTGAGTTTTTTTTAATAGACTTTCTAGATTTGAATGTCATTTAGGAAGCTAATATGGTTGTCATACGAATAAAGAGACAAGCACAAATTTATGTAAGGGATAAATTTTATTTTAAATGAAAAAAGTGATAAATTTTATTTGAATGATGGATCTTATAAAATGCATGAACATTAAATATTATGAGTTTATTTGTCCTGTCAGATGATACTAACATGTTAGATGAAGGAATGTAGGTGCATAAAATAGGAGTAGGATCCTATGCTTAGCAAGCTTTATATTTATTAACAACGGTTTTATATTTTTAGCAACGGTTGAAGTTGTTGTTGATTATTATAACACTTTTAGCAACGATATTTACCATTGCTCAAAATTCCGGAACACTTATTGCAGCTGATCCCTACTCATAAAATAGCAGGCTTATCCAGTTAAAACATGATGTGAAGTTAATAATAATAATAATTATTATTATTATGATTATAGTTAGGCAGAGGAGTGAAATGTGACTGAAGGAGAAGGCGAAACCGATTTGAGTATGAACATATGAGGCATGCATGATAAACCCAAAGTTTAATATAATTTAACCCGAAGATTAAATAGGAGTGGACTAAAAAGTCTTTCAAAAGTGGACTGTAACTCATAACAAAAGAAGAAGAAGAAGAAGACGATTATTTTTTCAGAGCAATAGTTACAAAGAAATTTAATGGACCAAGGGTCCAGCAGCGGGGGTTCATAAGGCCCAGAAGGGGCAAAGCTAACCATGATGGGGTAAACAAAAGTCCATAATGGGAAGATTATATTTTTAGAGCAATAGTTACAAAGAAATTTAATGGACCAAGGGTCCAGCAGCGGGGGTTAAAAAGGCCCAGAAGGGGCAAAGCTAATCATGATGGGCCAAACAAAAGTCCATAATGGGAGTGGCCAAAGTAAGGCCCACAAGTAATGTCTCACGGACCTTTCGTGCAACGAATGTTATACTGAGAAAAGATATTTCATTATACAAAAAAAAAAAAAGAAAAGATATTCTTTTAAGCAAAGCGGTAACTGATGCCACCTTCCCTCTGCTCAGTTCAAAGCATATACTCTTTCTCAGGTTCCGATTCCCTTCAATCTCTCTTGCTTTACCATCTTTTGCCTCATTTCTAGGGTTTCTTTACACTCTCTTTGGCTCTGGTACTTGCCTTTCGAATTCATTTCTGTTTTCTCTTCGGTATTTATTCTTTGTTAATTTGCTGTCTTTCATAGGTGAAGCTTGTATTGAATCAGTGCTCTAATTTTATCACATTTTTTTGTCTGGTGCAAGTAGCTTCTGAAGCAAAAATGTTTCTCATTTCCCCCGTTTTAGTTATGGAGTTTGATTCTGGAATTGTAATTTTCGTTTTGTTGTTTTTTTTTGGTACCCCTTTTGTGTGTATCATTTCCCTCTATGGTAATATGGTGTCACACTGGAAATCATTAAAAAATTGACTATAATAGCCCACTTTGAAGTTTTGTTTTTGTCCGTGAGATTTTTTCAACGCATTTAACTGATTATTGTTTTTTGTCCTGCGGGTTGCAGCGATGTGCTTAATTTTATTTTATTTTTTAAATCTGTGTGGTTAGTTGTATCTCTTCGAGTGTTATTGTATGGTACGTTTTGGAAATTTTGTTGTCAGATTGTATATGGGAGTGCCTTTGAAGTTCTGACTTCTGACATCCCTAAATTATGAAGTTGAGTATTCATTTGTTATTTATGCAAATTCTTCTCTTTTGAAACTATCCTAGTGTAAAGCATAAAGAGCTAAAACTTTTAATTTGTTGTGTTCTTATGGTACTAGTGCTCGTTGGTAGGGTTTTAATCTTTAATATAAGTGGTCGCATGGTTTTTCTTTTATTATTCCAGTGATCATTAGGGTTTTCTTTTTACGCTAGGCCTGGGCTGGGTTTGCTAAGATAGGATTTTGTACTCAAGCGTACCCCTTCACATATATCCTCACTATATAGATAAAGTATCACCACAAATTTTATTTCTTCAGAATTTCTTTAACCAGTAATGGAGTATATTCTATCAAAGAGGCTGAGTTGGAAAAAATTGTTCTAGCTATAGCAAAATAGGTGTCCTGCTATCATATTTGTCTTCTGAAAAATCATGCTCTATAATTTAAAGAACACAAGTTATAGCCATTGCTGTCAGCTGCACTGCGCTTACTTTTTCTTTATAACTCTGGCTGGTATGATCCCCATTGACATAGCCAAACTGTTTGCTTCATAGGGCCATAAAGTAACAATAATTGCCACTCCTTCAAGTGTTCCATTTCTGCCTATTCAATCCACAAAAAGCAAAGAGTAGTCTTCAAATTACACTTCTTTTGATCAAATTTCCTTCTGCAGAGATCAGGTTGCCTGAAGAATGTGAGACCCTTAACATGGTTTCTTCCCCCGAATTGCAGTAGAGACTAGAGATTCTTCATGCCATTCCCTTAAAAGAAAAGCCTCTGGATGAACTACTTCAAAGCGAAGCCGTGCAGCTGTAATATTCTTGTGGCTGACGCCTATTTTTCATTCCCAACTACTTTGCTATAAATGTGGGTTTTCTGGACTCATTAACCTTAATTTTATAGACTTGACTCCAAAAGCCAGCTAAACTTTTTACCCAACTCTGCAATGAAGATAATCTGAAGCATAACTGCTCTTAATAAGGTACCCATTGGCTTGTTCTCATTGGTTAATCAAAACAGATTCCAGAAAGGGCGAGGATGCCCATTGTTTCTTGTTTGTTGAGCAGAGCTTATCAAAATTAGAGCAGTATGTTTATTTGACTGTGTGGTTAAGTAATAATTGTATCTCTTAATACAGCCAGAGAACTTTTGAAATAATTTATATTGTTTTTGTGCGGTGCTTACGGAATTGTTATTATTGGACTATATATCAGAATGTGGTTGTTTTTGCTGTCATGCATTTGAGGTTGTGTTCTCCTTAAATCTTGAAGTTGGGTTGTCATGTGCTGTTAATGCTAATCCTTGTCACTACTTGAAACTATCAGGTATTTAGTTGTAAACAGTAAAATTGTAATTTGTTGTGTCTTCTAAATACTAGGGCCATAATATAGGGTTTTAAATTTCTACATGAGCAAGCCACTAGATGTGATCTAGCAGTGAGAAGTGTGGATAATTAACTTGAAAACTCCATTCTATTGTGCACTAAAAGACTTTCTATGTACATGGTCATTATGGTAATTTTTACAATTCTAAGAGACTAGGGTTTGTCATTGCTAGAACTTTATTTTTAAAAGTTTGAATATCTTTTCTATTTGTGATGAAGAGCACTTGAGACAGTTCTAACAGAACGCAGATCATGGGTATGCCTGTAAGGGTTGTTATACTGTGGATCTTAACTTTGACTGACAATTCTATTTTGTGATCAAGAGCAATTGAGTCAGTTATAATAGAATCCAGATAATATGGTTATGCCTATTAGGGTTCTTAACTTCTTATATTATGGATCTTAATTTTAACTATAAATTCAATTTTGTGATCTTTGCCATAATCATCTATTATTTCCTCTACACTTAACAGTACTTGCTTTGCTTCTTGATCTCTTCTCATTCCTCTAATCTGATATGCACGAACTATATTTTACTGTGGTTGAAGCAATCATGGCAGATGAAACACATAATGGGACTGCAGCAATCATGGCAGATGGAATACATAATGGTACCGCAACAATTACAGAAGATGGAACACATAATAATATGAAGGAGGGCAGTGTAGAAGTAAGTTTTTCCCCATACATATTTGTTTATACAATGCTTCTCTGCTATGCGTTTCCCAAATTGACATGAGGAGATATAAACAGAGGTTGTGAGTTATGCTTTAGTAATTTACAGTTCTCATGTCGCCTTGGATCCCATTTATGAGCCATGTTGATTGATTGGTACTTACAGTTTGAGGAAACAATGACTCATGCTATTGCCTGAAATTCTAAATTACAGATTGCTCCATTTGATCCTATATTTAAGAAGAAAAAGAACATCGTGATGCAAGATGGTTGCCCTACTGTTGAGCTCGAACAGAAAAAACATGCAACTAACCTTTCTGAGGTGTGTAAAACAAGGCAGAAAACCCATCAAAAGCTTGTCAGAATCATAGTCACTGACCCTGATGCTACTGATTCCGACTCTTCCCTTAGTGAAGATCAAGGAAAACCTGTATCGTCACGAGGGGGGGAGAAGCAAATCACTCGGATCAGCATCAACATTCCCTCAGATTCAGCTCCCTCTTTTCTCTCTATTCCATTTTCTTCCAAGGAAGATCTAACCCACTTCAAGAAGCCTAACAAATTGATCAACGACAATGGCCAAAAGAAGTTCAGAGGTGTTCGCCGGAGGAAATGGGGTCGGTGGGCTGCTGAAATCCGAGATTCAACAAGTCGAAAACGGCTCTGGCTTGGAACCTTTGACACTGCAGAGGAAGCTGCCATGGAGTATGACAAGGCTGCTGTGAGGCTGAAGGGTCCTGGTGCTGTTACTAACTTCCCTCCCTCTGCAATGGAGGATATGCCTGCCACCATCCAAAACAGTCCAAGCACTGAAAGTTTTGCCTCCATCGGTGCACTGGCATCACCAACCTCTGTCCTGGCTTAGGATGCTGACGATGGTTTTGTTACAATGATTTATGACACAGAAGCCTCTGGTTTTAATAGTGTAGCATCTCGATGATATCCAGGGGCTCGTGTCAGTGATAATTGGACGTAGTCGTCGGTTGTTGATCCTTTTATCACATGGGATGAAATCATCTTTTGTATAGTACGTAATGTGCCTCTTGCCCTGTCCCCAACTCATGATGAAATTGTAAGAACATTGGTGCTCAGTGCCCTGTCATTAACCACAAGTTTTTGAAATGTGGAGGGTATAAGTTAACGACAATACAAAGAAGTAATGGGGAATTAACAACTTCGTTTCGTATGCATTTGACAACGTGGAAGGCACCCTTCATGATGAATGCGATTCTTTCTGCATTGTTGGAATAATCAAGTCTGACCCCTCCAATGCCAAAAGCCAACTTCACATTAGTCGGTACTTTCAAGAGTTTGAAATATTAAAATTCAGCATGTTTTTAGAGAGGCCTGAGGCTAATAAAGCTGGCTCATAAACTTTAGTCTTCCTGGAAGAAATACCTTTCTAGATCTAGTCCGATAGACGTTTGGTACACTGTCGCAGCAACAATCCCCAGATAATTTGTGGATGGTTTTTTTTTGCTTTTTTTTTTTTTGCGCATTTGGCTCCTCTGTTCTACTTTAAAGAAAATAAAAAATAAAACAACACTCATGATGACGGAAATAATTGCTCAGTGTATAATATTGATTTCTTTTCATTATAAAAAATTGGTTAAATTATCTTTTGATCCTTATAGTTTCACTTAAATTTTAATTTAGTCCCTATAGTTTGAAAATATGTAATTGAATCTTTATACAACAACAACAACAAAGCCTTATCCCACTAAGTGGGGTCGGCTACATGGATCGCACGACGTCATTGAGCTCTATCAATGACCAACTCTTTAGATATCTCATTTACTAAAAGGTCCCGTTCAATAATTTCTCTAAGTGTCTTTTTTGGTCTTCCTCGACCTTTTTTCATAGGGCTCCAAACCATCTGCTCAACTCTTCTAACTGGCGCTTCCAACGATCTTCTTTGCACATGCCCAAACCATCTTAAACGGTTTTCAACCATTTTTTCCTCAATAGGTGCCACCCCAACTCTACCTCGTAAATGATCATTACGAATCCTATCTTTTCTTGTATGACCACACATCCAACGCAACATCCTCATCTCCGCCACTCCAATTTTATGTTCTTGTTGTCCTTTCATTGCCCAACATTCACTGCCATATAAAATCGCTGGTCTTATAGCAGTACGATAAAACTTTCCTTTAAGTTTATCAGGTACTTTCCGATCACAAATAACCCCTGATGCCATTCTCCACTTCAACCACCCAGCTTGTATCCTATGTTCCACATCTCTAATAACTTCGCCGTCATCTTGTATAATTGATCCCAAATACCTAAACTTTGACACTTGTGATACGACCTGATCACCAAGCTTAACCTCCAGCTCGTTCCTAGCTTGTCGCTTGTTAAACTTACAATGCATATATTCGGTCTTACTCCTGCTCAGATGAAAACCCTTCGATTCCAAAGTAGCTCTCCATAACTCAAGTTTAGAATTAATCTCTTCCCTTGTCTCTGCTATGAGAACAACGTTGTAATACCCAAGAAAAATAAAATATAAATATTTGTTTATAAACTACTGTTACTATTTCAGTATACGGTACTATTCACCTGTATAATACTATTTACGTATACAATACTGTTCATTTATACAATCGAAATGTCAAGTACTAGATGTTGTTTGGTCATAAGAGAAAACTAGAAAGAAGTTCGTAGGAGAAAATGACGTTTTATGGGTGAAAATACCCTCAGGGACTAAAGTGAAAGGACTGATTTGAAAAGAAACTTAAAGGTTTAAGGTGAAAGGATATTTTTCCCTTTTAAGTTTCCAATAGTAATAACAGAAAAATTTTCCATCGTACGCGTGAGGTGTACAGTAACTGCATTATTAGAAATGTCATTTTCATGAATAGTAAATTGAATATTTTATTAGCGCATAGTGTCAAATACTACCCTTGACTTTTGCTATAAATAGGCCCTTGCATTTCACTTATAAACTCACACCTTCAACTTCTCTTCTTCTCTCCTTAAGTTTCTCTTACTCCAAAGCTAGGCCTCTGAGATTTTGGGCCTTTCTTTTTCAGCTTAGGTAAGGATACTATGCCCTTTCTATGTCTTTCAAATTTTAGAAGTTAATTTCTTAAGTATGCTCTGTGGTTGCGGTTTTGGCCGATCTTCCATATCAGAAAAACTGTCCTTAGCTGTTTATATGTTATTTTGATTCTCTGATTACCGAAATAGAATGTAAACTGTGAAGAATACATGTCTAGGAAAGTTCTGGCTAAGGAAAGACCTGGTTTTTAAGTGTGTCCAATGTGACCCTCCACTCTTTCCTGGGAACTTACCTGGTGTACTCTTTTACAGATTGTATTCTCTATTTCTGGTATGAATAGTACCCGTACGTATAAATAGTAACCATATGAATAGTAACTGTACATATGAATAGTATCCATACGTAAAATAGTATTCATACGTATGAATAGTGACCGTATATATGAATAGTGACCATATATATGAATAGTACCGTATGTATAAACAGTATCTGTATGAAAACAATCCTAACTTGTTTTCTCTAATCTTTCATGAAAATCTCCGTAGCGGAATACTGAAATTCATCTGTGTACTCTTATCTGTAACGACTTAGAGAAGCGATATTCGTACGGAATCCAGGTGAGTGAAACGACCCCGTTTTAATAGAGTTTTAGCATTACTGGTGATAAAAAGTATGTCGTAGGACACTCCCAAGATTCATAGGGGGAAATTGGATTCAGAATGACGAATGTAAATGAGATAATTAATCCATAAGTATGGATAAAATGAAATAAGTATCTTATGATGATGTGAAGTTTGAATGTTTTCAAAAATGGATTAATTGTTATCTTGATATGTGGTTTATAAATCCATAATATAGTTATATACTATACCTGTTATATGGATGAATATTATATTGAGCTTCTGATTATGATATGAAATGCTATTGATTGTGATTGAGCGGGACAGTACCCCCTCTCACGGCAAGGCGGAAAACCCGGTTGACAGGGTGTCTTGACCAATGAGTGTGGAGACAACGATTCCCTCAGTAGGGATATAGCCCGGATTGGTGATAAATCCGTGAGGCGCCCTAGCTAAGAGGATGAGGTTGTGCGTCATGGCGGAAATATACATAATTGGTGAGCCGGCCTGTGTGCGCTCTACGGGATATATTGCCATTGACGAGTACTAGTAACGTTTGTTGAATTGGATGAATTTTTATCTTGTATGTAAGAGGATGATGTTGTGCGTCATGGCGGAAATATACATAATTGGTGAGCCGGCCTGTGTGCGCTCTCCGGGATATATTGCCATTGACGAGTACTAGTAACGTTTGTTGAATTGGATAAATTTTTATCTTCTGTCTATTGGTTGAGTATGAGCCTTTGGATATGCTTGCATGACTGGTAATGTATTTGAATTTTATTAATGCGAGGCCGATTCGCTCATTGAGTTTAAAAGCTCACATTGTTTGTACAACCTTTTTGTTCACATCAGGTTGCCATCGAAGAATATCTGCTAGAGGAGTAGATCACTTTGGACCTTCCCGTTGTCGGGTAGACCTCTCTTCTGTTATAGATTATGTTGCTCTGTAATCGTCTAGGACATCTAGTTCAGGGGTTCGACATTTGGCTTGTATGTCAGTATAATAATGTATTTTAAATTGATAATCTATGATTACATGCAAATCATCTCTATGATTTTCAGATAAGAAAATTTGATATATTTATCCGAAGGCTTACAGTGATGAGAGATTCATCATTGTGCCGGTCATGTGCCCAGAAAATGGGTCGTGACAAAGTTGGTATCAGAGCCTGGTTGTTAGGTCTCCTAGTGATTACAGAGCAAGGTAACCTTAGTAGGACCTCCTCTATCGTTGTGAACCCGGGCACAACTATAGAGAGACGGCTCTACTGAAGGTCCTGTAAGATGTTTCCATTTCCTTTCCCTCCGAGACTTATAGGAATTATGTTGTCAGGTTTAATTTTAGATAGATGTGGCTACACTTTTGAACTTAGTAAAGGAAAGGTTATTACTTGTTTTGATTCCGTTGTTGTCGGATCAAATTTTTATATGGTGGATTTTATAAGCTGAATTCATGATTGAATTTGTGTAGCTATATTATTTTAGGGTACCAGCCAATAAAAGAAACCACTCGCATTAAAAACAAAAAAACTGAAGGATTACATTGCAAAAAAAGAAGAAGTTTACTCATGCATGAGTAATCTAAAAGCGAGGTGGTCTTGGATTAGGAGGGTTGTATTGTATCATCACCCCTCGACCATTCCTTGGAGCGAGAGACAGAGCAATGTCGCGGAGGGTAGTGTAAATTCCATTCATACAATCAACACTTCTTTGTTGTTGATTGCAGAAGCACTGGGTAGACCAATAGAAGAACCTGTCTATTCTTGAAGTCATTTCTGTATGATTGCGTTTAGTTAACTTCTCCAGGTCTCCTATCATCTTTTTCAGATTTTTCACCTCCTGCTCTAGACAGGCGATTTTGTCCTCCGAGGTATGGCCCGTGCTAGTCTCCTCAGCTTCCTCGATCTTCTTCATTTTCTTCTCCTTCTGCTTCTCTGGAGACCCCTCAAAAGGTCTTTTGCCCTTTTCTTTGCCCAGACTTAAGTTTAAGTCGAGCTCTTCTTCCTTAGCCTCTACTGTGAGATCAATGTACTTCCTTGAGGCCATGATTTGGAAAAATTTAGAAACTTTTGTAAGAGTATGAGGCGAGAGGAATACTGGGGGATTGTAGGCTCGGAGATTATTAATCTTTGTGGTGTGGTAACTGAGAACGCTGGGATGATTTTTATAGAGAAAAATTAGGACTTAGAGACAAAGAAGATATCTTTTCACCGCACCCCTACACGATCAACCTATGGATTTCTGCAAGCTGGAAGCCAGAAGTCTAGGGTAGGCATGCACACCAACAATGCGTCGCATTAATGCCAAAACCACGAAAGTCAGTATTCGGTGGATTTGCGGCCGATTTTACTCGGTTTTCCCATTTCTCCCGTTGGCATTTTCCGAAATTCAAAGAAGTTGATAACATAGCCATCAAAGATTGCCTTGGATGCTTTTATGATGAACTGAAATACATTTCTCCGTTTTATTGTGTTGTTTTTAAGAGCCTTCAGTTGAGTATAATATACATAATTGATTGAATCATGTTGTAATTACATTTATGTATGTTATTCATGCATAATGAGTGAAGGCTACGATCAAGGAGAATATGTGATGATCCTACATATACTCATAGAGATGTGAAATCAAAATGACTTGGATAGAATAAAATGTGTAGATGATGATATATCTTCATGGTTACATATACTTACATATAATGCTCTCGTGGGCAAATGAAAGACAGTGATTTCCTTACATCATGATAATGCTTAAGGCATGTGACCGTAAGCAGTTAACTTTGTTTTAAAATATATATATTGATATACATATATTATGTTTAAGTCTAGAGTAAAGACACCGATTAGAATCTAAGATACGGCCAATATGAGGCGACCTAATCATAGAGGGACATCGTGATATAGGATTACAGAATAAAACAAGTTTAGAGGGAGAAAATCTCAGACTGAAAAGCGTAGTTAGTCAGAACTTTGAGAAAGGTCAAGATTAGCCGAAAATTTTTTTTTTTGAGGAAATCTTTGACTTATGTTAATTGCATTAAATTATATTTACTATTTACTTGCATGTCCGACATTAATTGCTGGCATTGCGACGTATGTGATCTGTAAACCTTATAGCGAGCGGCGTGTAGGTTGTGGTGGCTTTAGCTCCAGGGGCTTCGGGTTGTCTATAAATCTTGTATGCCCGTTACCCTACTCATCGCACCAAGCAAACCTACTTCTTTCATTACATACCTATTTCTCAATTTTCATTCCTTTCTCATTCGAAGTTATTTCTGAGATCCTTAGAGCAATGGCTGATAATAAGTCTTTCAACTTGAATTTTGAGACTGGCAATGTAGAGCTTGATTTAAATCTAAGTCTCGGAAACAACAAAGGGAAGAGACCTGTAGACAGGTCACCAGAAATAAAGAAGAGAAAGAGGGATGTAATAGAGTTGGAGGAGGACAGTACTGCAACATCCTCATAAAATAAGCTTGCGTTCCTGGAGCGTAAGATCGAAAATCTGGAGCGTAAGATAGAGAGCCTGGAATACAAGACAGAGGACCAGAAACGACTAATAAATCGTCTCTTTGAAAACCAAGAGAAACTGATAAACCGTCGTTTCGGGGAACTGACTAATCGAGTTGATAGACATTCAATGTTTGCAACTCAAAATTTTCGTGACCAACAAGCAAGGTGTATTGACTGTATGAACGGAGTAACTTCTGCTCTTCACCAAATTTCTCAGGCGCTTCCTTCAGAAACCCTTTCTAGGCTGCAACGATTAGCTTCCTCCTTAAGGTCTGAAGCACCTTCCTCTTCTAGACCTGGAGCACCTTTTACATTTCAAAAGCCTCCTCGTCCTTAATTTATTTTTCTTTTGTTTGTACCTAAAGCTACATTTGGTGTAAGCTTCACGTATTAAAATTATCTATGTACTAGAAATAAAATTTAAGTTAGTATCTAGATCTTCTTTGTTGAAGTGATTCATTTTACTGAAAGAACTTGAGGAATGAGAAGATATTGGACTTGTTATATTTCATACTTGATTCTAAAGCATAGTATAGTAATATCTTTTTGACTGAGCAGAGTTACTAAAATGAAATTTCATTGCACTTCTGAGCTATGGAGGAATGCTGAATAAGTATTTTATGAACCTATATATAGAGAACTATGGGTTTGCCCTAAGCATTGAAGGGATACGACTCTATATGAGTCATTGAGGTGAGAGGAATTGCTATATATATTTATTTTATAATTATGCGTGAGGAGTATGTTATTTACTTAACACATTTTCTGGGATTGTTCTTCCTAGAGAATTATGTAATAATTTTACGTGATTTTTCCTTTTATATGACGCCATCAGCTGAGAGTGTCGCCTTAAGGTAGAAGGATCGCCTTCGGGCAAGAGTATTACCTATGGCCAAAATGATGCCTTCGGGTAGGGTACTTGTATTCGTAAAAGTTATAAGCTATGTGTCACATCCCAAAAATTGAGCATGTGAAAAGATACTACTCATTTGATATAATTCTCAAACATACGTTATATACATATATTCTGTAAGGTTTTACATTCAACCTTAATCATTCATTCCACACTACAGAATTATATTCATCTGATAAGCAAATATAGACATACATAGTCTGATATTTCTATCTCATCGCAAGCCTAGGAGACCTATAGAAAGTACAGAGCGTTTCTAATATCCACATTATTAAGTACTGGTATCCCACCAGACAGAAATAGAGAGTAATCCCAAGGGGCTTCTAATCTTCCAACGGATACTCTTCTTCTTTGTTTTCTGTATCTGAAAAATAATCATAGGGAGTGTGAGTTTATTTAAAAACTCAGTAAGTAAATAACTGTACTATATAGAATATCAAAAGTACAAATACCACATTTACTCATATAATTAATTGTCTTATACATCGAGTAGTATGGGACTCTAACCCTTTCAAACTCATGAATAAGATTTCTTAGATATACAACGAGTAGTATGAGACTCTAACCCTTTCAAACTCGTGAATAAGATCTCATCGATATACACCGAGTAGTATGGGACTCTAACCCTTTCAACTCGTGTATAGGTTTCATAGATATGCACTGAGTAGTGTGGGACTTTAACCCTTTCAAACTCGTGTATAAGATTTCTTAGATATACGCCGAGTAGTATGGGACTTTAACCCTTTCACACTCGTGTATTAGATCCCGTAGATCTTTACTCATTAATAAGATAGTGAGAATTCATCACATAGTACAATTGTCATGAAATAAATAATTTCTACATACTCTTATTTCTATTGATCATCATATACTCCCATATGAAAAATTAATTGCTTATTATCCAAATAATATTGTAAATGGGACTTATATTGTACTTTGACTAGTAATATCAAATTAACTGAGCAAGGTTATTCACTCACCTTGATGTTTGTCCAAGTTTACCTTGTTCCACACTAGAATTTGTGTAGGAAAATTTTCTAGTAAAATATATTACAAGGAAACATAAGAAAGGAAACAAAATCACGAAAAATACGCAAAATTTTCTGACTGCTACAGTAATGGTTCGCTACAGTGCCGGTTCGCTACAGTAACGTTGACTGCTACAGTGCCGTTGACTGCCGACACTACAGTACTGCTACAGTAACCTGAAGAAAATTTTCCAGAATTTTTCCAAAATCTCTGGTCGCTACAGTAACTCGAATTTTTGCAGAAAAATCTTTCAAAAATTCATCCTTTCCTTTCTTGTTTCAAAACCAGAATTTTAACTCTTTTAACCGATTATAACTCAAATATAAGTTCCAAAACTACTGAGATTCATGAATTATCATCAAAATCTTCAAGAACAAAACCTCCTCTGATCTTCTACATAAACTGAAATTTAAGGAAAATAATCGGATTAAAACTTACCTTTGATCCTTACAAAGCTTTTGAACCGAACAAATAATCGAAACTCTGAAGATCAAGGGAATGATTTGAGAAGAAAATGAAGAACTGAGAGAGAAATGCTTTTCTGCTTCCTTCGGCTGAGTGAAAAATGAGGGTTACTATTGAAACTTTATATTAAATATTTCTAATGGGTTATTCAATAACCCATGGGTATCCATAACCCAACATCCAAACCCATCCAGTCAATTTACAATAAATGGACTAATTGACCATTCTGAAACCACTTTTCCATGAATTTCACCATTCTTAGAATATATCCCTCATTGTGCAAATATTTAGTCCAGTCATTTAACTTAATTTTCATAAATAATATTCAAAGAGAACAATTAAATATGAAAATTAAAAATGACCAAAATAAATAACTAAAGTAACGTTGTAGAATTCTAAAATACTCTTAAGCGAATTATATTCTGAAATTAACGGGTATTACATTCTACCCCCCTTAAAAAAATTCTGTAATACCCAAGAAAAATAAAATATAAATATTTGTTTACAAACTACTGTTACTATTTCAGTATACGGTACTATTCACCTGTATAATACTATTTACGTATACGATACTGTTCATTTATACAATCGAAATGTCAAGTACTAGATGTTGTTTGGTCATAAAAGAAAACTAGGAAGAAATTCGTAGGAGAAAATGACGTTTTATGGGTGAAAATACCCTCAGGGACTAAAGTGAAAGGACTGATTTGAAAAGAAACTTAAAGGTTTAAGGTGAAAGGATAGTTTTCCCTTTAAGTTTTCAATAGTAATAACAGAAAAATTTTCGATCGTACGCGTGAGGTGTACAGTAACTGCATTATTAGAAATGTCATTTTCATGAATAGTAAATTGAATATTTTATTAGCGCATAGTGTCAAATAGTACCCTTGACTTTTGCTATAAATAGGCCCTTCCATTTCACTTCTAAACTCACACCTTCAACTTCTCTTCTTCTCTCCTTAAGTTTCTCTTACTCCAAAGCTAGGCGTCTGAGATTTTGGGCCTTTCCTTTTCAGCTTAGGTAAGGATAGTATGCCCTTTCTATGTCTTTCAAATTTTAGAAGTTAATTTCTTAAGTATGCTCTGTGGTTGCGGCCTTGGCTGATCTTCCACATCAGAAAAACTGTCCTTAGCTGTTTATATGTTATTTTGATTCTCTGATTACCGAAATAGAATGTAAACTGTGAAGAATACATGTCTAGGAAAGTTCTGGCTAAGGAAAGACCTGGTTTTTAAGTGTGTCCAGTGTGACCCTCCACTCTTTCCTGGGAACTTACCTGGTGTACTCTTTTACAGATTGTATTCTCTATTTCTGGTATGAATAGTATCCGTACGTATGAATAGTAACCATACATATGAATAGTATCTGTACATAAAAATAATATTCATACGTATAAATAGTGATCGTATGTACGAATATTATCTGTATGTATAAATAATATCCGTACGTATGAATAGTGACCGTATATATGAATAGTAACCGTACGTATGAATAGTGATCGTACATATGAATAGTGACCGTACGTATGAATAGTAACCGTATATATGAACAGTAACTATACATATGAACAGTATCTGTACGAAAACAATCCTGACGTATTTTCTCTAATCTTTCATGAAAATCTCCGTAGCGGAATACTGAAATTCATCTGTGTACTCTTGTCTGTAATGACTTAGAGAAGCGATGTTCGTACGGAATCCAGGTGAGTGAAACGACCCCGTTTTAATAGAGTTTTAGCATTACTAGTGATAAAAAGTATGTCGTAGGACACTCCCAAGATTCATAGGGGGAAATTGGATTCAGAATGACGAATCTAAATGAGATAATTAATCCATAAGTATGGATAAAATGAAATAAGTATCTTATGATGATGTGAAGTTTGAATGTTTTCAAAAATGGATTAATTGTTATCTTGATATGTGGTTTATAAATCCATAATATAGTTATATACTATACCTGTTATATGGATGAATATTATATTGAGCTTCTGATTATGATATGAAATGCTATTGATTGTGATTGAGCGGGACAGTACCCCCTCTCACGGCAAGGCGGAAAACCCGGTTGACAGGGTGTCTTGACCAATGAGTGTGGAGACAACGATTCCCTCAGTAGGGATATAGCCCGGATTGGTGATAAATCCGTGAGGCGCCCTAGCTAAGAGGATGAGGTTGTGCGTCATGGCGGAAATATACATAATTGGTGAGCCGGCCTATGTGCGCTCTCCGGGATATATTGCCATTGACGAGTACTAGTAACGTTTGTTGAATTGGATGAATTTTTATCTTGTATGTAAGAGGATGATTTTGTGCGTCATGGCGGAAATATACATAATTGGTGAGCCGGCCTGTGTGCGCTCTCCGGGATATATTGCCATTGACGAGTACTAGTAACGTTTGTTGAATTGGATAAATTTTTATCTTCTGTCTATTGGTTGAGTATGAGCCTTTGGATATGCTTGCATGACTGGTAATGTATTTGAATTTTATTAATGCGAGGCCGATTCGCTCATTGAGTTTAAAAGCTCACATTGTTTGTACAACCTTTTTGTTCAGATCAGGTTGCCATCGAAGAATATTTGCTAGAGGAGTAGATCACTTTGGACCTTCCCGTTGTCGGGTAGACCTCTCTTCTGTTATAGATTATGTTGCTCTGTAATCGTCTAGGACATCTAGTTCAGGGGTTCGACATTTGGCTTGTATGTCAGTATAATAATGTATTTTAAATTGATAATCTATGATTTTCATATAAGAAAATTTGATATATTTATCGGAAGGCTTACAGTGATGAGAGATTCATCATTGTGCCGGTCATGTGCCCAGAAAACGGGTCGTGACAAAAGTGGTCCTCCGAATTAAAACCTTAACTCAAGTTTCAAATAAATGTGGATAGTTTTTCCACATCTCATCTTCTGCTTCCCACGTAGCTTCCTCGCGAGAATGATTTCTCCAAAGAACCTTGACAGTAGGAATTTCTTTGGTACACAATTTTTTGACTTTTCTATCAAGGATAGCTACTGGTACCTCTTCGTAGGTGAGAGTTTCATCAAAATGAACTTCTTGGGGTTGAATGACATGAGAAGGATCAGGAAGATACTTCCGTAGCATGGACACATGAAATATTGGATGAACTTCCTCTAGGTTGGAAGGTAGGTCTAGGCGATATGCCACATTACCCACTCTGTCTACAACCTCATATGGGCCAACATACCTCGGACTAAGCTTGCCTTTCTTCCCGAATCTCATTACTCCCTTCATAGGTGAGATTCGTAAGAAAACCATATCACCTATTGCAAATTCAAGGCCACGTCGTCGGTTGTCCGCATAAGACTTCTGTCTACTCTGAACAGTTAACAACTTTTCTCTGATCAGTTTAACTTTATTTATATCTTCCTGAATCATCTCAGGTCCAAATATTTTGGTTTCACCAAGTTCAAACCAACCTATAGGAGATCGACACCGTCTCCCATATAAAGCCTCAAAAGGTGCCGTCTGAATACTGGCTTGGTAACTGTTGTTATAAGCAAATTCAATAAGAGACAAATGATCTTCCCAACTTCCACTGAAATCCATCACACAAGCTCTTAGCATATCCTCTAAAGTCTGAATTGTCCTTTCGGACTGTCCATCAGTCTGAGGATGGAATGCTGTGCTAAGATTCACTTTGGTACCCAAAGCCTCTTGAAAGACTTTCCAGAACCGAGAAGTAAACTGAGGTCCTCGATCTGATATAATGGATATTGGTACACCATGAAGTTTCACTATTTCTTTAACATAAATTCGAGCAAGTTTTGCTACATTGAAAGTGGTATGAACAGGAAGAAAATGTGCTGACTTAGTAAGTCGATCCACTATGACCCATATTGAGTCATTTCCTTTTGTTGACCGAGGTAAACCTACTACAAAATCCATAGTGATCCTTTCCCACTTCCATTCGGGAATATCTAGTTTTTGCATCAATCCAGGTGGTCGTCGATGTTCAGCTTTAACTTGCTGACAAGTCAAACATCGAGCTACAAAGTCAGTCACGTTTCGCTTCATGCTCTCCCACCAGTAAACTTGTTTCAAGTCCTGATACATTTTCACAGCACCAGGATGTACAACGTAGGGTGAACCATGAGCTTCCATTAAGATTTCATGTTTCAAAGATTCAATGTTGGGGACACAGAGTCTCCCATTAAACCATAAGACTCCATCTTCATCTACCAAGAAACTTGGTGCTAGACCTTGCCTTACCTTATCTCTGATTTTGACCATATCAATGTCATTTTCTAAAGTTGCTTTTACTTTTTCTACAAGGGATGATCTAACTGTTAAATGAGCCAGAAATGTACCTGACTCAGTGATCTCGAAGAATACTCCATCAGCTTCCAATTCTTGTAGTTCATGTATTAGAGACCTCCTTATAGTGGCAATGTGAGCTAAACTTCCCATAGACTTTCGACTTAGAGCATCAGCCACTACATTTGCTTTACCTGGATGGTAAAGGATGGTACAATCATAATCTTTCAGAAGTTCCATCCACCTTCGTTGCCTTAGATTGAGATCTCTCTGCTCAAAAATGTACTTAAGGCTTTTGTGATCTGTAAAAATTTTACAAGTTTCCCCATACAAGTAATGTCTCCAAATCTTTAGGGCAAACACTACAGCTACCATTTTCAAATCATGAGTAGGGTAATTCAATTCATGCTTTTTAAGCTGACGTGAGCCATAAGCTATGACTTTACCATGTTGCATCAACACACATCCTAAGCCTATCTTTGAGGCATCACAGAATACAGAGTAACCCCCTGGTCCTGATGGTAGGATTAAGACTGGTGCAGAAGTTAAACACTCTTTCAATTGGGTGAAACTTTGCTCACATGAATCATCCCAAATGTATTTAACATTCTTTCGGGTTAACTTATTTAATGGGAGAGCTGTCTTAGAGAAATCTTTGACAAAGCGACGGTAATACCCTGCTAAGCCAAGAAAACTACGTACTTCAGACACAGTTGTTGGTCTAGGCCACTGTTTAACTGCTTCAATTTTACTTGGATCTACATGAATACCTTCTTGGGAAATAACATGTCCCAAAAATGTTACATGACTCATCCAGAATTCACATTTTGAGAGCTTTGCGTACAACTGATGCTCTCTCAAAGTCTAAAGCACTATTCTCAAATGTTCAGTATGTTCTTCATGACTCTTTGAATACACCAAAATATCATCAATAAATACAATTACAAACTTATCAAGGAATGATTTGAACACTCTGTTCATTAAATCCATAAATGCTGCTGGTGCATTTGTCAACCCAAAAGACATCACAAGAAACTCATAATGTCCATACCGTGTACGAAAAGCAGTCTTAGGTATATCATCACTCTTAATTCGTAACTGATGATATCCAGACCTTAGATCAATCTTTGAGAAGTATTTTGCTCCTTGAAGCTGATCAAACAAATCATCTATCCTTGGTAAAGGATACTTATTCTTCACTGTGACTTTATCCAGTTGACGATAATCTATACATAATCTCATAGAACCATCTTTCTTTTTCACAAAAAGAACAGGAGCACCCCAAGGTGAAAAACTTGGGCGAATGAACCCTTTGTTTAACAAATCTTCCAATTGTTCTTTGAGTTCTTTTAGCTCAACAGGAGCCATACGATAAGGTGGAATAGAAATTGGTCTTGTATCTGGGACCAAATCAATACTGAACTCAATATCTCTTTCTGGCGGTAATCCAGGTAAATCTTCTGGGAACACATCTGGGAATTCATTAACCACATGAATGTCTTCTAACTTCTGTTCTTTCTTTTCTAAATCTTTGATAAAAGCTAGAAATCCCTGACATCCCTTTCGCAACATACGCTGGGCACTTAACATAGATATCATGTTGCAAGGTACATCACTTCGATCTCCTTGAAACACAAAATTACTACTCCCCGGTATATTAAAGGAAATAACTTTGTCACGACAATTTATAGTAGCATGACAAGAAGATAGCCAGTCCATCCCTAGAATCACATCAAAATCTAACATATTGAGAACCATAAGATCTATCTCAGTTTCCATGCCTCCAACGATTATTTTACAAGAACGATAACATGTTTTAACCATCAAAGTCTCTCTCATCAGTGTGGAAACCAAGAATGGTTCTTTAAGAATAATCGAATCAAATGCAAATCTTTTGGCAAATAGGGGCGACACATATGAGTGAGTAGAACCGGGGTCAAACAAAATACGTGCAGCAAAAGTATTAACAGATAATATACCTGTAACTACAGCATTGGATGTTTGAGCATCCTGTCGGGTTAGAGCATATACTCTTGCATTTCCTCTGCCAGCAGCTTGTTTTCCACGGTCACCTTGGCCTCTTCCAGAACCTCTTCCCATACTACCCCCTATTGAAGGGGTTGGTGTTTGAGTAATAGAAGCAGAAATAGACTGTGGCCGAGGTGGCAAAGTAGACCCTTGACCTGGTCTTGTCATGAGCTGAGGGCACTCCCTTATAAAATGTCCTTTTTGTCCACAGTGAAAACAGCCTGTACCAACAGTGTTTAACCTGCATTCTCCGAAGTGAAACTTTCCACATTCAGGACATTGAGGTTTTTCCCTTCTACCATGAGTACCTTCTCTACTAGAAGAGCTAAAACTACCCCTGTTCTCTAAACGAGGCTTAGCCACACTGGCTGTAGAATAAGATGACTTAGTAGGAGTGGCTGGAGCATGTTGTGATGCAGTAAAGGGTTTCAAAGTCCCTGAGTCTTCCCCTTGATCAAAAGATCTTCTATACCTAGCTTTCTTCTTTTGACGATACTCTTCTTTATTCTTTGACCTCTTTTCCATTCTTCGGGCCACATCAACAGCCTCTGAGTACGAAGAGTAATCGTTCATATTAGAACCCACTTGATCATATAAGGCATCACAAAGCCCTTCCACAAACTTTTCTATTTTCTTCCTTTCAGAAGGAATGATTTCAGGGGCATATTCAGATAATTTAACAAACTGAGCTGAATACTCGTCAATAGTCATGGTTCCCTGCCGTAGATACAAAAAATCTCTGGCCCTGGATGATCGTTCACTTGCCGGAAGAAATTCATCCATAACCAATCTGTAAAATTCTGACCACATAACTGGCGGTGCGCCTTGAATTCTAGCTTTCTTCCAGTTTCTCCACCATTTACCAGCCCTACCCTTTAACTGAAAGGAAGTGAATTCTACCTTTTGAGTAGGAGAACACCCTATAGCATCACAGATTGCTTCACAATCTTCAAGGAAACATTGTGGGTCCTCTTTGGGATCTTCCCCTGAAAAAGTAGGAGGCCTCATTTTCTAGAATTCAGACATTCTTACCTCTCTTACATTAACTCCTCCCGCTAACGGAGCTGGTGGTACATTTTCAGCTTCAACAATAGGAGGATCCACTGGCAGGTTAGCTTGTGCAGCTCGACCTCTCATTTCAGCCTCAAATCGGTCAAATCGTTCATTCATCAAATGAATCACATGTGCAATAGTTGCATTACCGACGTGAGCATCAGGTTCGACTCTTCTTGCTTGCTCACTAGTTGTGCCCTCAGTACTTTGAGCATGTAAACTATCACCACGGTTAGGATCATCTTGCACATGTACTGGTGGATTTATGGCCCTCCTTGGACCCATGTGCTCATTATTATTAGAAGATCCTTTTGACATTGATCTGTCACAAATCTACACACATAACAAACAATTTTCAGACATAAACAAAATATCACTTACTAGCCCCACTGAGAAGTTATATATAAAATGACGTTATACTCTACAAGGTCTTTTATGGAACCTAATCCTATGGTCATGCCGCGGCTCATGACAATAGGGAAGGGCCCACAAAGATCACTTTGCTCTGTACTCTATAGGGGACCTATAAAACCTTTCCTCTGATACCAAATTTGTCACATCCCAAAAATTGAGCATGTGAAAAGATACTACTCATTTGATATAATTCTCAAACATACGTTATATACATATATTCTGTAAGGTTTTACATTCAACCTTAATCATTCATTCCACACTACAGAATTATATTCATCTGATAAGCAAATATAGACATACATAGTCTGATATTTCTATCTCATCGCAAGCCTAGGAGACCTATAGAAAGTACAGAGCGTTTCTAATATCCACATTATTAAGTACTGGTATCCCACCAGACAGAAATAGAGAGTAATCCCAAGGGGCTTCTAATCTTCCAACGGATACTCTTCTTCTTTGTTTTCTGTATCTGAAAAATAATCATAGGAAGTGTGAGTTTATTTAAAAACTCAGTAAGTAAATAACTGTACTATATAGAATATCAAAAGTACAAATACCACATTTACTCATATAATTAATTGTCTTATACATCGAGTAGTATGGGACTCTAACCCTTTCAAACTCATGAATAAGATTTCTTAGATATACAATGAGTAGTATGGGACTCTAACCCTTTCAAACTCGTGAATAAGATCTCATCGATATACACCGAGTAGTATGGGACTCTAACCCTTTCAACTCGTGTATAGGTTTCATAGATATGCACTGAGTAGTGTGGGACTTTAACCCTTTCAAACTCGTGTATAAGATTTCTTAGATATACGCCGAGTAGTATGGGACTTTAACCCTTTCACACTCGTGTATTAGATCCCGTAGATCTTTACTCATTAATAAGATAGTGAGAATTCATCACATAGTACAATTGTCATGAAATAAATAATTTCTACATACTCTTATTTCTATTGATCATCATATACTCCCATATGAAAAATTAATTGCTTATTATCCAAATAATATTGTAAATGGGACTTATATTGTACTTTGACTAGTAATATCAAATTAACTGAGCAAGGTTATTCACTCACCTTGATGTTTGTCCAAGTTTACCTTGTTCCACACTAGAATTTGTGTAGGAAAATTTCCTAGTAAAATATATTACAAGGAAACATAAGAAAGGAAACAAAATCACGAAAAATACGCAAAATTTTCTGACTGCTACAGTAACGGTTTGCTACAGTAACGGTTCGCTACAGTGCCGGTTCGCTACAGTAACGTTGACTGCTACAGTGCCTGTAATACCCAAGAAAAATAAAATATAAATATTTGTTTACAAACTACTGTTACTATTTTAGTATACGGTACTATTCACCTGTATAATACTATTTACGTATATGATACTGTTCATTATACAATCGAAATGTCAAGTACTAGATGTGGTTTGGTCATAAGAGAAAACTAGAAAGAAGTTCGTAGGAGAAACTGACGTTTTATGTGTGAAAATACCCTTAGGGACTAAAGTGAAAGGACTGAATTGAAAAGAAACTTAAAGGTTTAAGGTGAAAGGATATTTTTCCCTTTTAAGTTTTCAATAGTAATAACAGAAAAATTTTCCCGGCGTGAGGTGCACAGTAACTGCATTATTAGAAATGTCATTTTCATGAATAGTAAATTGAATATTTTATTAGCGCATAGTGTCAAATAGTACCCTTGACTTTTGCTATAAATAGGCCCTTCCATTTCACTTCTAAACTCACACCTTCAACTTCTCTTCTTCTCTCCTTAAGTTTCTCTTACTTCAATGCTAGGCCTATGAGATTTTGGGCCTTTCCTTTTCAGCTTAGGTAAGGATACTATGCCCTTTCTATGTCTTTCAAATTTTAGAAGTTAATTTCTTAAGTATGCTCTGTGGTTGCGGCCTTGGCTGATCTTCCACATCAGAAAAACTGTCCTTAGCTGTTTATATGTTATTTTGATTCTCTGATTACCGAAATAGAATGTAAACTGTGAAGAATACATGTCTAGGAAAGTTCTGGCTAAGGAAAGACCTGGTTTTTAAGTGTGTCCAGTGTGACCCTCCACTCTTTCCTGGGAACTTACCTGGTGTACTCTTTTACAGATTGTATTCTCTATTTCTGGTATGAATAGTGACCGTACGTATGAATAGTGACCATATGAATAGTAACCGTATATATGAACAGTAACCATACATATGAACAGTATCTGTACGAAAACAATCCTGACGTATTTTCTCTAATCTTTCATGAAAATCTCCGTAGCAGAACACCGAAATTCACCTGAGAATTCTTGTCTGTAATGACTTAGAGAAGCGATGTTCGTACGGAATTCAGGTGAGTGAAACGACCCCGTTTTAATAGAGTTTTAGCATTACTGGTGATAAAAAGTATGTCGTAGGACACTCCCAAGATTCATAGGGAGAAATTGGATTCAGAATGACGAATATAATGAGATAATTAATCCAGAAGTATGGATAAGAAAAAGTAAGTATCTCATGATGATGTGAAGATTGAATCTCTTGAATTGTGGTTTATAAAGCTATAATATAGTTATATACTATACCTGTTATATGGATGAATATTATATTAAGCTTCTGATTATGATATGAAATGCTATTGATTGTGATTGAGCGGGACAGTACCCCCTCTCACGGCAAGGCGGAAAACCCGGTTGACAGGGTGTCTTGACCAATGAGTGTGGAGACAACGATTCCCTCAGTAGGGATATAGCCCGGATTGGTGATAAATCCGTGAGGCGCCCTAGCTAAGAGGATGAGGTTGTGCGTCATGGCGGAAATATACATAATTGGTGAGCCGGCCTGTGTGTGCTCTCCGGGATATATTGCCATTGACGAGTACTAGTAACGTTTGTTGAATTGGATAAATTTTTATCTTCTGTCTATTGGTTGAGTATGAGCCTTTGGATATGCTTGCATGACTGGTAATGTATTTAAATTTTATTAATGCGAGGCCGATTCGCTCATTGAGTTTAAAAGCTCACATTGTTTGTACAACCTTTTTGTTCAGATCAGGTTGCCATCGAAGAATATCTGCTAGAGGAGTAGATCACTTTGGACCTTCCCGTTGTCGGGTAGACCCCTCTTTTGTTATAGATTATGTTGCTCTGTAATCGTCTAGGACATCTAGTTCAGGGGTTCGACATTTGGCTTGTATGTCAGTATAATAATGTATTTTAAATTGATAATCTATGATTACATGCAAATCATCTCTATGATTTTCAGATAAGAAAATTTGATATATTTATCGGAAGGCTTACAGTGATGAGAGATTCATCATTGTGCCGGTCATGTGCCCAGAAAACGGGTCGTGACAAAGTTGGTATCAAAGCAATGGTTGTTAGGTCTCCTAGTGATTACAGAGCAAGGTAACCTTAGTAGGACCTCCTCTATCGTTGTGAACCCGGGCACAACTATAGAGAGACGGCTCTACTGAAGGTCCTGTAGAATGTTTTCATTTCCTTTCCCTCCGAGACTTATCTCTTCTTAGAAATTATGTTGTCAGGTTTAATTTTAGATAAATGTGGCTACACTTTTGAACTTAGTAAAGGAAAGGTTATTACTTGTTTTGATTCCGTTGTTGTCGGATCAAATTTTTATATGGTGGATTTTATAAGCTGAATTCATGATTGAATTTGTGTAGCTATATTATTTCAGGGTACCAGCCAATAAAAGAAACCACTCGCATTAAAAAAAAAACTGAAGGATTACATTGCAAAAAAGAAGAAGTTTACTCATGCATGAGTAATCTAAAAGCGAGGTGGTCTTGGATTAGGAGGGTTGTATTGTATCATCACCCCTCGACCATTCCTTGGAGCAAGGGACATAGCAATGTCGCGGAGGGTAGTGTAAATCCCATTCATACAATCAACACTTCTTTGTTGTTGATTGCAGAAGCACTGGGTAGACCAATAGAAGAACCTGTCTATTCTTGAAGTCATTTCTGCATGATTGCGTTTAGTTAACTTCTCTAGGTCTCCTATCATCTTTTTCAGATTTTTCACCTCCTGCTCTAGACAGGCGATTTTGTCCTCCGAGGTATGGCCCGTGCTAGTCTCCTCAGCTTCCTCGATCTTCTTCATTTTCTTCTCCTTCTGTTTCTCTGGAGACCCCTCAAAAGGTCTTTTGCCCTTGTCTTTGTCCAGACTTAAGTTTAAGTCGAGCTCTTCTTCCTTAGCCTCTACTGTGAGATCAATGTACTTCCTTGCGGACATGATTTGGAAAAATTTAGAAATTTTTGTAAGAGTATGAGGCGAGAGGAATACTAGGGGATTGTAGGCTCGGAGATTATTACTCTTTGTGGTGTGCTAACTGAGAACGCTGAGAAGGTTTTTATAGAGAAAAAATTTGGACTAAGAGACAAAGAAGATATCTTTTCACCGCACCCCTACACGATCAACCTATGGATTTCTGCAAGCTGGAAGCCAGAAGTCTAGGGTAGGCGTGCACACCGATAGCGCGTTGCATTAATGCCAAAACCACGAAAGTCAGTATTCGGTGGATTTGCGGCCGATTTTACTTGGTTTTCCCATTTCTCCCGTTGGCATTTTTCGAAATTCAAAGAAGTTGACGATATAGCCATTAAAGATTGCCTTAGATGCTTTTATGATGAACTGAAATGCATTTCTCTATTTTATTGTGTTGTTCTTAAGAGCCTTCAGTTGAGTATAATATACATAATTGATTGAATCATGTTGTAATTACATTTATGTATGTTATTCATGCATAATGAGTGAAGGCTACGATCAAGGAGAATATGTGATTATCCTACATATACTCATAGAGATGTGAAATCAAAATGACTTGGATAGAATAAAATGTGTAGATGATGATATATCTTCATGGTTACATATACTTACATATAATGCTCTCGTGGGCAAATGAAAGACAGTGATTTCCTTACATCATGATAATGCTTAAGGCATGTGACCGTAAGCAGTTAACTTTGTTTTAAAATATATATATTGATATACATATATTATGTGTAAGTCTAGAGTAAAGACACCGATTAGAATCTAAGATACGGCCAATATGAGGCGACCTAATCATAGAGGGACATCGTGATATAGGATTACAGAATAAAACAAGTTTAGAGGGAGAAAATCTCAGACTAAAGAGCGTAGTTAGTCAAAAGTTTGAGAAAGGTCAAGATTAGCCGAAAATTTTTTGAGGAAATCTTTGACTTATGTTAATTGCATTTACTATTTATCTGCATGTCCGACATTAATTGCTGGCATTGCGACATATGTGATCTGTAAACCTTATAGCAAGCGGCGTGTAGGTTGTGGTGGCTTTAGCTCCAGGGGCTTCGGGTTGTCTATAAATCTTGTATGCCCGTTACTCTACTCATCGCACCAAGCAAACCTACTTCTTTCATTACATACCTATTTCTCAATTTTCATTCCTTTCTCCTTCGAAGTTATTTCTGAGATCATTAGAGCAATGGCTGATAATAAGTCTTTCAACTTGAATTTTGAGACTGGCAATGTAGAGCTTGATTTAAATCTAAGTCTCGGAGACAACAAAGGGAAGAGACCTGTAGACAGGTCACCAGAAATTAAGAAGAGAAAGAGGGATGTAATAGAGTTGGAGGAGGACAGTACTGCAACATCCTCAGAAAATAAGCTTGCATTCCTGGAACGTAAGATAGAGAGCCTGGAATACAAGATAGAGGACCAGAAGCGACTAATAAGTCGTCTCTTTGAAAACCAAGAGAAACTGATAAACCGTCGTTTCGGGGAACTGGCTAATCGAGTTGATAGACATTCAATGTTTGCAACTCAAAATTTTCGTGACCAACAAGTAAGGTGTATTGACTGTATGAACGGAGTGACTTATGCTCTTCGCCAAATTTCTCAGGCGCTTCCTCCAGAAACTCTTTCTAGGCTGCAACGATTAGCTTCCTCCTTAAGGTCTGAAGCACCTTCCTCTTCTAGACCTGGAGCACCTTTTACATTTCAAAAGCCTCCTCGTCCTTAATTTATTTTTCTTTTGTTTGTACCTAAAGCTACATTTGGTGTAAGCTTCACGTATTAAAATTATCTATGTACTAGAAATAAAATTTAAGTTAGTATCTAGATCTTCTTTGTTGAAGTGATTCATTTTACTGAAAGAACTTGAGGAATGAGAAGATATTGGACTTGTTATATTTCATACTTGATTCTAAAGCATAGTATAGTAATATCTTTTTGACTGAGCAGAGTTACTAAAATGATATTTCATTGCACTTCTGAGCTATGGAGGAATGCTGAATAAGTATTTTATGAACCTATAGAACTATGGGTTTGCCCTAATCATTGAAGGGATGCGACTCTATATGAGTCATTGAGGTGAGAGGAATTTTCATATATATAATTATGCGTAAGAAGTATGTTATTTACTTATCATATTTTCTAGGATTGTTCTTCCTAGAGATTTATGTAATGATTTCATTTTATATAACGCCTTCAGCTGAGAGTATCGCCTTAAGGTAGAAGGATCGCCTTCGGGCAAGAGTATTGCTTATGGCCAAAATGATGCCTTCGGGTAGGGTGCTTGTATTCGTAAAAGTTATAAGCTATGTGTATGGAAACATGTGTTCTGATATTCAATGTGAACTGGAAAGACCACGTGCCACTTTTGAGATGACACCTATTTGAGGTTTTACATAGAGACAGAGTTCGTCTCTGATTAGGTGGTTTGAGTTTGGTAAAGGTTATGAGGATGAGACACTTTATGGTACAAAAGGTTGTGGAGAAGATTAAACTGATGAGGAAGAGATTACTTGCTGTCTAGAAAAGGCAAAAGTCTTATGCAAATTATTGATAATGCGGTTTAGAGTTCACAGTCAATGGTATAATGTTCTTGTAAATCTCACCAAGGGTGTGATAAGGTTTTGGAAGAAAGAGATGCAAAGGATGAGATATGGACGAAGTAATCACACTTATTTCAGTCTTGAAATGAGTTTTGAATTCGGGAGACCGAATTCTCTTAAGGGGGTGATAATGTAATACCCAAGAAAAATAAAATATAAATATTTGTTTACAAACTACTGTTACTATTTCAGTATACGGTACTATTTACCTGTATATTACTATTTACGTATACGATACTGTTCATTATACAATCGAAATGTCAAGTACTAGATGTGGTTTGGTCATAAGAGAAAACTAGAAAGAAGTTCGTAGGAGAAACTGACGTTTTATGTGTGAAAATACCCTTAGGGACTAAAGTGAAAGGACTGAATTAAAAAGAAACTTAAAGGTTTAAGGTGAAAGGATATTTTTCCCTTTTAAGTTTCCAATAGTAATAACAGAAAAATTTTCCCGCGTGAGGTGCACAGTAACTACATTATTAGAAATGTCATTTTCATGAATAGTAAATTGAATATTTTATTAGTGCATAGTATCAAATAGTACCCTTGACTTTTGCTATAAATAGGCCCTTCCATTTCACTTCTAAACTCACACCTTCAACTTCTCTTCTTCTCTCCTTAAGTTTCTCTTACTTCAATACTAGGCCTATGAGATTTTGGGCCTTTCCTTTTCAGCTTAGGTAAGGATACTATGCCCTTTCTATGTCTTTCAAATTTTAGAAGTTAATTTCTTAAGTATGCTCTGTGGTTGCGGCCTTGGCTGATCTTCCACATCAGAAAAACTGTCCTTAGCTGTTTATATGTTATTTTGATTCTCTGATTACCGAAATAGAATGTAAACTGTGAAGAATACATGTCTAGGAAAGTTCTGGCTAAGGAAAGACCTGGTTTTTAAGTGTGTCCAGTGTGACCCTCCACTCTTTCCTGGGAACTTACCTGGTGTACTCTTTTACAGATTGTATTCTCTATTTCTGGTATGAATAGTAACCGTACGTATGAATAGTGACCGTATGAATAGTAACCGTATATATGAACAGTAACCATACATATGAACAGTATACATAATTGGTGAGTCGGCCTGTGTGCGCTCTCCGGGATATATTGCCATTGACGAGTACTAGTAACGTTTGTTGAATTGGATAAATTTTTATCTTCTGTCTATTGGTTGAGTATGAGCCTTTGGATATGCTTGCATGACTGGTAATGTATTTAAATTTTATTAATGCGAGGCCGATTCGCTCATTGAGTTTAAAAGCTCACATTGTTTGTACAACCTTTTTGTTCAAATCAGGTTGCCATCGAAGAATATCTGCTAGAGGAGTAGATCACTTTGGACCTTCCCGTTGTCGGGTAGACCCCTCTTTTGTTATAGATTATGTTGCTCTGTAATCGTCTAGGACATCTAGTTCAGGGGTTCGACATTTGGCTTGTATGTCAGTATAATAATGTATTTTAAATTGATAATCTATGATTACATGCAAATCATCTCTATGATTTTCAGATAAGAAAATTTGATATATTTATCGGAAGGCTTACAGTGATGAGAGATTCATCATTGTGCCGGTCATGTGCCCAGAAAACGGGTCGTGACAGTGCCGTTGACTACCGACACTACAGTACTGCTACAGTAACCCGAAGAAAATTTTCCAGAATTTTTTCAAAATCTCTGGTCGCTACAGTAACTCGAATTTTTGCAGAAAAATCTTTCAAAAATTCATCCTTTCCTTTCTTGTTTCAAAACCAGAATTTCAACTTTTTTAACCGATTATAACTCAAATATAACTTCCAAAACTACTGAGATTCATGAATTATCATCAAAATCTTCAAGAACAAAACCTCCTCTGATCTTCTACATAAACTGAAATTTAAGGAAAATAATCGGATTAAAGCTTACCTTTGATCCTTACAAAGCTTTTGAACCGAACAAATAATCGAAACTCTGAAGATCAAGGGAATGATTTGAGAAGAAAATGAAGAACTGAGAGAGAAATGCTTTTCTGCTTCCTTCGGCTGAGTGAAAAATGAGGGTTACTATTGAAACTTTATATTAAATATTTCTAATGGGTTATTCAATAACCCATGGGTATCCATAACCCAACATCCAAACCCATCCAGTCAATTTACAATAAATGGACTAATTGACCATTCTGAAACCACTTTTCCATGAATTTCACCATTCTTAGAATATATCCCTCATTGTGCAAATATTTAGTCCAGTCATTTAACTCAATTTTCATAAATAATATTCAAAGAGAACAATTAAATATGAAAATTAAAAATGACCAAAATAAATAACTAAAGTAACGTTGTAGAATTCTAAAATACTCTTAAGCGAATTATATTCTGAAATTAACGGGTATTACACTATGTGTATGGTAGCTTGTGTTCTGATATTCAGTATGAACTAGAAAGACCATGTGTCACTTTTGAGAAGACACCTATTTGAGGTTTTACATAGAGACAGAGTTCGTCTCTGATCAGATGGTTTAAGTTTGGTAAAGGTTATGAGGATGAGACACTTTATGGTACAAAAGATTGTGAAAAAAAATCAAACTGATGAGGAAGAGAATGTTTACCGTTTAGAAAAGGAAAGTCCTATGCAAATTATTGATAATGCGGTCTAGAGTTCACAGTCGATAGTATAGTGTTCTTGTAAATCTTACCAAGGATGTGAAGAGGTTTGGAAAAAAAGAGATACAAAGGATGAGATATAGACGAAGTAATCACACTTATTTCAGTCTTGAGATGAGTTTTGAATTCGGGGGACCGAATTCTCTTAAGGGGGTGATAATGTAATACCCAAGAAAAATAAAATATAAATATTTGTTTATAAACTACTGTTACTATTTCAGTATATGGTACTATTCACCTGTATAATATTATTTACGTAAACGATACTGTTCATTTATACAATCGAAATGTCAAGTACTAGATGTTGTTTGGTCATAAGAGAAAACTAGAAAGAAGTTCGTAGGAGAAAATGACATTTTATGGGTGAAAATACCCTCAGGGACTAAAGTGAAAGGACTGATTTGAAAAGAAACTTAAAGGTTTAAGGTGAAAGGATATTTTTCCCTTTTAAGTTTTCAATAGTAATTTTCCGTGAGGTGCACAGTAACTACATTATTAGAAATGTCATTTTCATAAATAGTAAATTGAATATTTTATTAGCGCATAGTATCAAATAGTACCCTTGACTTTTGCTATAAATAAGCCCTTGCATTTCACTTATAAACTCACACCTTCAACTTCTCTTCTTCTCTCCTTAAGTTTCTCTTACTCCAAAGCTAGGCCTCTGAGATTTTGGGCCTTTCTTTTTCAGCTTAGGTAAGGATACTATGCCCTTTCTATGTCTTTCAAATTTTAGAAGTTAATTTCTTAAGTATGCTCTGTGGTTGCAGTTTTGGCCGATCTTCCACATCAGAAAAACTGTCCTTAGCTGTTTATATGTTATTTTGATTCTCTGATTACCGAAATAGAATGTAAACTGTGAAGAATACATGTGTAGGAAAGTTCTAGCTAAGGAAAGACCTGGTTTTTAAGTGTGTCCAATGTGACCCTCCACTCTTTCCTGGGAACTTACCTGGTGTACTATTTTACAGATTGTATTCTCTATTTCTGGTATGAATAGTACCCATACGTATGAATAGTAACTGTACATATAAATAGTATCCATACGTAAAAAATAGTATTCATACGTATGAATAGTGACCGTATGTACGAATATTATCCGTATGTATAAATAGTATCCGTACATATGAATAGTGACCGTATATATGAATAGTACCTTATGTATGAACAGTATCTGTATGAAAACAATCCTAACTTGTTTTTTCTAATCTTTCATGAAAATCTCCGTAGCAGAATACTGAAATTCATCTGTGTACTCTTATCTGTAACGACTTAGAGAAGCGATATTCGTACGGAATCCAGGTGAGTGAAACGACCCCGTTTTAATAGAGTTTTAGCATTACTGGTGATAAAAAGTATGTCGTAGGACACTCCCAAGATTCATAGGGGGAAATTGGATTCAGAATGACGAATGTAAATGAGATAATTAATCCATAAGTATGGATAAAATGAAATAAGTATCTTATGATGATGTGAAGTTTGAATGTTTTCAAAAATGGATTAATTGTTATCTTGATATGTGGTTTATAAATCCATAATATAGTTATATACTATACCTGTTATATGGATGAATATTATATTGAGCTTCTGATTATGATATGAAATGCTATTGATTGTGATTGAGCGGGACAGTACCCCCTCTCACGGCAAGGCGAAAAACCCGGTTGACAGGGTGTCTTGACCAATGAGTGTGGAGACAACGATTCCCTCAGTAGGGATATAGCCCGGATTGGTGATAAATCCGTAAGGCGCCCTAGCTAAGAGGATGAGGTTGTGCGTCATGGCGGAAATATACATAATTGGTGAGCCGGCCTGTGTGCGCTCTACGGGATATATTGCCATTGACGAGTACTAGTAACGTTTGTTGAATTGGATGAATTTTTATCTTGTATGTAAGAGGATGATGTTGTGCGTCATGGCGGAAATATACATAATTGGTGAGCCGGCCTGTGTGCACTCTCCGGGATATATTGCCATTGACGAGTACTAGTAACGTTTGTTGAATTGGATAAATTTTTATCTTCTGTCTATTGGTTGAATATGAGCCTTTGGATATGCTTGCATGACTGGTAATGTATTTGAATTTTATTAATGCGAGGCCGATTCGCTCATTGAGTTTAAAAGCTCACATTGTTTGTACAACCTTTTTGTTCACATCAGGTTGCCATCGAAGAATATCTGCTAGAGGAGTAGATCACTTTGGACCTTCCCGTTGTCGGGTAGACCTCTCTTCTGTTATAGATTATGTTGCTCTGTAATCGTCTAGGACATCTAGTTCAGGGGTTCGACATTTGGCTTGTATGTCAGTATAATAATGTATTTTAAATTGATAATCTATGATTACATGCAAATCATCTCTATGATTTTCAGATAAGAAAATTTGATATATTTATCGGAAGGCTTACAGTGATGAGAGATTCATCATTGTGCCGGTCATGTGCCCAGAAAACGGGTCGTGACAAACGTCATCTACAAAAAGCATGCACTTAGGGATTTCTTCTTGGATGTGTTTCGTCAGAACATCTAAAACCAAGTCAAACAAATAAGGGCTTAAGGATGATCCCTGATGTAGGCCAATTTTAATAGGAAAGTCTCTAGTTTCCCCGCCAGACGTTCTCACACTAGTCGTAGCCCCCTCGTACATATCCTTTATGGCTCTAATATACGCAACCCGTACACCTTTCTGTTCCAAGGCTTTCCACAGCACCTCTCTTGGTACTCGATCATAGGCTTTTTCCAAGTCAATAAATGCTATATGAAGGTCTCTTTGTTCACTCCGATACCTTTCCATCAACCCCCTTAGAAGATATATAGCTTCCATTGTATACCGTCCTGGCATGAATCCAAATTGATTTTCAGAAATACTCGTCTCGATTCTTAACCTACGTTCAATCACTCTTTCCCATAATTTTAGAGTGTGACTTATAAGCTTTATCCCACGATAGTTTGCGCAGTTCTGAATGTCTCCTTTATTTTTGTAAATAGGTACTAAAGTGCTTCTTCTCCATTCTTCAGGCATTTTCTTAGTCCTTAAAATCTCATTAAAGAGCTTAGTTAGCCAGATAGTACCCTCCTCTTCTAAACACTTCCAAACTTCAATAGGAATACCATCGGAACCAACAGCTTTACCATTATCCATTTTTCTAAGAGCTTCCTTGACCTCATCCACCTTGATCTTGCGATAATATGCCAAATTTTGTTCTCTCTCCAAGGTTGTTAAATCTTCTATATCACAAGTCGACTCCGTTCCGTCATTAAAGAGCTTATGAAAATAACCCTGCCATCTATTTTTAATATCTCTGTCTGTAACCAGAACTTTTCCTTCTTCATCCTTAACACATCTTACTTGATCCAAATCTCTAGATTTCCTCTTTCTAGCCTTCGCAATCTTGTAAATCTTTTGTTCCCCTTTTTTTGTTTCTAAATCCTTGTAAAACTCTTCAAATGCTTTAGATCGTGCTTCACTTACTGCTTTTTTTTTTGTCTCTTTTTTACAAATTTAACTCTTATTTATTAAGCTTTCATTAAATTTTGAATTTTTGATAATGTGACTAACCATATGCATATTAATGCTCTAAATATACATAGTTTGCGCCAATAAAAAGAAAAAAATGTAGATAATTAATTCATATGTATATGACAAGGAATGTAATCTATGTTAAATAATTAAGATGAATTAGCTTAAGTTATGTATATTTAGAATGTCAAGATGATATATAATTGGTCTTGTAGCTAAAATTTAATAGAATATAAACATTATTTCAATAATAGGGATTAAAATAAAAAATTGTAAAATTATAAGGACTCAATTGCAAATTTTTTAAACTATAGGGACCAAATTAAAAATGAGTAAAACTATAAGGACTAGGACTACAATTTAGCCTAAGAAATGTTGTTAAACTTTTTTCTTTTTTTGGAACAGCTAGTCAAGCTAGCAGAAATACTGTCAAACTTACGATCCTCTATTTAAACTTTTGTTTTTTCTTTTTGGGTTCAAAAATCAACAGTTTTAATCTTTTTTCGCTTTTTGCTTTACACAGAACAAAATGAACCCAAGGTCCACACAGGCTTTCATTTGGGCCCACATAAAAGCCCATTCAGGAAGCACCACGCCAAGACCTTTTTTATTACCCAAAACGTACATAACAAGAAATAAATAAATAAAAAAAACGGGAAACATTGGGAGCACAGCGGCAAAACGCCAACGCTATCGCACGCAGTGATGTAGCTAGAAAGGGTATTTATTATTCGCTGAGCGAAGGCGATTCCTGTGGTCACCCTCACCTATCAGAGATACTCGATTTTTCAGGTTTCGTTCTCTCTCTTTTTCTTTTTTTGGTTCCAATTCTTTTCTTGTTTATTTTGATGTGTATGTTTACTCATATCGCTTAACACTGTTGAACAACCATTGTCCTTTATATTTCTGAGTATGTTCTTGTGCTGTGCTCATGGAATGTTATGCATATGCAGTTATGATTTCCTTCTTTTCTGAAAATGGGTGTTCATATTCATCTTTTGCAGAATGCGATAAAATTCTTCTTGTTTGCTATTATCGCAGTATTTTTTTTTTGTCAGACTGTTAGGATTTCGATTTGTTGTATTATTTTTCCACTACCAGGCCTTTTTATTTGGGGTTTTACAATTTTAACGTAAGTGGTCATTTGGTTATTTCTTCAATTTTAAGCTTGAGGGTTTTACTTATCACGGTATTGTTGGGATTTGTTTGCTTAAATTTAAGGATATATATTTTAGTATTTGATCTAGAGCACTTGGGACTTCTTTCTAGTTGAACAAGTCTTATGGCTTGTTTATAAGAATTTTTGTGATATATGCATAAATCCTCTACTTTAGTTTCCCTGCTTCTCTCCCAGTCCTCTGATCTGTGTAATATACTAATATGTATTGCTTTTGTAGTTGTATTGGAGCAATCATGCCAGATGAAACACAAAATGATGTGAAAGAGGAGGTTCCGGAAGTAAGTTTTTATTTTGGACCACTTAGTACATAATCAATTGTTTTCAATTTTCTAAAATGCATTTCTGCTATTATTGGGTATAAAAAATGTTATGTGATTTGAAGATTTTATGTTATGGTCTGCACACTCTATTTCTATTCTCTTCTTGTTATTGTCTGGGAATTGGAATTGTCAGTCATCTGCCTCCTCAATTAATTGGTACTTCAGTTTGTTTAACCAGTGCTACCTTCTAATTCATGAACATTTTAAATTGCAGATTGTACCATTTGATCCAACTAAGAAGAAGAAGAAAAAGAAAATTACAATTATAGATCCTGCTGATGATTCAGTGGACAAGTTGGCTGAGAAGACAGAAAACCTCTCAGGTATCTAAACTAAAACAAGCTTTTTCCGTTTCTGTAGTTGTGCTTGTGCATTATTCAAACTCATCAGCTTTTCACTTGCAGTTTCTGATGGGATTGAGACTACATTTTCTGGTACGAAAAAAAAGAAGTCAGTAAGTCATTGATATTCATGTGGAGTTTGGCTATTTGAACATATCAATTAACAATTCTTTTGCCTCAGTTTTTCAAGGATATCTATTTATTGGAAGCAGTATTACATCTGATGGTTGTTATTTATTTTAGGTTCAAATTAGTAACTTGAATGATGAGAGTGGAGATGCAGCTGAAGATTTGAATGGTAAAAACTAAGATCCAGCCCTATCACTGTGCACTTAAATTATAAATCTAACTGAAAAACTACATTTTTTTTCCAAGAATAATGTTTTGGGGGAAGTTAATTATTGCTGGACATTGTATAAATATTTGTGTCATAGATCACATTGGAGAGGAAGAAGGAGAAGGCATTGCTCTGCACCCTCGATATCCTTGGGAAGGGAGTGACCGTGATTATGAATATGAGGAGGTATATTTTATTTTGCATGCTTTTTGCTACACTATGCCCTTCCTTTTGTTGTTTTCAAAATATTTTTAAATGCTTCTGCTAATCACCTAGTTCCAACAAGTTCCTTGACCAATTTTGCTATTCATATGTGATTCTTATTAATGGGGTTGTGGACCAACATTCTATATATATATGTGTGTCAGAAGACTCAGAACATTAATTATTTAGGCTTTATAGAGGGCCTTCACATGGACGGATGTTTTGGAATTTTTTACGTTTTTCTGGGTTGAGGTCTGTCTATAGACTCCTCCGATAGCAGCATGCTAATGATTTATAATCAACTTCCATCTTTGCTGCCCCCATTTTCTTTAAGTTTAAGCAAAATGTATGGTGGGTTGTGCTCTGTCCACACTTAAAGCACAATGGGCTTTTGTGTTAGGTTGTGTGTTAGAGATACTAATGAAACCAATCCTGGGCATTCACTTAATAGTTTAAGGTTAACATTTGAAATGGTCCTTGACAGCATGTCCAACTATAGCCATATGAAATATTAGCTAAATCGTTTTTATATTGCTTTCCTATGCTTTTACTTCTGCTTGTATGACCAAATTTGCAATGTCTTCAGGTTGTTGCTGTGCAGAAAAAATTCATGTATGCTAATGAATGTCTTGCATGCTTTTGCTTAAGCTGAATACTGAATGTATTCTGCACAATCTTTTACACTAGAATGTTTTCTAAGCTTATTACTTCTATTACTTTCTGTTGCATAATTGAACTTCGGTTCAAATGCATTGTTACTACTCAGTAGCTTTAATTTGTTTTGTCACCTTTTATGGGGGGAAAAAGGATAGAAAGATAACTAATAGGCCTTGGAGACTGCATTATTCCTTCCTTTTGACATTGCTCTGCAGCTTCTTGGTAGGGTGTTTAACATTCTGCGTGAGAATAACCCGGAGTTGGCTGGAGATCGGAGGAGGACAGTTATGAGGCCTCCACAAGTTCTTCGTGAGGGCACTAAGAAAACTGTATTTGTGAATTTTATGGATCTTTGTAAAACGTATGTCCATCTCATAGCTGTCTGTTTCTATGTATCTTCTATATTTATTTTACGCATATTTTACTCCTGTCTCTACACACTCGCTCACAGAGATTCACTTTGATATGTGATGATGGTTTGTATTCCTTGCTGGAGTTTGTAGTTTAAGAGAGTTTTGCAATGATTATCCTTTTAAAATTCCCAAATCGTTTGTCTATATCTATTTTATTGTTTTGTATATCTTTTATATTTAGCTGACAAAATGTATTGTTTCAACTTATATATTGTCTATCTGGTGTATTAAATTAGTGCATAATTTATGACATGAACCTTTAAATATATAACTGCTTCCGTCTCATGGCTGTATACTAAAAGCCTGAGTTTGATTTGTCTAACTTCCATAAACCATGGCTTTCCCTTTCTTTTTTCTTTCTTATATCAGTAAAAATCCATTGCTCATTTGATATTTTCTCTGACATGCATATTTCTTGCTTTGTCAAGACATTTTTGTTGTCTGCCACATGGTTATCATTTACCATTATCATAGCTGTATCCTGGTAAAGGATGGACTTTGGGGTGATGGTAGAAACGCCTTCAATCTTTATTTAGCAAGCAGTCATACTTTGAGAAAAGCATTATGTTTAAAAGTATAAATATTATTATCACGTTCTGGTGCAGTTATATTCCTTGCTGCTGAATGATCAGACTTATTTATAGCATTGGGCTACAACACACACACACACACACACACACACACATATATATATTTCATCCTCCCTGTTCATTGACCTACTTCTGCTATCCTTTCTGTTAGGATGCATCGGCAGCCAGATCATGTTATGGCATTCTTGCTTGCTGAACTGGGTACAAGTGGCTCACTAGATGGTCAGCAGAGATTGGTTGTGAAGGGAAGATTTGCACCAAAGAATTTTGAAGGAATTCTGCGTCGATATATCAGTAAGTATTTATATTTAATAATAACTTATATATAATTTATGCTCATCTGTATTCTGTAGCATTTGAGAAATGGAAGGTTGAACATTTACTCTGTCACTTTATGTGGGACAATTGTGGCTGAAAGGTGTGTAGAAAATCTATCCTTTTGTAAAACATTGTATTTTCTGTTCTATCGAGAATGAAAATTACAAAAGAAAGCTAAAGGCAGCGATCCCAATTGGTTTGATGCCTCCTTTGTGGAAGGCTCCCTCCTCTTGTTCCCTAGGACTTGGTTTGGCTGGTGACTGCTATTGAGTGATGTCTCTGCTCTATCTTCTGGTTATTGCATGGCTTTGTAGTTTTGGCCATTTGGGATTAAGCTTGTTCTGCATTGGATGTTTTCAGATGAGTATGTCATTTGCATTGGATGCAAGAGTCCAGACACAATCCTTTCGAAGGAGAACCGTCTTTTCTTTCTCCGTTGTGAGAAGGTGAACAATCAATGATGCTGGATAAAGTTTTTGCAATTTTGCTAATTCATGTGATAGTGCGGGATCTTTAGGGATGCTTTCCCATTTGACATCCTATCTGAAAATATTGGTTGGTTTGATGCAGTGTGGATCAGGAAGATCAGTTGCTCCAATCAAGGCTGGTTTTGTTGCTCGTGTTGGCCGAAGGAATGCTGGAACATGATTTCTTTTCTATTTTATTTGTATTATCCGTACTTGTAGACTGGTGGGGTAAATGAACCTTAAGTTGGGAAAATTATTCGCTGTGTTTCCTGTACTTCGGTTTTGAGTATAGTGTAAACAGAACAATTTTCATTCTCTATAGATCGTTTCCACTGTTGTTATCTTTATGATGAAAAGTTAGCGTTCTGTACAAATTATCTGTTCTAAAAAGTAGCTAACAATCTAACATATTTCAAAAATGCTATCTTTGTTCGCTGATTGCTGGAGCATACGAATATTATTATTGGCATTAATGCTCTTCCCCAAAATGCATTCCCCTGCATGCCCATTATGTTAATTTAGAATGTTTGCATTTAATATCATAATAATTCCCCCGAAATATTTTTCGGGTTTTATTTTACCGATTTATTTTCATTGAACTGTATATGCATTATGTTGGCTAATAAGAAAAGGTTATCCATTGTTTCGGCAAATTCAGTTGATTATGTTTGTTTTGGTAAATTCATTGAACTATATATATCACTCTCCTTGAGGAATATTAGGATGCACAACGGTGGAGAGGTAAGAGAAAGAAGAGGCTATCTCAGCCGTCTATGCTTAAAAAATTATTTATCTCAATGTTGGTTTGTCAGTGACCTGTGGTGCATTTTGCTAGCCATAGTAATTTTAATTTAATGGCGTTATGACAAGTTTTCTTGTTTTGAAATAAAAATGTAAGGCGCGGCGTCAAACAAACATAAGCATATAGAAAATGAAATGGTTAATTAATTTATTTTTTCTCCGACACGGGTTTGTATAACTAAGTGAATTATAAATACAATAATATATAAGATTAATGATTTATATCTATTAAAAGAAATGTCTTACAACTACTCAAAAAATTTATTTAGGGCCCGTTTGGTATTCAATAAAAAAATAAAAAGAAAGGAATGATAGAAAGGAAAAAAGAAGAAAAAAAAAGAAAGGAAAAGTGAAAAAAAAATATATTTGATATGTGATAAAAAAAAAATTTGTTTGGTATGGATAATTTTGATGGAAAAGAGGGGCGTGATTTCGTTGAGGTCTTTTGAAGTTATTGCAAAACCATACCAAACGTAGGAACACTGAAAAAAGGGAGGCAAGATTTCAGGAAAGCTTTCTTAGGAGTTTTACCAAATACACCCTTAATATTATTGAATACTTCATTATATACAACATTTATGATACAATTTGTACATTTACCTTTGTGGTCAAGAGTTAGAATTTTCAAATCACTTATTGATTTTACTCTTAAAATTGCTACATATGATTGACTATAATTAAATAGAAGAGCAGATAAATATAATCTAATATTAAATAGAGATTGACCTTGATTCTTATTAATCTTCATTGTAAAATAATATACTATTAAAAATTATCTTCTCTTAAATTTAAAATATAATATTATATCAAATACTGTCATTACAAATCTTAAAATAAGCACTTTACTCTAATGTTATCACATGAAATAAATTTTTCTCCTATTACATGATCAAATAAGTTACTTATTATAGTCTTGTATAGGAGTATAGGAGTATCATAGCAAGGAAAAGGATGTGTATCCGTTGTACAGTAGTATCACAGTATAAAGAACAATATGGAAATTATTATTAGTCAAATTTTACAACACATTGATAACTTCAGCCAAATGTCCAAAGGTGATTGGCTGACAAAACGATGAAGAACAATATGGAAATTATTATAATCAAAGTCGTATAAGGTGGGATGCAAGAGCCAAGAGTGTGACTAGGAACCAATCGATGAAGAACGAAAACTGGTGCATATGGAACAGCAACATTAAATGAAGAGCAAGAAATGGGGCATCATTAAATGGAGAAACATTAAATGAGGAGCATTAAATGGTGGCAATAAATGCCAAGTGGGTTAGTGCAATAAGATTGGTACGAAAAAAAAAAAAAGCAAGATTGGTACCAACCTACGAGGTTAATATATATACACACACAATATGTTTTGAATAATATTGTTTTTAGTAGATTTTGTTAGTGACTTACGGTGCAATTTGCAGTTAGCCATATTAGTTTTAATTTAATAGTGTTATGACAAGTTTTCTTGTTTTGAAATAAAAAAAGTAAGGCGTGGAATAAAACAAACATACGCATGGAGATCAAATTAAAAACTCACCTTAAGTATAGAAAAGAAGTGGTTAATTATTTTATTTTTTCTGTGATACTTATGCTATCTCTAATTTCTGCGTCTTGATTCCAAAAGTCACCTGTTAATATACATAAAATGAAAATAATAGCACCGATTAATATTGACAAAAAAAATTTATCAAAACGATTGACAAAAAAATTTAAATAAGTTTTTCTAAAATTTAATTATGCTTGATACTCTCTGGTTTAAAAAACACTTAACTTCCCTGCGGGGAGCGATTTATTTTTTAAAAGATTTAGATTGCGGAATTCTTAAAAAATAAATAATTTGACGTGCACGTTACTGCATATAATTTAACAATTAACATTAGTGGAATTGGAAATTGGTACAATCATCTTTTTCTTTTTTATGAAAGGCAAAGTTGGAATCCAACTCTCAAATTGTTTGGTTTATCAGGGGAATTAAAATAGTCATTATTATATGAATTGGTAAACTATATTATAATAATTTCATCTCCGAATTATGCCATTAAATTATAAAGTCATAATATTTTTTTTTTGAAAAAATTGCACATAACCCTCACAAACTTTGAGTCCTTATAATTTATTTTTATAAATTTTTAAATTTAATAAAAGACTCTTTCTAACTTTCAAGCTTGCAAAATATTCCCTCCATTAGATTAACTGTCAAGTTGACCGTGAGTCAATAATTCAGTAATTTTTTTATATCTAGTTAAATTTGAAACATAATTTGCTAAATTTTTTATGTGTAATTTTTGTTTTTCTTGATTTATTAATTTGTTGAATTTTTTGGTTAAAAAGACAAATATACCTCTTGTCAGATCAATGTCAATGTAGCACAATTATGCTAGATAAGAATAAAAAAAATTCACTGTCCCATTGAATAACAGTCAACTTGAAGGTGAACTTGACAAATTGAGTCTTTTACAAACATTTAAAAGTTAAATGGGGTCTTTTATTAGGTTTGGAAGTTCATGAGGGTAACTTGTAAAAATCACAAAGTTCATGAGGGGTTTTGTGTAATTTGCCCTATTTTTTTTGTACATTTTGAATTAGATTATTTTGCTGGACTGGATTTGTATAAAATGGGCTTGATGATTCTAGAACTCAGAAAGAAACCTACCCCAAGGCCTCAAAATCTTGTACTCTCTCGTGTGTCCTTCCCCGACCTTGCGACTCGTGCCTTCCCCTTCCATCGGTAGCAACTCGAAACCCTTCCCTTCAATTCCTTATCTTCTCCTCTCTATTCGAAGGAAGCTTCGGTGCCTCAACCTGCGAACAAGAATATAGAGCTGAGAACGACCAAGAGGAGGCCCAAGAATCTCTGGTCTGTCTAGATCTTCTTCTCTCGGTAATTAACTATTCTGTTCTGCTTTACGTTAAAATCTTCACTGCTCATCCAGTTGTATTCTATTTACTTCGGCCTAAGTTTTTCTTATTGTTTCTTCCTCGTTTCGCTAATAATAAGGAACAGATTATTGTAGTGTTCCGGTTGTAGTACCTAAACCGTATTCAAATCGTATTCAACCATATCCAGAGTTAGATAATCCAATAATCATAATGATAGTAAATAATTATACTTCTGAGAGACGGATACGCTCCCCTTTTTTCGTATCTGAGCTTCACAGTCTAATGGACAAACAAGTGTTAGGCAAAATTGCTCCTTGAATTGAGAATTATTTTCTTTCATTTAAGCTGATTTTGCTTGCTAGGAATTTGGATTTGTCTTGCTCTCTGCGTAAATTAGTGTGTTAGGTAAGTTGATAGCACCCTGTATCAATTTGGATTCCTTTTCCTTTCGCATTTTGGTATTGTTTAGAGGATGATGCTTGTGTGATGTTGTTGCTTTGAGTTCGTTAGTGTCACATTGATGGTTGCGTTGCTGCTGTATTCAAAGTGACATTTTGGCATTTTTTATGGCTTAATGACCCTAATGAGCTTCTTAATGACATGTGAAGAAATTTGATGTTAGAAAAAGTTATTTTGGGAATGGTGGTTTTATGTTGATGAGAGGCATTCCCTTAGGTGAGGCATTGTAAGTTGAAGAAGGGAAAGAGGAGGGTTGATATTTTAAGGGGGCTAATTAACTATGATGTTGTATTTCTAGAATGACTTGGCAAAGAACGAAAGAACATTGATCTACGTGTGAGGAAGAAGGTTTGAGTGGGTGAAGACTTATATGAGTGCATACTGCATGATTTTATGATCTTCTGAGTCCTTAAGCCATAAGGTACTAAACCTTTACTGATTCAAACCACAACCATAGTTCTAATGGAACAATGAATATACGTCAAATAGACTTTCATAATTGCTAGTTGCATTTGTTGAGAAACCTATCCAAGTGGAACTCCTAAAAAATTAGAAGATTATTATTATTTAGAGTCTTAGAGTTAAATTATTATTTGGGAGTCTTAGTGATCCTAATCTTTAGGAGTTTATCTTGTAGTAAATTTCTATCTTCATATTATAATAAATAAGAAGAGAGGAGCTGGCGAGCTGCCACTCTGATGTGTGTGCAGCCTCCCTATTGGTTGAAAATGCTAAGCAACTTTAGTTAATAGGTTTTATGAGTCATGGTTGTCTCGAGTTTTCTAACTCAGGGCTTTTAGGGCTTTTGACTCATCAGTGCAGGAGACTTTAAAAGTGTTGGACCTTTTTATATTTAATTTGGCGTTGCATACACAAGTTCTCACTATTGTATTATAATATGCAGCTTTATTTTCACTCTAATGACAAAAAAGAGTTCTAAAGTGACCCCGAGTCAATTGCAAGAAAATAAAGTTGTAGAAGAGGGGAAACCATCTTCAACATCAAAAAAAGGAGCCAGTGAGATTGATGAAATATTTGCAGGAAGAAAGAGGAAGAAATCTGAAGGGGAAAAGACAGAAAAACCTGATGAAGATGTGACTAAAAAGCCCAAGAAAACAAAGAAGAAGAAGAATATGAAGAAAACCAAAGGGTCAGATGGTGGTGACTTTGCAGACCCACCTTCTCGACCTAGAAAGAGAACAGAGGATGGACTTGCCATCTTCACCGAAGAGGAGTTGGGTATCAGCAAGGCAGATGCTGGAAATACTCCACTCTGTCCATTTGATTGCTCCTGTTGCTTCTGATAGTTGTAATCAAGGGTGTTCTTCTGATATTGTAATACAATTTTGGATTTATAAGATTGTTTTTATACATGAAAACAAACGGCTCGAATTCTCTTAAGCTGAGCTTGAATTTCTTTTTTTTTTTTCAAATCTACTAGCTATGATCTCTTAGATACTCTAGTATAAGGTATCTGCTTGTGAAATTGAGTAAATTTGTTAGTCAGAAAAGATGAACATATTTTGGGTGCTTCAATCCTGTGAGAGTGCATGTTGTAGTTCAAAATTTTACATGTTCTCAAATTGCAATCCTGTCAGTTGGTCCCATTAGGCATCTTTGAGGAGCAGGAAATGTCTACTCTGTTATTATTTTTTTTAAAAAATAAATTAAACGTGGAGAAATTTGTTTAAAAAAAAACTAATAATGGAATGCTGAAGTTTAAAACGAATTCATTTGTCGTTGAATGCATGAGATCCTGGAGACTAGGAAGACAAAAGAGATTGCAAGCTTTCCAGTCTCGAGTTAATATCCAAAAAGTTTATGATGAACTCTCACGATCCCCTATTCAATCTGTGTTTAATCTGCAAGCAAGTTATGTACATCTTTCAATGTATACAGATGATGCAATTTCGTTTTCCTAAACCTGGTCCTTCTATATGTAATATTTGCAGCAAATTTTACTAAGTTTAGAAATATAAGTTCGTCTGGCCAACTTTTGAATAAATAGAAATCTTTGATCTTTACTCCTAATACTCCATATAAATGTAAAAGGTTCATGGTAGGAATTTTCAGAATTAAATCTAATGACAGATTCGGAAAGTATTTGGTTGACAGAGTAGCGAAAATTACAAAGCTAGAAACCAAGACGTTTGTACAACTCACAAGCTGCTAGGATGACCTTGATTAAGTTGGTTCTTAATTCTTCTATTATTTATCAATTTCTATGTGTTAGTCTGCCATTAAAATACTGCTGGCAGTTTAATAAAATGACAACAATTTTTATATATATTATTCATATACCTATTTTTGGTCTGATGTTATTCTTTTTTTTTTTTGTCGAATGATATTATTCTGATTTATATACTTACTTGCGGTCTCAACTCTTGACTATGTAAATAATTATGTTTGTTAACTATGAGGCCCATCTTAATAGGCCTAGTTGATAAAAAAACAAGTAGGCCCAATCTCAATGCATCAATCTTATTCGCTTTTTTAAAATAGAAAATAGCGATATTAATAGATTGTGCAACTTCGATATACTTCACACTGCTTTGCTATGATTTTCTTCTTCCAGCGGTACAGAACCCAACAAGCTTCCCCTATCGTTAGTGAGAGTTTTTCCACTTTTCAGTTCTCGTAGAAGTTCCCCCGCTGGTGGCCTCAAAGTCGAAGGAGTTCTCTTGCTTTGTGTTTTGTACTCACCAGTGGCAAACATCATCTTCCTCTTTGTCAATGGCTTCCTGCTCATCCAGTAAGATTTTGTGACGAAGACCAAGTTTGTATCCGTCTCTCCCATCTTGTTATCTTCCCTGCCAAGGTTTCATCTTCTATTGTCTTTCACTGTGTAGTCCCACAATCTATCCCGATTACTACCAATCCATGGCACGGAAGCCTTACATGTGAGGCTAGAGGCACTCCAGATCTACAGTTGGGGGGAAGCATGTTGGGCCTTGACCAATAAGCCTCGCTGAGAATGATCCAGTCATAGTGTAGGTCTTCGAAGCCTAACTTTGCTTGGTAAAGATAATGACAAATGTGACTCATGGAGGATTGCTGGGAAGGAAGTTTTTGTTGGCCCATTTGGAGCCCTTGTCGTTGCCGGTGATGGCGTGTTGGTTATCGGCCTTGGGTGTGTTGCAGATGAGAGACAGATGAGGCTTGGGCCGAAGGATAGAGTGGTTTGGGCTGATGTGAAGCAGACCTTGTTTTGGGCTTTTGATGCTTGTTTGCTAGGCCTTTTGTGCTACTATGTATTTTTGGTTTATAAAAAAAAGAGAGCTCTTTGGGTTAGATTTTTAGCTTTAATTTTTTTGGTCTAGGGATCTGTTGTTCTAATTTTATGTACATATTATTCTATAAGTCCAGATTTGATCTATAACTGTTTTATTTTGATGTTTTGTATTATTTCATGTAACACAAGCTTAATGCCTTTAATAAAATCTATCTCCATTTGTCTAAAAAGAAACAAAAAGAATGGGAAATGCCATGAGAATTTGGATTTGCAAAAATACTTATTGCATTGGGAAATAGTAAAATGGGGCTTATAAAAGGAAGAAAGTATCGGTAGCTTGTTAAACTCAAGCAGGATGAGAAATAAATATCAAATAAATATGTATTAAAAAAAGTATAAGAAATAAATATCAAATAAATATATTTATTTAAAAAAAAGATGAGAAATAAATATGAAATAAATGAACAAATAAATAGGTACGGTGAAGGCAGAGTCTACTGGAATTGACTTCCATGAAAAGGAATTCAATTAAAAGCGCCTTTTCTTTCAATGCGCTATCCTTCTCTTTCGCACTCATCCCAAAGAAGAAAAGACTAATGCAGAAAACTTTAAGAATTTTTTAAATTATGAATTTATTTATTAATTTTTACATTTCATAAAATAAGGTCTTTCTCTTCCCAGAGGCTCAGAAAGTAGAAACAGGAAAAAACATCACATAATAATGAATTTGTAGCCAAAAATAAAAAAGAAAACAAGAAACACCACAATAACCGACACAATTGAAAAGGGACAAATTATTCTTTTTGTTCTCTATGGTTTTTTCATATAAAATAATTAATTAAAGTTAAACAAGGCCATGAGCAAGAACTTCACTCATTGGAACATTCATAATTAGTAATTACATAGTGTTTGACTACTAATTCAGGACATAAAGTTTAATTTTATCGTGTCTTGATACATCAATAAAGAAAGTTAAATTAGTTCTATCTTTTATGGCCTCAATGATTAATTATGGTTAACTTCTCCAGGTCTCCTATTATCTTTTTCAGATTTTTCACCTCCTGCTCTAGACAGGCGATTTTGTCCTCTGAGGTATGGCCCGTGCTAGTCTCCTCAGCTTCCTCGATCTTCTTCATTTTCTTCTCCTTCTGTTTCTCTGGAGACCCCTCAAAAGGTCTTTTGCCCTTGTCTTTGCCCAGACTTAAGTTTAAGTCGAGCTCTTCTTCCTTAGCCTCTACTGTGAGATCAATGTACTTCCTTGAGGCCATGATTTGGAAAAATTTAGAAATTTTTGTAAGAGTATGAGGCGAGAGGAATACTGGGGGATTGTAGGCTCGGAGATTATTACTCTTTGTGGTGTGGTAACTGAGAACGCTGGGATGATTTTTATAGAGAAAAATTAGGACTTAGAGACAAAGAAGATATCTTTTCACCGCACCCCTACACGATTAACCTATGGATTTTTGCAAGCTGGAAGCCAGAAGTCTAGGGTAGGCGTGCACACCAACAATGCATCGCATTAATGCCAAAACCACGAAAGTCAGTATTCGGTGGATTTGCGGCCGATTTTACTCGGTTTTCCCATTTCTCCCGTTGGCATTTTCTGAAATTCAAAGAAGTTGATAACATAGCCATCAAAGATTGCCTTGGATGCTTTTATGATGAACTGAAATACATTTCTCCGTTTTATTGTGTTGTTCTTAAGAGCCTTCAGTTGAGTATAATATACATAATTGATTGAATCATGTTGTAATTACATTTATGTATGTTATTCATGCATAATGAGTGAAGGCTACGATCAAGGAGAATATGTGATGATCCTACATATACTCATAGAGATGTGAAATCAAAATGACTTGGATAGAATGAAATGTGTAGATGATGATATATCTTCATGGTTACACATACTTACATATAATGCTCTCATGGGCAAATGAAAGGCAGTGATTTCCTTACATCATGATAATGCTTAAGGCATGCGACCGTAAGCAGTTAACTTTGTTTTAAAATATATATATTTACATATATATTATGTGTAAGTCTAGAGTAAAGACACCGATTAGAATCTAAGATACGGCCAATATGAGGCGACCTAATCATAGAGGGACATCGTGATATAGGATTACAGAATAAAACAAGTTTAGAGGGAGAAAATCTCAGACTGAAGAGCGTAGTTAGTCAGAACTTTGAGAAAGGTCAAGATTAGTCGAAAATTTTTTTAAGGAAATCTTTGACTTATGTTAATTGCATTAAATTATATTTACTATTTACTTTCATGTCCGACATTAATTGCTGGCATTGCGACGTATGTGATCTGTAAACCTTATAGCGAGCGGCGTGTAGGTTGTGGTGGCTTTAGCTCCAGGGGCTTCGGGTTGTCTATAAATCTTGTATGCCCGTTACCCTACTCATCGCACCAAGCAAACCTACTTCTTTCATTACATACCTATTTCTCAATCTCCATTCATTTCTCATTCGAAGTTATTTCTGAGATCCCTAGAGCAATGGCCGATAATAAGTCTTTCAACTTGAATTTTGAGACTGGCAATGTAGAGCTTGATTTAAATCTAAGTCTCGGAAACAACAAAGGGAAGAGACCTGTAGACAGGTCACCAGAAATTAAGAAGAGAAAGAGGGATGTAATAGAGTTGGAGGAGGACAGTACTGCAACATCCTCAGAAAATAAGCTTGCATTCCTTGAACGTAAGATAGAGAGCCTGGAATACAAGATAGAGGACCAGAAGCGACTAATAAGTCGTCTCTTTGAAAACCAAGAGAAACTGATAAACCGTCGTTTCGGGGAACTGGCTAATCGAGTTGATAGACATTCAATGTTTGCAACTCAAAATTTTCGTGACCAACAAGCAAGGTGTATTGACTGTATGAACGGAGTGACTTATGCTCTTCGCCAAATTTCTCAGGCGCTTCCTCCAGAAACTCTTTCTAGGCTGCAACGATTAGCTTCCTCCTTAAGGTCTGAAGCACCTTCCTCTTCTAGACCTGGAGCACCTTTTACATTTCAAAAGCCTCCTCGTCCTTAATTTATTTTTCTTTTGTTTGTACCTAAAGCTACATTTGGTGTAAGCTTCACGTATTAAAATTATCTATGTACTAGAAATAAAATTTAAGTTAGTATCTAGATCTTCTTTGTTGAAGTGATTCATTTTACTGAAAGAACTTGAGGAATGAGAAGATATTGGACTTGTTATATTTCATACTTGATTCTAAAGCATAGTATAGTAATATCTTTTTGACTGAGCAGAGTTACTAAAATGATATTTCATTGCACTTCTGAGCTATGGAGGAATGCTGAATAAGTATTTTATGAACCTATAGAACTATGGGTTTGCCTCAATCATTGAAGGGATGCGACTCTATATGAGTCATTGAGGTGAGAGGAATTTTCATATATATAATTATGCGTAAGAAGTATGTTATTTACTTATCATATTTTCTAGGATTGTTCTTCCTAGAGATTTATGTAATGATTTCATTTTATATAACGCCTTCAGCTGAGAGTATCGCCTTAAGGTAGAAGGATCGCCTTCGGGCAAGAGTATTGCTTATGGCCAAAATGATGCCTTCGGGTAGGGTGCTTGTATTCGTAAAAGTTATAAGCTATGTGTGTGGAAACATGTGTTCTGATATTCAATGTGAACTGGAAAGACCACGTGCCACTTTTGAGATGACACCTATTTGAGGTTTTACATAGAGACAGAGTTCGTCTCTGATTAGGTGGTTTGAGTTTGGTAAAGGTTATGAGGATGAGACACTTTATGGTACAAAAGGTTGTGGAGAAGATTAAACTGATAGGAAGAGATTACTTGCTGTCTAGAAAAGGCAAAAGTCTTATGCAAATTATTGATAATGCGGTTTAGAGTTCACAGTCAATGGTATAATGTTCTTGTAAATCTCACCAAGGGTGTGATGAGGTTTTGGAAGAAAGAGATACAAAGAATGAGATATAGACGAAGTAATCACACTTATTTCAGTCTTGAAATGAGTTTTGAATTCGGGGGACCGAATTCTCTTAAGGGGGTGATAATGTAATACCCAAGAAAAATAAAATATAAATATTTGTTTACAAACTATGGTTACTATGCTAGTATACGGTACTGTTTACATGTATAATACTATTTACGTATACGATACTGTTCATTTATACAATCGAAATGTCAAGTACTAGATGTGGTTTGGTCATAAGAGAAAACTAGAAAGAAGTTTGTAGGAGAAAATGACGTTTTATGTGTAAAAATACGCTCAGGGACTAAATTGAAAGAACTGATTTGAAAAGAAACTTAAAGGTTTAAGGTGAAATGATAGTTTTCCCCTTAAGTTTTCAATAGTAAAGCCGCCTGTGACTTTTCCGAAATTGCACAGTAACCATAAATGATTAACGTAAATTATTTTATTAGAAATGTCATTTTCATGAATAGTAAATTGAATATTTTATTAGCGCATAGTATCAAATAGTACCCTTGACTTTTGCTATAAATAGGCCCTTCCATTTCACTTATAAACTCACACCTTCAACTTCTCTTTTTCTCTCCTTAAGTTCCTCTTACTTCAATGCTAGGCCTCTGAGATTTTGGGCCTTTCCTTTTCAGCTTAGGTAAGGATACTATGCCCTTTCTATGTCTTTCAAATTTTAGAAGTTATTTTCTTAAGTATGCTCTGTGGTTGCGGCCTTGGCTGATCTTCCACATCAGAAAAATTGTCCTTAGCTGTTTATATGTTATTTTGATTCTCTGATTACCGAAATAGAATGTAAACTGTGAAGAATACATGTCTAGAAAAGTTCTGGCTAAGGAAAGACCTGGTTTTTAAGTGTGTCCAGTGTGACCCTCCACTCTTTCCTGGGAACTTACCTGGTGTACTCTTTTACAGATTGTATTCTCTATTTCTGGTATGAATAGTGACCGTACGTATGAATAGTGACCGTACGTATGAATAGTGACCGTACGAATAGTAACCGTATATATGAACAGTACCGTACATATGAACAGTATCTGTACGAAAACAATCCTGACGTATTTTCTCTAATCTTTCATGAAAATCTCCGTAGCAGAACACCGAAATTCACCTGAGAACTCTTGTCTGTAATGACTTAGAGAAGCGATGTTCGTACGGAATCCAGGTGAGTGAAACGACCGAGTTTTAGCATTACTGGTGATAAAAAGTATGTCGTAGGACACTCCCAAGATTCATAGGGGAAAATTGGATTCAAAATGACGAATCTAAATGAGATAATTAATCCATAAGTATGGATAAAATGAAATAAGTATCTTATGATGATGTGAAGTTTGAATGTTTTCAAAAATGGATTAATTGTTATCTTGATATGTGGTTTATAAATCCATAATATAGTTATATACTATACCTGTTATATGGATGAATATTATATTGAGCTTCTGATTATGATATGAAATGCTATTGATTGTGATTGAGCGGGACAGTACCCCCTCTCACGGCAAGGCGAAAAACCCGGTTGACAGGGTGTCTTGACCAATGAGTGTGGAGACAACGATTCCCTCAGTAGGGATATAGCCCGGATTTGTGATAAATCCGTGAGGCGCCCTAGCTAAGAGGATGAGGTTGTGCGTCATGGCGGAAATATACATAATTGGTGAGCCGGCCTGTGTGCGCTCTCCGGGATATATTGCCATTGACGAGTACTAGTAACGTTTGTTGAATTGGATGAATTTTTATCTTGTATGTAAGAGGATGATGTTGTGCGTCATGGCAGAAATATACATAATTGGTGAGCCGGCCTGTGTGCGCTCTCCGGGATATATTGCCATTGACGAGTACTAGTAACGTTTGTTGAATTGGATAAATTTTTATCTTCTGTCTATTGGTTGAGTATGAGCCTTTGGATATGCTTGCATGACTGGTAATGTATTTGAATTTTATTAATGCGAGGCCGATTCGCTCATTGAGTTTAAAAGCTCACATTGTTTGTACAACCTTTTTGTTCAGATCAGGTTGCCATCGAAGAATATCTGCTAGAGGAGTAGATCACTTTGGACCTTCCCGTTGTCGGGTAGACCTCTCTTCTGTTATAGATTATGTTGCTCTGTAATCGTCTAGGACATCTAGTTCAGGGGTTCGACATTTGGCTTGTATGTCAGTATAATAATGTATTTTAAATTGATAATCTATGATTTTCAGATAAGAAAATTTGATATATTTATCGGAAGGCTTACAGTGATAAGAGATTCATCATTGTGCCGGTCATGTGCCCAGAAAACGGGTCGTGACAATAAGAGGATGAGGTTGTGCGTCATGGCGGAAATATACAGAATTGGTGAGCTGGCCTGTGTGCGCTCTCTGGGATATATTGCCATTGACGAGTACTAGTAACGTTTGTTGAATTGGATAAATTTTTGTCTTCTTATATGTAATTTCTAACTATGTCTATTGGTTGAGCTTGAGCCTTCGGATATGCTTGCATGACTGGTGATGTATTTGAATTTTATTAACGCAAGGCCGATTTTCTCACTGAGTTTAAAAGCTCACACTCTCTGCACAAACTTTTTTGTTCAGATCAGGTTGCCGTCGAAGAAAATCCGCTAGAGGAGTAGATCACGTTGGACCTTCCCGCTGTCGGGTAGGCCCTTCCTTTTGGTATACAGTATGTTGCTCTGTAATCGTCTAGGACATCTAGGTCAGGGGTTTGGTATTTGGTTTGTATTTAAGCATGATAATGTATTTTGTATTGAGTATCTATTATTTAAGAAAATTTGATGTATTTTCTTTGTATTTATTAAGGAATGGTATTTTGAGAATATAGAGATAATGACTAATAATTTTACTTGTAGGAAGAATTTATCGAAAGGCTTACAGTGATGGGATATTCATCATTGTGCCGGTCATGTGCCTAGAAAATGGGTCGTGACAATCTGAGTACAATATTACATTACCAAGCTTCACATCCTCATCCAACTTTTTGTAGCTATTCTCATATCCCTTTATGCTATAGTAAGTTGATATGATTATTTTCTGACCTTGTTTCAATTTAATAGAATTACCATCCTTCAGAAATCAGTTCAAATCTTGGAGTCCTACAACATTAGAGACAAAATAAAAAAGAAAGAACACCATAAAATTAATTGACTCCAAGATGTAAAGTGGATTCAAAGAAAAGAACTATATTAAATCAAAGAACAAATAAATTAAAAAGGGAAAAAAACTGGATCCGAGTAGTTTACCTTTTCTCTGTAATCGCCATCTTCTTAGACTCTTGCTTATCAGTTGGATCTCTTTTTCAACATACTCGTAAGCGATATATTGCATGATTGCTCTTGATTCTGTATATTGAAATGATTTTGATAAGTAATTTTACAAATGCTAATTTAACAATCTCTGAATATGCTTGTTGGAGATGTATACTTAATACTTACCAAATAGCTTTAGATCTCTGTAGTCGGTGGCGAGAAATCTACTCTGAAGTTAATACGGGAGCCATCTGATCGTTTATCTAATGTTGCTTCTTAGTTCAACGCATGACACTCAACATTTAGTTATTACTAAAGTTTGAAACGCATCGTATTAGCTTGAGACTGAACTTCAGATCGGCACAGAGACAACTGATATAAACTCTCCAAACACAAAATTAGTCCAGCTTCAGATCGAGCTCCAAACACTGAAATTTTAGGATGATTAACAGTTTTAAAATGAATGATTTGAATTTATTTGAATGCAAATTTTTCAAATTCATTTGAATACAATTATAGAATCAATCACACAAATTTGCATTTAATATATTGTAATTATTTAATTATTAATTAAATTTACGACATTTCATAGTTTTAAAAGGGATAATTTGAATTCGTTTGAATGCAAATTTTTCAAATTCATTTGAATGCATTATAGAATCAATCAGATCAATTTACATTTAATATATTGTAATATTCACATAATTTAAAAAAGAGCCTTACAGTACATCTCAAAATGGTTGCTTAGAATAAATTTAATGTAGTATCATTAATAACACTGAATTTATTCATTTAATTTTTATTTTAATTTATTAATTTTATTATATGTCATTCAATGACATCATGCAATTAATACCTTAAAATGAAATTGTTTTAGTCTATTATATAGATTTCAAAACTAATGATATTCTTATGGAACAAAATTGAACAAGAATAGTCAATAGAAGTTTTTATTTGTTCTTATTTTTTTTATTGTTAAATATGTTTAAATTTTATTTAAGTCTCTATAAAAATTAAATGCACACTAACTAAAAGTAATCATTTTTATTAGCAATTAAACAAACATTTCTTAACATTTTAATTTTTGTGTGAATCAAGGTATATATTCAAGTTTGTTTAGACATCACTTAATTGTAATACAAATTTCTTTATTTAAAAAATTGATTATATAACATAAAGTGTCTATTAAAAGAAATGAGATGGCTTATTATTCAACAAGCAACATGTTCTCCACTTCTCCTTTGAATTTTGAACGAATGAGTTCGAAGTTCGAACTAAAAATAAAATAAAATAAAAGCCGAAATTGACGGCATATTATTTGTTAATGTGTCGTGATGTAGGAAATTAGATAAAATCTGTCAAGTCATGGTTTAATTAATAGTATTTTATTTATTAAATCAGTTAAAATTATTGTCTAAAAATTACGTAATGTACCACTTAGTATTTTACATTTCTATTATTTTTCTTAGTTCCTTTTTTTGCATGATATATCATCTGTGTTTCTTTTGAAATTAAGTATTTTTTTTAAGTTCATTCAACGCGGTTCCATATTAATTTAAACATTGAATAATGATGCCAAAATTTACCAAAACAATTTAATAATGCCATCAATATTCACATATGTATTCATAATATTTGCAAAAATTTTTAGAATATTTATATTTAAAAAGTATATGTTATAATTTATAAATTTTATATAAATTAATTATAATAATAATTATTTTTTATAAATTATAAAAAATATTTAAAATTATAATTTATCCGTACATTACACGCATTACAATATTAGTTTAACTAAAAATATGATTTTTTTGAACTCAGATTTGATATAATAGTTTAATGTTGAATAGTGGAGTGTGAAATAGAAAATGTTGGTTAGGTGTTTGACTAGAAGGACCATGTGAGCTTAGTGTACCCTTATACATATTCCGAACCCTCCTTCTTCATTTCCTTTGACTCTCTCCCTCTCTCTGCTTCAAATTTTCCCATTCCTTTCTCTCTCTCTTCGCCATCGGAAATCGGCCGGAAGTGTCAGAGTTTTCCTACGTCTTCGCCGTCGCCGTCGAACAGGCCCTTATCTCAGAGTAAGTAATCCTCTCTCTCTCTCTCTCTCTCTCTGAAATTCAGTTTTACTATTCCTCTTCCTTAGTTGTTGTTGAAGCTGAATTCGTGAATCTTGTTTGGGGATAGCTGAATCGTGTGATTGATTCCTCCTATTGGATTCAGTTTCTATAAGAACACAGGCTGAATCCTTGGGATCTTCGGAATTTTTTCAATTTCTTATAGTTATTCTATTGAATCTGTTCTGGATATCATTGAAGAAGATACGAGTGTTTTCTTTTATGAATTTTATGATTATTTTTAATGATAAACTTTTTAATTTTTAATTTGGGGGTGAATATGCCGCGCCATTTCTGGATTATTGCAATCACGCGCACTTCTCGAGGCAGAGGGTTCTCCAATTTGTCTCAATTTGTTTCTCTTAGGACGCCGATTTTGTTTTCTTCCTTTTGGACTCTTTTAAAAATCACTGGTAGGATCACATTCGCATAATTAATTACTATAAATTTTAATTGTTTTCTATTAGAAGTTAAGAAAATAAAAATAGAGGGATGAGCTGGGGTGCTGGAGGACCACGCACTGTAAGGCGGTGGATATTGACGCGTGGAGTTAGCTGGACAGCTTATTTGCCATTTGTCCTTAAATGCGGTTGCACAATTATTCAATTTTCTCCCAAACTTTCTTTCCCTCTTAAAATTTTTCCCCCGCGCATTTTTTCATGCGCGTATCGTCACTCTCTCTCTCTCTCCAATAATTATTCCTTCTAAAAAAGATCTCCCATTTCTCTTTCTCTTTATTTTCTGTAAATTATTAATTTGAATCATAATTAATTAATTATGCGTTTCAGGACTAATTTATGAAATTTATGTGCAGGATTTTTTTTTTAAAATTTCATATTTTGGCCAAAGAGCTGGGAGTAGTAGATGGCTGCTTCTGGGGTAAGAGATGGAACTTAACTCCAAACAAATTCATTTCTATTCATATGAAATCTACAAGTTATCAGTCAGCAGGAACATGCATATATTATGTAGTTTGCCCCGAGCCATGCTTAATATGAGTGTTGGAGGGTCATAAGTCTAACTCTTTGGGCAGTGGGCGGTGCCTAACTGTTTAATAACTCACCATCATATAATTTTTTTAAATAAATTTTTTACATGTAACATTTTTAGTGGAACATCTAATGACAAAGATAGGGGTATTAATGAATTTATAATCTCTGGATAGTTCATGATTCATGAAAGGTAACACAACTCTTATTTCAGTACATATCTCCCAACAAAATTAAAAAAACAAGAAAAACGTATCTAAAGACAGTTTTTTTTTTTTTAAATTTCAATTAATTACCCATAGCCATAGGTCTTGTATTATAAAAGTGAAATCGACCCTTGGATGGATAACTAGAACTAATTCCTAATCTTTTCCATTTTGTTAGTTTTGAAAATATTTTTAATTTCCAAGTATATGAACGTTCCTTCCCCCTTTTACATTGGATTTACTTAGCTGAACATTGGGTTTCTAGTTACGCTGGTTCTCTTGGTTGATTCTGACATAATTGTCCTGGGTTAATTTTACAGATCAACCCAAAGAAGCAAATGAAGAGGATGGAACCAAAAAAGCCGCAGTCCTGGTGGTGGGATAGTCACATCAGTCCCAAGAACTCTAAGTTGCTTGCAGAAAATCGTGAAGGTTAGCAATTATATATGCAATTTACGTTTTATGTCTAATTCCCCGCCCCCGCTTCTCTTCCTTTCGCTATTAACTATAAAGGAAACTATTCCAGATATGTCATAGATTTCCTTAGAAATGGTTCAATGGCCAACTGTTAGTCGTCTTCCTCGACCATTAAGGGATGCATCAATTAAGTCAACTGGTGATGGTACATAGGAATGAAGACAGCCCCTTCTCCTATCTAGGTCAAATGGTAGTCTAAGGATGTCCTTACCATATTCTCTGCAGTTTGACGTGTAATTAGAATTTTAAATAAACGGTTTTTAGTATACCCTACGTTTTTCATAATTTTTTGTAGGGTCTAGTTTAGAAATAATCAAATTAGAAATTGAAGATTGGATGGGCTGGTATTATTAAGAGCACTTAAGAAGAAATTACAATAAGGGGTTTAATCATATGTTTATAAATTAAAATTTCACTAAAAAACTAGGTCATTTTTAGACATTATAGTACATTGGTTATCGATCTATTTGTTAAGACAAGGCATGCACATTTTGTCTATAACTGAAATTTTTTTGGACATATTTTTTTGTTTTGGTCGAACTGTTGATTCCAGATGGATCTTGTCCTACATTGATTAAATGTTTTCCTACTACGCGTCTGTGCAACAAACCCCAGGTTTTAGTCAACAAAGTCATTTATTCTTCTAAAAACATTTGTTGCAGTTATACTGGACAATAGGCTTTTGTGTCATCAAGGTTGGAACTTTTGTCACATGCTCTAAAGAAGGAAAAGTTAATATAAGTAAAGAAATCATTATTGGTGTAATTTTAGATGGTTACATCCTCCTACCGCTAAATCTACTTGAGTAGTTGTTCTCAACTACTCTGCAGTTGAGTAGGGGTTAGATTTGTCTCGTTGTGTTCTAAATCTCACAGTAATTTGTTCCGTCATTTTTCCTTCACAATGTTATTCATAAAAAATACTAAACGATCTATAACCACAGAGATGGACAACAACGTGAAGCGAATGTTGAAGCTGATTGAAGAGGATGGAGATTCATTTGCCAAAAAGGCTGAGATGTATTATGAGAAGAGGCCTAAATTAGTTTCTCTTGTTGAGGAATGCCATCGTATGTTCCAATCTCTTGCTGATCGATATGATAATGTTACAGCAGAATTGCGGAAGAATATACCCTCTGAACTTCAATCCCAAGGCTCAGGTATATCAGATGTTGGATCTGAGCTATCATCTGCTATGTTTACCCCAAAAAGGTCGGTCCAGCGTTTATCCACCAACCGAGCTGCTGGGTTTGATTTCTTTCTTGGAACTGGTGGAAATGGTTCTGAAGTTAGCCAAAAAGAAGATGAGTCTTCTACATTAACAGATTCTGAGGGGGAATCTGATGATTCGTCAATTAACAATTACTCAGTTCTTTCAGGGAATGGTGGTGATAATAGCCAAAATAGAAAAATACTTGAATTGGAAATTGAGCTTCGTGAGGTAAAAGAAAAGCTCTGGATGCTAGAGGAGGAGAATGCGGAGGTTTCATCGAGGGGGTCAAGACATGAGAATATTAATGCTATATATGCCAAAATTAATGGGTACAAAGGAGAACAGAGGATTGTGAGTGAACAGTTAGAGCATTCAAAAGAAGAAATCAATAGACCAAAGATTGAGATTGAAAAATACAGGTCCACGGAATTGGCAAATACGGAGGCTGTTGTAGATTTATTATCAAGTGAGGAGGACATCCAGACAGGAGAGGCACTCCCTCTGAAGACATCAGAGTCTCAAGGAATTGTTGACGGGTTGGAGCAGGAATATTTGGAACCACATTGTAAGATTAAGTCACTGGAGGAGGAGCAAAGAATCACCAAAGAAAAACTTAGGAATTCAGAAAAACAAATTGCTTCATTGAAGTCTGATGGCGGTAAATCCTCTGAAAGGATTCAACAATTGCAGGATCAGCTTGAGTTAGCTCGGAAAGAAGCTGCTGCTTGGAAATCCAAATTCAACTCTGAGAAAAGAGAGAGCACCAAACTCCAAGAAAGACTTTCAAGGTTAAAATCTAGTCTGTCAGACCGAGATCATGAAATCAGGGATTTAAAAACTGCAGTATCTGATGCAGAGCAGAAGATCTTCCCTGAGAAGGCACAGATAAAGTCTCAAATGTCCAAATTGCTAGAGAAACGGACTCATTTGGAAGAGCAGGTCAGAGAATGGGAATCCCGTGGTCGTTCCTTCCAAGAGGAGATTAGAAAGATCAACTCTGAAAAAACGGAGATGGAGGAAACACTCAAGGTTGAAATAGAGCTATTAAAGGCCGACATTAGAGAAAGAGAGAACAGTATAAAAGATCTCAATGTAAACCTTAATGCTTTAAAATTAGAGAGAGAGAATCTTAATGCAGAAGTTAGTTCACTGAAGGGAGAGGTGAGCACCCGAGATGACAGGATTGAAGACCTGGACAGGCAATTGAACCAACTGCACTTGGAACATGTGCAGCTGATTGCTGAAATGGAGGATTTAAAATCAAGGGCCAAGAAACTGGAGGAAGAGGTTGAGAGGCAACGAACAGAGATCTCACAAGGAGCAGAAGAGAAACGAGAGGCCATAAGGCAGTTATGCATGTCAATTGAATACTACAGAAATGAGTATCAAAATCTAAGGCAGGCTTTGGTGGGGCACTCGCGATTTTCAGTATTGGCGGCCTAGTTTGTATTTTCATGTGATGTTGTAAATTTATTAGTACTGTTTATATCTTTTTTCTTGATCTTGTTTTCTTCAATTCTCTCTACTTGGGGTGTGTTTTTTGTGCATACCTTGGTTTATACGATTGACCTAAAGTCATGAGAAGTGATTAGAACCATGGTTTCATGGTTTAAATTTGTGTTAGTTGATGCAAGATTGTGATCAGGTTTAGGTAGGGAGCTGAGCAAGAGAATCTTCTCCTGAGGGTTCATAATAGAACAAATTGAGAAATTGGCTAGGGTTGTCAACCAGGAAACCGGAGACGTTTGCATCCCTTCAGGTCTGTCAGGTTTAGTGTAATATATATACATATAATATATATATATATATAAATATATATTTATATTTTACATATATATGTGTGTGTCTCTGTTTTTTTGCGTTTTTTTTTTTGGGGGTGGGGGGTTGCATTTTAGTGTAATATTTTGTTGATATTGAGTTGGAAGTTGGTATTTTAATTATTATTATTATTTATTAATATATTGTTATTATTATTCTTTATTTTTCTTTTCGCCTATGAATGAGATACAAGACTTTGGAAGAAGGGAATGAGATAAGGAGTAGGGCAGAGATTAACTCATCTAACATCAAAACCCGACATACACGGGAAAGGCGTAATTTGAGCCGATGTTTTTTATTAGTATTTTACGATTAATGTAATGTTTCTAGCAATTATATTTTTAGTTGTCTTTTAGATTTATGCTGTAAATTAAGAGTGGTCTTAAATTGATTAAGTTGATCTAAATTAAATTAAACTGATCAAAATTGAAAAAAAAAATTTAAATTAATTTTGAAAATGACAATCAAACGTTCATTTTGGACATCAGTTTGTTTTGGGTAAAATAGAAGTATATATGTAAACATATATATAATATATTAAAAAAATGTTATACACTGGTCTATCAATTTATTTCTCATCATGATATTAATTAGATAAATTGTTATAAATTTATATACTAACTCTAATGCATTGAGATATGATTTAAATTATTAAAATGTGATGAAAAAAAAAGTGAAATTAAGAAAAAATTAAAATAAATATCTATTATGTTTATATTAATAATATGTTATAAAATAATTTTTTTAACATAATAATAATAAATTTTAAATATTATACAAAAATTTTATGATAATTTTTTCTTTTAAAATTGTCTAAAATTCAACTAAACCAAACTTTTGAGCAACGTTATTAGACATGGAATTTCATTCCACCCCATGAAGTGCATATTTTTTTTTATAATTCAATATTACATTAAAATATTTTCAAATTTTTAAAAAAATCTTAAATTTAAAAATCTATTTTTATTAAAATTTATCATTAAAGATCATCACGCTAATTATTACAAGTAAAAATAGTTTTTATATAAAAAATAATAATAAAATAATAAACTTACAATAAATAATTATAGAAAACATTAGTAATGTGACAATATAATATTTATAATGAATAATTCAAATAAAATTTATTATTAAAGATGTTCTTATATGTAAAGTATATACTCTTTAGAAAAAATTATAGTTTACTCACCTAAACTTTTTTCATGTGTGAAAAACTTTTTTAAAATTTTAAATTTAATAAAAAATTTCTCTCAATTTTTATCATATGTAAAAAATTTCATAAAATTAATTGACCATTATTTAAAAATTGACATTGAACTCTCTTTACATCATTAGATATTTAACATCTCACATGTCATATCATTTTTTTTTTTAATTTTATAGTTCACCTCCCACCTTGGAGTTGCTACCACATCATCATTTTTTATGCTGCCGTACCTGACGCTGCACACGGAGGAAGACCGGGAAGACGCAACCGTGAGTGAGAGTGAAGGTGAATGAGGAGCACCGTGTAATGACCACCCATCATCAAGACATATTTTACTTTTTAATTTCGTTTTTTATTTTTAGTCCCATCATCATGTCTGCCATTCGGACTTTTATATTTATTTAAATGAAAAGTTCAAGAATTTCTGCAGAGAAGGAAGGAAGGAATATCGCCAGTGTGTCTTGGATGTATTAGAGGGAATTGCATTATTAATAGTAGGGAGAATGTACTAAAGAAAATCAATCAATGAAAAATCAAATCAACTATCTTAATTTTTCTGAATCTCTTCTTCTTCTTCTTCTCTAATCTCGTTCTCTCTCTCCTCTCTATCTTCAGATTTCTTATTCTTCTTCTTCTTCTTCATCTTTTTCTTCAAATCTCCAATCTATGTCTTTTCTCTGTCTCACCTCATCTTCCTTTCACCATACTATTCTTGAGTGAACAAGATAATAGTCATCGGTGGAGATCCATTACCGGAACAACCATCACGACGAACTTGGAGGAGAAACCGAGATCGTAGAATGACGGAGGGGACGAGATAATCGGTGGAACTTACCTCGGAAGGATCACTGGAATTGTACCGCCGCCGAACACGGCGGAACCCTAGCAGAGACGATGCCGGAGACAAAGAGGGTGACCGGAGCTTGAGGATGAATTGATCTGAATAGACAATCTTCAGTAAAAATAAGAAAAGGAAGTATCTCATTATTTACAAAACAATTACAAATTGCCGTCAGTGGCTATTTCCGCTTCAAGCCTCAAATTTGGCAACTGTTTAAGCTGGCCGAGAGTGAACCTGTGATGGTTCACGCACCGCCTCGTCTTACTCTGAAGAGAAAAGTTGAGCTTTAAAAATAAATGATGTGGAAGGATTTTTAAGGTGGGAGGTAAGTTGTAAAATGAGGGGTGATATGACAAGTGATATATAAATTTTGATGATATAGCGAGAGTTTAGTACACTTTAGTATTTAAATAATAGTTAATTAATTTTAAAAATTTTTTTTACATGAAATAAAAGTTAAAAAAAATTTTTGTTGAGTTGGTAATTTTTAAAAAAAAATTTACACATAAAAAAAAGTTTAAAAAGAAAAAGTGTAATTTTTTTCCTTTTTTATAATTCAATATTACATTATTGATATAATTTTTTTCAAAATTTATAATTTAATTGAAAGTGAAAAGCCGCGCCAGGTAGGGGTCGAACCTACGACTTTCTGCTTAGGAAACAGACGCTCTATCCACTGAGCTACAGGCGCTACTTGTGTAATCATTAGCTAACCTACTCTATTACAAGGATAAAGGATGAAGTTGACCAACGATCAAAACACCAAAAATACATGTTAAAGTATAGATATTTTTAAATAGTATATATTTTTCATATTTTGATTGAAAAATCAGATAATAAAAATACACAAACTGCAATCGATTTTTTTTCTATTTCAAACTATACTTGAACATTTTATATTTTATCATTTCGCATAATGCATTGTTTCTTATTCTTATGAGAGTCCTAAAAGACAAGGACAACCACAAATGTGAAACAATTTGTGGAGTATGATAAAGTAAATTATGAAGTCAAAATTTGATGCACAAGCAGTCCTATGAACCATATGAGACCAAAAGACATTTTGACATGAGTAAGCTTTGAAGGGTATGGCCCTAGTCTGCCACAACGGGAAGCCATGGCAGAGAAGAAGCTTCAAACTCGCTTGTTGCTTCTTTGTTGGATTAATTTTTCTCCCATCTTTGTTGCTTCTTCACCAAAGGCATCGCTCCTTCACTTGTCCACCAAGCAAGAATCAGAGTATGTATGACCTCTCGAAAATGGATTTGGTGCTTGTCTTTATTTGGATCTTTAGATTTCAGATCCAACAATACAGATTTCAATGGCTTGTTTTTTTTTTTTTTAGAAAAAGAAAACTATCACTTGAAATCTAAAATATTAGATCTAAAATTCAACAGTTCATATAAGAACAAGCATCATACTTATCCTTATAGGACAAACACTAAATTCATTTTTAAGACTTCCTCCTTTTTTTGTCTTTTTGATCCAGCGTATATTAGACTATCGGGGAAAAATTATTTAGTGTGTCTAATTATATGAAAAACATTAAATTCGGGGTTGTGTGCTTGTGTATTTTACTTATTACTATGCGAATTTTTCTTTTCCATGGTGAAGACAGAAATCTTTTATTAAAAACAATCTTATTCAAAGAATTATTAGACATTAAATATTAAATACCTCTTCCAACAAGAATTTGAATCTTCATGGATTAATTTGAATACACAATTTTCACAATGGAAAGATTGATGATTATTATAATGCGTTTATTCCCATGTCACTGAAAGTTATAAGAAATTATAATTTTGTTAATGTCATTCTTTCCAATTTGGCTTGGATTTATTAACTATTTAACCATCGGGGGAGGACTTATCCCCTACAAAATAGTAAATCCAAATACAAATTCTCACAATAAGAAATGCTCATGTCTTTCTGTTCCTCAAACAAAATTACTTGCAGTTAAAGATATCTATAAGAATCTACATATAATTTTAGAATTCATAAAATAAGGAAAGATTAGCCTCACACAAAAGTAAGAGAATACTCATTGGAAAAACCAAAAAAAGGAAAATCTCAGCTCTCATTTATAAAAATTGTCAATTAAAGTACGTTACAACTTTAATTACAAAACATTTTGGATGTTGTTCTTTGATGACATATTTCACATTATCCATACAAAGTGGTTTTTAACAAAATGACAGCTTCATCAAACAATTTTACAAAGGGAAAATTATCTCTTTCGGAGTAAAAATAGGGACCTCGTGAATGCTGGAATAGGTTCATGTTTATAGACTAAAGAAACAAAGTCATCCATAACTAGCGGTCCGGGGAATGTGTACTTGACACACGTTTTAACACAGCCCGGTGCATAATGAACCAAACTGAAAAAGTGTAGAAAGAAGAAACTTGAAAAATGCAAGCACCCAAATAAGGGAGAAAGGAGCAGTATAAAATATTGATTAAAAGAGTCTCCAAATAAGAGCAATGATGCAATATCACACTTAGTGAGCAATCTATAAATGCTAAAAAGTGCTTAAACAAATTGAAGTTGGATGCGGGAATGGTCTACATGAAGGTGGATATACAATGACTGATGCTGGAGTGAATACCTCTGGAAAACCTATATTCTTTTTATGCAACGAAAATTTCAAATAAAACGATAACTTGCGTTTCTGGGATACACAATATGCATTACCTATGCCAACTCTATACAGTTTCGGCGTCTATCTAGCAAGCACCCTCGTTAAAAAGTACGATAGCTAACAGCCTAATACGAAGGGGTAAAAGGTCAATACAGAGAGACTCCCAACTTATACCGAAACTTGTCCATCTCCAGCATCCTTGCACATCCGAGTCCCAAGTCGCAGCCAACAGACCTATAAAAATAGATGCATCCAGTCCAACTGTCCCAAGTTAGAACATCAACGTCAATGATGCACAGAAAATTTCAACAATATCTACCATTTATGGTAGAGCGTCCAATAATATGCACATGGAGACCATAAGATAAAGTGGGGAGGGTGATCCAGGGAATACCACTGGAAGAAGGCTTACTGACAGCAAACCTAAATATGCATAATACCCAATCCCCACCCCCAGACAAAGAAAGATAAGGAAAGGAAAATATGCTACTTGTTACCAACCTTGGAGCCTTTCGAAAGTGTCACCAATCAAATATTGAGGGGCGTCAAATACTTCCATTAGTCATCCCAAGCACTGTCTGCTGCACCCTCTCCTTTACTGTTTGATGTGGTAATCATGAATCTATACTTATCCTCAATAGTAATTGAAGCAGCTCCCAAGACTAAGTTCTTGGACAAAGCAATCTTGGCCTCTTTCTGCGCAGCTGCTGCCTCTTTCTCCTTCCTTCTAGCAACCTAGAAGCAAACAGCAGAAACTTCCAATATTACACGTCCATGAAGCATACAGATAAACAACACCGAGGGAAAAAATCTACCTTTCCAGTTGGAAATGCCACAGCATTCCCAGATTCAGCATCAGCTATAGCTTTCCTTATATTTGCCACAAGGAACTAATGACCACAATCATGATATTGTTAAAATCAAGTATAAAGAAGAATGGTTTAGGATAAAAAAGTATAACAAGTACCATATCACGGTCAGTGTAAAAAGAAGTTGCCTGGCCTGTTGATCCTGCACGCCCTGTCCTCCCAATCCGGTGTACATAATCTTCCATGGTCTATAATTGAAGTAGCCAATAACTGACGGAAATTAAATTTGAATGAAAAATACCAGGCTAATGAGATGCCAATAAAGCACCAGAAAAACGGCAATTCACTATTAGAGTAGACCTGATCATGGTCTGAAAAGCCCGCCCAGCCCGTAATCAGAGGAGAATCCCCAAACTTCTTTCAGATAACCTTTTTCTTTTTCAATTTCAAGTAAGATTTAGTGATCAAGTAGTTTTTGCTTCTAGGAGAAATACCTTTGGAAGATCTAAATTGATAACATGTGACACTCCTGTGACATCCAAGCCACGAGATGCAACATCAGTGGCAACCTGCATAAATTGATATCAGTGAGCAGAAATATGGAGTCGGCAGTGGCTAAAAGATCCCAAGTTTTAGTTAGATGAGAAGCAGAATTACACAAAGGATAAAGAAAGGTACAATATAGAAGGTCCAAATTAAGCTGATAGGTATACTAGAATGCAGGCAAAACACTACATAGTATTTTAATTTGACATTTGTAATTCACTGAAGGACACACTAATATCTGCACTGCCCATGATACAATTTTCCCCCCTTTTTCCTCATCATTTGACAAAAGAATTTCCATTTAAAAGCAAAATCTGCAAATATAATAAAAACGATTAAAATATCCCCCAAAATGAAATGAGGAAAACAAAAGATAACATAAAAAAAGATAGGCCTCTGAGCTCACCAATCTATTTGAAAACCATCTGATAAGATTAAATATTATGGTTGTCTGATATCAGAAAATTCTTATGTATCTTATTAGTTGATATTAGAAGAGACTGCAGAGCTGATTTACAAGAAAGTTTCTATTATCAATAGATGACATAAACTATCATGAAAATTAATGTTAGATCTAGATGATGAAGTGAATTATAAGTTAGTTTCGTATTGATCCAGTCAGCTTATTAATAACCTACAAAGCACAGATGTTTCAAAAGAAACTCTGTCCATGTCAAACATGTTAATTCAAAGACACCCAAGATACTTTAAGATTTTGCAATGTTTTGTCCATGTCCATGCTTCTTTATTGTGAAAAAATCCTGATTATAAACAAGTTATAAAAACCATATATATTAAAGTTTAACGCCTGATATGATGATTATACTGATAATTATCAGATATATACGTGGCTACTTAGTTCCCTCAAGACTTTACAAAACTTCCATCCCACAACAACAAAACCAGTCCAACTAACAATTCTCAATAACATGGTAGTCAAAATTGAGATCTTACACAAGATCGAAAAAGGTATAAGATAGATCGAATAAAGGATTATAAAATCCTATAAACTTTTAATTAATAAATATTAAAAAAATTATATAGTTGATTAAAATGCTTAGACAAGTACAAACTTATCTAAATATCGATATACATTCATAAAACGTTATATATTGCAAAAGAACAAAAAAGACCATACATAACTACATCTAAAAGTCATTAAAAAATAAATTTCATACATAAAACAAATCATTGAAATATATATACATAAGAACTACAAAATACGACCTTAATCTCATGAAAATAAACACTTACTTTTGGCTTTTGGTTTTTTTAAAAAAAAAAAAAACAAAGGATAAGGTGAAATCAAAATTACAATCCTACAATCTTGATCAATCTTAACCGATCTTATTATCAAGATCATGATCTTAAGCAATCTTATGATCAAGATCATGATCTTATGCGATCTTGATGCAATTTTGATCTTGCTTAGAATCTAACAAGCAAGACTCCCACGAGATCGCGATCTGGAACGATCTTACGACCAAGATCTCAATCTTGATTACAATGCTCAATAATATCCACCACCATTCCACAATTACTTTCAGCCATCAAATTCCATAATAATAAATACCTCTCACAACACCACATCTTCAACCCTAACTCTCAAACCCATAGTTCACCATTAAGACAAACCTAAGCAGGCTTCACAATCTGTCTTTGTCAACAATAACTGCAAGACTCACATTTCCATCCAAAACCATTAATTACAATGGATCATGACTGTAAATATTTTTTGCAGGGGAAGGAAAGCAAAATGTTCTGATGAAGGTTCCTATTTATGCTTCAGAGTAGAGACTAGAAATATAGGACAGGTTACCAATATGTTGGTCGAGCCACTCCGAAAATAATGCAAAGCAGCCTCTCTTTCACTTTGACTACGGCCACCGTGGAGAGAAGCAGCAGATAGCCCTTGAGCTACCAATGCTTCAGCAATTTCATCGCACCTTGTCTACTTGCACAAAACAATTAATAATGAGACAGATGGAGATTCCCAAATTCAAAAACACAAACTAAAGAAAAGTACGATCAATATTTCTTTTTAAAGTATCTAATTTAATTGAGAGACACACACAAGTACAGCAATTAACTCCCTAATAATTGAGGTTCTTAAATTCTTCAGCAAATTAATATTTATTACAATATGTAAAAGGTATATAGAAGCACACCATGCATGTTGCATGCATCAAAATTTTGCACGCTAAGTATTTAGTTTTTGAAGTGATATTAAAAAAATATAAATATGCTATTGATACATAATGTCAATGACCACTTTGTCCCAAACAATTAAGTTGTGAGGTGAAGGCCAAGGATCAAATTTATTAAATATCTCTCTAACATGCTATAATGGACTTGAAACGTGGGCAAAGCACAGAACCACCACAGTAAGTGCTGAAATTAATTTGAGTTGAAGAATGAGTGGCAGCTGGGATTGACCTCCTAGTATTTGGCCACCAAGGTTCTAGTACCATGTCAACCACCACTTCATCCCAAAAGCTTAAGCCTTTAGGTGCAGGCTCAAGATTAGTTTTATTTAACAACTCTAACATATAGTATGGATACTAAACTAAACTACACCTAGCATAGATACTACACCCGACATACCTTTCTTTCCACAAACACAATTGTTAATGGAAATGGACGACCACATTTTTCAGCTTGTGATGCCTCCTCAACAAGCAAATCTAGGAGCCGGTCAATCTACAAATACATGATAAGGTTTTAGAATGAAACCAAAAGAAAGAGATATGAAGAGTGAACGTGAAAGAAACTAAAAAAATTACAAATTGAAGGATCAGATATATTTGAGAGTTGATGTAGATTAATTACAAAGGACACCATCATCCACGTTAGAGTTAGAAGACAATTATAAAGCATAAATTTGAAAAAAAAAAATAGTAGTATAAAACATCAAAGAGTAAAATATGGAAGTGTCTCTTTTCATTGTTTGGAGTATGGAACAGTGATAAAGAGTTTTTGACTTGGCACCACCATAAAGGCTGGAGTCTACATTCAAAGGTTATATTCACATTGCTAAAATTATACATAAAATAATGTAAAAATCGATATATTTTAGACCCCTTCCTAGTACCTAGAAATACAATTTTGTATAATATTGCTTCCTTGATAAAAAGCTGGTGGCAAAGAACAATAAAACCAAACAGGAAAAAAATATGGGAAAATTATAATAGCCAATAATCTAGTATACTAATAAAACCAAATGGGGAAAAAATATTGCAAAACTATGATACCCAATAATCAAGTATACTAAGTAAGCAACTCTTACTTGAGCTCTCAGCAAATATAGATCATATTAGATAATCATACCTTCTCATTTTCAGAAACCTTCACAAGAGTTTGACAAACGTTTGCTGTTGGGCTACTCACTTTCCCCACTTTCACTTCCACTGGGCTAACTAAGTACTCCTGAAATTAGAGAAAAAGAATCTAAACATCATAAAGGTTCCAACACAATGAAGTTACAATGACATATGTAGTTGACAAAATAACAATGATTCAAAGGTTCTTTTTGAAGCAAAAATTTAAAGTACAATATGCTATATTCTACTCAGACAGAATTTAAGCAGGTTACAAGTAACTAAAAAGTGAGGTTACAAACAACTTAGTTAATTTAATATATTTGGTCAACAGAAAATACAGAACACAGGAATTTTATTTTAATTTGTCTCAGCAGTAGCACACAGAGAGTCACTTTAACATATCACCATAACAGATAACAGCACCCTACTCATTGGGCACAGTTCAAAATAAACAGATGTAAAGAAGTAAGAACCTGACCTTTGCTAATGCTTCAATCTCCACAGGCATAGTTGCACTAAATAGCAAGGTTTGATGCTTCTCTGGAAGATTTCTCATCACCTGAAGATAATATCAGAAAATATATATTTTCTTCAGCAATCTAGATGGACATGTTTTAACATTAATGTTTAATTGCAACAACTAACTCCGCCTATGTTTTATAGCCGGTCCCAAGCCCGGAGAAAGGAGGAGGGTTGTGTTAGGCCCTCGACAGCCAACGTAAAACTGTGTCGAATCTCTCATGAACATGGATCAACGACAATATTTTGCTAATGCTAGGACGTTGCCCGGAAGCAACGCACTGTATGGCTCGAGTACAGTGACAAGTGAGCTAGAGCCGCTGCATCGGCACCCGGATGTAGTGTTAAATGAGCAAGGGTCCACTAATACTAGGTCGTTGCCCGGAAGCAACGCGCTGTATGGCTCGAGTACAGTGTCAAATGAGCTAGAGCCACTGCATCGTCGATCGATTGAAGTGTCACAAGAGCATGTTCCTGGAAGGTTGAGGGTAAAGAAGCTAGTCGAGGAGAACAAAATCAGGATTGCTACGTGGAATATTGGAACCATGACAGGAAAATCTATGGAGGTTGTGGACACTATGAAGAGGAGGAAAATTAACATCTTGTGCCTTCAAGAGACTAAATGGGTTGGAGAAAAGGCTAAGAAATTTGACTGTTCAGGCTTCAAGTTCTGGTACACTGAAAAAGTAAGGACAAAGAATGGTGTAGGTATTATGGTGGACAAGGAATGGACACCGAGTGTGGTGGAGGTAAAAAGGATTGGGGATAGGATTCTATGCTTAACGATGATTATTGGAAGAGATACTATCCACATCATAAGTGCTTATGCACCACAGGTAGGGACAGATGCATATCTTAAAGAAAAATTTTGGGAAGATTTGGAGGGATTGGTTAGAAACATACCTTTAGAAGAGAAGATTTTCATCGGGGGGGACCTTAATGGTCATGTTGGGAAAGAAGCAGGACAGTATGAGAGAGTCCATGGTGGCTTTGGTTTTGGGGAGCTTAACGAGGAAGGACAGTCTATATTAGATTTCTCAATGGCTTATAATTTCAGGGTTGTCAATACCTGCTTCAAGAAGCAAGAGGAACATTTAATCACATACAAGAGTGGAATTTCAAGGTCACAGATTGACTTCTTTCTGGTAAGGAATCCAGATAGAAAAATCTGTCAAAATTGTAAAGTTATTCCTGGAGAACCCGTGGCAACTCAACATAGGGTTTTGGTCCTTGACGTGGTTATTAAGGGTCGGAAACAAAAGCATCGTCAGGCGATGAACCCTAGGATCAAGTGGTGGCAGCTAAAGGGGGAGAATCAACTGACTTTCAAGAGAAGATTGTTGGAGGAAGGATCTTGGGAGTTACGAGAAGATGCTAACACCATGTGGGAAGAGATGGCCAAGAAGGTTAGAAAAGTAGCTAAAGCATTTTTAGGAGAATCAAAAGGTTTTGGACAAAGAGATAAGGAATCATGGTGGTGGAATGAGGCTGTTCAAGAAAAGATCAAATTTAAGAGAGAATGCTTTAAAGCTATCCATCTGTGCAATAACTCGAAAAATTGGGAAAGGTATCGGAAGGCTAATAAGGAGACAAAAAAAGCAGTAAGTAAAGCACGATCTAAAGCGTTTGAAGAGTTTTACAAGGATTTAGGAACGAAAAAAGGGGAACAAAAGATTTACAAGATTGCGAAGGCTAGAGAGAAGAAATCTAGAGATTTGGATCAAGTAAGATGTGTGAAGGATGAAGAAGGAAAAGTTCTGGTTACAGACAGAGATATTAAAAATAGATGGCAGGGTTATTTTCATAAGCTCTTTAATGACGAAACGGAGTCAACTTGTGATATGGAAGATCTAACAACCTTGGAGAGAGAACAAAATTTGGCATATTATCGCAGGATCAAGGTGGATGAGGTCAAGGAAGCTCTTAGAAAAATGGATAATGGTAAAGCTGTTGGTCCCGATGGTATTCCCATTGAAGTTTGGAAGTGTTTAGGAGAGGATGGTACTATCTGGCTAACTAAGCTCTTTAATGAGATTTTAAGGGCTAAGAAAATGCCTGAAAAATGGAGAAGAAGCACTTTAGTGCCTATTTACAAAAATAAAGGAGACATTCAGAATTGCGCAAACTATCGTGGGATAAAACTTATGAGTCACACTCTAAAATTATGGGAAAGAGTGATTGAACGTAGGTTAAGAATCGAGACGAGTATTTTTGAAAATCAATTTGGATTCATGCCAAGACGGTCTACAATGGAAGCTATATATCTTCTAAGGGGGTTGATGGAAAGGTATCGGAGTGAACAAAGAGACCTTCATATAGCATTTATTGACTTGGAAAAAGCCTATGATCGAGTACCAAGAGAGGTGCTGTGGAAAGCCTTGGAACAGAAAGGTGTACGGGTTGCGTATATTAGAACCATAAAAGATATGTACGAGGGGGCTACGACTAGTGTGAGAACGTCTGGAGGGGAAACTAGAGACTTTCCTATTAAAATTGGCCTACATCAGGGATCATCCTTAAGCCCTTATTTGTTTGACTTGGTTTTAGATGTTCTGACGAAACACATCCAAGAAGAAATCCCTAAGTGCATGCTTTTTGCATATGACGTTGTTCTCATAGCAGAGACAAGGGAAGAGATTAATTCTAAACTTGAGTTATGGAAAGCTACTTTGGAATCGAAGGGTTTTGTCTGAGCAGGAGTAAGACCGAATATATGCATTGTAAGTTTGACAAGCGACAAGCTAGGAACGAGCTGGAGGTTAAGCTTGGTGATCAGGTCGTATCACAAGTGTCAAAGTTTAGGTATTTGGGATCAATTATACAAGATGACGGCGAAGTTATTAGAGATGTGGAACATAGGATACAAGCTGGGTGGTTGAAGTGGAGAATGGCATCAAGGGTTATTTGTGATCGGAAAGTACCTGATAAACTCAAAGGAAAGTTTTATCGTACTGCTATAAGACCAGCGATTTTATATGGTAGTGAATGTTGGGCAATGAAAGGACAACAAGAACATAAAATTGGAGTGGCGGAGATGAGGATGTTGCGTTGGATGTGTGGTCATACAAGAAGAGATAGGATCCGTAATAATCATTTACGAGGTAGAGTTGGGGTGGCACCTATTGAGGAAAAAATGGTTGAAAACCGTTTAAGATGGTTTGGGCATGTGCAAAGACGACCGTTGGAAGCGCCAGTTAGGAGAGTTGAGCACATGGTTTGGAGCCCTATGAAAAAAAGTCGAGGAAGACCAAAAAAGACACTTAGAGAAATTATTGAACGGGACCTTTTAGTAAATGAGATATCTAAAGAGTTGGTCATTGATAGAGCTCAATGACGTCGTGCGATCCATGTAGCCGACCCCACTTAGTGGGATAAGGCTTTGTTGTTGTTGTTGTTGTTGTTGTTTAATTGCAACAACTGCAATGGTTACTTATTCACATGAGGTCAAATTTACATTAATGAGGCATCCAATAGTCAATCAACATGCATTAACATACAAATCTCAATGGACAATTAATAAAACTTATACATTCTTAGATTTGAATTTGACATGCAAATTTGTATCCAGGCAAGAAGCTTCGTTTTTGCCGAAGATTTTGTGCTTTGAGGAAATTAATCTCATGTTGCTTTCTTTTCTAACAAGACCATACCCTGCCAACCTTTCCTTGAAGAAGTTGGACATTCATAGCCAAAACATCTTGTTTAGTTCTAAGTTCCAACTTCAATAACAGTTTTAAATAGTGTATACAAAATCAGAGGAAGAAAGAACTGCATGGAAACAATAGAATTAGCAAAGCCTAAACACTGGAAATATAAAATGAAATCAGCTCATTCAAAATTGAAATTGAATTGTCATGACAATAACAGGAAAATACATCAAAACTTCAACACCACTAACCTCTCTTATCTGTGGTTCAAAACCCATATCAAGCATTCTATCAGCCTCATCTAGAACAACAAAAGAAATTCTAGAAAGGGAAGTATTGCCTTGTTGCAAGTGATCAATAAATCTTCCAGGGGTAGCAACCACTATGTCAACTCCTGCTCGTAGCTCAGACCTCTGTCATATTGACAAGAAAACAAACCAAAAAAAAAAAAAAAGCACAAAAGCAACAATCAAAAGTAATGTTACCTTAAGAATAGGAAAATAAAATAGTAAAAAAGCACTGAAGAACTCAAGCATCTCCAAAATGTTTTTCGGGAGAAATGAAAAATAACTGATGGTAACTTTTTTGCCAGGAATAGGGGGATTAGATATAAGATCATAACACATCTACTATAATTTATAAAATAGTCAAGTAACATTAGCAATACGTACAATAAAAGTTTTAAATAGCAAGGCACACATGAAAACACAGCTACGACTAAATCAAAGGCCAACAAAAAGTTTTATTCAGAAAAAAAAAAAATGGTTATACAAATTTAACAGACAAGGACTTCTATGATGCACTTTGACCATAGTTGACAGAATTTGCATTGCAAAAAAGACAGGCAATAACCATTATTTCTCTTTGACCAAACCTTAGCAAACACAGGCATAAGACAAAAATATGGCATAGTTACCTGCTTTTCAATGTTAGTTCCACCCACAACTATTGCAGTTTTTAATGACTCAAGTGATCTGCTGAAGGCTTTAACCTGCAAAATATCAAAAATACCACTGAAATATTAATATGATTAACAAAACAGGTAACTCAAGGGAAAAATTTAGCCAGAAAGAAATGTATCAGTATAGATCCTAGTTTCAGGCATAATCAAAATACTAAGTAAGAACAGATAGCTCAAAGCAAGACAACAAGAATCGTGTGTTCGTAGTAGAAATGATCTTTGTAACAATCTAACTTGCAATAAGAAAGAAACATGGAGTAACACACAAGATCAGCATAAGAAAGAAGACAGCATCACATAATTTGTGTGCATCAAATGCAACACAATCACTACTTATCCAAAAAGTTAAACATAAAATAACATTGTTCCAATGTGAACAACCAAAAAATAGGAAATAATTATTATGTCAAAATCAAAAAAAAAAAAAGTTAAGTATACATGTCTCAAACTATGTGAGTCAAGGAACAGGTAAAAGGGAGCAAAAAATTGTCCCATTTTCATATATATGGTTTATGGACAAAATTATCAACTGGAATAATAGAAATCAACAAGGAATTCATCCCTAAAAAGTTAGAGAACCTACTGGCGTACACTCAAAATTAAACATATCACCTCTTTCTCTATTTGTTGAGCAAGCTCTCTAGTAGGAGCCAAAACCAATGCCAAAGGACCACTACCACGTTGAATTGGAGGTTGAGCCAAGCAATGCTACAAAATAAGAAGGGAAAGAAATTAAATGACAAAGAAAAGGATGGTCACTTAGTTTACTATTTATTTGATTGCCACCACATCATATCTAAGGAAAACATTACAAAAAAAATTACATAAACATGCCATGTAAAATGAAATCAGACCTCTATCATAGGTATGGTGAAAGCTGCAGTTTTGCCACTACCAGTTTCAGCACAACCCAATAGATCCCTTCCGCTAAGAGCAATTGGCATGGCCTGTGCCTGGATAGAAGTTGGCCTTGTGTATTCATGATAAGCAATATCCTTCATGATACTCGGGTTCAAACACTGTAAATAAATAAATCCACAGTTTTTCACACATTTGCAATAATTACCATAAACTGAGTAAGAGAAATATAGATCTTATTAATAAAATTAACTACCATATCTGCAAAGGATTCTATTGGTGCAGGTGCAAGCAGAGATTCAGAAGCAACAGTAACATCAAGATTAAGCCGTACTCGGACCTCTTCAATCTGCATTTGAGAAGCACATTATTTGTCAAATTCAGTAACCCAGTAATTGCTTCTGTGCTTAAAACTAATTGAGAAGAGGTAGACATAGAAGCATCGGCAAAGCAATAAACACGTGAATTTGGAAAATAATATAAAGCGAAAAGGTAGATTGTTGAAATTTAAAAGAAATAAGTGGTGCTAAGTGATAACTTTTTTAAAGACAACCTAAAAGAGTTAATCTGGAATTTTTTTTCTTTTTTCTTGGGGGGGGGGGGGGGGGCGGGGGAGTTCTCATCAATGTCGAAAAACATCAATTAATGCTCCCAGATAAACCATAAGATATAACTTAATAACAAACTCATTTTGTATACAAATGGAAATGACAACTTATATCCTCTTTAGCCCAAATTTTCCTCCACCCTTGCAAAAACTTCGGAGCGTGAAGCTTAAGTAGCTCACTCCAAAGCTATACAATACATTGCTCATAGTTCACATCTTTATATTAAAACAAAGCCTTGAACTTTCTGGCGGCTAAAACACCATTAATACCCTCCTCTGTTGTGCCAAGTTCAGAACAATAGAAACAGAAGATAAGTCAATATTTATAAACATAAATGACCATTTTAGATCCTTTCTGTATATTAGAAGTTCCCAAATGCTATTCTCCCTCCAATTGTGAAAGGAAGAAATTTTCATTCCAAGGTTGACAAAAAAAATTCAGATCTTCCTCCTTCGTCTCCCACAAATTGACTAATATTAGTATTAATTCCCATAAGCCATTCTGCTCTCAATGTTTTCCAACATGCCTGATTGCCATTGTTGCACAGCACGTACTATCAGCACATTGCACCTACATCGAAGCCGCTGATACGTGCCACTTGGATTACACTATAATTTTCTCCACTAACCCAATGGATACACTTTTCACCACTCTCCAAATCTTTGAATTACTTATGGAGAGGAAAAGTACTCCTCGATTCAAGAATGTTCACTCTCTTTTTCTGCAGAGATGTTATTCATAAAAAAATTAACTTATCGTTTTATAAAGTTTCACAGCGAAGAGGAGCAAGTGACGGAGGGGGTGACAAGCTTACCAGTGACCACAGAAATGGAACACAGGAAATTAAAACAGCTCTAAAAACCCTAATCACATAAATTTAACGATACACATTCCCCACTAATAACAAAAAAAGAAACCTGCTCGGGCTTCATACGAGAAACGCGTTCAGATGGTTGCCAGTCAGGGAAGACAGCGTCGGGAACAGCGAGAGTCCGAGACGGCGGAGGAGCTCCGAAGCTCCGGCGAGAGGAATTGGAGAAGGTGGAGGGTGAAGAAGGAGTAGGACAGCTGTTAAAGTGAGAATTAGATGAAAAAGCAAGCTTGCTGTGATCGTTGTTGTCTAGGGTTAGAGACGAAATTCTGGCAGCAACAGTAGTGGAGCTCGAACTCCTGAGGGGCGGAGGCACGTACGACATCGTTTTCCCGTCTTCCTTCGCAAGAGATTTTTCTTTCTTACCAGAGTGCACAGCCAGATAGGGTACTGACTCTACTGAGAAGCATAAACGAGAGGTTCGTGCTTTGCTAGCTTGAATGAGCCTCGGGATGATGGTGATAGATAGCCTAGTGTCCTTTTTTGGCCTTTTCTCTTTTTTTTTTGTTCCCCTCTTCTTCCCACTATATGGGCCATATCTGGATTTGATAATGCTGAAGTGGAGGCCAATTAAATTGCCCTTATTACGAATCTGCTCAATTTGTTGTCCAGAAGAGCACAGATAAATAGATATTAAACATGTTCAATAATTAGACGCGTACTCACACACACTTATGTTAATGGTTCGTTTAGTGGACTAATTTGGGCTCTATTCTAAGCCCAATAACTTTCTCGCCGAGCTCGAGTCCGGATTCAAACTTCCGTTCTTCTCCGGAACCAATAAATAAATATATTTTTGAAAATTATATGACTATATTTTTTAAAAAATATAAGTTAAATAAAATAAATATAAATCATTCAAAAATAATTTAAAATTTTAAAAATAAGATATGATATAATAAACTATGTGACTTTTAAAAATTAGTTTTAATTGATTTGTAATATTTTTATTCTTTATAATAAGTTTGCAAGGGTTGACGGTAGATAGTAAGGGAAGACATGGTGTAGAGTTTTTTTTTTTGTACAAAATAAATTGATGTTTTTTAGGATTTCGTACACTCTAGCCTAATTAAGCACATGGGAAGGAGTAAAATGAAAAAAACTCGAGTACTTTTTTTTTTATGGTTCTTAGTCCATGTTTCAATTATTATTCAAGCTATTATTTTGTATTAATTATAATTCATATATTTTTAATTAGTTTTGATTAAGCTCATAAGTCTAATGTTATCTAAATATTTAATGATAGATACTAATATCATCTCATATTCTAATTTAAAATGACAAAAATGATCATATAAACCCTTTAAAATCTATCATTTTTTTTTATTAATGAAAGTACACAAGGTATTTTTTGGTCATTTTGAGATCTAACGTATCACTTTTATAATAAATAATTTGGCATCAACCATTGTAAAATGGGATATTACATAAGGTTTCATCATTAAATATTTAAACGATGTTAAATTCGATAGCATAATTAAAATTAATTGGATTCATATGACTTCTAACTAACACAATAAAATTTAGATTATAATTGAAATATAAGCCAAACTTAACATAAATTATATTTTTGCATTGTAAAATATAATTTAGGTATTGTTTAACATGGTTGTATCAATAAAAAAGTTTGTATAAGAGCTTATGAGTGGACATCAATATCACAATAGATGGCTTGGAATTGGGTTAATTGAGATTGCTGTTGTCTTGGAGGTTTTCACTTTTAATTAATTTCGTGCTCATATTAAAAAAAAAAAAAAGTTGAGGTGGAGCTCATCATATACGCGTGCCATGTTTTGCCATTTTCTTCCTCACCACAACCATATAACATTACACCAAATAATAACTTTTGAAAAGGTATAAACAGACTTTCAACTATACAAAATCACATAAATCAAGTGGATATCAAAAGGGATATAATTAAGTTGGTAGGTCGTAAGTTGACAGCATCTTTTCTTTAATAATTTGAATAGTTTTTAAACAATTGTTTTAAAAATATACTCCTAAAATGCATTAACTTTATATATTTAATGTGAAAAAAGATTTAGATTATCCAAAAGAAAAGATTTAGACATGGGCAAAGCTGAATAACATTACTGAATGTAATGTTAATATAAAAGATAAAACTATTTTCTAATTAAATTTGTTTTTGACAGATCTATATATTTAGTTGTGGTAAATTCAAACATAAATTAACTATTTAGTTTGGAAATATTTACTTTTCAATTAATTTAACCGTTCCAAGATAAAACATTTCAATTTAATTATTGAAATAAATACCCCTTTCCTGTCAATTTAATATTCCAAAAATAAATCATATCAATTTTGTTTCTCAAATAATCTCTTCAACCAAAATAATCTTCAATAAGTAATTGTATGCTTTTAAACACAATGATGGTCTCGTGTTAAAGTAGTTGAAGCCATATGAAAGTTTATATTACTAGTTAAGAACCATACAAAATGTTTATTTTGTGTGGAAACAAATATTTATGGGATTAAATTAAAAAATTTAATATTTTTAAATTATCAAATTGACAAAAAGATAATTTTTTATAAAGCAAATTAAATTTTTTTTTTTTAAACACTAAATTAAGAGGAGTCATGTTTAATTACTACGATATTAATTTATCTATTTACCTTTTAGGAACAATTTTTATATTGATTTATCTAATCGAGGTTTTATATGCAATATTAAAACTTGTTCGGTTAATATTTGGATAAACTAAATTAAAAGTGATATAATGGGGAACAAAATTTATGACTTAAGAACATAATTGTCATAAAATATATAAATGTATATACCAAAATGTAATTTATAATTTGATGAAGGGTAAAATAAAAAAATGCACAAAATTTGAGTAGAAATTGTAATTTGTCAATTACTTATAAGAAGTTTATCAATTATAGCACACGATCAATTCATTCCCCTCTTTTCCATTTAGAGAAATTTTGAGGAAAAACTTAAGGTAAAAGTTATAGTTAGAAAATTAAGATCTCATTAAAATTTCATCATCCGTTAAACGTGATTCTATAAATTTATTAGGTACGTTTTCATTTTTATCTTTCATCATGAGTTAACATGAGTTATGAATTAAAATATAGTTTGAATTTGAGAAACATATTTCTAAAATTTATGTCAATTTCATATTATACGAATTCGTGATTTAAAAACATGTTATTAAAACAATTTGATCGCTAACAACTTAGAAAGGAACATTGGTGCTTAAAAACAATCGGGAGAACATCAACACTCAAGATCATTGTTAGATGGAGGGTGGGGGAAGATTGAAAGCGACTATAATATATTTTATATTTTTTGAGATATTTGACTTAAAATTTGCTCTATATTTGAATATGTAAAATAAATTTTGAATTCGCGGGTTGTCAAAATCGCAAAGTCGATATTAATTCTCACACAGTGAATTTTAAATCACTAATTCATTGAAATCTTATCAACAAACTTTAAAGGCAACCACTTTTTTTAAGTCAGAACGGGATAACAAGTAAGTTTCATGCAATATGATTAACCTCATTATCTCATGATCTATTTATTATTTAATTAAAATGAATTAGTCTATGGACCTAGTCTATCTAAATCTCTCTAGCTCAAAACAAGAGAAATATATATGAAATATTAATGATAATTAAGTAGGGGCTATCCAACTAAAGGATGAGGATTGATTGAAGAGTTGATATGGCAAAGATATAGAGAACGTGGTGGCAAAATAGGGTTAAGATCGGATGCTTGTCACTTAGAATAAGTATCGTGTTTAAATCGTAACTAAAGATTTTAGCAACAATTTGAACCATTGCTAAAACTTTCAGTAACAGTTCAAACTGTTGCTGAAAGTGTTTTAAAAAATAAATTTTTTGCCACAGTTTTAACTGTGCCTCATGCTTGTCCTAGCAGCAAATCCTGTCCTGACAAAATGAAGCGTTGAGAGATGAAAATAAGAGAGAGAGGACTCGTTGGGTAGTGTGATGGGATTGGTGGCCTCACAAATGTGGATAAATGGTGCGTTCATCTTTTTTTTGTGGAGGAGGTGGGTTTGTATTTGGCACGTGAGCTTATAATTTATAAGTTAACTTATAATTTATTTGACTAAATTATGAACTTGTTAAAGTGTTTGGTAAATAAGCTTATTTTAATAGCTTATAACTTATTATAATAAGCTATTTTGAGTAATTTATAACTTATAGATTATGTACTTTTCTTTCTTTTTTACTCTTATTACTTTATAAAAATATCTATGATACCCTTCATATTCATTATACCATTATATATAAATATATATAATATATAAATATAATAAAATATGTAAATATATTATATATATAATAAAATATGTAAATATATTATATATATATAATAAAATATGTAAATATATTATATATATAAAATAAAATATAATAAATATATAAATATATTATATACGTAAAAATACATTATTTATATATAATATATATTTTTTAATAAATTATATATATATATAATAATTTAAATTGATTTAATTAAAAACAAAAATGATATATTTATTTATATTATTTTGGAATTAAAAAATACATATTATTTTATGTCATTTTATATTTTTTAACTACTTCAACAACCACTTTTACCAAACACTTCTAATTTAATAAACTAATTTATAGGCTATTAGCTAGCTTATAACCTAATTTTTCTGAATAGAACCTTACACTTATCTCTTCTATATTTTTATATTAGTTTTGTCTAGTAAAATTAGCTAAAAAATTATAAGTTAAATTTAACTAATACTTTATAGCTAAAAGTTGGAAGTTTATAACATAGCTTATTGAATAGTAGTGTTCAGTAAAAATAGCTATTAAAGTAGTTAAAAAGTGTAAAATGACATTTATTTTTTAATATCAAAATAATATATATATATATATATACATTTGTTTTTAACTAAATTAATTTAAATTATTATATATAAAATTTATTAAAAATATATTTAGATATTTTATTATATTTTATATATGTATAATATATTTTTACATATATAATATATTTATATATATTACATATTTTTATTATATTTATTTATAAGGGTATAATGGTTATTTTTATAAAATAACAAGGGTAAAAAAAGAATAAAAGTACTAAAACTATAAGCTATTAAAATAAGCTCGTTTAACTTATAAACTAGTTAAATAAGTTATAAACTAATTTATTAGTCGCGCCAAACACAGCAATTTAATAACAAATTATAAGTGAAAAATATAAATAAAAAAACTCAATAGCAGTATGGGAACGTTATATATATATATATATAATATTTATTTATTTTATTATTAATAGTTTAATACTAATAATTATGTGTGTGAACTGATATATTAAATATTGTATATGTTTATATATTTTGAGATATATATATATATATATATATTGCTATATTTAATTAGGTATGTTATATGATCTTTATTAATTTTGTGTTCAAGCACATATTTGATATATATTTATTTTTGGTATGGGGTGTTAGTGAAAATATTTTTTATGTATAGATGTTCGACCCTAAATAATAATAGTGATTTGGTATTATTACAAAATGGGTCAATCCATTAGTTGACATATGAGTATGATGGATAAGGTAATATTTCCCTTTGTTATATGAGAAAAACTCATGTTTGTTAGACGAATATGGTTGTTACTTGTATTCCATCAAATAAAAGTGAGAAAGAGTCACTCATATCTTTCTAAAAGGATATACCCATTTGATTTACTGTTATGGTTTACGATGAATTAAGGTACATTCTCATTACTTTTATTTTTGTGTTTTTATTGTTTATCAAAGACCGACAAATAGTAGGATTATAAATTAAATTTTTTCGCATTTGTGTCTGTATGATTTTAGACTGTTTGGCTTGAGTTTAGCAAAAATATTCTTTTATGGTAGACATTAAACTATGGGTTTTGTTGAGAAGAATTTCTGCCATGAATTTTGAAACACTCCATTGTTGAATTTATTGTTGTAAGAACAAAATCAAATTAGTTGGTTCAATAAAAAATTAGTTTGGAATAATTCTTATAATTGGTGAGTGATTAAACCCATAAAAAATTGGTCGAATCGAGTAAGAAATGATACTAAATGAACCAGTTAAACTAATTCAATTAATTTTTTTTTAATCAAGTAATGAAGAAATTAACAGTATATATCAGCCAATTTTAATGGATATGTCAATATCTTATTATTTTATGAATTATATGAATTAATATTATCTTGATTAATAGTATTTCGTTATTATTTGGTCAATTTTTACTGTAAATTTTTTATTGTAAATGTTGTTTTGTATAATTTAACATCAAATTTTATTTTTGATTAAATTTGTAAATTTATATTAATAATCTTTGATTATGTTTATTTAAAATTGATCGATTTTACAATAATTCAACTATTAACTTTTAAATTAGTATTTCTACCAATTCAATGATCGTTGATACTTTTTAGAACATTGATTGAATCATTTTGGAATATGTATGATTATTGCGTATTAAATATGATTTTCTTTTAATAAAAATAAATCAGTGAAAGCTGCAGTCATGTATAAGTTCAAGTTCTCATAACAAATGTAACCAATCGAATAAGATTATCACTATTGGTATATTGATGATATATTTATTTATTTATTGATCAAAATCATTTGAGAATTTTTAGTATATATTTTCTTAAACGAAAAAAAGCATGTAGACCAAAAAAAAAAGAGTTAAATGAGGATAAAAAATCCTTTTCATTCTTGTTTATTTCTCTTTCTTTCTCCTTTTTGAAACTCAAGATAATTCAATTCGGAATGTTGCAGATTTAGATTATCTATTTGATAAGTTAAATATTTGACTCAATTTGAACTATTAATTTTCACAATTAATAGCTCAAATTTTATAATATTATTTTTTATTTTTTTAAAAATATAAAATTTAAATTATTAATTATGAAAACAATCCGTTTTAATTGAAATAGCATTTAACTTGACTTTATAGATAAATAGAGACACTGAATCCGAATGTTTCAAGGCAGAGAGGTGGATTTTCACTAACTTCACACTTCTTGTTAAAATCTCTCTATTTATTTATTGGTGCTGTTGGCTGTTGTTGTTATTATTATGTTATCATTTAATTTAATTTAATAATAATAATTTTGTATTTTAATTTTAAACAAAAGTAATATTAATTTTGACAATATTATCCCTTAGAGTCCAATTTCTTTCGAAATCAAATTCATCCGTTTTTAAGCAACAAAACAATAATTCAAGGAGGGTAGAATTGGGATAGAAGTTAAACATGTAACTTGGAAACAAAAACCTTTCCTTTAATAATTAAAATGATCAAAATTCAATATTAAAATATTGTCATCATAGATTTTAAAATTATCATCTAAATTCTAAAGCAATTAAACCGTAAATATCTGACTTCTAAAAAAACCTACATTTTTTTAATAGAAAATTTCTTTTCAAGACGGGAAGGTTTGTACTAGAGAGTACAGACTTGTTTGGTGAGTTTACTTTCAGTCCACGAATATTATAGAAGGGTGACATACTTTTTATGTATTTGAAAAACTCTCAAAATCAAATTAATAAAAATGTCTAAAGTATACAGAGTCAAAGTGAGAATGTGAGATCCAAAAGCCAAGACGAAGTGTTGGCTTCGGTTTTATCATTAAACAATTAACTTTGAGTATTAAAAAAAAATAAACAACTAACTTTGAAATGCCAAATTACAAAAATAGAAGAATAAAAATAAACATTAGATTGTTTTCGCCGCCACGCCAAAACTATTTTTAGTTGCCTAAACAAATGTGAAAATCATTTTTTTTGGTAAATAATTATTTGATATCCGAACATTATTTTTATGTTATTAATTTGAATTTAAATCGGATAAAATCACAGTGATAAAATTATTTTACTAAATTTTAATATAATTACATTTTTAGATAATTAAATTTAAAATATTTGATTAAATTAAGATAACCTATTTGCACTAAAAGAAATTGGATTTTAACAAAGCGCGAACATAAATTAAATTAAAAAGGCTTCAAGTACGACTTTCGACGTAAAAGCTACTGTATATAGTGCTTGTTTGGTCCAGCGATGAAAGACTGTAAACGTGTGTTTATAGTGTCAAAATCGATTCTTCCTCAAAATTATGTTGTTTGGATGAGCGTTTATGCTAATTTTTAGAATTGATTTGGCCTCAAAATCGATTTTGGTGAGAAGTGAAGATTTTTAGCTTCTATTGAGAATTGATTTTTCCAAATCATCATATCCCTCAACATTTCCAGACTTACCCTCCCCTTCACAGTGGCTCATGGCATCCCTCTGTTTTCGAGAGAAAGAGAGAGAGAGAGAGAGCCGAGCGACATACCATAGTCGTAGTCGTTGCTGCCGTTGCCGTTCATCGCCATCGCCCTTCACAGTTCTTCTTCTCGTGTTTGCATCTGTGTTGGCGTCGTCTCTGTAAACTCAAAATATGTACTGGAAGTGGTAAAAGACCAACCTTGAATATAAAGTTAAAGTGTGAAATATTAAAGGATTCAAAAGTCAAAACCGAGTAATGTGGCCAATGGCGGGTCAATTTTTATTTTATTTTATTTTATTTATTTATTAATTAATAATTAATTAAATTAAGTATAAAAATTTAATATATTAATTTATATATTTGATTTAATTGACTTTTAATTTGAGAATTATATAAATATAATTATACATGATTATTGACTCATTCCCAAATAAATAATTTATTTGTTTCTTAAATTTTGCTTGTTAATCTTATTTTGCTTAACTCCAAGAATTTGTTGATCTTGTTTTACTTAACTCTAAGAGTAATTTTTAAATAATTATTAAAAAATAATTAAATCAAATTTGTTAATAAAATAAATAAATTCATTTCATTACAATATTTATAATTCAAAATATTAGTACTAATAGTCAAATGAAATAAAATAATGTAATATTCATACCCTTTGTAATACCCGTTAATTTCAGAATATAATTCGATTAATAGTATTTTAGAATTCTACAACGTTACTTTAGTTATTTATTTTGGTCATTTTTAATTTTCATATTTAATTGTTCTCTTTGAATATTATTTATGAAAATTGAGTTAAATGACTGGACTAAATATTTGCACAATGAGGGATATATTCTAAGAATGGTGAAATTCATGGAAAAGTGGTTTCAGAATGGTCAATTAATCCATTTATTGTAAATTGACTGGATGGGTTTGGATGTTGGGTTATGGATACCCATGGGTTATTGAATAACCCATTAGAAATATTTAATATAAAGTTTCAATAGTACCACTTATTTTTCACTCAGCCGAAGGAAGCAGAAAAGCATTTCTCTCTCAGTTCTTCATTTTCTTCTCAAATCCTTTCCTTGATCTTCAGAATTTCGATTATCTGTTCGGTTCAAAAGCTTTGTAATGATCAAAGGTAAGCTTTAATCTCGTTATTTTCCTTAAATCTAAGTTTATATGGAAGATTAGATAAGGTTTTGTTCTTGAAGATTTTGATGATAATTCGTGAATCTCAGTTGTTTTAGAAGTTATATTTGAGTTATAATCGATTAAAAGAGTTGAAATTCTGGTTTTGAATCAAGAAAGGAAAGGATGAATTTGTTAGAAATTTCTGCAAAAACTTCTGCAAAAAAACGGGTTACTGTAGCGACCAGAAATTTCGAAATAAAATCTGGAAAATTTTCTTCGGGTTACTGTAGCAGTACTGTAGTGTCGGCAGTCAACGGCACTGTAGCAGTCAACGTTACTGTAGCGAACCGACACTATAGCAAACAGTTACTGTAGCAAACAGTACTGTAGCAACACGTTACTTTAGCAGTCAGAAAATTTTACGTATTTTCGTGATTTTGTTTCCTTTCTTATGATTGCTTGTAATATATTTTACTAGGAAATTTTCCTACACAAATTCTAGTGTGGAACAAGGTAAACTTGGACAAACATCAAGGTGAGTGAATAACCTTGCTCAGCTAATTTGATATTACTAGTCAAAGTACAATATAAGTCCCATTTACAATATTATTTGGATAATAAGCAATTAATTTTTCATATGGGAGTATATGATGATCAGTAGAAATAAGAGTATGAAGAAATTATTTATTTCATGACAATTGTACTATGTGATGAATTCTCACTATTTTATTAATAAGTAAAGATCTACGGGATCTAATACACGAGTGTGAAAGGGTTAAAGTCCCATACTACTCGATGTATATCTAAGAAATCTTATACACGAGTTTGAAAGGGTTAAAGTCCCATACTACTCAGTGCATATCTATGAAACCTATACACGAGTTGAAAGGGTTAAAGTCTCATACTACTCGGCGTATACCTATGAGATCTTATTCACGAGTTTGAAAGGGTTAGAGTCCCATACTACTCGGTGTATATCTATGAAATCTTATTCATGAGTTTGAAAGGGTTAGAGTCCCATACTACTCGATGTATAAGACAATTAATTATATGAGTAAATGTGGTATTTGTACTTTTGATATTTTATATAGTACAGTTATTTACTTACTGAGTTTTTAAATAAACTCACACTCCCTATGATTATTTTTTTCAGATACAGAAAATAAAAAACAAGAGTATCCGTTTGAAGATTAGAAGCCCCTTGGGATTATTCTCTATTTCTGTCTGGTGGGATACCAGTACTTATTAATGTGGACCCTATAAACGCTCTGTACTTTCTATAGGTCTCCTAGGCATGCGATGAGATAGAAATATCAGACTATGTATGTCTATATTTGCTTATCAGATGAATATAATTCTGTAGTGTGGAATGAATGATTAAGGTTGAATGTAAAACCTTACAGAATATATGTATATAACGTATGTTTGAGAATTATATCAAATGAGTAGTATCTTTTCACATGCTCAATTTTTGGGATGTGACACCCTTTCTCGTAATTATACATTCAAAAGTATTTCTGCTAACTAATATCCAAACAAAATTTATTTTCCAAAATCTCTTTTCTAATAACAGTTTCCAAACATAAATACGTTCATGCAAAATCAATTCTGTTCAAAATCAATTCTGAAAATCAATTTTGCTCAAATCTAAGTTTACCCAACGAATTTCGAAACACACACATACTTGGACCTATTTTCAGCGTTTGTGTGGTGTCCCTCGAGTTTATTTATTTATTTTTTTAAATACATTAATTTTATACTACTTAAGTTATGAGTGGGATGATCTGTGTTATGTATTTATAATTAAGACCTTAAGTGATATTAGCATTTCAAAGATATCGATTTATAAATATTAAATAATATTGAAAAGAACACAAATAATATAATTTTTCGTGAATTTAATATTATTTTATAAAAAATTGATCATATTAATTAGACTTACTAATATTTTTCGCCCTTCATATCACTTAAGTGGCAATTTATTTAACTATACTTTTTTTTCAGTAAAAATAAGATATATTTATTATTTTAATTTTAATGAAGTATTTCATTATCTAATATTTTAATATAAGAGTTTAATCATTAAAAAAATATAATAAGTATTTAATTAAAAAAATTTCTAATAAAAAAATTGATATCCTTTGCAATATTTTTAAAAATGATAATTTTTTATTTATTAGGAAAATTAATCTATTAATTAGTTAACTACTTGTTTATTGAATATATTTTTAACGCTATAGTCTCTTTTGTCTTTTTTAAAACTTCATAATTATATTTATTTAATTATCAATTTATATAGAATTTAAATATTCATTAAATAAAAAAAATAAAATATTCAAACCTTAAAATCGAAATAGAAACCAAACCTTTAAACTCTAAAAAAAAAAAAAAGAGGTTCGCCATGTCAACAATAAAGTTAAACATTAATAATAACTAGTTTAAAAAAATTGACTAATCACTCAGTTGTGACTTATAGCACAAGACAATATAGTATACATACATATTATCAATGTTAACAATAAATATAAATTGATAATAATGATTCTCTCTCTATATTTAGTACTAGGAAAACGGGCCGGGCGGCCCGGCCCGTAACGGGCTAGGCTAAAAAACTGGTCGGATCGGGTAGGCCCGTTTTTTGGACGGGCTTGGATTCTTATATCCAAGCCCGCCCATGTTAGCCCGCGGGCCAAACGGGCCGGCCTGCGGGCTAAGCTTTTTTTTTTTTTTAATTTTTAATAATATAATATAAAATTAATTTAGTTAATATTTTTGGGTAAAAATAAAAAATATATTAAGTAAAAAAAATAAGTTAATATATTTTAAAATTGTATGTTTTCTAGAATTTTAGAATTTCTCCATTCCAAAATTGTATGTTAACTTATCCAAATCAATTATTTAGGATAAATTCCAAAATGAATTGATGAGTTAAACAATTTAAACAAAAAAAATAAGTTAAGAATGGATGGATAAATTCTAAAATTGTAGAATAAATAAAAAATTTTAGGATAAATTCCAAAATTGTATAATATGAAACTATGAATTTATTGCAATTTTTTTTTTATAAAATACGGGCCGGCCCATGGGGCCCGCTGGCCCCGCCCGTTTAGACCCGTTTTTAAACGGGCCAATTTTCCAATCTCCAAGCCTGCCCATATGCCGACGGGCCGGTCTTGGCTCGCGGGCCAAAACCCGTTTTACCAGTGTTAATTCTATATATTAGATTAATTTAAAAAAATGATAAAAATAATAATTATTTAACTTCTTCTATGTTTTTAATAAATCCATAAGTACCTAATATTATTTATTTATTTACTTCACATTGTATGCAGAACCAATGCTACGTTTCGGTGTATGTGCCTATTTGTTGAGTATTCACGTAACTAAATTATCTATTATGGTTATGTTTGGTTGCACGTTCAAGGGAGAAAAAAGCTCGTTCAAATTCTAAAATTGAGTTTGCAGGATAACTAACCATGTTTGGTTTCATGTTTGATAAAAAAAATAAAAATCCAACGCACGTTTAAATTCAAATAAAGGTTTGAGCTGAAGTTATTCATACTTTTAATTTTCAATTATGCGTTGATTTCTTTCTTTTTCATTTTTGCCTGTAGAAAAATCCAAGCATTGTTTTACTACTCAAAAACATAGGAAGCCGAGAGCAACATCGTGGGAACTGGAGAGAATTTGCAAAGTTCCTTTCTAACCCAAACCAACAAGTAATCTTTATCGTTCTCCTATTTGTCTCTTCTCAGTGGAAGTTTTGTCTCTTCTCTGTGAGAATTTTTGTCTTCTCACTGTAGAAATTATCGTCTCTTCATTTTTGTTTTTAGATATGTGTTCAGATCTGGTCTATTTGTTAGTTTTTGTTTAATATTTTTTGGATTGATATTATTTGAGGTTTAATCATTTAAGAAAGCTTCAGATTTGTCTGTATTTTTTGATAAATCGAAACTCATTATTAGTCAACATGTGTAAACACCTATCGATTTGATCCGATGATGGATAGATGAAACGACTTTATAAGTTCAAACAGTATATCTTGGTTTACCTTTTATAGTTGGTAATTCATTATATGCTTTTTCTCTATATCCATTGACAAGTTTCAGAGTTCTTTTGAGGAATTGTCTTCTTTTTCGTTTTTTTGTTTCAGTTTTTAGAGGTCCTTGTTACATATTGCCAATACAGTTATCTATTTTTTTAATATATATGATCTGGGCCTTATTAGCCATTATCCAAAAAAGAAGAAGAAGTAATCTTGGGCAACTTTGGTGCTGTTCAAGGGAACTTTTCAGCAAAGGAATTTGGAGTTTCTAGCATCCTTTACAACATCAAGAGAGTAGCAAGTATAGTGCATAAATTTCAAGGAGAAAAAGTGAGCTTGAAGTTTTTGGTGAGCCTTGAACCTTTTATTTTTTAGATTTTCATGTGCTTAGGAGATGATCAAATAGGGTTTAGAGGTCCCTGGATCAGTTTAGGAAAGCCTTGAAGCAAGAAGAATGGAAAAACATGGAATTTAAAAGTCTGCATGCATGCCAGGGACTAAAGTAAATAAAATCGGAGACTGTTGGTGTAATACCCGTTAATTTTGGAATATAATTCGCCTAAGAGTATTTTATAATTTTACAACGTTACTTTAGTTATTTATTTTGGTCATTTTTAATTTTCATATTTAATTGTTCTCTTTGAATATTATTTATAAAAGTTGAGTTAAATGACTGGACTAAATATTTGCACCATGTGAGATATATTCTAAGAATGGTGAAATTCATGGAAAAGTGGTTTAAGAATGGTCAATTAGTCCATTTATTGTAATTGAATGGATGAGTTTGGATGTTGGGTTATGGATACCCATGGGTTATTCAATAACCCATTAGAAATATTTAATATAAAGTTTCAATAGTACCCTCTCATTTTCACGCAGAAGGAAAAAAACTGAGAAGTGAACAGTGAATTTGTTTTCTCTCGTTTCTTCATCCTTTTCTCAAATCTTTTCCTTGATCTTCAAAGTTTTGATTATTTGTTCGGTTCAAAAGCCTTGTAAGGATCAAAGGTAAGCTTTAATCTCATTATTTTCATTCAATTTCAGTTTATATGGAAGATTAGAGGAGGTTTTGTTCTTGAAGATTTTGATGATAATTCATGAATCTCAGTTGTTTTAGAAGTTATATTTGAGTTATAATCGGTTAAAAGAGTTGAAATTCTGGTTTTGAAACAAAAAAGGAAAGGATGAATTTTGTTAGAAATTTCTGCAAAAACTTCTACAAAAACTCGAGTTACTGTAGCGACCAGAAATTTCGGGAAAATGTGGAAATTTTTCTTCGAGTTACTGTAGCAGTTACTGTAGTGTCGACAGTCAACGGTACTGTAGCAGTCAACGTCACTGTAGCGAACCGTCACTGTAGCAAACCGCTACTGTAGCAATCAGAAAATTTTGCTTATTTTCGTGATTTTGTTTCCTTTCTTATGTTTCCTTGTAACATATTTTACTAGGAAATTTTTCTACACAAATTCTAGTGTAGAACAAGGTAAACTTGGACAAACATCAAGGTGAGTGAATAACCTTGTTAAGCTAATTTGATATTACTAGTCAAAGTACAATATAAGTCCCATTTACAATATTATTGGATATTAATCAACCAATTTTTCATATAACAGTATATAATGATTGGTATATTTTTTACAAAAATTCAAAGGAATAAGAGTATGTAGAAATTATTTTATTTCATGGCAATTGTACTATGTGATAAATTCTCACTATCTTATTAATGAGTAAATATCTACGGGATCTGATACATGAGTTTGAAAGGGTTATGTGATATCCCAAATTTAATTACCTTAGGAAATGAAGCTAAATAAATAAATGAGCAAGTAAATAAGGATAAAATAATTATTAAGAAATTTTTGAGAGATATAAATAGAATTTTATCCATTGAGTAGGGACATATTTGTATAGAATAAAAAGATTTGAGGGTTTTTATCATTTTTAACCAAAAGAAAAAATGAGATAGTGATGTGTGTGAGGTGTGCGGTTTGAAAGAAAAGAAAGGAAAGAGAGAAAAGAAAGAAAAGAAAAAAAAAAGAAGAAGAAGAGACATGTGACAAAAGAATAATTAATATATATATATATATATATATATATATGATTGTGGTGTGAGTCACGGTGGGGTGGAAGGGAAGAAAGAGAGGAGAAGATGATGGAGAGGAAGATAAAGAGACAAAAAAAAAAGAGAAAGTGATGTTTGATTTGAGGCTGGAATAGTGAAAAAAAAATATTAAAAAATATATGTATATATGTGTGTGTTATGTGAGTTGGGAAAGGAAGAACGAAAGAGAAGAAAAAAAAAAGAAAGAGAGTAGAGTAGAGAAAAGAGAGAGAGAGAGAGGAAGAGGCGAAAATTTGAAGAAGAGAGAGGATTAAGAAACACAAAGCAACGGAATTTAAGAGGTTGAGAATCAGATCAAGTAGTTAGTCTTCCATAAAAGTATGATTATTTATGATTTATGATATCTGTGTTCAAAATCAATTTTTACAAGAATTTTATTTATAATTCTTGTTTTACATAGTGAATAAGAGAAATTTAATTATTGTGTGATGTTATGCTTTTATGGCTGAAATGATCTCCTCATATGTTTACATGTTTTTAAGAAAGTGACTAGCTAATGGGATATGTTATATCTCACTTTTAGAAAATTGATCATTTCAGGAAAAAGAGCAAAAGGGAAGGCTTTGATGATATTAATGATGATCTTGAAGTGTGGAAATATATTTTATGCTAGTTTATGATTCAAATATGTTATATAATAACAAATATTATGTAAATTATTTTTGTATGTTTTCAAGCTCAGATATAATTAATGAGAATCTTGTAAATTTTCTGCAAGGTTACTATTTACATGAATAGTAAAATTCGTCAATAGTGAAATCTATAATTATTTGAAAGAAAATTATTCAGAAAATTATACCAGTGAACCGATTTAGAGAAAAATTATTATTTTTTTTAAAGAAAAAAAAATTGGGGTGTTACAAAATGGTATCAGAGGAAAAGATCTTGCCATCTTATGGAAAGGAAAATATTTACATGCAATTGTTTGATTTGTTAAAAGTATTATTTTTATGATATTTGTGTTTGAGTTGCTGTAAATGTTTGTTATGATTACGTGAGATTTAGAAGAGTATTTGAGTGAAAAAAAAAGTCATATAGAGAATTGATTAAATATGAATAAAGGCATACCAGGTAAAAAAAAGGTATCTTTTGATGAATAAAGAAAATAATGGAGTCTTATTTGTAATGTATATGTGGCCAATATATTTTACATGTAAGAAATCATTATAGCCTAAATTCATAAAAAGAAAAGGTATGCCGAAGTTGAATTAGAATTTACTTTGAGTGTGATAATTTAGAAAAAAAAAATATTAGAGATATTTATCTCTATAAAATTAAGTATCTAGTGAAGTGTACATTGAATTATAGATAAAGCTTATATTTCCTATGATCATATGAATTATCCATGTGTTTGTTTTCTCTCTAAAAGTATTCTTGAAGATGGAATTCTACAAAAATGATATGGAATTTTTATTCCATGCCATATTAATGATTAGAAATGTTATTAGTATAAACATATCTATGTTTATGTAATAACTCTTAATTCTGTAGAAGAATTTGAGTTAGAAGAAAGTATGTATGATTATGATACAAGTGAAGATATGTTTCATAATAGAAATTAAATTCTATAAGAAAAAGAAAAAAAAAAGATTGCTTTAGATGCTTTTGTGATCCATTTTCCATTATCTTACACATTTTCAAGGATGGTTCAAGGTAAAATTGGGCAAAAGTCAAGGTAAGTGAATAACCTTGCTAAGCTAGTTTGATGTTATTAGTCAAAGTACAGTATAAGTCTCATTTACAATATTATTTGGATATTAAGCAATTAATCTTTCAGATGACAGTATATGATGATTGGTATATTTTTAGAAATTCAAAAGGAATAAGAGTATGTATAAATTAATTTATTTCATGGTAATTGTACTGTAATAAACTTTCACTTGTTTATTGATGAGCAAAAATCTATGAGATTTAATACATGAGTTTGAAAGGGGTTAGAGTCCCATAGTACTCAGTGTATGACTATGAAAACTTGAAAAGATCTACGAGATCTAATACATGAGTTTGAAAGCGTTAGAGTCCCATACTACTAAGTGTATAACTATGAAAACCTATGCACAAAGAGTTTGAGGGTTAAATTCCCAGGTCACTCGGTGCAAGTATCTACTGCATATAATGCAAAGTGATTGAGGGATTGATCACCCAAGAAATCATACGCAAATCTATAGTACAAATGCAAAGTGATTGAGGGTTTGATCACCCAAGAAATCATACGCAAATCTATAGTACAAATGCAAAGTGATTGAGGGTTCGATCACCCAAGAAATCATACGCAAAGCAAACAAATATAATACTACAGTTATGTAAAATGAATTATAGATTGATTATGTTAATAAGTGTGATGTTTGTATTTGGAATATTTTCATGCACGTTGTGGTTGCAATTTTTATATGTGTATATATGCGTTAGTTTGAATTTTGGGGACAAAATTCATTTAAGGGGGGAAGAATGTGATATCCCAAATTTAATTACCTTAGGAAATGAATCTAAATAAATAAATGAGCAAGTAAATAAGGATAAAATAGTTATTAAGAAATTTTTGAGAGATATAAATAGAATTTTATCCATTGAGTAGAGACCTATTTGTATAGAATAAAAAGATTTGAGGGTTTTTATCATTTTCAACCAAAAGAAAAAATGAGATAGTGATGTGTGTGAGGTGTGCGGTTTGAAAGAAAAGAAAGGAAAGAGAGAAAAGAAAGAAAAGAAAAAAGAAGAAGAAGAGACATGTGACAAAAGAATAATTAATTAATATATATATATATATATATATTAATATATATATATATATATATGATTGTGGTGTGAGTCACGGTGGGGTGGAAGGGAAGAAAGAGAGGAGAAGATGATGGAGAGGAAGATAAAGAGACAAAAAAAAAAGTGATGTTTGATTTGAGGTTTGAATAGTGGAAAAAAAATATTAAAAAATATATGTATATATGTGTGTGTTATGTGAGTTGGGAAAGGAAGAACGAAAGAGAAGAAAAAAAAAAGAAAGAGAGTAGAGTAGAGAAAAGAGAGAGAGAGAGAGGAAGAGGCGAAAATTTGAAGAAGAGAGAGGATTAAGAAACACAGAGCAAAGGAATTTAAGAGGTTGAGAATCAGATCAGATAGTTAGTCTTTCATAAAAGTATGATTATTTATTATTTATGATATCTGTGTTCAAAATCAATTTTTACAAGAATTTTATTTATAATTCTTGTTTTACATAGTGAATAAGAGAAATTTAATTATTGTGTGATGTTATGCTTTTATGGCTGAAATGATCTCCTCATATGTTTACATGTTTTTAAGAAAGTGACTAGCTAATGGGATATGTTATATCTCACTTTTAGAAAATTGATCATTTCAGAAAAAAAAGCAAAAGGGAAGGCTTTGATGATATTAATGATGATCTTGAAGTGTGGAAATATATTTTATGCTAGTTTATGATTCAAATATGTTATATAATAACAAATATTATGTAAATTATTTTTGTATGTTTTCAAGCTCAGATATAATTAATGAGAATCTTGTAAATTTTCTGCAAGGTTACTATTCATATGAATAGTAAAATTCGTCAATAGTGAAATCTATAATTATTTGAAAGAAAATTATTCAGAAAATTATACCAGTGAACCGATTTAGAGAAAAATTATTATTTTTTTTAAAGAAAAAAAAATCGGGGTGTTACAGGTTAAAGTCCCATACTACTCAGTGCATAACGATGAAAAACTATACACGAGTTTGAAAGGGTTAGAGTCTCATACTACTCGCTGTATATCTATGAGAACTTATTCACGAGTTTGAAAGGCTTAGAGTCCCATACTACTCGGTGTATATCTATGAGAACTTATTCACGAGTTTGAAAGGGTTAGAGTCCCATACTACTCGGTGTATATGTATGAGAACTTATTCACGAGTTTGAAAGGGTTAGAGTCCCATACTACTCGGTGTATATCTATGAAATCTTATTCATGAGTTTGAAAGGGTTAGAGTCCCATACTACTCGATGTACAAGACAATTAATTATATGAGTAAATGTGGTATTTGTACTTTTGATATTTTATAAAGTACAGTTATTTACTTACTGAGTTTTTAAATAAACTCACACTCCCTATGATTATTTTTTTCAGATACAGAAAACAAAGAAGAAGAATATACGTTTGAACATTAGAAGCCCCTTGTAGTTATTATCTGTTTCTGTCTGGTGGGATACCAGTACAGTATTTATTAATGTGAATACTAGGAACGCTCTGTACTTACTATAGGTCTCCTAGGTTTGCGATGAGATAGAAATATCAGACTATGTATGTCTATATTTGCTTATCAGATGAATATAATTCTGTAGTGTGGAATGAATGATTAAGGTTGAATGTAAAACCTTACAGAATATATGTAAATAACGTATGTTTGAGAATTTTATCAAATGAGTAGTATCTTTTTACATGTTCAATTTTTGGGATGTGACAGTAGGAGTAGCTATAATTTTGGAACAAGATATATTTTTGACCTATGGACTTAGGTGAAACTAAATGTGGTCTTGGATCATGAAAAATGTAAGGGAAAATTTATTACCGAGGACCTAAGTGAATAAAATGAGAAGTTAGAGGAAGAGAGTAAAATTTCTAAAAATATCCAGTATTAGTATAGATGGGGTCTTAATCAGAATTTGATGGAATTTACCAAATTTTGTTAGGGACAAAAGTGAATAAATTGAAAAGTTTATAGGAGTTATTTTAACAAATAACAAAATAAATTCTCAACCTAGGGACCTAACTGAAGAGTCTATATCAAGTAAAAGATAAAAGATAGTTCACATTGTTTAAAACTTAATTATAATGGGCACTTAGTTCATTTTAATTATAATGGATACTTGTCTCATTTTGTTTAAAACTTAGTTACCTATTAAAAATTAGTCAATAATTCATTTTGTAATTAGTCAATTTTTAATTACCTTTTTTTTATTAAACTTGTTATGAGAAATTAAATAAAGATAAATAAAATAAAATAATATAATACTCATACTATTTATGATAATTACACATTCAAAAATATTTGTATTAACAAATATTCAAACGAAATTTATTTTATAAAATCACTTTTTCAATAACAGTTTCCAAACAAAAATCATGTTTATGCAAAATCAACTTTACTTAAAATTAATTATATTCAAACTTAAATTTACCTAACGAATTTCCAAACACACACTATATATTATTTATTTCCTGTTAAAATTGATTATATCCAAGTCACTTTAAGACATATATATATATATATATATATATATAGGTATAAACAAGTTTTCAAAAATTAGACTGGTCATTGAATTGATAAAAAATAAAAATACTAGTTTAAAGACTAATGGTTAGACCGTACAGTCGAATCACGGTCAAACAGATAATAATTTAAAAATATTTAAAAATAAAATATATAATTAAAAATATTAAAACACTATACATAATTATATATTATAAAAATAAATATGTAAATTTAATTAAAAATAAAATTTAATATTTAATTACACAAAAATTTTGACAAAATAACATTTTTAATACAAAATTTACAATAAAAAATTATAAATCATCATATAATTTATTTTTAAACCAATCTAACTATAAAATCAGTTAATTTGACCAATTTTACTCATTCAAAATTAATTTAACTAATTTTACACGGTTCATTTTCTAACCAATTTTATAATTTTTTCGTATCAAATCTATGACCAGTTAAACTGGCCACCGGCCAGATCAGTTCTAATATCTATGTGTATAAATATAAATATAATATAATAAGACTCTACCTAAGTTACGGCATTTACTTTTTCGTACTTGTTGGACTTGGTAATGGCACAGGAAGTCTACAATGTAGCACGCTCATTATAATCATAGAAATCCTGAGCCAACGAGACTTCGCGGTATTGTTACTTTTTTAATTCTACAGTTTCATTTGACCATAATGTGCAAGTGAAGCTTTTTTAGCTATTAAATATGTCATTATTATTTCACCAAAAAAAAGTCTTTATTATAATAAAAATTTTAGATATAAAAACAAAAGTCATTGTCCAAATTGATTTTGTCAATGTTGTGTATGTATTTGATTAATAAAGTTGATACAACTATTTACTGGTTTCAGGTACTCATTAATACTGTCACGACCCGTTTTCTGGGCACATGACCGGCACAATGATGAATATCCCATCACTGTAAGCCTTTCGATAAATTCTACCCATGAGTTTAGTCATTATCAAAATAACCATTCCTGAAGAAAATATATCAAATTTTCTTATTTGAAATTCATAGAGATGATTTGCACATAATAATAGATTCTAAAATATATTATTATGCTGACATACAAACCAAATGCCAAACCCCTAATCTAGATGTCCTAGATGATTACAGAGCAACATAATCTACAACAATAGAGGGGCCTACCCGATAGCGGAAGGGTCCAAAGTGATTTACTCTTCTAGCGAATATTCTTCACTGGCAACCTGATCTGAACAAAAAGGTTGTACAAACAATGTGAGCTTTTAAACTCAGTGAGCAAATCGACCTCGCAATTAACAACATATTTAAGATCAAACCAAATCACATTTCAAACAATTCAAACAATTCATACAATTCTAAATCAAGTTCCCAGACATTTTTCGGGTCCCGTCCACAATAAGTGGTCATTGCCCCACGGCCCCTGCCGTATCCTCCCTTATTTCACCCCTGTCCTCAAAGGGACAAATCTGTAGTCTAACCTTATTTCACCCCGTCCTTAAAAGGACTAATATCATATTCAATATCACGTGGCTATAGTGATTTCATTCCACCCTTATTTCATCCTATGGGATCCCATAAACTTTATTTCCGTTTCTATCAAGATCAAACACAACCACATTACACAATCATAGGCAACCATATGCATCTCATTTCAGGAAAAGTTCACAACAGAATCATATTTACACATTTCAATGTATAACATGAATGCATGAATTTCATGTCACATATATGTATAGAGTATACTTTTAATATATACATTAAATAAGCAAACAAGGTAAGGTAGGATCTCTCACCTCGATTCCATACGAGTATCACTTCTCTAAGTCTTTACGGACAAGAGTACACAAATAAATTTCAGTATACCGCTACAGAGATTTTCATGAAAGATTAGAGAAAACAAGTTAGGATTGTTTTCATACATACGATTACTGTTCATATATACGATTACTGTTCATATATACGGTCACTATTCATATATACGGTCACTGTTCATACGTATGGATACTATTTATACATACAGATAATATTCGTACATACGGTCACTATTCATACGTATGAATACTATTTTTACGTACGGATACTATTTATATGTACGGTTACTATTTATACGTACAGTCACTATTCATACGTACGATCACTATTCATACCAGAAATAGAGAATACAATCTGTAAAAGAGTACACCAGGTAAGTTCCCAGGAAAGAGTGGAGGGTCACACTGGACACACTTAAAAACCAGGTCTTTCCTTAGCCAGAACTTTCCTAGACATGTATTCTTCACAGTTTACATTCTATTTCGGTAATCAGATAATCAAAATAACATATAAACAGCTAAGGACAGTTTTTCTGATGTGGAAGATCAGCCAAGGCCGCAACCACAGAGCATACTTAAGAAAATAACTTCTAAAATTTGAAAGATATAGAAAGGGCATAATATCCTTACCTAAGCTGAAAAGGAAAGGCCCAAAATCTCAGAGGCCTAGCATTTGAGTAAGAAAAACTTAAGGAGAGAAGAAGAGAAGTTGAAGGTGTGAGTTTAGAAGTGAAATGGAAGAGCCTATTTATAAGAAAAGTCAACGGTACTATTTATTACTATGCACTAATAAAATATTCAATTTACTATTTATGAAAATGACATTTCTAATAAAATAATCCACGTTAATCATTTACGGTTACTGTGCAAATTTCGGAAAAGTCACAGGCGGCTTACTATTGAAAAACTTAAGGGGAAAACTATCATTTCACCTTAAACCTTTAAGTTTCTTTTCAATTCAGTCCTTTCACTTTAGTCCCTGAGGGTATTTTTACACATAAAACGTCATTTTCTCCCACGAACTTCTTTCTAGTTTTCTCTTATGACCAAACCACATCTAGTACTTGACATTTCGATTGTATAAATGAACAGTACCATATACATAAATAGTATTATACGGGTAAATAGTACCGTATACTGAAATAGTAACAGTAGTTTGTAAACAAATATTTATATTTTATTTTTCATGGGTATTACATTATCACCCCCTTAAGAGAATTCGGTCCCCCGAATTCAAAACTCATCTCAAGACTGAAATAAGTGTGATTACTTCGTCCATATTTCATCCTTTGCATCTCTTTCTTCCAAAACCTCATCACTCCCTTGGTGAGATTTACAAGAACATTATACCATTGACTGTGAACTCTAAACCGCATTATCAATAATTTTCATAGGAATTTTTCCTTTTCTAAACAGCAAGTAATCTCTTCTTCATCAGTTTGATATTCTCCACAATCTTTTGTACCATAAAGTGTCTCATCCTCATAACCTTTACCAAACTCAAACCACCTAATCAGAGACGAACTCTGTCTCTATGTAAAACCTCAAATAGGTGTCTTCTCAACAGTGGCACGTGGTCTTTCCAGTTTATACTGAATATCAGAACACAAGCTACCATACACATAACTTATAACTTTTACGAATACAAGTACCCTACCCGAAGGCATCATTTTGGTCATAGGTAATACTCTTGCCCGAAGGCGATCCTTCTACCTTAAGGCGACACTCTCAGCTGATGGCGTCATATAAAAGGAAAAATCACGTAAAATTATTACATAATTCTCTAGGAAGAACAATCCCAGAAAATGAGTTAAGTAAATAACATACTCCTCATGCATAATTATAAAATAAATATATATAGAAATTCCTTTCACTTCAATGACTCATATAGAGTCGTATCCCTTCAATGCTTAGGGCAAACCCATAGTTCTTTATATATAGGTTCATAAAATACTTATTCAGCATTCCTCCATAGCTCAGAAGTGCAATGAAATATCATTTTAGTAACTCTGCTCAGTCAAAAAGATATTACTATACTATGCTTTAGAATCAAGTATGAAATATAACAAGTCCAATATCTTCTCATTCCTCAAGTTCTTTCAGTAAAATGAATCACTTCAACAAAGAAGATCTAGATACTAACTTAAATTTTATTTCTAGTACATAGATAATTTTAATACGTGAAGCTTACACCAAATGTAGCTTTAGGTACAAACAAAAGAAAAATAAATTAAGGACGAGGAGGCTTTTGAAATGTAAAAGGTGCTCCAGGTCTAGAAGAGGAAGGTGCTTCAGACCTTAAGGAGGAAGCTAATCGTTGTAGCTTAGAAAGGGTTTCTGGAGGAAGCGCCTGAGAAATTTGGCGAAGAGCAGAAGTTACTCCGTTCATACAGTCAATACACCTTGCTTGTTGGTCATGAAAATTTTGAGTTGCAAACATTGAATGTCTATCAACTCGATTAGCTAGTTCCCCGAAACGACGGTTTATCAGTTTCTCTTGGTTTTCAAAGAGACGATTTATTAGTCGCTTCTGGTCCTCTGTCTTATATTCCAGGCTCTCTATCTTATGCTCCAGGTTTTCGATCTTACGCTCTAGGAACGCAAGCTTATTTTCTGAGGATGTTGCAGTGCTGTCCTCCTCCAACTCTATTACATCCCTCTTTCTCTTCTTTAGTTCTGGTGACCTGTCTACAGGTCTCTTCCCTTTGTTGTCTCCAAGACTTAGATTTAAATCAAGCTCTACGTTGCCAGTCTCAAAATTCAAGTTGAAAGACTTATTATCGGCCATTGCTCTAGGGATCTCAGAAATAACTTCGAATGAGAAAGGAATGGAGATTGAGAAATAGGTATGTAATGAAAGAAGTAGGTTTGCTTGGTGCGATGAGTAGGGTAACGGGCATACAAGATTTATAGACAACCCGAAGCCCCTGGAGCTAAAGCCACCACAACCTATACGCCGCTCGCTATAAGGTTTACAGATCACATATGTCGCAATGCCAGCAATTAATGTCGGACATGCAGATAAATAGTAAATGCAATTAACATAAGTCAAAGATTTCCTCAAAAAATTTTCGGCTAATCTTGACCTTTCTCAAACTTTTGACTAACTACGCTCTTCAGTCTGAGATTTTCTCCCTCTAACTTGTTTTATCCTGTAATCCCATATCACGATGTCCCTCTATGATCGGGTAGTCTCATATTAGCCTTATCTTATATTCTAATCGGTGTCTTTACTCTAGACTTACACATAATATATATGTAAATATATATATTTAAAAACAAAGTTAACTGCTTACGGTCGCATGCATTAAGCATTATCATGATGTAAGGAAATCACTGCCTTTCATTTGCCCACGAGAGCATTATATGTAAGTATGTGTAACCATGAAGATATATCATCATCTACACATTTCATTCTATCCAAGTCATTTTGATTTCACATCTCTATGAGTATATGTAGGATCATCACATATTCTCCTTGATCGTAGCCTTCACTCATTATGCATGAATAACATACATACATGTAATTACAACATGATTCAATCAATTATGTATATTATACTCAACTGAAGGCTCTTAAGAATAACACAATAAAACGGAGAAATGTATTTCAGTTCATCATAAAAGCATCCAAGGCAATCTTTGATGGTCATGTTATCAACTTCTTTGAATTTCGGAAAATGCCAACGGGAGAAATGGGAAAACCGAGTAAAATCGGCCGCAAATCCACCGAATACTGACTTTCGTGGTTTTGGCATTAATGCGACGCATTGTTGGTGTGCACGCCTACCCTAGACTTCTGGCTTCCAGCTTGCAGAAATCCATAGGTTGATCGTGTAGGGGTGCGGTGAAAAGATATCTTCTTTGTCTCTTAGTCCAAATTTTTTTCTATAAAAACCATCCCAGCGTTCTCAGTTACCACACCACAAAGAGTAATAATCTCTGAGCCTACAATTCCCCAGTATTCCTCTCGCCTCATACTCTTACGAAAATTTCTAAATTTTTCCAAATCATGGCCTCAAGGAAGTACATTGATCTCACAGTAGAGGCTAAGGAAGAAGAGCTCGACTTAAACTTAAGTCTGGGCAAAGACAAGGGCAAAAGACCTTTTGAGGGGTCTCCAGAGAAGCAGAAGGAGAAGAAAATGAAGAAGATCGAGGAAGCTGAGGAGACTAGCACGGGCCATACCTCGGAGGACAAAATCGCCTGTCTAGAGCAGGAGGTGAAAAATCTGAAAAAGATGATAGGAGACCTGGAGAAGTTAACTAAACGCAATCATGCAGAAATGACTTCAAGAATAGACAGGTTCTTCTATTGGTCTACCCAGTGCTTCTGCAATCAACAACAAAGAAGTGTTGATTGTATGAATGGGATTTACACTACCCTCCGCGACATTGCTATGTCCCTTGCTCCAAGGAATGGTCGAGGGGTGATGATACAATACAACCCTCCTAATCCAAGACCACCTCGCTTTTAGATTACTCATACATGAGTAAACTTCTCTTTTTTTTTTTTTTTGCAATGTAATCCTTCAGTTTTTTTTAATGCAAGTAGTTTCTTTTATTGGCTAGTACCCTAAAATAATATAGCTACACAAAATCAATCATGAATTTAGCTTATAAAATCCACCATATAAAATTTGATCCGACAGCAACGGAATCAAGACAAGTAACAACTTTTCCTTGACTAAGTTCAAAAGTGTAGCTACATCTGTCTAAAACTAAAACTGAGAACATACTTCCTAAGAAGAGATAAGTCTCGGAGGGAAAGGAAATGAAAACATCCTACAGGACCTTCAGTAGAGCCGTCTCTCTATAGTTGTGCCCGGGTTCACAACGATAGAGGAGGTCCTACTAAGGTTACCTTGCTCTGTAATCACTAGGAGACATAACAACCATTGCTCTGATACCAACTTTGTCACGACCCGTTTTCTGGGCACATGACCGGCACAATGATGAATATCCCATCACTGTAAGCCTTTCGATAAATTCTACCCATGAGTTTAGTCATTATCAAAATAACCATTCCTGAAGAAAATATATCAAATTTTCTTATTTGAAATTCATAGAGATGATTTGCACATAATAATAGATTCTAAAATATATTATTATGCTGACATACAAACCAAATGCCAAACCCCTGATCTAGATGTCCTAGATGATTACAGAGCAACATAATCTACAACAATAGAGGGGCCTACCCGATAGCGGAAGGGTCCAAAGTGATTTACTCTTCTAGCGAATATTCTTCACTGGCAACCTGATCTGAACAAAAAGGTTGTACAAACAATGTGAGCTTTTAAACTCAGTGAGCAAATCGACCTCGCAATTAACAACATATTTAAGATCAAACCAAATCACATTTCAAACAATTCAAACAATTCATACAATTCTAAATCAAGTTCCCAGGCATTTTTCGGGTCCCGTCCACAATAAGTGGTCGTTGCCCCACGGCCCCTGCCGTATCCTCCCTTATTTCACCCCTGTCCTCAAAGGGACAAATCTGTAGTCTAACCTTATTTCACCCCGTCCTTAAAAGGACTAATATCATATTCAATATCACGTGGCTATAGTGATTTCATTCCACCCTTATTTCATCCTATGGGATCCCATAAACTTTATTTCCGTTTCTATCAAGATCAAACACAACCACATTACACAATCATAGGCAACCATATGCATCTCATTTCAGGAAAAGTTCACAACAGAATCATATTTACACATTTCAATGTATAACATGAATGCATGAATTTCATGTCACATATATGTATAGAGTATACTTTTAATATATACATTAAATAAGCAAACAAGGTAAGGTAGGATCTCTCACCTCGATTCCATACGAGTATCACTTCTCTAAGTCTTTACGGACAAGAGTACACAAATAAATTTCAGTATACCGCTACAGAGATTTTCATGAAAGATTAGAGAAAACAAGTTAGGATTGTTTTCATACATACGATTACTGTTCATATATACGATTACTGTTCATATATACGGTCACTATTCATATATACGGTCACTGTTCATACGTATGGATACTATTTATACATACAGATAATATTCGTACATACGGTCACTATTCATACGTATGAATACTATTTTTACGTACGGATACTATTTATATGTACGGTTACTATTTATACGTACGGTCACTATTCATACGTACGATCACTATTCATACCAGAAATAGAGAATACAATCTGTAAAAGAGTACACCAGGTAAGTTCCCAGGAAAGAGTGGAGGGTCACACTGGACACACTTAAAAACCAGGTCTTTCCTTAGCCAGAACTTTCCTAGACATGTATTCTTCACAGTTTACATTCTATTTCGGTAATCAGATAATCAAAATAACATATAAACAGCTAAGGACAGTTTTTCTGATGTGGAAGATCAGCCAAGGCCGCAACCACAGAGCATACTTAAGAAAATAACTTCTAAAATTTGAAAGATATAGAAAGGGCATAATATCCTTACCTAAGCTGAAAAGGAAAGGCCCAAAATCTCAGAGGCCTAGCATTTGAGTAAGAAAAACTTAAGGAGAGAAGAAGAGAAGTTGAAGGTGTGAGTTTAGAAGTGAAATGGAAGAGCCTATTTATAAGAAAAGTCAACGGTACTATTTATTACTATACACTAATAAAATATTCAATTTACTATTTATGAAAATGACATTTCTAATAAAATAATCCACGTTAATCATTTACGGTTACTGTGCAAATTTCGGAAAAGTCACAGGCGGCTTACTATTGAAAAACTTAAGGGGAAAACTATCATTTCACCTTAAACCTTTAAGTTTCTTTTCAATTCAGTCCTTTCACTTTAGTCCCTGAGGGTATTTTTACACATAAAACGTCATTTTCTCCCACGAACTTCTTTCTAGTTTTCTCTTATGACCAAACCACATCTAGTACTTGACATTTCGATTGTATAAATGAACAGTACCATATACATAAATAGTATTATACGGGTAAATAGTACCGTATACTGAAATAGTAACAGTAGTTTGTAAACAAATATTTATATTTTATTTTTCATGGGTATTACATTATCACCCCCTTAAGAGAATTCGGTCCCCCGAATTCAAAACTCATCTCAAGACTGAAATAAGTGTGATTACTTCGTCCATATTTCATCCTTTGCATCTCTTTCTTCCAAAACCTCATCACTCCCTTGGTGAGATTTACAAGAACATTATACCATTGACTGTGAACTCTAAACCGCATTATCAATAATTTTCATAGGAATTTTTCCTTTTCTAAACAGCAAGTAATCTCTTCTTCATCAGTTTGATATTCTCCACAATCTTTTGTACCATAAAGTGTCTCATCCTCATAACCTTTACCAAACTCAAACCACCTAATCAGAGACGAACTCTGTCTCTATGTAAAACCTCAAATAGGTGTCTTCTCAACAGTGGCACGTGGTCTTTCCAGTTTATACTGAATATCAGAACACAAGCTACCATACACATAACTTATAACTTTTACGAATACAAGTACCCTACCCGAAGGCATCATTTTGGTCATAAGTAATACTCTTGCCCGAAGGCGATCCTTCTACCTTAAGGCGACACTCTCAGCTGATGGCGTCATATAAAAGGAAAAATCACGTAAAATTATTACATAATTCTCTAGGAAGAACAATCCCAGAAAATGAGTTAAGTAAATAACATACTCCTCATGCATAATTATAAAATAAATATATATAGAAATTCCTTTCACTTCAATGACTCATATAGAGTCGTATCCCTTCAATGCTTAGGGCAAACCCATAGTTCTTTATATATAGGTTCATAAAATACTTATTCAGCATTCCTCCATAGCTCAGAAGTGCAATGAAATATCATTTTAGTAACTCTGCTCAGTCAAAAAGATATTACTATACTATGCTTTAGAATCAAGTATGAAATATAACAAGTCCAATATCTTCTCATTCCTCAAGTTCTTTCAGTAAAATGAATCACTTCAACAAAGAAGATCTAGATACTAACTTAAATTTTATTTCTAGTACATAGATAATTTTAATACGTGAAGCTTACACCAAATGTAGCTTTAGGTACAAACAAAAGAAAAATAAATTAAGGACGAGGAGGCTTTTGAAATGTAAAAGGTGCTCCAGGTCTAGAAGAGGAAGGTGCTTCAGACCTTAAGGAGGAAGCTAATCGTTGTAGCTTAGAAAGGGTTTCTGGAGGAAGCGCCTGAGAAATTTGGCGAAGAGCAGAAGTTACTCCGTTCATACAGTCAATACACCTTGCTTGTTGGTCATGAAAATTTTGAGTTGCAAACATTGAATGTCTATCAACTCGATTAGCTAGTTCCCCGAAACGACGGTTTATCAGTTTCTCTTGGTTTTCAAAGAGACGATTTATTAGTCGCTTCTGGTCCTCTGTCTTATATTCCAGGCTCTCTATCTTATGCTCCAGGTTTTCGATCTTACGCTCTAGGAACGCAAGCTTATTTTCTGAGGATGTTGCAGTGCTGTCCTCCTCCAACTCTATTACATCCCTCTTTCTCTTCTTTAGTTCTGGTGACCTGTCTACAGGTCTCTTCCCTTTGTTGTCTCCAAGACTTAGATTTAAATCAAGCTCTACGTTGCCAGTCTCAAAATTCAAGTTGAAAGACTTATTATCGGCCATTGCTCTAGGGATCTCAGAAATAACTTCGAATGAGAAAGGAATGGAGATTGAGAAATAGGTATGTAATGAAAGAAGTAGGTTTGCTTGGTGCGATGAGTAGGGTAACGGGCATACAAGATTTATAGACAACCCGAAGCCCCTGGAGCTAAAGCCACCACAACCTATACGCCGCTCGCTATAAGGTTTACAGATCACATATGTCGCAATGCCAGCAATTAATGTCGGACATGCAGATAAATAGTAAATGCAATTAACATAAGTCAAAGATTTCCTCAAAAAATTTTCGGCTAATCTTGACCTTTCTCAAACTTTTGACTAACTACGCTCTTCAGTCTGAGATTTTCTCCCTCTAACTTGTTTTATCCTGTAATCCCATATCACGATGTCCCTCTATGATCGGGTAGTCTCATATTAGCCTTATCTTATATTCTAATCGGTGTCTTTACTCTAGACTTACACATAATATATATGTAAATATATATATTTAAAAACAAAGTTAACTGCTTACGGTCGCATGCATTAAGCATTATCATGATGTAAGGAAATCACTGCCTTTCATTTGCCCACGAGAGCATTATATGTAAGTATGTGTAACCATGAAGATATATCATCATCTACACATTTCATTCTATCCAAGTCATTTTGATTTCACATCTCTATGAGTATATGTAGGATCATCACATATTCTCCTTGATCGTAGCCTTCACTCATTATGCATGAATAACATACATACATGTAATTACAACATGATTCAATCAATTATGTATATTATACTCAACTGAAGGCTCTTAAGAATAACACAATAAAACGGAGAAATGTATTTCAGTTCATCATAAAAGCATCCAAGGCAATCTTTGATGGTCATGTTATCAACTTCTTTGAATTTCGGAAAATGCCAACGGGAGAAATGGGAAAACCGAGTAAAATCGGCCGCAAATCCACCGAATACTGACTTTCGTGGTTTTGGCATTAATGCGACGCATTGTTGGTGTGCACGCCTACCCTAGACTTCTGGCTTCCAGCTTGCAGAAATCCATAGGTTGATCGTGTAGGGGTGCGGTGAAAAGATATCTTCTTTGTCTCTTAGTCCAAATTTTTTTCTATAAAAACCATCCCAGCGTTCTCAGTTACCACACCACAAAGAGTAATAATCTCTGAGCCTACAATTCCCCAGTATTCCTCTCGCCTCATACTCTTACGAAAATTTCTAAATTTTTCCAAATCATGGCCTCAAGGAAGTACATTGATCTCACAGTAGAGGCTAAGGAAGAAGAGCTCGACTTAAACTTAAGTCTGGGCAAAGACAAGGGCAAAAGACCTTTTGAGGGGTCTCCAGAGAAGCAGAAGGAGAAGAAAATGAAGAAGATCGAGGAAGCTGAGGAGACTAGCACGGGCCATACCTCGGAGGACAAAATCGCCTGTCTAGAGCAGGAGGTGAAAAATCTGAAAAAGATGATAGGAGACCTGGAGAAGTTAACTAAACGCAATCATGCAGAAATGACTTCAAGAATAGACAGGTTCTTCTATTGGTCTACCCAGTGCTTCTGCAATCAACAACAAAGAAGTGTTGATTGTATGAATGGGATTTACACTACCCTCCGCGACATTGCTATGTCCCTTGCTCCAAGGAATGGTCGAGGGGTGATGATACAATACAACCCTCCTAATCCAAGACCACCTCGCTTTTAGATTACTCATACATGAGTAAACTTCTCTTTTTTTTTTTTTTTTGCAATGTAATCCTTCAGTTTTTTTTAATGCAAGTAGTTTCTTTTATTGGCTAGTACCCTAAAATAATATAGCTACACAAAATCAATCATGAATTTAGCTTATAAAATCCACCATATAAAATTTGATCCGACAGCAACGGAATCAAGACAAGTAACAACTTTTCCTTGACTAAGTTCAAAAGTGTAGCTACATCTGTCTAAAACTAAAACTGAGAACATACTTCCTAAGAAGAGATAAGTCTCGGAGGGAAAGGAAATGAAAACATCCTACAGGACCTTCAGTAGAGCCGTCTCTCTATAGTTGTGCCCGGGTTCACAACGATAGAGGAGGTCCTACTAAGGTTACCTTGCTCTGTAATCACTAGGAGACATAACAACCATTGCTCTGATACCAACTTTGTCACGACCCGTTTTCTGGGCACATGACCGGCACAATGATGAATATCCCATCACTGTAAGCCTTTCGATAAATTCTACCCATGAGTTTAGTCATTATCAAAATAACCATTCCTGAAGAAAATATATCAAATTTTCTTATTTGAAATTCATAGAGATGATTTGCACATAATAATAGATTCTAAAATATATTATTATGCTGACATACAAACCAAATGCCAAACCCCTGATCTAGATGTCCTAGATGATTACAGAGCAACATAATCTACAACAATAGAGGGGCCTACCCGATAGCGGAAGGGTCCAAAGTGATTTACTCTTCTAGCGAATATTCTTCACTGGCAACCTGATCTGAACAAAAAGGTTGTACAAACAATGTGAGCTTTTAAACTCAGTGAGCAAATCGACCTCGCAATTAACAACATATTTAAGATCAAACCAAATCACATTTCAAACAATTCAAACAATTCATACAATTCTAAATCAAGTTCCCAGGCATTTTTCGGGTCCCGTCCACAATAAGTGGTCGTTGCCCCACGGCCCCTGCCGTATCCTCCCTTATTTCACCCCTGTCCTCAAAGGGACAAATCTGTAGTCTAACCTTATTTCACCCCGTCCTTAAAAGGACTAATATCATATTCAATATCACGTGGCTATAGTGATTTCATTCCACCCTTATTTCATCCTATGGGATCCCATAAACTTTATTTCCGTTTCTATCAAGATCAAACACAACCACATTACACAATCATAGGCAACCATATGCATCTCATTTCAGGAAAAGTTCACAACAGAATCATATTTACACATTTCAATGTATAACATGAATGCATGAATTTCATGTCACATATATGTATAGAGTATACTTTTAATATATACATTAAATAAGCAAACAAGGTAAGGTAGGATCTCTCACCTCGATTCCATACGAGTATCACTTCTCTAAGTCTTTACGGACAAGAGTACACAAATAAATTTCAGTATACCGCTACAGAGATTTTCATGAAAGATTAGAGAAAACAAGTTAGGATTGTTTTCATACATACGATTACTGTTCATATATACGATTACTGTTCATATATACGGTCACTATTCATATATACGGTCACTGTTCATACGTATGGATACTATTTATACATACAGATAATATTCGTACATACGGTCACTATTCATACGTATGAATACTATTTTTACGTACGGATACTATTTATATGTACGGTTACTATTTATACGTACGGTCACTATTCATACGTACGATCACTATTCATACCAGAAATAGAGAATACAATCTGTAAAAGAGTACACCAGGTAAGTTTCCAGGAAAGAGTGGAGGGTCACACTGGACACACTTAAAAACCAGGTCTTTCCTTAGCCAGAACTTTCCTAGACATGTATTCTTCACAGTTTACATTCTATTTCGGTAATCAGATAATCAAAATAACATATAAACAGCTAAGGACAGTTTTTCTGATGTGGAAGATCAGCCAAGGCCGCAACCACAGAGCATACTTAAGAAAATAACTTCTAAAATTTGAAAGATATAGAAAGGGCATAATATCCTTACCTAAGCTGAAAAGGAAAGGCCCAAAATCTCAGAGGCCTAGCATTTGAGTAAGAAAAACTTAAGGAGAGAAGAAGAGAAGTTGAAGGTGTGAGTTTAGAAGTGAAATGGAAGAGCCTATTTATAAGAAAAGTCAACGGTACTATTTATTACTATGCACTAATAAAATATTCAATTTACTATTTATGAAAATGACATTTCTAATAAAATAATCCACGTTAATCATTTACGGTTACTGTGCAAATTTCACAGGCGGCTTACTATTGAAAAACTTAAGGGGAAAACTATCATTTCACCTTAAACCTTTAAGTTTCTTTTCAATTCAGTCCTTTCACTTTAGTCCCTGAGGGTATTTTTACACATAAAACGTCATTTTCTCCCACGAACTTCTTTCTAGTTTTCTCTTATGACCAAACCACATCTAGTACTTGACATTTCGATTGTATAAATGAACAGTACCATATACATAAATAGTATTATACGGGTAAATAGTACTGTATACTGAAATAGTAACAGTAGTTTGTAAACAAATATTTATATTTTATTTTTCATGGGTATTACAAATACATACTATTATTTACAATTAGTATGAAAAATAATTTGGTTAAGATTAAAATTAATGAAAGAGGTTAGTCTTCAATTCTCACAAAGTGATGAGCTAATATACAAATTTTCATTAAAAGAGAAGTTTATATTTAGTACTAAATATTACAATAGAATTACTTTTAGTGATACGTGTAAATAAAAAAAAACTAACGTTCTCTTTGAATTTCAGATGCGCACACACTCTCTCTCTCTCTAACCAGTATCTAAATATAATTTTTATAATCCATCCACGTACGTAGGTTACTTATGAGGTAAACAAAGTCTGTATTATAATAATATTGATATACATTTTTTTAGAACTATGACAATAGTTACATCTTGAAATCTGAAGTGATGAAATTAATATATTTCATTCCCCAAAATAATAGTGTCCTCCACATGATCTTAATATTATGATATTCTTACAATTCGCAATGTCATGAAAGCTCCTTTTAAGATTAAAAGTTACTTGTTCAACATCCACCCTGAGTAGGTTGTATTAATTTATCTTCGTGCATCTCCATCGACGATAAATTCAACGTTCAAATATTTTACCCATTCAACGTTAATAAATTGGACTGCAATGAACTCAAAATATAATAAGAGTTAATAACCAATAAAAAATAAATAAAAACGCCGGTAGGCATTTTTTAGATTTAACATAGTGATGGTCTAATGTATATGCAGTTAAATGACTGACGGCGTTTGTTGAATTGATGGTGAGAATAATCATAAACCAATTCCAATTGTGTGGTAAAGCTAGCTAGCCAGCAAGCGAGATATATATATATATATATATATATATATTACCTTCACAAATGTAAGTAATAGTTGTTTTATGTAATTATTTATTGTTAGTGTTGAGTTATAATTTCGTTAATTTTACGAATCAGCAAAACTATATTCATCTATTTTTATCATTTTATATGGTTGTGCATCTGGTATAAATTTTAGTTGCGTTTCTTTTTCACATACTGTACCTTTGTTGATGTGATTATGAATTCAAATTTTTTGGTTGACTATGACTGTCCATAATATTGATATATATAACACATATAAATTTCACTTAATTAAATATTCCTATTTATCCAAATAAAATATCGACCAAATAGGCCAGGAGACGTGAATTACAACTATTATTTATTTATAAATTGATGGCCACCTTGGCCTTTTCGGAAGAAAACAAAAAAAGTAAAGGCACCAATTGCGTACAGAAATAGATTGCCTGCCCTTGAGACAAAAACTAGATAACTCATAAACAATAGCACGTCATTTCGTAGCTATCGTACACGACAAATTAGTTATTTACTTTATAAAAAAATTATAAATATTTTTATTTATTCTTTAAAAACTATTAAATATCATAATTTAATTATTAAAAGCATATTTGCGTATGTAATTTTATTATTAAATTACTAAATTTATTGTTGCTAATTTTTTTTATTCTAAAAAATTACTTTAACTAATGAAATAATAAAATTGAGACAAATTAACATAATTTTTGTATGACTAAATTAATATATTTAATATTTCAATAACTAAAGTAGTACAACTATAAGATTTCACAAACCAAATCAATAAGTCATTAATAAATTAAAACGAAAAACTCAATACAGTGTTTTGTGTTACTTTTTTAAAAAATATGATAGATTTGAATTGTCAACGAAGTACTAATCCTTAATATGCTTGTTAATAATTTTCAAAATAAAATTACATACAAACTTTTAAATGATTAAATTATGTATCATTAATTGTTGAAAAAAGTACACTTGTTATACTTAATTAAAGAATTTAATAATAATCATATAAAAATAGTAATGTCCATTACTTTCACATAATATAATGAAATTTTCATTAATCAATTACCTTATAACAACTGAAAAACTAGGTGAATAAACAAAATTTACAAAATTTAAAATATAATTAAAAATAAAACTTAAATTATCATCAAACTTATAATTTAATGTAGTATAAAATTAGAGTGTTGTGGACTATGATAAGTTTGTCAAAACGTGTTTGGCCTTATAAGTTGGCTGATATAACTTAAAAAGAAAAATGTCGGGCAAAACTGAAAAAATTTTGGTTTGTATTTAAAATGAATTCACCGAACTGGAGTGCGGAGTGCCTCCTTTTTCCGTATAAGCTGCACTCTATAACTTGAGTACGGAGTGCTTACGTAGGAAAAGCTGACTGTTTTTCTCAAGGGAATCCAAAAGCCACCAGTTTTTTTGTTGTTATGTTAAATGTATTTTTTTGTTTTAAAAAATTTTAGATAAATTATAATATTTTCTTTTTTCTTTGCGTCTACTTTCATAAATTTATTTAAAAAAAAAATTAACAAGAAAAAATTGGCACATATCCGATGGCCATCTACTTTTTTTGAGAGGAAAGTAAGCACTCCGCACTCACCTAACTCAGTCTTAAAATTGTGCAAAACTTATTATTTTTCAAGATAAAAAAGAAAACACATTTGGATGTTATTACTTCTAAAGCACCGATTGACTTGATGATTTTATAATTGGGTTCTAATTAGTTATAAGATCATTTTAATTTTGATATTATGAATGGAAACGAAATTAACTTTACTTTAAAGTTTAAATAATTAAAGATGTATTATTTTGTATAACAAAAAAATATATTATTTCAGACATTTAATATGTTAATTTTGGGACAAAGTTGTATTTTAATAATACTTACTTTAATTTTTAAATATTTCATCAGTTAGTTACTTACGTCGGGGCTGAGTGTGTTGGATGATTCACCTGAGAGACTCAAACCCATTTTGCGGAATGATTTGGGCTTAGATGGGTGACTGCTAATACTTAGACTTTGTTAGACTCCGATCTGTATAAAAAAAATAAAATGAATACTAGCACAAAATTATTGAGCTTATAGTTTAAGTAGTATAAAATGAAATATTGTGAGTTTAGAAGCTATTTAAAAATAATAATACTAACATAGACAAAACAATAAAGTTTAACATATACGTGGACTAGAATTAAATGAATTTTCTAAAATGTTTATTTATAAAAAACATGAAACATATAAACTTCTTTAAAAAATTTTCATTCATGTGACGATGATTATAAAATAATCCACTCATTATACTCTATTGAATACCCAAATCATAGTTGTTCAAAAACTGCAATAAGATTTTCCTTATATTTTCTTATTCAAAAGCATCCGTTTATTTAACAAGATAAAAATAAATTATTTTCGAGTTTATTGAAAATAAAAAATTTAATCATTTTTAAATTAGCATTTTAAAAAGACAAAATTTATGTACTTTTTTTTAAAATTTTTATTATCAAGTTTTTAATTAAAAATAAAATATATTTAGTTTTTTTAAAAATTAATTATGTATTGTTGAGTTATAAGAAAGTATGCAATTATTTTTAAAAAATTATATACTTGTGATTTTATTATAATTAAAAAAGTATAAGTATATAAAGTTCCAATAAGCAAAAAAATAAACCAGTACATCTAAGTTTTTCCCCTTTGTAAAATTCGAAGTATTATCTTTCTTCTAATTTGGACAACTATTATTATTCAGATAAGCTCGTGTAATATGTATTTATTTATTTTAATGTTTATATATACACTACTGAAGGAGAAGAATCCAGTGCGGGGCAGGAGTCAAGCTCTCGTGTAGTTGAGTGTAGAAACTGCACTCTGAATTTGACTTCTCAGCCGTCCATTTCAACATTCATCGTGACTTCTTGTGGCAACATGTGGCACGGTCATCTGTGGCTTTTGAGATAGCTTGAAGAAGGAGAGGCAGAACAACGTGAACGCATGGAAGAAGAGAACTATGGGCCACGTGACTAACAAGAGCGCATTGAATCAAGCGAATGATCAGATTCAATGGAAGAAAGTTAAAAAAAAAAAAAAAACGAGTGCCGGGTTCAAAAGCTGTGAATGATTGTACGATGCGTCGTCATGAGAAAATCAAACTGCGATGGAAGTTGGAACAGACAGCTGAGATGTCACATTTACAGTGCAATTCTCACCTTCAATTGCAGGAGAGCCGAACTCGTAACTAAGATTTAGTTACATGTCAATGAATAAGCCGTTCTCAAAGTCGCAACCTTGGCGGTCCCCGAAAATGACTTTCCTTTAGTGTTAAATTTTGATTATTAGATAATTTTATCTAACGATTAATTTTATGCTTTTTTATATTACATAATTAATTTAAAAAAAATAAAAAAATTATTAAAATTAATTATATAATTTAAAAAATATACAATTAATCAAAACTAATAGATAAGATCACCACGTAATCAAAATACAGCGCCCGAAGAAAGCTCCCTCCAGCGGTCCCGCACCAGGTGACAAACCCCCTTTGCCAAATTTGTATTTAATTAATTAGCTTTTATCGCTTTGCAATTCGCATCTACCTCTACCAACTACCTTACCTACTACGCCAGTCACGCACGCGCGCGCACTCGCTTCCCAGTTCTCTCCTAACACTCAAAATCACCGTCAATTAGCGCCGTCAAGTCTCCTCTATCTCCCACGTCCACCTGCCCCAATGTTCAACTAAGTGAACTAACGTGTGCCACCTCACCGCCACTCACGCCTATTTTCTATCCTCTATAAAACCTCTTCGACTCTACCCCGCAACCAAACTCCATTACTTTGCTTCACAAGAAAACTCCATTGACGTTGATCTAGTTCAATTCTTCTCACCATGGATCTCCTCCTATTGGAGAAGACCCTCCTCGGCCTCTTTGTCGCCGTCGTGGTCGCCATTGCCGTATCGAAGCTCCGAGGGAAGAGATTCAAGCTCCCGCCGGGTCCGATGCCGGTGCCGATCTTCGGAAACTGGCTCCAAGTCGGCGATGATCTGAACCACCGGAATCTTACCGATTTGGCGAAGAAATTCGGTGATATCTTCTTGCTCCGGATGGGGCAGAGGAACCTGGTGGTGGTGTCATCGCCGGAGCTGGCGAAGGAGGTGCTCCACACGCAGGGCGTGGAGTTCGGGTCGCGGACGCGGAATGTGGTGTTCGACATCTTCACGGGTAAGGGTCAGGATATGGTGTTCACGGTGTACGGGGAGCACTGGAGGAAGATGCGGCGGATCATGACAGTGCCGTTTTTTACCAACAAGGTGGTTCAGCAGTACCGACAGGGATGGGAGGACGAGGTGGCGAGTGTGGTGGAGGACGTGAAGAAGAAACCGGAATCGGCGACCAATGGTATCGTGCTGAGGAGGCGGTTGCAGCTGATGATGTACAACAACATGTACAGGATCATGTTCGATAGAAGGTTCGAGAGCGAGGATGATCCTCTGTTCCAGAAGCTCAAGGCTCTGAACGGAGAGAGGAGTCGTTTGGCTCAGAGCTTTGAGTATAATTATGGCGATTTTATTCCCATTCTCAGGCCTTTCTTGAGAGGGTATTTGAAAATTTGTAAGGAAGTTAAAGAGAGGAGGTTGCAGCTCTTCAAAGACTACTTCGTCGATGATAGAAAAAAGTAAGTGCTTCTTTCTTTCTTCGAAATGATTATTTTTCTCTTCACCTACAGGTTGTCTAAGTTACTCCAAGAAAATATCCTTCATTTTCATTAATAAACTTTGAATTTTTTATTTTCTTCCGAAACTGAATTCTTAAATGCATTAACAAATAGATTTTTTTTAATATTTAATCGTACAGTATTGAATTGGGAAAACAATTATTTAGTATATTTTTATTAAAAAAATAATAACTGATCCTTAAAAATTAATTAATTTTTGCTTCAAAATTTGTCTCTTTTCTTATAAGTTCCTTCCACCCCAAAAACACAAAAAGTAAGGGGAGAAATATCACATGATAAGACTTACCAACCTACTTAACTTGCCAAAATTAGATTTAGAGAATTTATTTTGGTATAATTCACTTTCTATGATGAGTTGTCAGCTGCTTAATTTGATTATTTGCACATGCTTTATGGGCTGTCCAATATTAAATTCTTATAAATAATCAATGAATTGACAAAAAAATAAATGAATTATAACAGGATATTAGGAAGCACCAAGAGTACGAGCAACGAAGGACTAAAATGCGCGATTGACCACATCCTGGACGCCCAGAAAAAGGGGGAGATCAACGAGGACAATGTCCTTTACATTGTTGAGAACATCAATGTTGCTGGTATATTCTTCTTTCTACTTTTTCTGTTTTTGTTTTTTTTCTGGTTGTCTTTTCTATCTTAAAGAAGATGATAGGCTTAATCTCCGTCACATTCGAAAGAAAGTCACATTTTGGTCTAAACAAAGCGGCGAAATTCTGATAATTTTTTTTTCCACTCTAATTATTGGAACAGAATCGAGATTTCACTGTTATAATATTTGTACGCTGGGGCACCTTGAAATCAATTCTATTTTTATATATAAAATTGTAAGTCTGAAATGTGAGATTTTAAATTTAACGATTTAAATTTTAATATTATTTAAAAAATTATCAAAATTATTATTTAAAATATGAATTATTAAATTTAAAATTTAACAAATTAGATAAAAATAAATACAATGTTTGTCCTTTATAAAATAAACACCAAATCCATTTTAAAGAAATGAGCGGTCAAGTATGCAATAATACTAAAAATACTATTATTTACATGGTTCATAATAAATAATGAAATAAATGAATATAGAGTCAATAATATACATTTATGAGAATACCAAAAATAACGGTAAATAAATGAGCAACAATACTCTTTTCTTAGATAAAGGAGGAGGAAAGAACATGAATATGATGTGATGATTAAGGGGAGACAGGTAGTTGGGTCCTTACCTTAGCTGAACGTCCCTAAAATGCCCCTAAGTTTGTTAGAGCAGATAACCAAACTTACCTTACACTTTTAGTGTAACTTCTGCACATTTAATATTTTAATATAAAAAGCGATTAGTGCTAATTATTAATTTATAATTCATGAAGAATAAAAGTTTATCCATCTAGATACATAATCATGCCGGAACTACTTTGCATAATCTGGTACCGGATGGTGGTGATGGGGAATGTAATTGTCGGCTTGTGATTTTCTGAGGCTGTCGAGACATAAATGCCCCATCGCAGGGTTTGGTGAGAGATATGGTCTCCAAGTTGGTATGATAGCCCACCATGAATTGGGAATTCTGGACTAGTGGGCTACCCAACACTTCGGTCACCATCGCAAGAGGCGGCATAAATGACTAATAATGATACTGTGCTGTACTCTAAAGATAAAATTAATATTGGGCTATTATTCTGAAATTTCATTCCTTTTTCTAAATGACTATATTATTAAAATGTTGAGATTCCCATAAATTCACCCATTTTATGCTCTTCGTAATTAGTAGGCCCACCCTCAGTCCAATGCTGTGTATGGATAATACTAATTAGTAGCTGCATCATTTGTCTATTTCTTACGACAAAAGCAACAGTATTCTGAGTGAAAAACCCTGTTGGTTTGGTAACAGCAATTGAGACAACCTTATGGTCAATTGAGTGGGGTATAGCTGAGCTAGTGAACCACCCAGAGATCCAGAAGAAGCTGCGGGATGAGATGGACACCGTGCTGGGCCCGGACCACCAGGTGACTGAGCCAGACACCCACAAGCTTCCTTACCTGCAGGCCGTGATCAAGGAGACCCTCCGCCTCAGGATGGCCATCCCCCTCCTCGTCCCCCACATGAACCTCCACGAAGCCAAGCTTGGTGGCTACGACATCCCGGCCGAGAGCAAGATCCTGGTGAACGCGTGGTGGCTCGCCAACAACCCAGCCCACTGGAAGAACCCGGAGGAGTTCCGGCCGGAGAGGTTCCTGGAGGAGGAGGCCAAGGTTGAGGCCAATGGGAATGACTTCAGGTACCTTCCCTTTGGTGTTGGGAGGAGGAGCTGCCCTGGAATCATTCTCGCATTGCCTATTCTGGGGATTACCTTGGGACGTTTGGTCCAGAATTTTGAGCTCTTGCCTCCTTCTGGGCAGTCCAAGCTTGATACCACTGAGAAAGGAGGGCAGTTTAGTTTGCACATACTCAAGCATTCCACTATTGTTGCAAAGCCAAGACATTTTTAATTTTACTGTTTGAACTAGTTCGATGTTATGTGGTCTCATCTCTTGATTTTTTAGTGTATTGTGCTCGGTGTACTTTGGACTGCTATTTGGGAATTGGGGTTTATATGGTTTTAATTAATCAACGTAAGATGGGCCTGAAAGTGCCTAAAACGAATGTTATGTCTCTCTGTGTCTCCTTGTAAAAATATATGGTGAACTTGAAATGGATTTTGGAAATTTGTCTACACTTCCTTTCCTGGCGTTTACGATATCTCGTCATGATTGTCACAGGGTGCTTCTTGGGATTTGTATTTGGCACTGTGACTTCTAAAATAATTAGGGAATTATTAATAATTGAAAAAATCTACAGAGGGTCAGGTCAACCAAGCCAACTCTTTTAAGGTTTTTTTAAAAAAAGTGCTTAGTATGAAAAAAAAAAAAAATTGACGGACACAACAATCAAGACAAATATGTGTAGGAAAAATTTGATCTCCTTTAAAGTAGAGCGTCCCGTAGTATTATCCTAAATAATTTTTCTAAACAATAGTTTAACTTTCATTCTCATAATTAAATTTTGAGATAACATTTTCTTCTCTTTAATTATTTAAAAAATAAAAATATTATATAATAGTTAAAATTAATATTTAAAATTCACATACTTCTAAAAAAAATATAATTAAACGATCATGATATTAGATGATAAAGTATATAATTCTAAAAATTAAATTTAACCAGCATATAATATTTTTAGGTAAAGATTAAAGTTACGATTAAATTATAGCTTGAACGGTTAGTTAAAAATTTCTTAAAAGTATTAGTCTAAAATAACGTGATACTAAACCTAAACCTACGGGTCTAGAAAAATATCAATGTATCGTTTAAATTTAACGTTAGATACATTTAACTTATGCATCAACTCTCAGTGGATATTTGGAAACTCTGGAAACAAGCAAACGGGCTTTTTTTCACTTAGAACCAAGGTTTAGCATGAAAATGATGATGTTTGGCATCGCGGTTGGTTCTTGTCACAAAATTAATTCTTGCCACCAATTTTTGGTTCCAATCAATTTGTCAGCCATAAAAATTCGTGCTGTTCTATTGCCATAAATGCAGGGACCCTGCAGTATTAAGTTTCGAAGAGTGTACAAAAAGGCCCCATTCCATTTGATTCCTCTAAGGCAACTCAATTTCTTCCACAAAACTAACAATTAATTGATTGGTCTCAAAAGAACCACGATTGACGTTGGTAAAACACATCATTTCACTAATATATATATATATATATATATATATATATATTTAACCAATGATGCCCACTGCCAATCACGATTCATTTAGGTGAATACTACTATTTTGAAAAAAAAATAGTTACATATTACTAATTAAAAAAATTTAGTTTAATATTATGTTTTTTTTGTCCTATCAGCTTTCTCTCTTAAATTTTTTTTAATCTAACAGAAATTTAGCCTGTCAAAAGCCGAGTCTTTGACATTTTTGTTTTTGTTTTTTTTTTTTTTTAAATTTGACTAAACTTGATGCAGGGTGAAAATTGCTCATATTAAGAAACTCGCTGGTGAGTTTTCAAAAAGTAGTATTCACCTAAATGAGTCCGTCCAATCATATTACACCATGTGTCCGTCCAATCATACCCGCACATCTTTCTCCAACCCAGCTTCGATCTTTTACTTCCCCCTGCCAAATCGTTTCCCGTCATCAACATCATCTCTGACTTTACCTCCTCGCGTGAACTAAGAAAGGAATGGGAATGATATTCAGTTGCTTTCCTTTCAAATTCCGTACATCATTCTCATTCCTTTCCTACTTCACACAAAGAGAACTCTAACTACACAAGGAACGATGGCTTTTCTTTCAAATTTAGTCTTTATGCTTCCTTTTTCTTATGGCTAAAAAGCTGTGATTTCAAACAAAAAGGCACAAGCAGCAACCATATCAGTGATTTCACGAGGATCATTAGGAATGAACAGAAAACGCACTATACAAGCACAGCAAAATCTGAGCCTCTCAAACACATGTTAATATACAAAGAGAGGCACAGGTCTTGTATAATCTGACTTTTTACTGTCAGATCCTTATTTCAATTTTAAATTTTCAATGCATCTCTTTTTTTATTTTATTTTTAGATGTATACTATTTTTATTGTACAATAAATGCATAACATAGGTAGCACGTGTTGTTTTTGTCAAGAACAACATAAATACACATTCCTTTCCTACTTCGCATAAGGGAACTTGGCTCCCTCGAGAACTGAAGGAGAGCTATACCCGTTAGATTCAACGGATAAAAAAAATTAATTGATTAATTTTAATTTTTATCTTTTTGTTACAATTATTTAAACTTCTCTTCAATCTGTTGAAGACCGGCCACAGGAGAGAAGCCAAATCCCACACAAGGAGGGGAAGTTGACAATGACACTGACAACGGAGAAGCCATTAGAGAAAACTGGAGACAACCTCGGGAAACAATTTGGCAGGGGATGAAAAGGATGGAAGTTGGGTCGGAGAAAGATGTGCAAGTCAGGTGGATGGCCTGATTGGACAGACATATGGCACAATGTGATTGGCAGGCATCATTGGTTTAAAAAAGATATTCGTATAACAGTGCATTTCACTAAATAGTGGCCACAGTCCAAGTGTTGGGTGTTTGTCCCTATTTTTGGCCATCCAATGCACAAATCGATGAGCTAAGAAAGGAACTTGTCTGTTGAAAACAAGCAGCTGATGAAATTCCTAATCTTGCAGTACCAGCTTTAATTTGAGGCTGCAAATACGGAATATTATCTTGCTGCCCACACTGCTTTACTCCTAATTTGACGCTCAGATTAAATTTGTTGATAAAACTTTTAGTAAGAGAAAGAAAGATAAATCATAACATTTGATCAATTTGCAATAAAAGATTGTGTATGTATGTATGTATATATATATATATTATCAATTTGAAATTTTTGGTGAACTATCAATGTAGTTCTGAAAATTGATGCATTAGTATATTTTTAGCTCGTTTGGTTCCATTTTAAACTCCACTCGTTACAGTTGTAAAATTTTTAAAAATAATATGAAACTTAAGAATGATAACCTAAATTTGAAAATATAAATAAAAAGAATAAACGACCATCAAAACCACTTCGTAGACTGCACTAAAAACTTTTCTTTTGTATGGGCTGCTCAACTATTACGCCGAGTCCATACTAACACCTATTCATCCTATATCATGCCAGAATACAAAAACTCAACTTGGCACGATTAAATACAAAAATTTTCTTGTTAAGACACTTTAAAAAAAAAGAACGACATTGCTTTCTGAATCAATCGATTCAAAGTTCATTCAAGAGATTGTTTTTTTCAATAAGGGAATACTTATGGTCAAAGCCATTAAAAATGGCGACGAGCGAAGAGCTGGGAAATTTAAGAAAATAATGGGAAGAAATCTGGGAGAACAGGAATATGTGGGTCGCAACCAGGCCCTCAAATCAAATCGCAAGAAGCGATCAGAGAGAGCAGACATGTTGACCCGAAGAACTCAATTTCCGTGCATACTACCATGCTTCCTTCCTTTATAAATCCAGAGCATCGGCTTATTATGCACAGATCCCTAATTTATACTTCACCCAGAAATCCTTTCTTAAACAAATAGCGTTTAACCCTCAGTTTTCAGAAGCAGGAAATACCTAAAGAGAAGATGCAGATTGAAATATTTGACTACGAGATTGAGAGGAGATGCGATGATAACCATACGCGATGAAGGAGAGACGCTACCATATATCAGCGGCTGATAGGCGATGTAGTGATGCTCGCTATTTATAAAACGAGGAGCTTAGGTTTAGGGTTTTCCTGCTTCCTCCAGATGCGGGTTAAATCAGTAATCCCGGAGCCTCTGGGCTTTTACTTTCTGAGGGCTGAGTTGGGTTTGTAACTTAACTGTGGCCCAAATTGTGGACTACGGCCCACAATGTTTATCCATATTTTTTTAATCTAAAAAAAAGTTTCTTGTACAAAACAACTGTTGTTTTTCCTAATGTCATGGTCAAAATTTATATCTAATTCTTTATGTTTTTGTTATCAAATTTTTTACTAAAAATAAAATATATATAACTCACTAAACTTTTAATTTAACGGGTATTATGGGTTTAGAGGTCCGGATTCAAGCGTTATAATAGGAAAACACATGTATAAAATTTTTTTAAAAAAATTTAATCATGTAATAATAAATTGTAGAAAAATATATAGTTATTTTTTAAGAACCATACATTCATTGTGTTTTGATTAAAGAATTTGACATTACATATATATATATAAATAACTACACCTATTTTTTTTCTTTTGTTATTACATTGTTTTTGCATTAATCTTGTTTCTCTTATTTTTTGGACCATTCTCTTTGCTTTTCTCTATCATACTTGATATTCTAAATATTTTTGGAAAAAATTCCAACATAACCGGATGTAACTATAGCACTATAAAGATTAGAAAATCTTGAATAACCATTGCAAACCAAATATCTTAATGCTTTATTTAATCACATAAAAATATACCTTTTCGTTAAATACATGAAGATATAGCCAGATACAATCTACCTAACGCTTAATGTTATTATATATATATATATATATATATATATATATATATTATCACCGCATCTCACACAATGATTCAACATCAAATCTGTATAATTCACCGTCTACTCCAACCCATGTGTCTTCTTATATTGAAGAGCGAAGGCAAAAATGTCATGAGGGTTTGGCAGTGACTTAGCCACACTCTGCCTTTGGATGCACCTTCGAGCCCAAGCCACGAGCTTCGGACACGGTGCCTCTATGCTGAATTCTCCGAACGTCTCGTACGTGTAGAACCAGCTGGTGAACGGAACCAGAGCCACATCCACATACCCGAACTCGTCGCCTCCGAAATATGGCTTGTCGCCGAGCTCCGCTTCCAGCCTCCTCAAGCACTCTATCAGTTCCTTCTTCCCTTCTTCTTGCTCTTTCCCTTTCCCTGTCCATACCTTCTTTCCTAGTCTGTATACCTGCGTACGTTGCAATCCACCGAGTCATCCACGTGCCCTTTTTGTGTTTGTTCATTTGCTCGAGAGAGATCGGAAGCAACATTTCAACTCAGAAATAGGTAAATCTTAGTTCTGTTATAGTTTTGATACAGAAGTCCTTTGATCAAAATATCAAACTTTTGATTACTTAGTGGTGACGTGTTTTGATACCATATCAAATGGAAAGCTCGAGTCTATTAATAAAAAGCCTTTGAATAGTTTTGTGAGTGAATTTATATTTTGGTTCTCATCTAAATTTGGTTCTTCAAAATGAGAACATTTTAATTTCAGTTCTCTGAGAAGTATTTCATCTTTGATAGGATACTCTGTCATGGCACATGTTAATAGCAGCTGAACACTTAATGGCCAGATTAATTTAATGTTAGGACACATCATCTGTCTCTAATAATAAGCTTAAAACAAGAAGGATATAAAGATTGAATGCTCTATGAAATACTTGATGGCATGGTTAAATTTCGGAGAGTGAAGTTGAGAAACATTGTTTTTTTAGAACACCAAAATATTAATTCACCCTAATTTTATATTAATCTGGAGAGATAAAGGGAAATAAAAGAAAGGTGAGGGAGGGTGAGATGGGGTATAGAGCAGCTATATATACTTACAGTTTTGTCAATGTAATCGCCCCAAAACCTGGCCTGGGATCGCTGGTAAGGGTCAGAAGGAAGCAGATGAGGTTTATGGTTCCAGGTCTCATCAATGTACTGAACGATATTGAGAGACTCGCAGGTGGGTTTTCCATTGTGAATGAGAACTGGGATCGTTTTGTGAACAGGGTTCATCTCCAGAAGCAGAGAGCTCTTGGCTTGCAGGTCCTCTTGTTTGCACTCATATGCAATGCCTTTCTCAGCCAAAGCGATCTTCACCCTCATCCCATAAGAGCTTGGCCAGAAATCCAACACAACCACACTGTCCTCATGAGCCATTGGATTTGGACTCCAAAGAGAGTACGTAGATAGTTATAGCTTTGAATGATTGATTAATTTGATCTGATTTTCTGTTTCGGCCTAAGTGGGTTTGAGGTATTTATAGTTGTTCATTATGGTTTGCAAGTTTGACAATCTTAGTTTGTGGTTTATCTATGATGATGTCATTGCTCATGTGGGATTTGAGATCCTTGTTGTCCAAGTAACATTTCTGATAGAGTTTGAGTGTTTGACAGCAGAGTCATAAGAAGCTGATTATTTTACATTATGTAATCCTTGTTTTGTAGAAGAAGAGCACGCATGATTTGTCTTTGACTAAGCAACTAAAACCATCCAAAATGTGAAAGGAACAAACCCGGATATATTTGCAAATTTTAATGGAAAGCAAATTTTACACGGGTTTTTGTAGCAGGAAGAATTAGCCACTTGGACAAAGTTGATAATATCATCAAACAGATAGATATTACACTCACGAGGCACAATTGCAAAACACCCCCCAACAAATAGTAAGACAGGTAGATTATTTACCGTATAGTGTTTAGGTTGAAGATTATAAAAAAATTATAGTTAAAATATACTTGAGGGCTCTATAGTTTTATTTAAGAGTGATTTTAATCTTTATACTTTAAAAATAATGATTTTAGTCCATCTAATTTCAAAACTCATGAATTTGGAAGTGGATTCCTTTCTATACTTGAAAATTCAAGCATATGAACCTCTCACTCTAACGTAAACCATTAAATGTATTACATCTAATGGTTTATTCTTTTTTTTTTGTATTTTTTTTAAAAATTTCACTAATCATTCAATTTTAATTAACAATTATCAAATTGATCAACGTTTTGTATAATTTTAAAAATTTTAAAAATAGAAAACAAAAAAAATATAAATCATTGATACATATTTAACTATCCACATTAAAATAGAAGTCTCTTATACTTTTCAAGTATAGAAAGAAATTTGCTTTTCATGAATTTGTTCTCCAAAATTATTAATAGATTAGTTAATTATTAGTCAACTATCTAATTATTACAGGTGGCTATGATTAAAATGATTACATTAATTTTAAAATCTATATCAGCACTACACATATAAGACAAACACCGACATAGCGCCACATAATTTTTTTTTTTCTATTTGCTCCTTCTACATGTGGAATCTGGCTCCCCCTTGGCGCAAGCGCTAAGAAGGAGAGCGGCATCTAGTGACAGATTTAGGACCCCTTGGTCAGGGGGTAAAATATAAATTTTAAAATATTGTAAGGGCTAAAATTTAAAAAAAGTTTAAAATTTAGGGCTAAAATATAAATTTTTAAAATATTATATTTAAAATTGTAATTTTAGCCAAAAAATAGGGGCTAAAGTGAAAAGGAGGTTTAAAATTTATGACTAAAATATAAATATTTAAAATATTATACTTATAAATATAACTTTTGTAAAAACTTAGAGTGCACAACATGGGTCGCCCTTAAAAATATAAGGTTCAAAAAATTTTGGGGATCAAAAATAAAAATTAAAGGGGGGCAAAAAGTAAAAAAAAAATTTGTATAAAATTTTTGAAATTTCAGGGGGTACACTCACCAAAACGTGGCTCCGCCACTGGCGGCATCCCTGCACGTGAGCCGTTTTTTCTTTTTTCTTTTTTCTCTAATTTCCTTATCTTCTTCCTTTCCAGTTTTCGAATCTCCACCGTATCTCACCTTCTCGTCTCCCTCTGGCATCGTCTCCGCCGACTTGCGTCGTCTCCTTACTGATTCCCTCACCGTGGTCAAAGCTCCGTCCTGTTCTGTCGCAATTGTCAGGTATGCTTCTTCTCCAGTCACCATCTCCATTCTTCGACAATACCCAACAACTCCACACATCAGTTTTTCAGTTTCTTTCTTCATTTTCGGCTGATTCTTCGTCTTCAATATAACCACTACTTTTCATTACCCCACTCTTGAAGCAAAAGGCAATGAATGGGCGTGTTGGATTTTTTCATTTTTCACACAATTTACAGTCTTGATGGTACTGTTTCCTTGACATCTTCCAAATGGGTAATCTGATTTTATGTTTCTTAGCACTTTTATGGTGCTTGATAATTTTTTTTCCTTCGAGCCTTTACTTCTTTCTTTTTTGTATTTTCTGAGCTAGACTATAAAGCCAGTGCCTTTTCTTTAATTTGTTACAACATGAACTTTTCTTAATTGAAATATAACTCATACATTTCTGCACATTGAACTTAAATTTTTCCAGTTTGGGATTTCCTGGTCTTCTGCTAGTTCGGCTTACTGGCTAGTGTTCTTCATTCAATGTCTGATATAATTTCGTACTATTTTAACATTGCAAACGACGCCGGAGGAGACGCTCACGCCGGAGGGAGACGTGCACGGGAGGAGGATGAGGAGATTCAGATATTCGAAAGGGAGAAGAGAAGGTGAGATACGGCAGAGATTCGGAAACTGGAAAAGAAGAAGAAGAGAAGGATTAAAAAAAAAAAAGAAGGGCTCACTTGAAGGAACCCGGATCCGAGCTTCTCCGGTTGGCCTTTAGCAACGGTTTTAAAATTGTTGCTAAAAGTTTTAAAAAAAAAATTTTAGCAACAGTTAAAAATAAGCATAGTATTTGTACAAGCACTGAATCGTATTTCTACGTGAAAAAGGGGAGCATAAAGGAAAAAAAATGACGTCAGCATTTGCTTTACACACGTGGCACTAATGTAGATTTTAAAGTTAGACAAAAACTTTATTTTGGTCCCTCATAAATGCAGTTTTTATCAAAATGGTCCTTCACAAATGGATTTTTTCAAAATAGTCCCTCACAGATCAGTTTGGTATCAATATGATCCTTTCATCTAATTGCCGTTTATTTTTTTAACACAAGTGATGACGTGTACAATTAAATGGTGATGTGTACTGTTAAATGTCATCTATGCTTTATTTTTTTGGACATCCATGCCACATTATCAAAAAAATTCTGCGTTTAAACATCTACGTTCCCTCCCGCAACCGCTGATACCTCAGTGCGTGCAATTCATCTTCCCTCTGTCCAAAATCGGCATCCTTTTTCAAATTTGAAGCATTATTTTATGGCAACTGCTGATCTCTTTTCTTCTATTTAGAATCTGGTTTGTTCAAAATCTGTCAACAGTATTGTTCAAAATTTGCCACCCACCGGAATGCTTGCCGCTAACCAAGTAGACCAAAAATAATCATCCCACTTCTTCACAATTATAGTTTGCTGTCCAGGTTTTGATTGTTGTTTCTGTTCTATTTTTCATGATTTGCTACCTCCACGATTTTTCACTGTTTTTGTTTCACTGGGTAGAACGGGTTTTGTTCCACATTTTATAATGGGTTTTGTTCCACAGTTTGATCAATAGAATCAAAATGGAATGATTGGCTTTAACTTTATCACACTATGATTAGGAGTGATGTAATGGTGTTTTTATTCAAGCAAGAGCCCTCTAGAATTACTTCCTCTGTTTTTCTTTCACTTGCTCCTTTTTTGATTCTGTCTCTTCCAAAATCAAAGAAACGATCCATGGCTGAAGCTTTGGTGGGTAGTGCTCTTCTCTCAGCCTTCCTTTAGGTGGCGTTCAACAGGCTAGCTTCTCTTGATATACTGGACAAGGTGGGTCCAGTAGTAACACAACAAGAGGACCAAAATGCCTTAATGGAAAGCTTGGTTCACATTGGAAGAAAGGAATATTATTAACTGACTTTATAATATCTTTATATATATATATATAATTATAAAAGTCTTGTTACATAATTTTGACCAACATTAAATAACTTCTAAATTACTGTTTGGCTTATAAGTTTGACATTTCTTTTTATATTGTTGGAGTAGTTTTTGGTTACACATTGAATGACTTTATCTGTTCTTTTTCATTATATCATAGCGCATTGCATCCTAAATTTAATTTGCTATAGGATTTCGCCCTCTTTTGGCAACATGCCAGAAGAACATATTGAGGAGGTGCCTTGTTGGGTTTGACTTGAATTTTGTAGGTGACCCGGTTTGTAACCCGACTCATTATTTCCTCTATATATATGTGTGTAATGGAATTCATTAGAAGTAAGTGGTTGATGTAATTTCTCTCTGTATAGCCTCCATAAAAAATAATACAGATATTTTCTCTGTCCGTGGACGTAGATCGCATTGACCGAACCACGTAACTTCTTTGTGTATTCTTCTCAATCTTTCTCCTTGATTTATTACCTTACAATAACCTAACAAGTGGTATCAGAACCTCGGTTCATTTTTTGGTTCGCCGATTACTGTAGCACGTCCGAAATTTTCAGATTTGGCTCCAAAATTTCAGATTTTGCCCCGATTTGGTTGTTTTGGAGCATAGGAGACTGTTTTCTGCATCTTTGGTGCGTTGAAGAACGTCGGACACCATTTTTTGGTGGTAAGAAAATTTTCAAATCTAGTTTCAAATCTCAGATCTAGCTTGATTCGCTTGTTTTTTGAGAAAAAGAGACCGTTTATTGCATTTCTAGTGCATTGTAGATCGTTTTTTAGTTGTTTTGGTGAGTTTTTACGGTTACGAGTTACTGTTCATCACTGGAATCTTCATCGAAAATACTGTTCATCATCATCTACGGCGAGGTACTGTAGCAGTCAACGGTCAACGGTACTGTAGCGACTTAGTGCACTGTAGTAGAACGGTACTGTAACGACTCGGCACTGTAGCACGGTCAACGATCAACGGTACTATTTGGTCAAAGTTACTGTTTGGTCAAAACTGTTGTTTGGTTAAAGTTGCTGTTTGGTCAAAAACTGCTGTTTGGTCAAAGCTGCTGTTTGGTCTTAGTTGTTGTTTGGACCAAGTTTTCTGTTGCAATCATTATTGTTTCGTCGACATGGTTCCGGTGAGTTTATGTTTAATTTAGAAAAGAATTCTGAATTTCTGTGTGAATTTACTGGATTGTGTTAGATTGTGCTGGATTGGATTTCTGGTTTACTGTTGTGAATTTTGTTAGATTGCTGTGTTGGATTTCTGTTAGTGAAGTTCTGGTCAGTTTGCAAGATTCTGAACAATTTTGTGAAATTCAATTTCTGGTTGCGAAATTTGCTAGTAATTTATCTACTGTTATTTGAGAAGATGTCGACTTATAAATTTGATATTGAGAAGTTCAATAGATCGAATGATTTCACTTTGTGGAAGGTAAAAATGAGGGTACTTCTAGTTCAGCAGGGATGTGCAGTGGCATTAGAAGGAGAAAGTAGTCTACCTAACACGTTGAAGGAAGAAGAGAAGAAGGAAATTTTGGCACAAGCTCATAATGCATTACTATTGAGTCTGACTGATGAGGTGTTGAGAGAAGTAGTTGATGAGTCAACTGCTGCAGTTTTGTGAAAGAAATTGGATGATAAATATCAGAAAAAGTCTCTTACAAATCGGTTATATCAAAAGCAGCGTTTGTATACCCTGCAGAACATATTGCCCTGAGATTCAACTGGAGAAGGACCCCACAAGTTTGAGTGAACATATTGCAGAACATCCGTAGAAGTATTCTTTCCAAAACTTAACTTAACTCTGCGTTGTTTACCCATAACACAAACTTCACAGAATTTTAGCTTCCCAGTTTCTGCCCCTTCTAACAATCCTTGTTTACTTAGAATTGACAGCCCTTTCTCACTCATGTGTCCCAATCGGCAATGCCACAACTCTGTACAATCATCATTCTTTCCTAAAGATTTAGATACAGCCACTGTCCCCATCACAGAACTACTAATCAGAAAGTAAATGCCATGCTGCAATTTACCCTTCATTATAACCATAGCACCTTTGGAAATTTTCAACTGTCCATTCTCTCCAGAGTACTTGTACCCTTGTTTGTCTAGAGTACCAAGAGAAATCAGAACATACCAAGCATCAAGCGTCCTAACTATTGCATCATACATCTGAATCTGCACAAAACCACTACCCTTAACACTAAGCTGCTCATCATCACCAAATCTCACAACACCATTCCACTCCTTAAAAGAAGTAAAAAGCTCACGTGAAAAAGTCATATGATAAGATGCACCTGTGTCCAAAAGCCAAGTATTTGCAGAACCAGAGATGCTGACTGTGAGAACATCAATGTCTTTTTTTTCATCAGAACTGTCTTGCACCACCGCAGCACTACCACTGGTATTCGGTTCCTTCTCATCATTTTCCTTCTTCCTCTGTGGACAATTCTTCCTGATGTGCCCCTTTTGTTTACAGTGATAACATCGAGGTCCTCCTTTGTTCCTCGATTTAGACCGTGACTTGCTTCTTTTTCCATCATCCCTTTTAGTGTCTCTGCCTCTGCCAACATACAAACCTGCTTCTGCACCATCCTCATTAGAACTAGAGACTCTTCTCTTCAGCTCTTTAGACTCCAAAACATCTTTGACATCACTAACAGAGATACTATCTCTACCATACAACATAGTGTCAACAAAGTTCTCATATGAATTTGGTAGAGAACACAAAAGAATGATACCCTGATCTTCATCATCTATCTTAACCCCAACACCCTGTAAATCCAGAATAATTCGGTTAAAATTATCAAGATGATCTTTTACCTGCATATTTTCTGTCATCCGCAGGGTATACAAACGCTGCTTCTCATATAACCGGTTTGTGAGAGACTTTTTCTGGTATTTATCATCCAATTTCTTCCACAAATCTGCAGCAGTCGACTCATCAACTACTTCTCTCAATACCTCATCAGTCAGACTCAATAGTATTGCACTATGAGCCTTTGCCAAAATTTCCTTCTTCTACTCTTCTTTCAACGTGTTAGGTAAACTACTTTCTTCTTCTAATGCCACTGCACATCCCTGCTGAATCAGAAGTGCCCTTATTTTTACCTTCCACAAAGTGAAATCATTCGATCCATTGAACTTCTCAATATCGAATTTATGAGTCGACATCTTCTCAAATAACAGCAGATAAATTACTAGCAAATTTCGCAATCAGAAATTGAATTTCACAAAACTGTTCAGAACCTTGCAAACTGACCAGAACTTCATTAACAGAAATTCAACACAACAGTCCAACAAAATTCACAGCAGTAAACCAGAAATCCAATCCAGCACAATCTATCACAATCCAGTAAATTCACACAAAAATTCAGAATTCTTTTCTGAATTAAACATAAACTCACCGGAACCGTGTCAACGAAACAATAACGATCGCAACAGAAAACTTGCTCCAAACAACAACTATGACCAAACAGCAGGTTTGACCAAACAGCAGTTTTTGACCAAAAAACAACTTTAACCAAACAGCAGCTTTGACCAAACAACAACTTTGACCAAATAGTACCGTTGACTGTTGACCGTGCTACAGTGCTGAGTCGCTACAGTTCTGAGTCGCTACAGTATCCGAGTCGCTACAGTACGTTGACCGTTGACTGCTACAGTACCTCGCCGTAGAAGACGATGAACATTGCTTCTGATGAAGATTCCGGCGATGAACAGTACTCGCAACCGTAAAAACTCACCAAAACAACTAAAAAACGATCTCCAATGCACTAGAAATGCAATAAACGGTCTATTTTTCTCAAAAAACAAGCGAATCAAGCTAGATCTGAGATTTGAAACTAGATCTGAAAATTTTCTTACCACCAAAAATTGGTCTCCGACATTCTTCAACGCACCAAAGATACAGAAAACGGTCTCCTATGCTCCAAATCAACCAAATCGGGGCAAGATCTGAAATTTTGGAGCCATATCTAAAAATTTTCAGACGTGCTACAGTAACCGACGAACCAAAAATGAACCAGGCTCTGATACCACTTGTTAGGTTATTGTAAGGCAATAAATCAAGGAGAAAGATTGAGAAGAACACACAAGAAGTTACGTGGTTTGGTCAATGCGACCTACGTCCACGGATAGGGAAAATATCTGTATTATTTTCTGATGGAGGCTATATAGAGAGAAATTACATCAACCACTTACAATGAATTCCCTTACACACATATATATAGAGGAAATAATGGGTTATTGGTCATGGGTCGTGAGTCGGATTACAAACCGGGTCACCTACAAAATTCAAGTCAAACCCAACAACTACAATATGACAAAATAAGTAAGCATGATTTTCAATCTTGCCATTTTCATGCATACAACGCTCTACCTCATTGTTTTTTTACGAGATGAGTTCCATGGTTCAACATCAATTTACATGATTTTAATGCTATTATCTTTACTTTTCTTGCTAAAAGTGGTTATGCAACACCCTGCTCAATCTTATTTCACGTATGGCAGCCTAGAAAGGAATAAAATTTCTTGCAAAACTGTAACTAGTTAGAGATATTTTTCTTGGCCAAAACAGGTTTCATGTAATTAAAAATTTTGCCACATTATCACCTAACTCAAGGTATGTCAGCCCAAAAAGACCAAAGTTTCTTGTCAAGGTTTTTCCAAGGGTCATCGACCTTTGCTACCCATAATTTATGCATGTTGAACTCTTATCAAAATAGCTTTCAAGTAAGAATCCACTTAATTAATATAATGTACCATGCCTGCTGCCCAGATGTTATCATTGGAAGGCTCACTTATCTGATTACCTATAATGAGAGTCATGAGTTAACATAACAACAAGTTAACATACCACAGTAGTGCCTTAGGGAAGAAAGAATGGGTAATCTAGTGGGGGGAGGTGAGGAAGAAAAGAAAGGCCTCTAAGACCCTTCGTAAGTCTCCTCTATGGGTAAATGATATAGTGTGTTGTGTTTGAGAAAAAGAGTTGAAAGATGCTTATGTTTGTATGTGTGAAGTCTCGGCTGGATAGTGACTTGTGAATGCTAAGGTGATATAAAGCTATCATATAGAGCCTACTCACATGAGTCCTTTTGGAGGATAGACTTGAATGTAGAATAGCATATTTTCTGGTGCTCTTTGTAAATAGTACAAAACATGATCTGTCCTAGATAAATCTCTCTTTCTCAAAGGTATAGGATCCTTCAAACTTTAGATATGAATATGATACAGTTGCGCATTACTATAGTAGGCATAATATACCAATCAATACCTTAATTTGGGTCTTCCTCAAGGCCCATCAAACCATCAACCACCTTATCACCTCTAGGTGAAATGCAAATAATTTAAACATTATGCAAATACGATGCACTTAAAAGCCATGTAGAAATAATTGCCATATGTAGAATATTAGGAATTTTTAACTTTGGTAGGTATATAGCAGTAGGTGGATGATGGGATGTGATGAGCTGTTGGAGAAGCTACCTGCATTGCAGCAACTTCTTTACCACCTTACCGGTAATATGCTAAACTTTGTTTAACATTTGGATTAATTGGCTAACTCTTAACATACTTGAATTCAATATTAATTTTCAATTTGCATTTGTGATCTGTCGTGAAAAATGTAATATAACCAAAGGGATATCTTTAACTTATCCAAATTTCCACAAATCAATGCCGAAAGAAGGAACTCAACTCACATTATTTTCTTCTTTGTGGCAAAAGATCAAACACTTGGCGTGCATATCATAGAACAAACATAATTCATAGTTTCTACCCAGTGAATCAAAAACAATGAAGAATCATGAATAGAAGATAACTAAATAGAAGAGAAAGAATTATAACTCATTGATCAACAAGAAGTAAACACGAGAGGAAGTAATATTTCGAAGAAGGTAACAATGAGGGCAGAAAATCGAAACCTGGGTCGGCGGCAAGCATTCCGGCGGTGGCAGCGACAAATTCTGGCAGAGAAAAACCAGCCGTAGCTGCCGTCGAAGGATGCTGTAGTAGATTTTGAACAAACCAGAAGGGAAGAGAGCTACTATACGCACAGAGGAGAGGGCTTCTATTACACGCACAGAGGAGAGAGTTCTATTTTATGCACAGAGGAAGGAAGCAAAAAGCCAAAGTTTTTTTTGATGAAGTGGCATGAATGAACCAAAAAAAATGCTACAGGGCAATTAACGGTACACATCATCATTTAACTGTACATATTAAAATACTAAACAGTAACTACATGGAAGGATCACATTGGTACCAAATAAATCTGTGAGGGACCATTTTCAAAAAATTCATAAGGACCATTTTGATAAAAAAATATATCTGTGAGGGACCAAAATAAAATTTTTGTCTTAAAGTTAATGCAAATATCTTAATCAATGTTCAAAAGTTTGACTAACGGTTAATTAATCTATGAATAATCTTGAAAGACAAATTCATAAGTTTTGAAATTATATGGACTAAAATCGTTACTTTTAAAGTGTATGGATTAAAATGATTATTAAGTGAAGCTATAAGAGTTTCAAATATATTTTAACCAAAAATTATTTATGTATTTTCAATTAACAAATTAAATTTTCAAATTGATGCAATTAGAATTTAAATATTATAACTTCTATGATTAGATTGAGTTTAATTATTGTTGCCCTGTCTTGATTTTCAAGTGCGATGGTCTGATATCTTCATGGTGCCACTAGAACTTTCCGAAGACACAATTTGTATGGTTAGCTTGTTGGACCACTAATTATTTTAAATTGATATAGTTTTGTTGCTCTAGTTTTGATAATGCTACCCAGACACATTGCATTCCCGATTTGTACACATTCTCTTGTTTGATTAGTTTATGATATGAAGCTTCTGGTTCTGCAAATATTTAAAAAAAAAAAAAGATCAAATGAAAAAGGAGCATTGTATGACTGAAAAAGAAGGGGGAAAAACAATTGATCGACCTCTTCTCCCACTAAAATTTCTATTTCGTGGTCAAGTATTCCTTGAAAGATCCTCAGTGTCTAAGAGCTAATAGAGTGACCTCAGTTAAAAATTAGAAGTCCTTTGAAATCATCTTTTGAATTAGATTTCTGCCTACCTTATGTGATTTCAAGCATGCCATTAGCGTCTTAATCGATAATCTGAGTAATATGTTCTGTTTACTTGGCCAGATGTGGTTGAAATGCAAACGGTAAGCTTCTTTTGTTTTTTGTTTTTTAATAGGCCAGTTGCTGTTATTCGGTGTTTACTTTAATATATTTAGATTAAATGCACCGAGTAAATGGGTGTGTAATTTAATTAACATCAGCTCACCAAACCTTATAGCTCTGTCTTCTTCCTTTTTCTTTTGGTCGGAAATGTCTTCTTCGTCATTACACTATGACATTGACACCCATCTGTCCAATCACTGCATATTGATGGCCAATGGGCCAGTCCATATCAAGCTCAGGATTAAGCCCATAAGCCCAACCCTTAACCCTTAAAAGAGAATCCATGTACATAGAAGCCTTCTCATGGATTAAGGGGTTTAAGTTTAATAAAAGAGAATAGTCTTTAATTCAAGTTCAAATTTTTGTTAAAAGATGATTTTACATTTAGTGATTGATAATACTTTAAGTATAATTATTTTCGGTAAAAAGATACTTGTGAAGAAAGAAAAAAAAAATTCTCATCCTACCCAAAAACTGAAATACCTATGACCTTTTAAACATGCAAAGATCTATTGATCACATATTCACATATTGCTGTCCTGGTAGCTTATTATTAATGACTAGTTATTAAAATGATTTGATGGGGAATATTTCATTTATCATTTATACTGCTTTCTTGAAACTAATTAAACTAAGGGGATGGTCCCCCCCCCCCTTCTCTCTCTTCTTATATTCCATCCTTTCAATTCATATTGATTGTTTCTCCAAATTCATGATATGATATATATAAATATACAAATGCTGCCCCTGTCAGTAGCTGTTCAAACTTTCCGCATAACTAGGGAAAGCAAGCAATATAATAAGGTAGGCCAAAAACAATAATATGATTTTTTTTTTAATTTCAAACCCTAATATACAAACTCTTTTTTTTTTCTTTTTCATATGTGTGTGTGTGTGTGTGTGTGTATATATATGGCCTTCAACGAACTTAGAATGTACTTTAAGTTTTAATTTTTGAAGATGGAATAATATCTCAGATTTCATACTATCTTTATATCTCGTAAGCTTCCTTTAGGTAACCGTTCACACTTCACACCAATAATGTAGTATTAGAAAAGGAAAAAAGACCCCAAAAAAATTCGAGAGAGATATATATAATTTATTAAGTTATATTATACATATTAACTACTCTTCGAATGGAGCCATCTCTTTCACGCATCCTGTTCACTTGTTTAATGACTATGGAATATATATATATATATATATATATATATATATATATATAATTCGTTAATATTCAAATATTACAAATATAATATAACACACTTTTTTAATTATATTAGATTTATTCATCTCAATTTTTGTCTACAATTAATTGACTCTGATTTCATTTGCTTCATATTGCAACATCTTCTTTTGTCAATAATATTGGACATTATATCTAATTGATTAAAGATCAAGTAAACTTGTACTTATCCATGTTTGTCCCAATTGCAATTCCTTGCGCTATATGATTAATTTTTACAATTGATTAAGGAGAAAATTTTAAATCCAAATAAAAATATTGAGACAGCCAAATACTTTTTTTTTTCCACACATGGTTTAATTAGACAGCTAGAATATGTAGTATCATGCGCCAATTATAAAAATTAATTGAGCGTGTGGAGAAATTGCAATTAATTGGAGGCAAATTTTGTAAAAACAAGTTAGTATAACTGTTCTTTTTTCTTTTTTTTTAAAAATATTGCATATTGTTATTTTTTTTATAGGATAATCTCATTCTTTTGTAGTCTTGTATAGCAAACTATTCTTAAATTTGACTTCCTTGCCGACAGATCTCTATGTTTCTTCATCTATATATATATACACAAATACATTTGTGTGGTGATATACGTATCCATATATATTGTACCAAGAAAATTAAAAAAAAAAAAAGTTTCCATTCGCCACGTATAATATTCATTAAATCAATTTATTGTTGTTGACTTTTAACATCAAGTAGAAAATACATTTTCGTGGTAGACATAGGTTAAACGGTTTTGTTTTTAATCATAAAATAGTATCTTTTTGGTCAATTTACTTGTCAAAGAAGATAAGTTTCATCCGTTTAATAAAGAAGGTAGTTTTGGTCCGCCTCAACTTGAGTTGAGTCGACTTTACACATATTTATTTGTATTTAATAAGAGTATAATTTTGATTCTTTTAGATTTTAAATTATTAAATGTGTTTATTTTTTATGTTTTTATTAAAATTTTAATAGGTCTAAATCGATTTTAATGAATCAGATTTTGGATTGAGTCTGAATTTTTTTTAAATTTAATATTGAAATTTTTATTAGGGTGTATAAAACTGATTTAAACTAACCGAATTGACCCAAATCGAACCAGACAAACCAAAATTAGTAAAAATTAAAATAATAAGATTCATATCGATTTTTAAAATTATAAAATTTTTTGTTCAGTTCATTGGTTTGATTAGGTTTGAACTACTAGTTAAAAGAATATAAATTTATATATATTATATTTATCTTGTCTTCGTCTTGGCCATACCATATAGTACTTTTATTATGAATCTGTTGATACTCCAACCTTTCACAGTTTGGTCTCCATGGAGATTACATTTTCTGACATTAAGTGGTTGATTGTGGTAAATATTCTCCAAAACCACCCTGTGCTTCAAAATTTGGATATTTATAAGGTTTGTTGAGTTTACGGGAAATTTGCTTGCCTGTTTTGTCTTTTGTTTTTCTTTCACATAATGTTTTTAATGTTATTTATATGATAGAAACTAAGAGGCAATTATTTGAGTACTTGAAGGAACTTAAAACTTGTTCCTGGAGACATTTTATCACACCATAAAACTTTTTGTGTTAGAGGAAATGACGAAGATTTGATCATTTTATAATGTAAATTGTAAAGTGTAAACCTAAAGTATCCATTATCTAATAATAAATAATATAATTGAATATGAAAAATGGACTATGTTAAGAAAAGTGAACATGATCACTTGGTATTTGGTAAAACTAGAGTTTTTTTTTAAATAGATAAAAGTGAGTATTTATTTATTTTTTTAAAAATTCTTTATAGTATTAAACTATCCAAAACTAAACCAAACAGCAACAACAAAAATCGAATAGGTCTAATAATTAATAAATTGACTTAGTTTGGTTTAATTTGGTCCATATCTAAAATCAAACCGAAACGAACATTTGTATAGTCATTGTCTCTATTGTTGAGTGTTAATTGTTTTGTTTAAATATTAAAAAAGATGTTTTTTAAAACATTCAAACATGTACCATGATTGTAGGAGATTGCTTTAACTATTCAAACTAATCTTTCTACTATTATATATTAAGAATTTTATATATAATATAACAAATTTAAATCATATTATTATTGTAAAAAATAATTTTAAATTATAAAAAAATTAGAACATTGACAACAAATTTTATAATATCGTATAATATTAAACATGTATAATAATTAACAACAAATATTTAGTTATTAATTTATGTGAAAATTATTCGAATCTAATTTTTCAATAAACTATTTGTATGTGTTAATATGCTTAAAAAAATCGACTTACTTATTCAATATTTAAATTAAAAAATAATATCTTAATAATTAAATGTCTAATTAGATTCAAACTCCTAGGGAAATGGCTGTTAGCATTATTTATTATATATATATATATATATATATATATATATATATATATATATATTATAAATGATGTTTAACGTTGATAATTTATTTGGATGAACTGATATATTAAATATTGTATATGTTGACATATTATTTTGGGACTTATATAAAGTGTTATTTTTAATTATGTCCATTATTAAGATCTTCATGTCTTTTGTGTTAAATGATCTATTTGATATATTTTATAAGTTGGTCTGTGGTGTTAGTGTAATTATTTTGTGTGTAAATATCTGACTATAAATAATAATAGTGATGATGTGTTATTGTAAATTGGTCAACCCATGAGTCTACTTATAGATATGATAGACTGGATAGTGATTTCCTAAATTATATAAAGGGCTTGTTTTGGTAAAATTTGGTGTGTATCATTTGTTCTTTTTCTATCAAACTAAATTAGTAGAGAGCCCCTTATAAACTCTTATAAGAGCCTATCTGTATTTTATCTTTGAGTTATGACGGATCAACGTACGCTCTTACTTCGTGTAGTTTACTGTGTTTTTATTGTCTATCAAAGATCGACAAATAATAAAATTGTAATTTATATTTTTTACATTTAAATTTCTATAATTATTGACTGTTTGATTTCAAATAAAACGTAATATGTTTTTAATGCTCAATAGAGTTGAGTAAATTAATAGTTGATTAAAAATCAAGAAAAATGAAATTCAAGTACAAAAAACGATAGTCGAGTCAATGTTAGGCTATACACACATATATTACAAGTATGTATGTTTGCGTGTGTGTGTATATATTTGATGAATCAAATTCGATAGTTCGAGCACACAAAAAAAATCGATAAAAATAGTCTAATCTCTCTTGAATTTAGCTGAAATTATGCATTCCTTATGACAAATATATATATATATATACAGAAAATTGAATCCAAAACTCTATAAGCTACTTAAAATAATCAAGGAATCTGATTAGTATTTGTTTAATTAAAAAATTAAATAGTACACAGGCATAGCATATTGGTCATCGATTGCAAAATAATTCAGTTGATGAAATGTCATTGTAATACCCAAGAAAAATAAAATATAAATATTTGTTTATAAACTACTGTTACTATTTCAGTATACGATACTATTCACCCGTATAATACTATTTATGTATACGATACTGTTCATTTATACAATCGAAATGTCAAGTACTAGATGTTGTTTGGTCATAAGAGAAAACTAGAAAGAAGTTCGTAGGAGAAACTGACGTTTTATGTGTGAAAATACCCTCAGGGACTAAAGTGAAAGGACTGAATTGAAAAGAAACTTAAAGGTTTAAGGTGAAAGGATATTTTTCCCTTTTAAATAATAACAAAATTTTCCATGAGGTGTACAGTAACTACATTATTAGAAATGTCATTTTCATAAATAGTAAATTGAATATTTTATTAACACATAGTGTTAAATAGTACCCTTGACTTTTGCTATAAATAGGCCCTTCCATTTCACTTCTAAACTCACACCTTCAACTTCTCTTCTTCTCTCCTTAAGTTTCTCTTACTCCAAAGCTAGGCCTCTGAGATTTTGGGCCTTTCCTTTTCAGCTTAGGTAAGGATACTATGCCCTTTCTATGTCTTTCAAATTTTAGAAGTTAATTTCTTAAGTATGCTCTGTGGTTGCGGCCTTGGCTGATCTTCCACATTAGAAAAACTGTCCTTAGCTGTTTATATGTTATTTTGATTCTCTGATTACCGAAATAGAATGTAAACTGTGAATAATACATGTCTAGGAAAGTTCTGGCTAAGGAAAGACCTGGTTTTTAAGTGTGTCCAGTGTGACCCTCCACTCTTTCCTGGGAACTTACCTGGTGTACTCTTTTACAGATTGTATTCTCTATTTCTGGTATGAATAGTACCCGTACGTATGAATAGTAACCGTATGAATAGTACTGTACATATGAATAGTATCCATACGTATGAATAGTGACCATATGTACGAATATTATCCGTATGTATAAATAGTATCCGTACGTATGAATAGTGACTGTATATATAAATAGTGACCGTATATATGAATAGTACCGTATGTATGAACAGTATCTGTATGAAAACAATGCTAACTTGTTTTCTCTAATCTTTCATGAAAATCTCCGTAGCGGAATACTGAAATTCATCTGTATACTCTTATCTGTAACGACTTAGACAAGCGATATTCGTACGGAATTCAGGTGAGTGAAACGACCCCGTTTTAATAGAGTTTTAGCATTACTGGTGATAAAAAGTATGTCGTAAGACACTCCCAAGATTCATAGGGGGAAATTGGATTCAGAATGACGAATCTAAATGAGATAATTAATCCATAAGTATGGATAAAATGAAATAAGTATCTTATGATGATGTGAAGTTTGAATGTTTTCAAAAATGGATTAATTGTTATCTTGATATGTGGTTTATAAATCCATAATATAGTTATATACTATACCTGTTATATGGATGAATATTATATTGAGCTTCTGATTATGATATGAAATGCTATTGATTGTGATTGAGCGGGACAGTACCCCCTCTCACGGCAAGGCGGAAAACCCGGTTGACAGGGTGTCTTGACCAATGAGTGTGGAGACAACGATTCCCTCAGTAGGGATATAGCCCGGATTGGTGATAAATCCGTGAGGCGCCCTAGCTAAGAGGATGAGGTTGTGCGTCATGGCGGAAATATACATAATTGGTGAGCCGGCCTGTGTGCGCTCTCCGGGATATATTGCCATTGACGAGTACTAGTAACGTTTGTTGAATTGGATGAATTTTTATCTTGTATGTAAGAGGATGATGTTGTGCGTCATGGCGGAAATATACATAATTGGTGAGCCGGCCTTTGTGCGCTCTTCGGGATATATTGTCATTGACGAGTACTAGTAACGTTTGTTGAATTGGATAAATTTTTATCTTCTGTCTATTGGTTGAGTATGAGCCTTTGGATATGCTTGCATGACTGGTAATGTATTTGAATTTTATTAATGCGAGGCCGATTCGCTCATTGAGTTTAAAAGCTCACATTGTTTGTACAACCTTTTTGTTCAGATCAGGTTGCCATCGAAGAATATCTGCTAGAGGAGTAGATCACTTTGGACCTTCCCGTTGTCGGGTAGACCTCTCTTGTGTTATAGATTATATTGCTCTGTAATCGTCTAGGACATCTAGTTCAGGGGTTCGACATTTGGCTTGTATGTCAGTATAATAATGTATTTTAAATTGATAATCTATGATTACATGCAAATCATCTCTATGATTTTCAGATAAGAAAATTTGATATATTTATCGGAAGGCTTACAGTGATGAGAGATTCATCATTGTGCCAGTCATGTGCCCAGAAAACTGGTCGTGACAAAGTTGGTATCAGAGCAAAGGTTGTTAGGTCTCCTAGTGATTACAGAGCAAGGTAACCTTAGTAGGACCTCCTCTATCGTTGTGAACCCGGGCACAACTATAGAGAGACGGCTCTACTGAAGGTCCTGTAGGATGTTTCCATTTCCTTTCCCTCCGAGACTTATAGGAATTATGTTTTTAGTTTTAGTTTTAGACAGATGTGGCTACACTTTTGAACTTAGTAAAGGAAAGGTTATTACTTGTTTTGATTCCGTTGTTGTCGGATCAAATTTTTATATGGTGGATTTTATAAGCTGAATTCATGATTGAATTTGTGTAGCTATATTATTTTAGGGTACCAGCCAATAAAAGAAACCACTCACATTAAAAACAAAAAAAACTGAAGGATTACATTGCAAAAAAAGAAGAAGTTTACTCATGCATGAGTAATCTAAAAGCGAGGTGGTCTTGGATTAAGAGGGTTGTATTGTATCATCACCCCTCGACCATTCCTTGGAGCAAGGGACATAGCAATGTCGCGGAGGGTAGTGTAAATCCCATTCATACAATCAACACTTCTTTGTTGTTGATTGCAGAAGCACTGGGTAGACCAATAGAAGAACCTGTCTATTCTTGAAGTCATTTCTGCATGATTGCGTTTAGTTAACTTCTCCAGATCTCCTATCATCTTTTTCAGATTTTTCACCTCCTGCTCTAGACAGGCGATTTTGTCTTCCGAGGTATGGCCCGTGCTAGTCTCCTCAGCTTCCTCGATCTTCTTCATTTTCTTCTCCTTCTGCTTCTCTGGAGACCCCTCAAAAGGTCTTTTGCCCTTGTCTTTGCCCAGACTTAAGTTTAAGTCGAGCTCTTCTTCCTTAGCCTCTACTGTGAGATCAATGTACTTCCTTGAGGCCATGATTTGGAAAAATTTAGAAATTTTTGTAAGAGTATGAGGCGAGAGGAATACTGGGGGATTGTAGGCTCGGAGATTATTACTCTTTGTGGTGTGGTAACTGAGAACGCTGGGATGATTTTTATAGAGAAAAATTAGGACTTAGAGACAAAGAAGATATCTTTTCACCGCACCCCTACACGATCAACCTATGGATTTCTGCAAGCTGGAAGCCAGAAGTCTAGGGTAGGCGTGCACACCAACAATGCGTCGCATTAATGCCAAAACCACGAAAGTCAGTATTCGGTGGATTTGCGGCCGATTTTACTCGGTTTTCCCATTTCTCCCGTTGGCATTTTCCGAAATTCAAAGAAGTTGATAACATAGCCATCAAAGATTGCCTTGGATGCTTTTATGATGAACTGAAATACATTTCTCCGTTTTATTGTGTTGTTCTTAAGAGCCTTCAGTTGAGTATAATATACATAATTGATTGAATCATGTTGTAATTACATTTATGTATGTTATTCATGCATAATGAGTGAAGGCTACGATCAAGGAGAATATGTGATGATCCTACATATACTCATAGAGATGTGAAATCAAAATGACTTGGAATGCTCTCGTGGGCAAATGAAAGGCAGTGATTTCCTTACATCATGATAATGCTTAAGGCATGTGACCGTAAGCAGTTAACTTTGTTTTAAAATATATATATTGATATACATATATTATGTGTAAGTCTAGAGTAAAGTCACCGATTAGAATCTAAGATACGGCCAATATGAGGCGACCTAATCATAGAGGGACATCGTGATATACAGAATAAAACAAGTTTAGAGGGAGAAAATCTCAGACTGAAGAGCGTAGTTAGTCAGAACTTTGAGAAAGGTCAAGATTAGCCGAAAATTTTTTTTGAGGAAATCTTTGACTTATGTTAATTGCATTAAATTATATTTACTATTTACTTGCATGTCCGACATTAATTGCTGGCATTGCGACGTATGTGATCTGTAAACCTTATAGCGAGCGGCGTGTAGGTTGTGGTGGCTTTAGCTCCAGGGGCTTCGGGTTGTCTATAAATCTTGTTTGCCCGTTACCCTACTCATCGCACCAAGCAAACCTACTTCTTTCATTACATACCTATTTCTCAATCTCCATTCCTTTCTCATTCGAAGTTATTTCTGAGATCCCTAGAGCAATGGCCGATAATAAGTCTTTCAACTTGAATTTTGAGACTGGCAATGTAGAGCTTGATTTAAATCTAAGTCTCGGAAACAACAAAGGGAAGAGACCTGTAGACAGGTCACTAGAAATTAAGAAGAGAAAGAGGGATGTAATAGAGTTGGAGGAGGACAGTACTACAACATCCTCAGAAAATAAGCTTGCATTCCTGGAACGTAAGATAGAGAGCCTGGAATACAAGATAGAGGACCAGAAGCGACTAATAAGTCGTCTCTTTGAAAACCAAGAGAAACTGATAAACCGTCATTTCGGGGAACTGGCTAATCGAGTTGATAGACATTCAATGTTTGCAACTCAAAATTTTCGTGACCAACAAGCAAGGTGTATTGACTGTATGAACGGAGTAACTTATGCTCTTCGCCAAATTTCTCAGGCGCTTCCTCCAGAAACCCTTTCTAGGCTACAAAGATTAGCTTCCTCCTTAAGGTCTGAAGCACCTTCCTCTTCTAGACCTGGAACACCTTTTACATTTCAAAAGCCTCCTCGTCCTTAATTTATTTTTCTTTTGTTTGTACCTAAAGCTACATTTGGTGTAAGCTTCACGTATTAAAATTATCTATGTACTAGAAATAAAATTTAAGTTAGTATCTAGATCTTCTTTGTTGAAGTGATTCATTTTACTGAAAGAACTTGAGGAATGAGAAGATATTGGACTTGTTATATTTCATACTTGATTCTAAAGCATAGTATAGTAATATCTTTTTGACTGAGCAGAGTTACTAAAATGATATTTCATTGCACTTCTGAGCTATGGAGGAATGCTGAATAAGTATTTTATGAACCTATAGAACTATGGGTTTGCCTCAATCATTGAAGGGATGCGACTCTATATGAGTCATTGAGGTGAGAGGAATTTTCATATATATAATTATGCGTAAGAAGTATGTTATTTACTTATCATATTTTCTAGGATTGTTCTTCCTAGAGATTTATGTAATGATTTCATTTTATATAACGCCTTCAGCTGAGAGTATCGCCTTAAGGTAGAAGGATCGCCTTCGGGCAAGAGTATTGCTTATGGCCAAAATGATGCCTTCGGGTAGGGTGCTTGTATTCGTAAAAGTTATAAGCTATGTGTGTGGAAACATGTGTTCTGATATTCAATGTGAACTGGAAAGACCACATGCCACTTTTGAGATGAGACCTATTTGAGGTTTTACATAGAGACAGAGTTCGTCTCTGATTAGGTGGTTTGAGTTTGGTAAAGGTTATGAGGATGAGACACTTTATGGTACAAAAGGTTGTGGAGAAGATCAAACTGATAAGGAAGAGATTACTTGCTGTTTAGAAAAGGCAAAAGTCTTATGCAAATTATTGATAATGCGGTTTAGAGTTCACAGTCAATGGTATAATGTTATTGTAAATCTCACCAAGGGTGTGATGAGGTTTTGGAAGAAAGAGATGCAAAGAATGAGATATGGACGAAGTAATCACATTTATTTCAGTCTTGAGATGAGTTTTGAATTCGGAGGACCGAATTCTCTTAAGGGGGTGATAATGTAATACCCAAGAAAAATAAAATATAAATATTTGTTTATAAACTACTGTTACTATTTCAGTATACGATACTATTTACCTGTATAATACTATTTACGTATACGATACTGTTCATTTATACAATCGAAATGTCAAGTACTAGATGTTGTTTGGTCATAAGAGAAAACTAGAAAGAAGTTCGTAGGAGAAACTGACGTTTTATGTGTGAAAATACCCTCAGGGACTAAAGTGAAAGGACTGAATTAAAAAGAAACTTAAAGGTTTAAGGTGAAAGGATATTTTTCCCTTTTAAGTTTCCAATAGTAATAACAGAAAAATTTTCCGCGAGGTGCACAGTAACTGCATTATTTGACACTATGCATAGTGTCAAATAGTACCATTGACTTTTGCTATAAATAGGCCCTTCCATTTCACTTTTAAACTCACACCTTCAACTTCTCTTCTTCTCTCCTTAAGTTTCTCTTACTCCAAAGCTAGGTCTCTGAGATTTTGGGCCTTTCCTTTTCAGCTTAGGTAAGGATACTATGCCCTTTCTATGTCTTTCAAATTTTAGAAGTTAATTTCTTAAGTATGCTCTGTGGTTGCGGCCTTGGCTGATCTTCCACATCAGAAAAACTGTCCTTAGCTGTTTATATGTTATTTTGATTCTCTGATTACCGAAATAGAATGTAAACTGTGAATAATACATGTCTAGGAAAGTTCTGGCTAAGGAAAGACCTGGTTTTTAAGTGTGTCCAGTGTGACCCTCCACTCTTTCCTGGGAACTTACCTGGTGTACTCTTTTACAGATTGTATTCTCTATTTCTGGTATGAATAGTACCCGTACGTATGAATAGTAACCGTATGAATAGTAACCATACATATGAATAGTATCCATACGTATGAATAGTGACCGTATGTACGAATATTATCCGTATGTATAAATAGTATCCGTACGTATGAATAGTGACCGTATATATAAATAGTGACCGTATATATAAATAGTACCGTATGTATGAACAGTATCTGTATGAAAACAATGCTAACTTGTTTTCTCTAATCTTTCATGAAAATCTCCGTAGCGGAATACTGAAATTCATCTGTGTACTCTTATCTGTAACGACTTAGACAAGCGATATTCGTACGGAATCCAGGTGAGTGAAACGACCCCGTTTTAATAGAGTTTTAGCATTACTGGTGATAAAAAGTATGTCGTAGAACACTCCCAAGATTCATAGGGGGAAATTGGATTCAGAATGACGAATCTAAATGAGATAATTAATCCATAAGTATGGATAAAATGAAATAAGTATCTTATGATGATGTGAAGTTTGAATGTTTTCAAAAATGGATTAATTGTTATCTTGATATGTGGTTTATAAATCCATAATATAGTTATATACTATACCTGTTATATGGATGAATATTATATTGAGCTTCTGATTATGATATGAAATGCTATTGATTGTGATTGAGCGGGACAGTACCCCCTCTCACGGCAAGGCGGAAAACCCGGTTGACAGGGTGTCTTGACCAATGAGTGTGGAGACAACGATTCCCTCAGTAGGGATATAGCCCGGATTGGTGATAAATCCGTGAGGCGCCCTAGCTAAGAGGATGAGGTTGTGCGTCATGGCGGAAATATACATAATTGGTGAGCCGGCCTGTGTGCGCTCTCCGGGATATATTGCCATTGACGAGTACTAGTAACGTTTGTTGAATTGGATGAATTTTTATCTTGTATGTAAGAGGATGATGTTGTGCGTCATGGCGGAAATATACATAATTGGTGAGCCGGCCTTTGTGCGCTCTTCGGGATATATTGCCATTGACGAGTACTAGTAACGTTTGTTGAATTGGATAAATTTTTATCTTCTGTCTATTGGTTGAGTATGAGCCTTTGGATATGCTTGCATGACTGGTAATGTATTTGAATTTAATTAATGCGAGGCCGATTCGCTCATTGAGTTTAAAAGCTCACATTGTTTGTACAACCTTTTTGTTCAGATCAGGTTGCCATCGAAGAATATCTGCTAGAGGAGTAGATCACTTTGGACCTTCCCGTTGTCGGGTAGACCTCTCTTGTGTTATAGATTATGTTGCTCTGTAATCTTCTAGGACATCTAGTTCAGGGGTTCGACATTTGGCTTGTATGTCAGTATAATAATGTATTTTAAATTGATAATCTATGATTACATGCAAATCATCTCTATGATTTTCAGATAAGAAAATTTGATATATTTATCGGAAGGCTTACAGTGATGAGAGATTCATCATTGTGCCGGTCATGTGCCCAGAAAACGGGTCGTGACAGTCATAGCTAGTATAAATACCAATATATAGGTTATAACTTAGACAAGTTGACACAAAGCATCCGATAGGGTTCAAGCAGGAGTATTTTTTTTTTTTAAAGCACTAAATTGACAAGACTTAGCTCGGTGAGTTGGGTGTTTTTTCAAGCCAGTTTATGAACTAAAGTACCTTTCTCTTATTTTCTTTTTTATTTTAAGCTATCTATCATTATTATATGAAATTAATAATCTAAAAAAAGAAACCATGAGTTTGGTTTGCAGAAAAGAGTATAAATGAAAAGAAAAATAAAAAAAGAAAAAGAAAAAAATTTGTTTTGTATGCAATAAAAAATAATAGAAGAAATAAGGTATTATTTTGTTTGATATGTATTGAATGAAAAAATGAATAATTTTGCTAAATTATCTCTCATGTTAATTACCCTTAATTATAAAATATAATAAAAAACCTCAATGATTCTTTTCTGTCTCTGCACACCCATCTTTGTCCTTTTACCTTTGATACAGTGTCAATGTTTTTTTGTTTATCTCTTTCTTTCTTTCACAGCATTATTGAAGATGGCGGCTCATTCACCATCGATAGCCCCCTCACATGCCTCTCTGTCGTCTTTATCGGCAACTATGATGACTCCACCAGTCGCTTCTCCTACTTTCGAAAGTGTGAGCTTTCCGCTATCGCCTACTTTATCATTGTCTTCTCCATCTACTTTATTGCCTCCTTCTTCGATCTTTGTCGTCACCTACTCCACCGGTCGCTTTTCTTGCTTTCGAAAGCTTGAGCTCTCCGCTTCTCCTACTTTTGAAAACTTTCTGAAAAGTTGGATTTGATTAAGTAGAAGTGTAAGGATAAATAGGAATGTTGCCTTCCATTTTCAGTTATGATGAAGAAGACAACGACGATGATGAGTGATGAAAACAACAACATGTAGCGAAATGAAGAAGATAAGCAGCGTTTAGGAAGAGAGCAAGATTGTAACTTCTTGTGCTTTTCATAATTAGAGAGTCGATTTTTCATTGTTGAAATGAAGGAAACGATAGAGGGAAAGTGAGTGCATTTTGCCCATTGCCAGTTTTTTTATGAAAAGCTTCATTTCCTCCTTCATTTGGCCAACCAAATGCGAGATCAATCCTATTGCCTTGAATTATGCTTTCCATTTCTAATTCTGTTTACAAACTAAACAGACTCTAAGTCATCGCCTTATGTCAATATCAAAAGTAAATAAACAGTGTTGAAATAATGTAATGGCATCTATTGAATACCTATTAAAAGATTATTTTTAAACAAAAATGCTGAATAAATTCATGGAAGGCCGCTAATTAAATGCTTTCAGCATTAGTTATATTATTAATGACAATGCTTTTATATATTTTGTGAGACATTAAGGAAAAACATAGATGCAATTTTTTATATATTTTTTATTAATTTTTTAATTAAAATATAATAAGTATATTCTTTTTCTGTTAGAACATAATAAATATATAATTTTTAAAAAATAATTTTATATATTTTTATAACTTATTATTAAATGATTATTTTTTTAACAATTTTTTTATACATACTATATTACTATTAAAAAACTTAATAATAAAAATATGAAGAATTTTATATAATTTTTTTTTCAGACGTTAACGCCTCTCTTATTTGGAGGGTGATAATAAAAAATAAGGAAAAAGAATTGGAATAGTCAAAAGCTCAAAATATATGTTTGATTTGATAGATTCTTGTTATGTGATTTACAGCCAAATTTGTCATCTCCATCTAAACATGATCGAATATTTTCTTAAAAAATATATTGAATATATGATTTAGGTAAAGATAAATAAATTTATTTATGAAATTTTCACGAGACCGGATAATAATTTACCCTCTAAAGTCCTGCGGGATCTTTTGCCACCTCATACCAATGCTATATGTATCCTTGACCAAAAATAAAATATCCACAGTATATTCCACTGTTTGTTCAATTCCCCAGACTTTCTAGAAGAATTTTACACGTTCCTTAATTCTATTATTATTATTTTAAAAAAGTTGCGATACTTTCTATTATTTTCCTTTTGTTTCTTGTTTCTTTTATATATATATATATATATATACTAAAAATTATTCTGCACTTCATGCAATTATTTTAATATTTTAAAATATAATTTTATATTTAATTAAAAGTTAAAAAAATTAACTACAAATTTTAGTTGTCATTTTATAATTTTTATTTGCATTCATTACATATATTTTAAAATATTAATAGTATAAAAAATATAATTCTTCTAATTTGAATTGAATTAAACTAATATCTCTCATTAATTAAAACAGATTCATAAATAGCAAAATATATTTTAAACCACACATGTATTAATATTACCATACATTTATCTTCTATTTGAGTTAATATTTTCACTACGATCTAAAATTATCTATCAATACGGATTACAAAACATTTATTGACCAAAAAAAAATGAAAAAATGAAAAATCTAAATTGTTATAAAGAAAATTACCAATAATCTAAAAAATGTTGACACTAACAATATCATGGGAGAACAGCATTATTAAGTCAAAATAATAAGTAATAGAAAATTTGAAGAAAACTACATTCAAACAAAGTTAACACCCTTTTTCTTCTTCCTCTAAATTTCTTTATATAAAATTCCAGCTCGTTGCCTTGCAACAGGCAACCCTGTTTGATAAGCACATCTTTCTCTTCATTTTCTAATGAAAATTTTTTCGTAACATATAAAACATTTTAATTTTTAGCATTATTCCTATTAAAATAGCACATTAATGGGAGCCACTGACATATTTAAAAATTATAATCTAGGACCTTTAAATTTAAATTTTATTTTTATTAAAATAGCACATACTATATCAATTAATAAATGAGAAAAAAAAACATGCCGGATGGAGGAGGTGCCACATTGTATATGTATATATATATATTGACAAAGAAAAGAGATGTATTTATAAGAGCAATTGTTTTATACAAAAAGCAAAAAGAAAAAATAATTATCTTCAAATCACAAATTAATTGTATATGTCAATATACAACTCATTAATATGAAAATTAAGAAAATAGATACATAACATTTATGGTTTTTAAAATTTCATATAGATAAATTATACATCAATATATATCATATTAATTTATAATTTAACAATAATTATTTCTTCATTTAATTATATTTCACATATATAGAATCATTTTCTCATTTCTCGTACACTTAAAAATTTTACCAATACCTGTATTTGTTTTATTTGAAACAACTTATATTTAAAAATTCATTAAGTTTTGATTAATCTAATTTAAGTCAAGTTAAAAATTACAAAAAATAAAGCTTTTATAGGATTTTTTTTATTTATAATATTCAAACTCGATAAGTTTCAAAAAAACAAGTCAAATCATTTAAATCAATGAATATGTCTATTAATTATTTTTAGTGCGATGGCCATGCATGCTTTCTATATATTATCATCCGTCTTAGGAAAAGGAAATGTTATTAATAAAACAAAATAATCAGTCACAATTTTATAACAATTCTATTCATGGTGTGTGGGAAGGCAAAATGTATACGATTGGGTTGGATTCTTTCGTGAATATATATGTGTGTGTGTGTGTGTGTGTGTATGTGTGCAGAAAACTTCAAAACGAGATTGACTTAGAACAATTTGGTTAGGTTGTTAATCATGTTTAATTAGCAGGCCCAGTACGTTAGGGATCACAGCTAAAATATTCTTGGTCTGACACAAGGAATTATTAAGAAATCATAATAATAAGGCTTTGAATATATATATATATATATATATATATTAAAATGTACTATACATTATATATTATATTAATTTTTCATCATGTTACAACTAACCGAATTAATGCAAGTCAAATTTGTTATATTTATTCACACACTTAATAAAACAAGCTTCTTTATTAATTAATAACTAAAACTCTCCCATGCATGCACCAATAATATGAATTTGGCTCGATCATTTGATGTTCTTGGGGTGATGTCAGCATGCAATGAATCAAATCCCAATATATATATATATATATATAGAATAAATAATTACCTCAAGAAAGCATCTTTGAATATCAAAACCACCTCGTTTCATGCAGTCACACGAGGGATCAATAATCGTGTTCATGCTGATAATATATATGATTTAACTAATTGCTTATATATTAGTCAACATAATATTTTTTATTATCATTTCCCCACTTCAAAAAGGCTCCATTTGCTTCTATTATGTTAGAAAGAGTGTGATCACAAGCAAAGATTGAAAATGACGGGGAAGACTATTTTGTTTTGTATTTATTTATATATGTAGTGTATATAATTTATGGGTTGGTACGTACGTGAATGAGGTTTACCATAAAATTGTAGTTTTCTTTATCTGCTTATTTAACATATTCTGTACACCGTATATGGAGTCATGTCTTGATATTGAAATTCATTTAATTGATGAAATTCGCATATAGAGAAAGATAAATTATTCCTCACCAGAAAAAAAAGATAAATTAGCAAAATAGACACATTTATAATATATGGTCCAGACATTTAAAGATATTTATTGTGAGTTGGGAATTAAAAAAAATAATTGGTTTCATACACGTTCTTCTATAAATTGATATAAACATTATGCGTACAGTACAAAATAAAAATAGAGTCCAGTCAAACCTGTAAAATTGTCCAATAATTAATAAAAAATGGGTTTTTAATTTTGATTATTTAGATTCAAAATTTAATGTCTAAATATAAAATACTAACGTAAGGAAAATGTTTAAAAGAATTTTTTAAATATAATTTCATATTTTTTGTTATTAAATTTTCAATGAATTTAAAAATAATTATATCTATTTTATAACTTAATATCGTATAATTAGTTCTTTCATAAATTTTGTGCACGTATAATTATATATATTTTTAATAAAAACTCTGATAACAAAATATAAATTACCGTATTTAAGTCTAATATATTTGTAAATTTGATATATTAAGGCATAATCTGATTTAAGTATATCTAAACATAAAGAAAGCAAAAAATTGTACAATAACATTAACATCATACCAAAAGAAAGAAAACAAAAGGAGTTGGGCCAACTAATTAACGTGTGAAAATGTAAGAAAAATTTTGAATTAAATTGGATTAGCTGTATACAATATGTTTTCTTTTTGGAAAAAAGATACCATAACTGATAGTAAAATAAATCATAAATAATAAATAGGTTAAACGCACTTGGTCAAGTGGTAGTGATAATCATAATAGTCAGGTACACACGCACATACACATGATCCTCTTGGTCTTGGGGGCGAGAAGACGCAGGTACGAGAAAACGTTAGCTACGTTACAAGGCCAAAGGTGCGGTAATCGCTTTCCCATTTTGCGAGATTCATGAATTTCTTTTTGTGCTTCCCAATTCATAATCATCTTAATTCCTTTTGAGTCATAATCTCCTCGTTACGAAACCTGCTGGTGATTGTAACGTTGTCTCTGCCAAGTAAAACAGAGTAAAAGAGGGGACGACTTGTTAAGCAAAAGCGGTGGTGTGTGTTCAAGTGTCGTGCATGCATTTTATGCATCTGTTGCTTTGCATGCACTCTCTCTCTCTCTCTCTCTCTCTCTCTCTCTATATTTCTCTCTCTTTCTCTTTCTCTCTCAAGCCTATACACGTTTACGCTTTCTCTCTCTATATGAGTCACACCCTCTGAAACAAAACCCAGATTACCGTTACGTTCGTGCTTGAATTCTCTGATATATTGCTGCCTCTTCTTCATTGACTTTGATTGACTATTATTTCTTCTTCATATTGGTGGTAGCAAATTTCGTATTGAGGCGGTGTGTTTGCTGGGATTTTCGTGGGTAACGAAAGGAGCGGAGTTGGGTTTTTGGGTTTCTTTCATTTGAATGAACCTCTCATAGGTTTATTTTGAATATTCCCTAGTGTGGGACAAGGTTGGTTTTGTTTTATTGCTCTTATCCCTTTTGTTGTTCCCGCTGCGAATCTTGAAGCCTGTGCATGAATTTTTGCGCCAACCCTGACAATGGGTTTTGCGGATTGTATTTGTGGTTGTGGGGTTTCTGTCAAAAGGGGTTTTAGGGTTTTTGATTTTGATTTATTTGTTTTTTTGCAGAGTTATTTTGGAGCTGGGAGAACAATTGATTTTCAAATTGATGGGGTCCGACGTTTGCGTGTATGTTTCGTGTGGGTCTGCCACTGCTCATGAATGGAAGAAGGGGTGGCCTCTGCGATCTGGTGGATTCGCTCAATTCTGCAACAAGTGCGGGTAAATTATATCTTTCTCTGCCCTTATGCTTTGGGTTCGATCTATTTGCTATTTTTGGGGTGATTTCACGTTGCGAGGTTAGTTCGGGGTTTAGGTGTCGTGTGTTTATTGCTTCTTTTTGATTCTCATAGATATTTTTGGGTTTTGACTTGATGCTTCTTATGGGGTTCCAATTAGAATTAGTAAACATTAAACTTTTTTGCCTTTTTGGGATTTTCTGGTTTTTTACGGGAGTGCCAAGTATAAGGAGACCGGTCGCATTGTAGTCAATAAATGTATAATTATAGAACAGTATTAGTCCTTACTGATCAAAATAAAGAAGCTAAGGCTCTGATGAAGTTAAATTGTTTTGTTCGTTTCTTTATTCCCCCTTTTTCTTTTGTGTGTCTGTTAAAAAAAAAAAGTTATGGATTAAATGCATGGAACACTGAAAAATTGAAAGTATGAGAAACCTAATCAGCTTTAGCAGTACTATACCGATCTTGTTTACATATTTTAGCAGTCAGCTTGGTAATAGAATCTATTAAATTGTTCTACTATGAGCATGGGGATCAATGTACAAATTTGGATAATATACCTCAAGACGGACTGAGGAAGTATGTTTAGTCATACATATGTAATATAACTATTCTTAATTGTTAACATAAAGTTTCTTTTTTTTTTAATTGTTATTTTACGTCATATATATTTTTAAGTAATACACTGGCTTTTTTCCATGGTACTAGGATTTCGGAGGTATACAAGCTTGACACCAATGATTCCATGTAAGTTTAGCAAAATGATTTATGAATTACAACTCTAGCATAAGTGATTGCTATCATGACTGATTAAGGTAATAAGCATTAGATCTTTCACTTTGATGCATAACTTAAAGGTTATCTGACATACTAACTTTATATTGTGTGATACTTAGTTGACTACATAGGGACTCTTCTTAATACTTTTTACTTTTTGATCTTCTCAATTTGATACTTATGGCTTGTTTCGCTTTGATTTATTGAACCTGGCTGCTATAAATCTAATGTTTCCTGGCCTGCTTCTGTCATAGAGTGTGCAACTAAGGTTTTCAAATAGTACTTATCAACAAGAAGGACTCACTGCATATTTTAGTTTTTATTGGCAAGTTATCAGTTGGACATGCAGTTCCGTTCTGTATTCTTTTATACATTGTGGTAATCTTGATATGCATTTTGGTTAGTAACATTTTGCTATTTTATATATATATATATATATAATATTTTCCATGGGGACCATCTTTGATGTGCCACTCCTTATGTTTTAGATCTGCCTACAAGGAATCTGTTTTCTGCAGTAAATTCCATCGTGAAGAAACTGGTTGGAGGGATTGCAGCTTTTGCAACAAAGTAAGTGATAATTGTTTCTTTCTTTAAGTTATTTTTTATTAATCTTATTTAAGTAAAAATTCTATTCCATTATACTCTTTCTCTCCTTAGTAAGTCTAATTGACTTGGTTTGGCAGCCTATCCACTGTGGATGCATAGTATCTAGGTTTTTGTTCGACTACCTTGATTTTGGCGGTATAGGATGCATTAGCTGTATAAAGGCATCCCGATTTCATTTGGTAAGTTCAATCTGAATTTTTGTTCTTATATAATGATTTTCTGGTGTAAAGTGTTTTCTTGCATTAGTAGTGAATGGTCTGTCTCTGTTAGTTTATTTTGTTTCTTATTGTTGCTAAATTAGAATCTTTCCTTTTCACATGGATATCTGAATGTTGGGCCCAATTATTTAACACAATAGTGATCACTCGTATTAGCATTTTGTGACCCTAAACCAAAAAAAATATTCAAAAAACAAAATCATAATAGCTAATTGTCTCTGGCATATTGAAATGGACACCCACAATTTCAAAACGGGGACTTTTATCTTGTAAATTTTCATATATTGACCACCCAACTTCCACTTGTCAGTAGTGAGTATTGATGCATGTATGTGCTTATGGGCATTTGAAGTATCTCATGTTTCTGCTGTAGACCTATTTTTTTGATATGTTAAGCTTGTTGCTTCTTGTTAGTGATTCGATGCCCTGGTACCCTCTTATTGCAGTAGTTTCACCATCCACTATATTTGGTGTAAGACGTTTTCAGCAGTAGTTTTAAAGAGAGGCTGCACTGAGGCATATTATGTTTCTGACTGTCTGAGACAGAAAGTTCAGAAGATCCTATTATAAATTATATATATATTTTTTGTGCAGATGCAGGGTGCTAAAAAACCTAATGGGGCTGCTACATCAACCATAGAAAGTGCAAGTGATCAACATTCTGCTCATATTGATGGAAGATTGTTTGTGGAAGGCACTGAGGGAGGAAAACTTATGCAATTATGCAGAATTGTTGAAGCTAGCGAGGCTACTCGTTGTCATCAATCCCATAGAGATGAAATAATTACATCCAGTGGGCTAAACAACCAAGAAGTTAATAGTCCAATCAGGGAAGTGAATCCAGGAATTTCGAATTTGATTACAGCATCTATTCAGCCATTAACATTTCCTATGTTAGAAAATAATAGACCATCATGGGAGATTACAAATACACATGAATCACCTGCACAGCCATCTTTGAGTATGTCGCTGGGAACTCCATCTAGAAACTCTACCTTGCCCTGTGCTAGAGAGACCATAGAAGAAAGGCTTGAGGGCAAACCATCTCCTTCTGTTCATCAAGGGCAAAGATCTCGCCCTATATTGCCTAAACCATCGACGACTGGGAATACCATGAATGTAGAAACAAATAAAGGAATAAATTCTCAGGCGCGTGTTGCCCGGCCACCTGCTGAGGGAAGGGGCAAGAATCAGTTACTTCCTCGATACTGGCCTAGGATTACTGACCAAGAGCTGGAGCAATTGTCTGGAAAGTATCCTTAAAATTTTTTCTTTTGGTCTTTTGAACATCTAGAGGACTAGTATTAGCAGGATTTCATCATTTGTTTCCTTTAATGTTATCAAAGTTTGAAGTCCACTGTAGTACCATTGTTTGAGAAGGTGTTGAGTGCTAGTGATGCAGGTCGAATTGGTCGCCTTGTTCTTCCAAAAGCTTGTGCTGAAGTAAGTGTAGAACTTTGTTTTATTTGATGTCTTAATTTTTCAAATCTGCTTCTCGATCTCTTTGTATGCCTATATTGGACTATCATTTTTTTTTTTCCAAAGAAACATCTCTTTACCCTGTAATTGCAAATTTCAAATGCACCTAACAAGCAAGCATATGAATTGCAGGCATATTTTCCTCCTATTTCTCAATCAGAAGGTCTTCCTTTGCGAATGCAAGATGTGAAGGGAAATGAGTGGACATTTCAGTTCAGATTTTGGCCTAATAACAATAGCAGGATGTATGTACTGGAGGGTGTGACCCCTTGCATACAGGCAATGCAATTATGTGCGGGTGATACTGGTATATATCAATCTAGAGAAGAAATTGGCGCACTACCTATTGCATTACCAGCTTACAATTTGTGCTTAAAATGATATTTTTATTCTGATTTATGTCAACATGCAAATCGAAATTGTTGCATTTTTATGGCCATAAATCCTTTTGCAGTGTTTTTATTTGTAGCCTGCACCCCATATGATCCATGGATATGCCTTGATGTGCTGGCTGATTATATATTTTGCTCATAATTCTTGCAATTATTTACCCTATTTTATTTTTGATAGCTTCATCAGGACAACATGGCTATCCTTTTTGATATTTTAATCTGTCAAGGACAAATGAAAGAATTCACGTCCTTATGAAATTGACCATGCATATAGTATTTGTTCTTTATTAAAGTAGTGTTGAATTGTTGATATATATATATACGGGGAGTCAAGTTTTTCTTACGAATCTGAAGTTACTTTTCATTTGTATGATCTTTTTTTTTTTTTTTGGCAGTAACATTTAGTAAAATTGATCCTGGGGGCAAGCTTGTAATGGGCTTCAGAAAGGCATCAAATTCTGCAGAAACCCAGGTTGTGGAAATCGAAATTTCCATTTTGCTAATTGTAGCCACTGCTTTATATAATACATCTGTATTCTTGTCTTTGCTGAATATGAGAATTTATTATTTAAACAGGATGCCTCTACGTCTGCACACTCTAATGGGATTTCAACAAAGGAAACAACCTTTTCTAGTGCAACAGAGAACATGCCCTCTGGAAGTACTTATTCTGATCTTCTTCACTCAATGGAAGGGAACAGGGAACCTCACTTAAATGGACAATTAGAAAACCTGCATTTGGGTAGCAGGGATGCTGATTTGCCTAAAGCTGAAAATTGTGGGCAGATGGCAAACAGTGATTTACTGCAGCAATCTGCTTCAGTTTCAGAGAAGAAAAGGACTTGGAATATTGGGCCAAAAAGTAAGAGATTGCTTATTCATTGTGAAGATGCGCTGGAGTTGAGGCTTACATGGGAAGAAGCACAGGACTTACTTCGTCCGCCACCTAGTGTTCAGCCAAGCTTTGTCACAATTGAGGACCATGTATTTGAAGAGTATAATGTATGTGTCACTGTCAAACTAATGCCGATTTTTATTATAATTTGATCATGAACTGATTTAGTTTGGACAATTTTTATATTTCTATGTGACCCGGCTAATCTAAGTGATCTTTCTGCTTCATTTCATGTAGGAACCCCCAGTTTTTGGAAAGAGAACTGTATTCAGATGCTGTCCATCTGGGTAAGATTATGTGTAATATATGCTAGAGTTTTTAAACAATGGACTTTGCCTTCTCATTTGCTGTGGGATAGAATTTGCTATGTTGCTACTATTTGGGTTTCAACCAATAAGTTGTTTAAGGGGTTGCCTTTTGTAGATGTTTATAGGAATTGGAGGTAGCCTTGTTTGGGGGCTTCGTGGATGGATTTTGTTTCAGTTTTGTTTTCTTAGGAGGATCTATTGTCCTCCTTTTTTTCTTTTTTGGTTTACTCTTTCTTTTGTATCTCTCTCTCTCTCTATTCAGTAATAAAATTTCTTTTCCTATAAAATTTTTTTTTTATCATTGTACCTAAAAACGCTAGAATATCTTGACTGGATACTAGCACTTCTTGATGGTGCTTGTCACTTGGGCTTGCCTTCAAATTTGTTCAAACAGATAACAATTTGGTATTTTTGTGGACCCCATGTCTGTGATGCGTTGTTGCTCTGGCTTCATTCCTGTAAACTCATGCTGCTGTTTCATCAATAAAACCACTGACATTGTTTCTATGGAATACCAGTCCCTTCTTGTTATCTGTTTAAATATTAAGGCCACGACAGTTATATTCTCCTCCTCTCTCTTAATTTATGCACTTTTTCCTCCTTAGAATGATATTTCATATTTCCTCATTTGTTCACCATATGGATGTGGTGAACAAATATGATATTTTGCTTGAATTTTTTGTACTCCATTCAGGGGACAAAAACAGTGGGCTCCATGTGATGATTGCTCTAAATGGCGAAGGCTGCCTGTTGATGTTCTTCTACCTCCCAAGTGGACTTGTTCTGAAAATGTCTGGGACGCAAGCAGGTAAAACATTATTTTATGTTTCTAGACCTTTTCTTGGCTATATTACTAACATGGGAAAATTCTTTCAGGTCTTCGTGTTCTGCACCAGAGGAGCTGAGTCCTAAGGAGTTGGAAAATCTTCTGAAAACCAGAAAAGGTATGATGTTAGTATTTATTTTTTCACTTAAGCTTTCAATCTGTTAGTTTTGGAACAGGGTTTGAGGTTAATGTTGCCATCCAAGTTATTGAATGCTCATAGTGCTTGATACATCTATGCAAGATTTTTGCATTCATAAAATTATCGGCATTGATATATAATGGTTGTTAAATTCGGTGCTTGCTTGTCTATGCTTACATTCCGGAAGTGTGTCACTATATATGTGATTTACACGGATGCTGAGTGCCTTTCGTATTTGTATACATATTGTAAGAAGTAATTAAGAAAACAAAATCCTCTCTTTTTTTTTTGCGGCCAAAATTTAACTTTCAAAATGATTCCTCCGATGCTGTTATTTTATGTCTTCCCAATGTACTTGTTAATTCCTGTATTTTTCTGGTTGCCCCAAATCTTTGCCAGATTTTAAGAAGCGAAGAATTGCGGAAAATAATAAGTCATCCCAAGAACTTGAACCATCTGGCTTAGATGCTCTTGCTAGGGCAGCAGTTTTGGGAGACAATCTCATTGAGCCTTCTGAGTCATCAGCCGCCACCACCAGACATCCTAGGCACCGTCCTGGATGCACTTGCATCGTGTGCATTCAACCACCGAGTGGGAAGGGGAGACATCCTCCAACTTGTACTTGCTATGTGTGCATGACTGTGAAAAGGCGTTTCAAAACCCTTATGCTGCGCAAGAAGAAACGTCAATCAGAGCGTGAAGCCGGTTCTGCCCAGACGGATCAAGATGAGTCAGATATGAATGAAGCACCAAGAGAGGAGGCAAGTCATTTGGCACAAGAGGGAAACATAAATGGAAGACAGCCTGAGGTGGGCGAATCCAGTGCTGGACAAATAGATCTGAATTGTCATCCCGATCGCGAGGACATGCTAGTTGATGTACCAGGACCAAGCTCGAATGGTCATCTGGAAACAACGAGCTATCAGTTGCAGGAATATATGAATCAAAATGGTTCAACTGGAGAAGGTCAGAGATACCTAAGTAATGGGGGAAGCTTTGCATCAGTTGTCTGGGAGAGGGAAAGAAGGGAAAGAAGAGACGGGGAGGTATATGATCCCGATTCAAATCACAACAATCATCATTAGTTATCTTTTTATTATATTTTCCTATCTTAAAAGTATATAGGTTACTTCTTTCTTCAAGGGATATGGTATAAAACAGGTTTTTCTTACTGTCAAAAGAATGTAATTTTGCTCACATTTTGTTTTTGTCTCCATGGAGACGGGTTTACATTTATCTCTCTTCGGACAATGTATTCGTTTCTCGTTTCTCGTTTCTCTGAGAATGAAAGATAGGAAAAAGTTGACTGATGTTCGAATGTCTTTTTCTCTCCGCAAATGCAAGTTGGGCGTTTAAAATCTTAAATACGAGTTCTAGGTATTTTTTTTATCATTATTATATAGTTTTTAATAAAAACTAATAATTAGATAATTTTACAATTTTAATCTACATAATTGGCAAATGCACCGTGGAGAGCCACGCAAAAGCAAATGACAATAGTCCATAGTAACGGTAGTAGTAATCCAATAGTACATCTACCCGTGTCCGTTTCAAACTTAATACCCATCATCAGGTTAAGTAAAAATTACCATCACCAGCGATAATAACAAATCTGATGAAAATGCTAGTGATAATGCTAATTTTGTTTCCTTTATTCCTGAAATACATCGGTGTATTTCAGCAACCACAGGACTTTGATACTGGCAAATGCAATAAAAAGGGAAAAAGGACTTGGACAAACTGGACTTGACTTACTACAGTCTAGGTCAAGGCTCGCCATGTCAGCACATCTTTTAAGAAGAGTTGACTAATTAATAAAACTTTCAAACACTATAAAATGTCTTTTAATGTTTATATTGATTTTTATTTATATTTTTTATTTTTATTTTTTGTCAAATATGTTTTATATATTTTAAATTTTTTTAAATAATTTTTTAACACAGTCAGTTGATTAACATAAATATTGACATGACAAATATTTTGATCATGTCATACATCACATAGCCACATACTAAGAAATAACAAAAATGCCCATAAAGCCATTACATATTTGTGTGACATATGGCACCAATTGCATTGAGACATGTGGCAACATGTCACTAGTTACATCGTGCCACATGACACTATTATACGTGTTACCAATTAAGCCATGACACGTGATATTATGACACTATGACATATGTCACCAATTACATGGTGACATGTGTCATCATTCATGTTGCAACACATGACACCATTCACATTGTGACACATGACATCATTTTTTTGTAAATAAAGTCATCAAAACTTCATTAGAGTAACTTGAACCTATGACTTACATTTTCCAAGAAAAACCACTTACCATCCAACTAAGCATAATCTTTATTATATATGCTCAACATTTAATATATAAAGGGGTTATGTTATTATATACAAAAGACAATTTACACAAACTTTATTATATATTATAAAATAATAACAAATTTTATAATAAAAGAATATATTATTATTTTACATAAATCATTTTAAATTACAAAAAAATTTAAAAATTTTAATAACAAATCTTGTAATATAAATTTAATTGTTATTAAAAATTTTAGTTCACTGATTCGACCATAGTCTTATATTTTAAATATTTGTGAGATATACATTAATTATATATTTAAATATTTTAATATCTGTAAAATTTTAATATCTAAATATTTTTGAGATATACATTAATAATAATTAATGTATATATCACAGATATAAAAATATTAAAATTTTGGACCATAGTCGAACCATTTGAATTAAAATATTATAAAAAATATTTTTAATATGCATAATATATTTTTAATAAAAAAGAAATTTATATTATGAGTTTTTAATTAAAATTTTTAAACTTTTATGTAATTTAAAATTATTTAAAATGTTAAGCATAACAATATAATCCTTTTATATATTAAATGTTGAGTATATATAGTATGAGAATCTATTTGGTTAGATGGTAAGTGTCTTCTCTTACCAAATAGAGGTCATGAGTTCAAATCTTAAAATTTGTTCCATTGTAGATGGTCAAGTGTTATGAATAGTGCCACATATCACAATATGAATAATCCCACATGTCATGATGTGATTGGTGACACGCGGTATGATGACATGTGTCGCAACGTAGTTGGTGCCATATGTCACACAAATATGAAATAGTTTTAAAGGCATTTTGGTTATTTCTTAACATGTGATCATGTGACGTACAAAATGGCACATGACGTGACAAAAATATATGTCACGTCAGCATCCCCTTGTTCGTAAAATATTTTACGTTAAAGGCGTAAAATATACATTTGCCTTAAAAAAACAAATTTGATAAAAATGCTGGAAACAAGGTTTAACCTAGAAGTATAGTCTTTGTTCTTATTCCTTATTTGTTCCTAATCATACCGTATCAATATTGTATTTTACGAACAAGGGATATACGGCCATATATACTTTTAGAAGCAAAAGGAGTTCGCTGATAACCAAATTTGAATTCCAACGAACATTATCTTAATTACAGACATAAACTACTCTTGACATAATAATCACCCCATCTAAACTAATTGGATATTAAAATTTGTTCACAAGTTGCCTACCTAGCTAGTCCTGGAACTGATCTAATTTATAATAAACCTGAGGTGGTAATCTAGGCTTCGCTTGTGCCGCAAGCGGCTTAATTAGCAAGAAACATACTATCTTTACACTCACTCAGATCGATTCTATCCTTACCAGGTGGCACACTCCACGTAAACCCATGAATCAACCTCGCAAAAAGCGTCAAAGTCATTGACGTCCCAAGCAAGAACGCTGGACACCCACGCTTCCCCGTACTAAACGTCACCAAATCCAAACTCGGTTCTCTCAAACCCGACTCCGATCCGTTCTTCCTCACGAGATGGCGTTCTGGTTTGAAGCTGAGAGGGTCGTCCCAGACGCTCGGGTCTCGTCCGAGCCCAAGACGACTTACAAGGACGTGACTGCCCTTTGGGATGAAGTAGTTGGCGACGACTGCGTGTTGCATGGACACGTGGGGGACGATAAAGGCCACGACGGGGTGAAGGCGAAAGGTTTCTCTTGCACAAGCTGTGACGTAGTTGAGCTTTGGAAGTCTGATTCTTGAATCTGTCTTTCTTTTCCGACCATGTTGTCTAATTCTTCGGTGGCCTTCTGAAGCAGCTCTGGCTGATTTATCATCTCTGCGAGTCCCCATTCAAATGCATTCGATGGATTGTCTAGTGAAGGAATCAGCATTTCCTGCGAAAAGAATATTGGTCATTGATTAATTACTTTACGAGTGGAAATTATTTTTTTAGCTAGTTAGTTTTTGATCTAATCTTATAGTTCAGGTTCTGAAAATTTTGAGCTTGTCATTTTTCCTGCCAGTCAAAAACGAGGCAAAGTGATCTAATTAAGGACCGACTAACCAATAAAGAATCTAAATTTATTTTTTATTGATCGGTCATATCAGAACTATATAATAAGATTTAATGATAAAATAGTTGAGATATATACATGTATCTAAATTTATTTTTACTACTGTATAATAAATAATTGATGTTACAAGCATATATATATATATATATATATATATATATATATATATATATATAGTTGCTATCCGCCGATTAATTGAAGAATATTAAAAATTTTAATATTACTTTATGATAACCTAATTCAAGAATATATTTGAATACATCTAATTAATTTCCTTTTACTTCACAGTTAACAATAGTTCAGAAATTAAGAATCGTTACATGTAAACTTAAAAATCACATTATTTTTGTTCAATTATATAAAAGTCAATTGTCTTCGTGTGTGCTGAGAGAGAGAAATACCATAATCTGAGATTTAATTTCATGTGATGTCAAAAGTGGCATATTACGAGCATCTCTGAGTGAGATGAGAACATCAAGCAAGTCCTCTTCATCTGATCATCTCCTTTTCTCATTCCTCCACTGTTGAATTCTGTGGTCAATGATAGGATCATGATACTTCCGTATGACCCCAATAGCTTTCCTCAGAATTCCCTCGTGACAATCCAAGTCAAAACTCCTCAGCTACGTCACATAATCAGAAACACAAAACGCAGACTGGTGAGCAAGCACATTAAAAATAGCTTCCACATGCTCCTTCTCCTCACCACCAGGTCCTCCATCACCCCTTCCCTCTCCAAAGTACCTCCTATTGAACAGTAACCTCCTCATCACATTCCCACAGAAATGCCGAGCCGCAATTCTCACATTCACAAGACCACCTGATTCATGAATATTATTCTGAATGTTTCTGCATTGGATGTAAACGAAGCGTACGAGAGGTTGTCGGATTCCCGGACTCTCTTGTCGTGAAGCCATTGATGCCTGAGGCTGGAGAGCAGGTCGCAGCTATGATCTTCTTCATCTTCTTCCACTGGTCTCCCATCGGATTCGACACCCTCGTCAGGTGCCCGCCGGAGACGAGCTCGCTGGACATGATCGCGGGTCTCGATGCGAACACGGAGTCTTGCTTCTTCAGAAACTCGCGAGCTATGTGAGGGCTGGTCACGGAGATGACGTGGACTTTTCCCAGGCGGATGCATGCGATTTCCGTGCCTCTTTCCTCCATCACCTTGTGAATCCACCTGAAGGTAGGCTTGTTCGCTAGCATTTCAGGGAGATTGCCAACTATGGGCCAGGGAGTGGGCCCCGGGGGAGCTTGTGTTGGTATATCTGGGCTCGGGCTTTTTTTATCCTCAGGAGTTTTACGATGAGCTGGGTGAAGCCCACGAGTATGATCAGAAGCAGAAAGAAGAGAGAGGAAAGTGAGAACTCCATAGTTGTTGAAACTTAAAACAGGGAAATGGTGGGTGAGAGAGGGTTAGGGGTGAAGGATATACAATGCGGTGACTTCACTTATAGTGCTTGAGAACTCAGATTGTCCAGACTGCAGACTGAGGAGTGCTAGATCGAAACTCATAGTTGTAAGACGAGTATTGAATGAAGTTTGGCTATCGGCAGAAGGCCATGAGCTGATCAGTGGGTTGAACGGCAGGGCTAGCTTTTAGTTAATTCAATCCATTTAAAAACTGGGTTAAACGGGATATTTTATATGTTCCATATAAAAAGTGGGGTTAAACAGGTTTAACCAAACATTTTGACAGGTCTACACGTGAAGGCCATGAGCTGATCAGTGGGACGCACGCGGGAGGATAAAAGCGTGAATGTCATTGTCAGGTGTACATGCAGAGGTGCACGTAAGAAATTGTTAGGGATACTTAAGCTAATTGAATTGTTCGAGGTACACGCTAATTTAAGGTAGCTTTAAGTACCGCTAATTAAGCTATTGTCAGAGTTACATGGAGAGGTTCATGAGCATTAAATGCAGAGGTCCACGGCAATTAATTAATTAATCAGAGGTTCTTAAGCTAATTAAAGGGGAAGGGGTTTTAATTCTAGAGAATAAAAGTGTCTTTACTACGGCGATTGGATTCTCACATATAATTTTAAGCACAAAAATAAGAATTTGATTTGATATTTATTTTACATTTTAAATCCTTGTTTGTTAAATACAAATTTGAAATACTTTTAATCAAAATCAAATTTGTTATATACTGTAAATTGTTAGTTTATTCCTAGTTTAATTACATGATAAAAAGCGCTTTGAAATTGTTGGCTAAATTACTCGCATCCTCCCTCTATACTACTGGCTAGTGGCTTAAGTGCTTAGTTTGAATTTTCAGTGTTACAAAAACAAAGGAAAAGTTTAGCATATATATCCATGACTATATATCGATTTACACATTCATAACAACTTTTGAAGATTATTATCAAATACAGCAGTTATCAATTCCACTTTTGAAAAGCAACTTCTATAATTTATCTTTACTTAACCTAAACATCTTTTTCACAGCACTCTTGCATGGTAATTTTATGACAGGTTCCTGAAAAGAGAAGAGACGATTAGCATGTAATTTTCTAATCTCAACTTAAGAGATAAACCTCTTCTAGTAACTTTGGCTTTGTTATAGCCACAAGGGTCGATCAAGCAAGAGATCAGTCTTAAACTCAACAAAGTTAATCCTTGATTGGTCAGGCGGTGCACTCAAAGTGAAGCCATGGATCGGCCTAGCGAAAAACATCACAGTCATATACTTTCCTGTACTAAAACTTATAAACCCTAAATCTGGCTTGGTCAATAACACTTCAGTTCAGACCCATCATGCTCTACTTGGCGTTCTGGTTTGAACACATGGGATTCATCTTCCCAGACCTTAAGGGCACGTTTGGTAGCCATTTTGTGGGAGAAGGAAACATTTTCTTCTATTTGATATGCTCTCCTAAGTGGGAGAAGGAAAAAAAGTTAAGTGCCTGTTTGGTTTGAGCATTTCCTGTTTTTATTTTTAGTGAAAACAAAAAATGAACTTGAAAATGCGTTTGGTTGAGTTAACTGAAAACGTTTTCTTGAAAATATTTCTTAAAATAAACCTAAATCTGAAAACACCAAAAAGATATTTTCAGTGTTTCAAGAAATGCATTTCAGAAAATGAAGATTGAAAATGAAAACAGGAAATGTTTTTCACAAACCAAACAAATCCTAAGAATCTTGGTTTGCTAATGATGTGCTGCCTTTTTCCATGAATCTTTTCCATAAAAAAAGGTGTAAAAAAAATTGGTTTTCATCTGGAAAACTGTGTTAAAGGTCCAAAGTACCCTCATGCTTTTGTGTGAATTCTAAAAATGTCCTTCGTGGAGTCCTAAAAGTCGTTTGCTGCTCCAGATGCTTTGTTGGTCTTTGTTGGCTGAATCTTCATCGTGTTGGTGCGTTCATACATGGTGCTACTGTTGATGGTTCATCCTATCACCGATCTGGTCCGTCTCTTCTATGATTTTTGGTTTGGTCCTTCTCTTATGTGATTTTTGATCTAGTCGTTTCTCTTTTATGATTTCCTCTTCTTTTCGTTTAATCGTTCTAGTTGTTGTTGCGAAATGGGTCATCGTATCTCATCACCGTTCTTGATTTGCCATTGAACACAATCCTTCTTGTCTTCGTAAATGCTGGTGACGACGTCGTCGAAAAGAGAGACAATGGAAGAGAAAGACTAGGGGAAAACAAAGGAAGAGAAGAGATTAAGCAAGAGGGACTATATTGAAAGAAGAAAGTTAAAAGACTATACTGAAAAGATGGATAAGAACAAATATGACACAAATTACAAATTAAAGAGACTATATTGAAATAAAAAAAAGTTAAAGGATAAAAATAATAGTTAAGCTAACATCTTAATTAATAAACACATTTTTATTTATGTTATAAATAATAAATTTAACACAAGGTATTTTAGTATATATGTTCTATATACTAAATATTTTTTTTTATTTTTTATTATTTTTAATCTTATACTAAACATTTTTTTCTTTTTTTTATTCCTCTTTTGGATACCAAAAGGACTCTAAGTGTTTGTAGTGAGAGAGAGTATAATGAATTATAATTGGAGGGGAGTGGAATATACATACATATGTATATATATATATAGAGGAACTAGGTGATCCCCCTTTTAACGATTTGATACTGTCACATCCCAAAAATTGAACATGTGAAAAGATACTACTCATTTGATAAAATTCTCAAACATACGTTATTTACATATATTCTGTAAGGTTTTACATTCAACCTTAATCATTAATTCCACACTACAGAATTATATTCATCTGATAAGCAAATATAGACATACATAGTCTGATATTTCTATCTCATCGCAAGCCTAGGAGACCTATAGTAAGTACAGAGCGTTCTTAGTATTCACATTAATAAGTACTGTACTGGTATCCCACCAGACAGAAACAGATAATAACTCCAAGGGGCTTCTAATCTTCAAACGGATACTCTTCTTCCTTATTTTCTGTATCTGAAAAGATAATCATAGGGAGTGTGAGTTTATTTAAAACTCAGTAAGTAAATAACTGTACTATATAAAATATCAAAAGTACAAATACCACATTTACTCATATAATTAATTATCTTATACATCGAGTAGTATGAGACTCTAACCCTTTCAAACTCGTGAATAAGATTTCATAGATATACACCGAGTAGTATGGGACTCTAACCCTTTCAAACTCGTGAATAAGTTCTCATAGATATACACCGAGAACTATGAGACTCTAACCCTTTCAAGCTCGTGAATAAGATTTCTTAGATATACACCGAGTAGTATGAGACTCTAACCCTTTCAACTCGTGTATAGGTTTCATAGATATACACTGAGTAGTATGAGACTTTAACCCTTTCAAACTCATGTACTAGAACCTGTAGATCTTTACTCATTAATAAAATAATGAGAATTTATCACATAGTACAATTTCTATGAAACAAAATAATTTATACATACTCTTGTTCCTTTGAATTTCTGTAAAAAATATACCAATCATCATATACTGTCATATGAAAAATTGATTGGTTAATATTCAAATAATATTGTAAATGAGACTTATATTGTACTTTGACTAGTAATATCAAACTAGTTTAGCAAGGTTATTCACTCACCTTGATGTTTGTCCAAGTTTACCTTGTTTCACACTAGAATTTGTGTAGGAAAATTTTCTAATAAAATATATTACAAGTAAACATAAGAAAGGAAACAAAATCACGAAAATACGCAAAATTTTCTGATTGCTACAGTAACGGTTTGCTACAGTACGGTTCGCTACAGTGACGGTTCGCTATAGTAACGTTGACTGCTACAGTACCGTTGACTGCCGACACTACAATACTGCTACAGTAACTCGAAGAAAAATTTCCAGATTTTCCCGAAATTTCTGGTCGCTACAGTAACTCGAGTTTTGTAGAAAAATCTTTCAAAAAAATTCATCTTTTTCATTTCTTTTGATTCAAAACCAGAATCTCAACTTTTTTAACCGATTATAACTCAAATATAACTTCTAAAACAACTGAGATTTATGAATTATCATCAAAATCTTCAAGAATAAAACCTCCTCTAATCTTCCATATAAACTTAGATTTAAAGAAAATAATGAGATTAAAGCTTAGCTTTAATCATTACAAAGCTTTTGAACCGAACAAATAATCGAAATTCTGAAGATCAAAGAAAGGATTTGAGAAGAGGGTGAAGAAACGAGAGAAAGTGAATTTACTATTCACTTCAGCTGTTTCGATGCGTGAGAAAAAATGAGGGGGTACTATTGAAACTTTATATTAAATATTTCTAATGGGTTATTGAATAACTCATGGGTATCCATAATCCAACATCCAAACCCATCCAGTTAATTTACAATAAATGGACTAATTGACCATTCTTATACCACTTTTCCATGAATTTCACCATTTTTAGAATATATCCCACATGGTGCAAATATTCAGTCCAGTCATTTAACTCAATTTTTATAAATAATATTCAAAGAGAACAATTAAATATGAAAATTAAAAAAAAATGACCAAAATAAATAACTAAAGTAACGTTGTAAAATTCTAAAATACTCTCAAACGAATTATATTCTGAAATTAACGGGTATTACAGATACCTCTCTTGTCTTTTACCTTTCCCCTCCCTCTTATTTCCACTATTCCCAAATCTTCCCTTTCCAACCTTCCAAATGCAGTCCCCCATCTTTTACTGACATAATTTTGTGAAAAATTAGTCCTTCCATTGAATCTAACTTTTTTTAGTTATATATATATATATATATATATATATATATATATATATATATATATAATATAGCACCAATCTCCTCTTCTTTTGCTTGGCGCCATGGTGTTGCCTTTTGTTAATTCATTTTTTAATGGCTTAACTTAATTACTTTCAATGCTTTGTTTTTGTTCTAAAACCGGACATATTATTCTTACTAGGTGCTTACATTTAAGGGATATATCTTTAATAAAAATAAAATCCACAAAGTTTTGCTTTTATTGATATTGGTTGTTGATCTCTCAGTTGAACAAATTTTTTTGTTTTCACATTATATATATATATATATATATACATATATATGGAATTTAAACATTTATTAGATTACCATAAATTTTATTCGAGTAAGGTAGATTTATAAATATATAAAATTCTTTTTACGCTTATTTTTTTTTTATAATCACTAGATTTAAATTTAATATTTTATTTCAAGAAAACAAGTGTTGTATTATTTAAATAGGCATCTATTTATTTAATTAAACTTTTTGGAGGTTAAAGATCATGAGAATAATTAACGCATGAATAGTATTCATGAATCATTGCGACTTACTAGAAATCCAACACCCAAAAGATATTGGATGCCACAAATTTATTTTGTAGCTTCAATTACATTCCCCACACACACACACACACACACACACACACACATATATATATATATGCGCAGTCCAAAGTAAAAGGAGAAAGGAAAATTATGAGAATGAGAGGGCATTAGTTTTTTCAGACTAAGATCTAATTACTGGATTAATAGATAAACTTTAAAAAATGTAATTGAAAACTCTGTAAACATCAAACTTCGATCAAACTCTCTGAAAAGATTAGGGTGCAATAGTGTGTGGAAAAGCAGAAAGAAAATTATTTATATTTTCTCTTGCTTTTTATTGTTTGATCCTGTTTAGGTTTGGGTCGTCCATTGTAAAAATTAATAATTGAAAATTTAACTTTAATTTTTTTTTGAAAAATCAAAATATTGAAAAATAAAACAAATTTGAGCTGGCAATGGAATTGTGGTGGAATTTTCTAAAGTATGAGCAGGGTCATCTCACTCATCTCCATCATCGTCCTTCATCGATTTTGTTACTCATTCCTCTCATGAATGTCACTCTCACACTACAACGTAATACAAGCCATGACTTGGGTTATTTATTTATTTTTTTTGGGTTTTGTGTTTTTTAATAATTATATAGTTTAGTCATCATAAACATATTTTTCATATTTTAATTCTAGAATTTATTTAATCATGCAAATTACTCCTTCAAAATTTATGACTCATTATTATATATGTGTATTAAATTAACAATTTGGAATCAGTATTGAAAAGCACAGGAGCCTCCTGTGTATTTTTTGATTGTTGGATGACATCCAATGACTCATCTTTGAGATATGTTTTTCTTGCTTTTTTTTTTTTCATAAATTACATAGGTAATCTTTATCCATCCGATCTTGATAAATAATCATTTAATTGGCTGATCATAATCATAATAATAATTAATTAACTTTACTCTTCATGTTCAATCAATAAAAAGACGACTAATCTTTTATTTTATTAGATAAGAGAATACAAGGGGAAATCAAACAAATAATTTGATCTAAACGAAGAATTAAAGAATAACAGACTGTAAATTTTGGAGGACTAGTTTATGCCAAGTAAAAAATTGAAGGATTAAAGCATTCGAAGGCATATTTTTTCAAAAATAAAATTGCATTCTTTCTTTGTGGTTTCTTATTACATAAGAAGTGTTAGATCTAGAGGGCAAAAATAAGAAAATGGCAAGTGGACGAAATAGAATTCAAGACGAATCATTTTAATTTTAAAGACTATATGTAATTTTGGTCAAATGAACTATTAAATCATTAACTAAAGTAAAAAAATTATAGTATCATGTGAGCTATCTACTCATTATATATATATGTTATTTGATAGTGAGACTATGTTATATAAACTATCAATTTATTAACTATGAAGAGTCATAAAAAATGATATAATTTGACCTTTCAATTAGAGAAGGTAAGGAGGCTAATTACATGGAAGCTATTCACTTATTGACAGGGAGTTATGTTCTTGATTCATTTGTTGGCTTCCCTTCTTCTTCTAAAGCGATTTCAAGCAAGTTACACCATACATCCACATCTTGCATATATATATATATATATATATATATATATATATATATTCCATAATTTGAAAGAAACAGATTGGAAAAAAAGAAAATGGTGGTGGGGTTCAATTTGACTTTAAATTGAAGGGCCTTACAATGATCAAATATATAAAAACAAGATGAAATAGATAAAATGTCAGAGAACGGATCATCTCTTACGCACGGGAGATTGCTGCTCACAGCTCTAAGCGAAAAATTGTTGAGCATTGGTAGTACTGTCACTGGTTCAGAAGAAGGAAATGAAGAAAATTTTGCAATTAGGTACTTGAATAGTCATCATTTGGTATTGGAAAATTTTATGATTAAAGATTTGAAAGTTAAAGAAAGACATCTACATTGCAGGAGGTGTACTATGCATTTGTTTTTGCAAATAATTATGATAATAATTGTTGATCCAATCCAAGGAAGTAGTTTCATATGATTATCACAATGCTTCCTCTCACGCCAACATAATAAGCTCTTTAGTTCCGGGTGTTATTGTGATTTGTCCAAAATCGGATATAGTTTTTTTTTTCTTTTTTAAAAAATAATCTTATAGGCATGTTTGAGAGTCTTCAGAAGAAGGAAAGAAGAATGATTGGTTAAATAATAATTTGTTTGTTAATTCGAGCAAGCTTCTTCTTAAAAAATCTCAATTAAATGTACTTAATATGAAAGAGCCAAGACTTCAAAAGGTTTTTGGGGTGAATTTGTTTACACTTAAAAGAGGATTTATTGAATCTGATTTGTTATTTTAGATCATTAAGTTCGATTATTTTTTATTTTTTTAAACGCTTAATAGTTTTGAGTGGGCATTTGTTTGATAAGGGTGTGAGTTTATTTTTTATTTTTATTAAATTCTTAATAGGTGATTAGATCTTAATAAATCATACCTTACTCATTTAGATCTAATCTTGAATCCCAAATTGTTCAATGTTAATTACTTGATTGCTTTATTTAAATATTAAAAAAATGATTTTAAGAAGATTCAAACTTGCCACATGTTAGACCAAATCTTGCTGCTACTATTATATAAGAGTTCATTTTTAAATATAATATTAGAAAACAAATACAATATAACAAATATAAAACATATTATTATTTCTATAAAATGATTTGAAATTATAAAAACAAAGAAACATTAACAACAAATTTTATAATACCATATAATATCAAAGATAATAATTATCTACAAATGTTTAGTTATTAATTTATTTGAATATAATTTTTTTATAAATTATTTATATACGTTTAGATGTTAAAGAAAACAAATAGATTTAATCATTCAGTATTCAGATTTAGAGACAATATCTTAATAATCAGATGTGTCTTCAAATTCCAACATCTTAATTTTATGTATTTTATTCAATTAGTTCTTATGAAAAGTTGGAAATTTTTTAGACAACAATTCCTCTTGACATGTATTTAATGCGTACAGATATTGATAAAATAAATAATTTTAATTATTTAGTATTTAGATTTAGATATAATATATCTTAATATCCTAAAGTGATGCTTATTTTTTGTTTTTTTAAGTACTTAATAATTTTGAATGTATCTTATTTAATCAGATCTTATAAAAAGTCTAAACATTTTTTTAGACAATAACTACTTTAGATACATCTTTTAATGACATGTATTTAATATATACAAATGTTGATAAAACAAATAGTCTTAATTATTTAACATTTAGATTAAAAGATAATATTTTAATATTTTAAAATGTATTCAAATTCAAACCTTTTAATCTTAAAAAGAAAAACAAGTGCCCCTTTAAAAAAAGATAATTGAAAAGTTCTCATTATGACCCCTACGTATTAACTTTTTTCCTCATTCAAACTTTTTTTGGTAATACTATTTTTCCTCTTAATCAGACGATGAAAGATTAATCTTTTTCAAGGTTATTAGAGTTCAAATAGTCACTACCAGTTAATATTAGATTCACTCAAACCTTTTTTAAAACATGTATTTTCTTACGTTAACTTTGATATATTTAAAATTTTACTCATAAAATACTCCTTGCAGATACATCAAAACCTGATTGTACAAACTAAACTAACTTAGTTGGCTAGTGAATTAATTTTCTTCCTTTTGGTAGGTATCTATAATGGATTAATGTCTCTGTGTAGTTTGCATCTCTAGGATGTGTTTGGAAGAACTTATTTTGAACTTGTATGACTTATCTTATGACTAACCGCTTATGTACGTGTTTTGAAGAATTTACAAAAATAACTTATGACAGTCTATAAGCTGTTTTTAGTTTATTTTTATAAGTTCTCAGGATATCTTATGAAAATAAACTGAAAATAGCTTAGGTGAAATTTGTCCTTATAAACTCTTTAATTATAAAAATAACTTATATAATTGCTTATGTAATAAACGTTTATTCTATAAGCGTTCAAACAAGTTGTTTATTCAAATAAGGCCCCAGTGGTGAACTTCACTTGAGTTCTTATTGTGGGTCTCACAATGTCACATTAGTTTAAACAACACTCCACTACTTAAAGTTTAAATAACTATCTACTCCAATGATAAACCTCTTAATAACCCACAAATGAGTCGCATAAATAACTCTCCATTATTTTTAATATTTATTACTCTTTTAAATTAAAACATTAACTCATTTGAATTTTAATTTTGAAACAATAAATATGTAAAAAATATATAAAATATAGCAAAAGAATTTAAAATACATTTCAAAAAAATAGAAAAGATATTAAAAATATAATAAATATATTAAAACTACGTAAATCATTAAAATTATATATTAAAAATATAACAAATATATTAAAACTACATAAATCATTAAAAATGATATATTAAAAATTTGACAAATATATTTCATCACTTCTTTACATATTGCATAATATTAAATTCACTTCCAACATTCATATATTAAAAACAACTTATTGATCCCTATAAAATTAAAAATATGAAAAATACATGAAATTCTTGGTCACATTTTTTTGATCTCTGTGCAACCCAAGAAATTCTTCCATTCTCTCTGCAACCCAATCTCTCAACAAAAATCTTCTTCCTATTCCTCCGAAGCCAAAAGTCGTACTGTCCAAACCCAATCTCTCAAAATTCTTCTTCCATTCTCTCTGCACTAGGAACCCAGAATTTGGAAAGCACCAGGAACCTTGAATCTGAAGAACGCCCACCCAGAAACATTCGACATTGGCCCAGGAACCCAGATGCAAGCGAACTCGCACCCAGAACTAGTCGACCTCGCACGCCTCCGGAGACACTGCCACGAACGCTACAGGAGACAATGAGAGCATCTCCATCGTGAAAATAATTTCTGAAGAAGATGGTGCCTTCACATCTTCACGTTTCTCTCTCCCGAAAGCAGCATGGGGAGCAAGGAAACATTTATTAAATTTAATTTAAATGTTTTTTTTAATTATTTTATTATTACTTTTGTATAAGAATAAATTCTTATATAAAAACCGTTTTTACACATGGCAGTCAACATGACAAACTCCAGTAGTAAACTAAAATAAAAATTGATTCTTAAATTTAAGAACTGTTTAAAAATTATTACTGGAGATACTCTAATTCTTATCCTAATCATCTCAATTATTTATGATTGAATTAATTAATTCTTGACATATACATCAATATAGTGATCTAACACATTACATACAAACTCTGACAAGAACTTGTCATTTTTATTTGAGACGTGAAGCAACCAATGAGTTGCACATTCTCAACCTCATACCTCTTGTCTTTTATTACTTCCTTTTGAGGTTTCTATTTGTGGATGTTACGTGTGCGTGTATATATATATATATATATATATATGTATTATATAAAAATGACGTAGTGGTTCTTAATACCACATATATATATATATATATATATATATATATATATATATATATATATATATATATATATATATATATATATATATATATATATATATATATATATGGTTTGAATTATCTAAAAAATTCATTAAATTTTAATTAATTTCATATAAAAATGTAAACTCTTAATAAAAGTAATTTTCTTCTATCACAAAACTTAACTGAATATTTTGTTTTAAAAAAATAAATACTGAATCACTTGGCGCTATTTCTCATGCATATATATATATATATATATATACACACACATGTATAGTTGGACATCAATTATTGGAATGTGGTTGATGAAGTGCCAAGAAAAATGAGCCAAAAACTGCCTAACACAGAAAGAAGAGCTCGTTTTTTCTTGACATTTGGAGTGATGGATGGCATGTGGATGGCCTTATTGTAAACAACATTTGCTGAGAGTGACATGTTGGAATATGGGACGTCTGAGGGCATGTGGGTATGCTTCAATTTAAAGAAAGTGTTTGTCATTTCCCTCTAAAGGATTAAATTAGATTTTTTTAGACAAATTTGGTCTCAAAGATTAGCTGGATTAAATTAATCAATTATATGAAGAGACACGAGAGGAGTGAGCACAATTGATGTAACTGTCTAAGTGAAAATTGCATATCACATGCTTATATTAAAAAAATAAAAATTATTTAAATAAATTTAGGAGGTCTCTTATTGTACTAATGTGTGTTTGGATTTAATTAGTTCATATTTCAATCTATTAAGTGTATTTTTTTAAATTTTTTAAAACATTTATTTCTTCGGAATATATTTTAGTTAGTCATATATATTTTATTAAAACTTTTGAAAATTTTAGATATTAATTGTTGTGAATACATCTTTTACTAACATGTATTTAATGCATATAGATGTTAACAAAACAAACTGTCTTAATAACTATTTTTTTAAAAAAAGCCTTAATTATTTAATATTTATATTAGAGACAAAATCTTAATAATTAGATATATATCCATATTTAGACCTCTTAATCTTAAAAAAGAAAATGCCCCCTTATATACAAATGATTATATGATTAGTTTGAGTTGGTATGGTTTGATTATTTTGAACAACTAAACCAATCTAATTGAATAAGAAAAAATATTATCCAAGTAATCAAGTCATTTAAGACAAAATTGAACCAATCCAACCCAATGCTGATTAATTTGTTAAGTTTGTATTTGATCATCGATTTTTGAAAAAAAAAGTTGAAATTTTTTAAAAATTCAACATTAAATATTCTTCAATCCCAACAATTAATGAAAATATACATTTGCAACAAAAAAGTATTTTTTTAAAAAAACTTTAAACTTAATTCAAATATAAAAAAAATCAAAATTTACATTGAAAACTAAGAATATATTCAATAAAACGAAATATAAAGTTTTGTTGATTTGGTTGATATTAGATGTTTGTTTAGTCATCTAACAACCAAATTGATTAATCTATTTGGGTTAAATTTCATGCAATTCACTACAAGAAAAACATAAATTCGTGATAGAAATTTTTTGTCGCAAATGTTATTGTTGATTTGAAATTGCAATATAGGGATTCTATGACAGAAAATTTCTGTCGTTGATTGAATTTCCGTCGTACCAAAGTTTTATTGCAAAGTATTTTTAATTTTGTGACGAAAAATTCTATCGCGCAATTCCGTCTCAAACATTTTTTCCGTCACTAAAATTTTTTTTGTCTATTAAATTAGAGACGAAATTGTTTCTATTGCTAAATTTCGTCGCAAAGTATTTTTGATTTTGTGACAAAAAATTTTGTTGCAAACATTTTTTCCATCTATCAAATTAGATATGGAATTTTTTCGTCCCAAATTTCCCTCTCAAAGTATTTTTAGTTTTAGGACAAAAAATTTCATCGTAAAATTTCGTCTCAAATAAAAAAAATGAGTAATTTCACCTAAAAAATTATGTAATTAAATTAATACAATGTTCTAATATAAAATTAAATTTATTTTTAATTAGCTAGTATAAATAATTTTATTACTTATAAAAAAGTTAATTTTAAGGATAAAAAATAAATTAGGGAAAAACCTGAGTGTAATTTTTGGAATAACAAAAATGAAAGATGTTAGATGTTATTTAACCAAATTTCAATCATGATTAAAATAATTAATACCCTAAAAACTTTTTACAGAAAGGTTCAACTAAATCGCTGAAGCAAAAGTCGATGTAGAATTGATATCAACCATTTTTATATATATTTTAGTCCTTATTTTGGTCTTTTTGAATATTTATTTATGGAAAACTCTCTAATTTTATTATATTTTAGAATTTATTGGGTGTAAATTAATTATAAAGCTTATACGTTTTAATTTCATAAATTTATAAGCTTAATTGGTAAGACCCAATTTAATCCATATTTTTTTTTTACAAATTTAATTATTACAGAGTTTGTTGTTGACATGGCACTATCTGGACTCTGACTTGGTATAATTTGTTGACTTGGATGCAGCCTAGCACAGACATGGATACAATTGATGATGTGGCACTGACTGGATGAGTGGGGCCTATATTTTTGCACTATTCAGCAAAGTTGCAGCAAACCAGAGACTAGCACTGTCAAAATGGCTCAGCCTGTTTTTGAACGGGCTTGGAATCTCATGTCCAGGCTCGCCTATGCTAGCCTGCAGGCCAATCTTTTTTTTTAAAAAATATTTAAATAATATAATATAAAATTATTTTAGTAAAAAATTCAATAATTTTATATTTAAATACAATTTATAAATGTAAAATATTATTTTTTTGGGGTGGTTTTCTTGGACAAAGAGTGAAGAAAAAACTGGAAAGAAAGATTGAAATGCAAGTATTTTGATAAGGAAATAAATTTGAAATGCAAGTATTTTGATAAGGAAATAAATTAACAAGTAAAAGAAATTTGACAGAAATACAGAAGCAGCAGCACAATGCACACAAGATTCTCATTTTTTAAAAACTTTTCTAGGACATAGGAGTGAAGAGAAAAGTTGAAAGAAAGATTGAAATAGAGGTAGTTTGATCTCACGCAACCACACAGAATGAGCACAATCAAATAATAATGTTAACATGAAGGAAATATATACACTGATTAAGTACTCTATCATCGTGAAGGAAATACAGACACTGTTAAAAAAAATACTTCTTTAATATTTTTAAACAATTAATAATTTTAATTTTGCATATTTTTTTTAAAAATAACTATATTATATTTAAATATGAAAATTCTATATTTATTTTAAAAATTTATAAAAATTTTCACATCCGAATTTATTATAATTTTTAAATATAATATTATAAAATATAAAAATATAATAAAGAATGATATTTATGTACTAAATAATATAGTATAAATATAATTATACAAAAAATAATATTTTTTAAAAATTGCGGGCCAGCCCCCATTTTTAAAATGGGCCTATTTTTTGATGCCCAAGCTTACCTAAATACGGGTAGCCCGGTTTGACCCGTGGGCTAAAGCCCATTTTGACAGTGCTCCCAGAAAGTAGTAGCAGAAAAATAATGTTTAGAAATCAGCAGCAAAAAGAAGCCAAAATATAAGTCTGAAACCAACAAGTAGAAGTCAGCAAAAACAGCAAGTGGAGATTCCTCGCATGTGCAGAAAATAACAGTCAAGAATAGCAGAAGAAAGGAGCCAAAATACAAGCCATAAGTAGCTGGCAATCAGAACAACAAATGTGAAAAAGGACAGCACATAAAATTGACCAGACTTATAATTTCGTCCTTCTCTTTGTTGCTTATATTAAGGGCACTTCAGATTCAATGGAGTGTTGGAGATCACCTTATTCCACCAATTTTGTAGCTTAGTTTTTCTCTACTTTTCCTTCTTTGTATTTTCTTTTTTCTATCTCCACAGAGTGTTAGAGTCTGTGTAATTAGTCTATGGATGAACTGGAGTTTGTAGCTTGAATCTTCATTTTCAAATAAGTATTCTGGTTCTTAAATCTATTTCATTTTCTGTTATGCACTCTTGCCTCTATTCCTGAATTTATACTTGTGCTGGTTAGACTAGTATGAATGAAAGTTTTGGTTTGTTGGTTTTATATCAGGATTAAACTTGCTGCATATGTACATGAATGCGGTAGTTGTGTATGTGTAGTGAGTAAACAGAAATTGGTATGTTAGTATGCGATTGCAAGGCATGATTTGGATGAGGGCTTAATCAGATTGCATGTTGGTTAGATATTAATGAAGGTTTTCTTAATTCTGATTTAAGAGTAATCTAATTCTTGGGGATCTTTAGGAAATTTTAGTTTGATAGTCTAATGGTAGAATTGAATTAGAAATTAATTAAGAGTAAGATTGTGATAGCTATAGTTTCGGTGAAGCTATAGACTGATTATATTAGTGTTTTGTGTTATTATTATTTTTTATAAGCATTAGTTTATGTTTTAATTCTACACTTTAATCATATTATCAACCCCGATGGTAATTAGTAGTGTAATTAGTATTTGAATAATTAATTAGGCAATTAGAAGCAAGACTCCATGAGTGATAACGACTTGGGAAAATTATAATATTACAAATTGCCATAAAATCTAATTTGGGTGATTCGGTAACCATAGTGGCGTGAACCAAGAATATAAAAATACATACACATAGAATATAATTAATTGTTAATTTATAATTAATATATATTGAATATAAAATTTAAACATTACATAATCCTAATCAATTAGTTTGCTTTAATTTAGATAAATATAATTTAATTTAATTTTTTAAAAAATAAAACCTTAAATGAATTGTGTAGTCCTCATATTCCCTAATCTCTAATCAATCAGACTCTTCCTCTCGCTTGTCTCATTGTCTCCCCTGCATGCTGCGTCTCTCGGCTGCATCTCCCCTGAGTCTCTCTCCAACTTTTGGTGAGTTCTCCTTCTACCCGGCCCTTTCCCTTTTAAACCAGAAATTTCTGGTTCACGGACTAGAAATTTTCTGGTTTTTGAACTGGATTTCTTAAACTTGGTGACCTATGTGTGAGTTTTTCTTTTCTGATGATTGTTCAATCATATACTGTCTAAATTAGGTTTGGCAGATTTGATTGAAGGCAAAACATGGAGGTTCGCATGTAATTGTTTGGTAATATTTCTTTGCAGTATGCTAATTTGTTTTTCCCTTTTCTATCTTTGAATATTTATTAAGTTTGTTTTGAGCATTTAAACGTCGAGGCAGAGGCCTATGTGTGAAGTAGAGCATTGGCCACGTTCTTCGATTTCATTGTTAATATACTGTGGGTAAACCATGTGTGAATTTCAAGTCTTTTCATATCAAAATTATTGTTTTCTTATTCAAGAAGATTAATATCTATTTTTTCAGGTCAGGAACTTAGGATATTTGTAGGGTTATGAACTTTTAATGTATAATTCTTAGTTTATGTAATAATGTGAATTTGTGCTGTTGTCTAATTTAGGCTTTCCGAATACTTTAATTTCTTGCAATGCCTAAGTATAGGTCAAAGGAAAAGCAGCCACTGGTATCCAAAACCCTTTAGGGAAGTTTAAAGGTGCATTAATTCAATAGTTTAAGATCTTCATTTTTCGTTCACTTGCTAGTTTAATTCCAATCTCTTGTAAAATACTTATATCAAAATTGGGCTATAATTGGTTGTGATATCTTGCTCTTGTTTAGTTAACTAGATAGGATATGGATGAGTTAATATTTCTGTTAGTTCATGTGATGTAGTGAATTCACCACATCACATTTTTTCTTAATTTCTGCCCTTATGATTTAAAGACTCTGTCAAATTTCAATCTTAGTTGCATGTGTGCTGGGAAGTGATTTAAGTTCTGATAGTTGTATCCAAAGGCTAAACTTTTTCAGTTATAAATTAGGAATTATGTCAAAAGAGTCATTATTGATATGAGAAATGTTTTATTTGAGTGCAATGAAGTACTTAAATGCCTTTTATAGTCAATTTTATGATTCATGATAATTAGAGGTTTCCATGACATGACTAAAGTGGTGAAATGATTGTGTGACTAGCTATTTGGTATGAATGCATATATATATATATATACATGTTGTTGACCCATGCCATTACCCCATTATGAATGTTATGAATGCATGCATGCACATATGGAGGGACCCAAAGCATTTTCGTATGTGGGCTGAACAACCACGCACACAAACTAATTGGGTATGTTTGAGATGCAACCCTCAAATGAATTTGATAATTTATACAGGAGAGGAGATGACGTTATGTTTCTTGCTAGTCCTTATTCAATAATATTTTGTCTTGGTAGCATGATTGTTAGGATCGAGATTTAATACAAGATTAGAAGGGGCACAAGATAGATCGAATCGAGGATTGTAAAATTTTATAAAAAAATATAAAATATATATAATAATATAAATTTTGTAAATAATATAAAACCGTCAAAGTCCCATTATATTTCAATAAAACAAGCTTAAATGTTATACAATTAGTAAAAAAAATAGAGAGCAACTTCCACTTTTTATTGTATTTAGAAACCTCTTTTTTTTTTTCCTCACCAAATTAACATTTTCTTCTTCAAAACTTATAATACTATATTTTATTGTCAGTCTTCACTAAACTAAGTTAGAAAATTGAACAAATTATGAGTAATAAAACTATAATTGTATAGTATTAGTAAAGACTTAAGTTAGTTTAATGATTTTTTTTTCATCCCAATTGACTTGATAGATTAGAAACATATCAACAAATAAAAAAAAGACAAAAATTCAAAATTATAGGATGATAAAATCGTAAGATTTTAATATTTAAATTGAGATCCTACTGAAATCCTAGCAGATTGAGATCTTGACAACCATGCTTGGTAGATTCCATGGGACAATAAGCTTCTATCAATTGCTGGGCATACCAAAGATCCTTCTAAAAGTATCCAAGGTATAGAATCATAATATTATTATCTATTGTTATCAAGAAAAGAAAAATATTAGTGAATATGTATTGCAAAATTATGTTTGTTCAACTCAAATCCAAACATACACTTAAACATTATTTTATTATTGGTTATCTTGTGAAGGAGGGCAAGGGTATTTTGTAGAAGATCATGGGCTGCTTTAGCTTTTGCAAAAGTAGTGATGATTATAAGGCTGCTGATAATGGACTCTTCATGCCAAAGCCAAACAATATTACTGGTAATTCACTATGTCCAGTGTTAATTTCAAATATGATGTTATACTCTAATGTATCTGCTTAAAGATTCTCTTTAGCATCTAATTTCATACCATTGTGAATTTGTGATATGTAGAGCAAGGTTCTTGGTTCGTGTCTGCAAAAATAGAGTTAGCCGAGAGACTATTAGAGAAGGGGGTGTTATGAATTTGCGTATATATATATATATATATAGAATAGAAGAATTATACTATGTTTCTTACATTACTTATATGGTGTTGAGTTGATTATGCTTTTCTATTGTCATTAGTCATATAATCCATTTATGTAAATGTTTAAAATATCTACAAGTTTAAATTCATAAAGTTGGAAAAAAAAATCAATTAGTATATTTTAGCATGTTACTTCTCTTGTGGCCTCAGTAGTCATCTAATACAATGTTTCTTAGCAACCATTTTAATTTGTGGCTTTTTCTGCAACATTTAGAGTTGTAAAACCTTTTTTGGATTCCTTGCTTAACAGCTTAAGCATTTAGAAGAAGTAAATTTTTTTTATTTGACATAGTATGCTATTGGATGATCACAAAGACCTAAGCTTCAATCCTTGTTACACCCCATCTACTAAATAAAATTTTATTTAAAGTCAAGTGTAGCTGCAATCCTTGATTGGTTTTTGGTATTGATTCAAGCATTAGTTTTAATATTGTTTGAGGGCCTTTTTTTTGGTAAATTAATTAGGACCTATTTCTTTGGTTCATCAAATAATCTCCTTGTATGATGTGTGTCTACTACAATGATTTTCCTGAGGTATAATTGTGTAGTTTTTTTTAAAAAAACAAAATTATATTATTAGCCACAGTTTAAACTGTGGCTAATATAATTTTTTTAAAATAATAAAATAGTTTGCGATGGAGTTTTCCATCACTGATTTACGACAAAATTTCTTGTTGCTAAATCAGTCGCAAATTAGCGACGGCACAAGTTTCCGTCACAAATTCACAAATTATATTTGCCATGAGTTTTCGTTTTTGCAACAAAAATTTTTCATCGTAAATCATTTGCAAATATTTATAATCTGTCACAAATCACTTGTGATGGACGTTTTATAGACGACATTTTAATAAATTAGCAATGAATTTTTTCGTTGCTAATTTATGTTTTTCTTGTAATGTGTGTTTATCTGGCATAAGTTTTCAACTTTTATAATTAATTGGAGCACATTGATGTTTTCTAACCAACCTACCAATGAATCAGGTTAAAGTTTTTCCTTCATCGCCAATTGATCAAACAAGTGGATCCAATTCCACAATAATAAACTCATCATCATTCATATCCCATATATCTAGCATTCTTGTAGGCCTTCTAGCTTTAGCATAACCTATATACCACATTAGATGGTTCGAATTATAATTTGTTTTTCTTTAGGAAAAATAGAACATGAGTAATTTGTGATTCTTACTTTCTCATTCTTGGAGCTCCACAACTTCTTCAAGTTGATAATCTAAAATCAACATAAACCCAAATATTGTTAGGTAGTAACATAAAAATAAATTACCTACATCTTCATGTATTTCATGCAATACATATAAATAAAATTCATATATGTATATATACCTTCTTCCCTATTGGCTTCTTCAGTAACATGAACAAGTTGGGTTTCACATTGTGGCAAGAAGCTTTCATGTAAACTATTCAAATTCTCTTCATTGTTATTGTCATGACCATCACGGTTTTCATTTGTAGGTTAGTTCGATGACATTATTCAATCTTTTACGCTTTGCCATGCTTCCTTGCAATATAAAATTTGAAACGCTACAATAATCAATCCAAATTTTGACTGTAAATTTCCGACTGAACCCTACTGAAAGAAATTTCAATTTTCATACTAACATTTTCCTATTGAAATGTTGTAGGAATCATTACTTGTCCAGGACACATGCTCGTGATATCTTTCCTACTGATCCAACGACTACAAATCAGTAGGAGAAACGTATATATAATTTTAAATATGTCATCTATAGTTAGTGTTTTTTTATTTTTTATGAAAGTGTATTTCCTAAAGCATTTTTGTAAAGAGACATTAATTTATTATATTTTTACTTTCATTAAATGGTGGCCAGGTGTGCGCTAAAAAAATTTAAAATTAATAATAAATGATAAAATTTAAATTAATTTTATTACAATTTTTAAATGATAAAATTTGAATTAATTTTTTGATAGAATCAAATTTTAAACAAACTTAAAGTAGACACGTTTAACAAACAAAATTTAAAATAAAAATAATATTATAAAAAAATTCATACATATGTATACTGTATGACGCTAGGAGACCCCCTGCGCCATATATACATATGGCGCATGTACATGTAATTTAATTATTTGTATTAAAGTATTATTTTTATTTTAATTTTTTTTAACAATGTCTCTCGCACCATATATACATATATTCTCCTACTATACCCCACGTCATATGTGATACAAAAAATGTATATGGTACTCGACAACATATGTATATACACAAAAATAAAAATTTTAAAAAGAAACTTTTTTATATACAAAAAATAAGTGTCACTCTTCAAACAGAAAGAATTATACAAAAAAAAAAAGTCATCACTTTTTGTGTTGCCCTCATTTTCTTCTTCTTGTTCATCTTTATTGTCATTTTCATCTTCATTCGTATCTATATCTTAGTCCTCATCTTTTTCTTCATGAAAGATCCCTTTTTTAACTTGATCTTTGTCTTCTGCTACTTCTTCTTTTGTATATCTTATTTCTTTGTATTGTCCTTCCTCTCTTAAATTTTCGTTTAATAAATCACTATTAAGAGAAGAAACATGAGGTTGGTCATTCCGGTAGGCAACTTTCGAGCATTTCTTCATTTTCCACTAGATTTCTGGGCCTAGTTTTCATGATAACCCACTAGTCAGATTTCTCTCTTGTTCTGATTGGATAAGGAATAAAATATACTTGTATTGCTTAGTATGGGAACACAAATGGATCAAATTTTCTGTATCTTCTTATATGCTTAATCTCTATAATTCCATAATCTAGGTGCATCCTAGTTCCATGATTTATCACTGGATCAAATTAATCACAGTGAAACAAAATTATTTTTTTCGTAAGTTCTCCAAAATACTGTAGCTATACAACTTCTTTAAGGATGCCAAAATAATCATTTTCTCTACTACCTTTTGTAGTGCCTCTAACACAAATCCCATTATTAATTGTTTGCTTTCCATTGCTCCAGGTGTCAGTATGAAACTTGTACCCAATCACAAAATACATTGGCCATGTCTTGGCTTCTCTAATTGGTCCCCATGTCAAGGCCTTTAAAATTGGATCATTAGAAATATGAGATTGAGTGTAAACCTAGTTAAAGTTATCAATGAACAATTGATTGATTAATGCATAGCACCAAAAAAAAAGTCAACATGCAATTAATCTAATTAAATCAGAATATCACTTACAAGGGTTTTGAACCATAAGACAAAGTGTGATTTGACAACTCTATCAATATCTGAGTCATTGAAATGAGGATTTAAATTTTTGTGATATTGTTCAAAATTGTTGCCATACAAAAGCAAACTTATTAAACATACATAATAGATATACAATGTTTGTTTGAACAATAAAATTAGGAAATACAATATGTTCTTACTCAAGATATGACTTCACTTTGTCATAATTGAGAAGGACATAAAGTTGAGCCATCAAAAGAAAAAGTAATTAATGATTGAATACCTCTCAAAAGGATACATCCATCGATATTGAGCTGGTCCACCGACTCAAGCCTCATACGGGAGATGGACAAATAGATGATCCATTGAATCAAAAAATCTAGGGAGAAAGATTATTTCTAGCTTGCAAAGAATGAAAGAAATGTTGTGCTCCATTAGCATTAGCTCATTCACTTTCAATGTTGTTGAACACAAGTCTTTGTAAAATTGGCTTACCTTAATGAGAGGCCTCCAAAAACTTGCTCTGACAATGCGCTAAATGCGATGGGTAGCAAACATTCCATGAAAATATGACAATCATGGCTTTGAGTCTGAACAACTTTCTGTTCTTTATGTCAACACATCTTGACAAATTCAAAGAATATCTATCAGGCATTTTTTTCTCGCATATAGTCCTTCTCTGCTCAAGCTTAAATGCAAATTTAGCCTTTGGCTTTATCATCTGTCATTGGCCAAATCTTGTAACTCTAAATCATGACGTCTACAGTACACTTTAAGATCCATCATCGCCTTGATGTTGTCCTTTGTCTTGCCTTGGATGTCTATAATAGTGTTAAATATGTTATCGAACACATTTTTTTCTATGTGCATGATATCCAGATTATGACGGATTATGAGATCTTTTCAATAGGAGAGCTCCCAAAAATATTTTGTTTTGTCTAGTTGTGCTCAACCCCATAACTTTGATATCTACAAAGGCCATTTTCAGTGACTTTAATGGGCCTTCTAACTTCTTCCCAAAATTCTTCCCCACTCTGTCTTGGCCGTGGAAGATCATCTTCAATTCTATTCTTGATGAATGCACCCTTATTCCTTATAAATGCATGATCAACAGGCAAAAACTATCGATGATAATCGAATTAGGAGTTTTTTCTCCTATTTTTCAAAGTAAAGACTTTTGAGTTGTGCATGCAATAAGGACAAGCAAACTTACCTGTAGTTAGTACTGTTAAACAGGCTGGCCCGACCCGTCGCGGGCCAAGCATTAAACGGGCTCGTTTAGGCCCGTGATCTTTTTAGGAAGATCAAGCCTGCTCACATAGGCCCGCAGGCCACACTTATTATTATTATTATTATTATTATTATTATTATTATTATTATTATTATTATTATTATTATTTTTATTTTTCATATTAAAATAATATAATTTTAATTTTTTTAGTAAAAAATTTAATAATTTTTTTATTAAAATAGTATTTATCAATGTAAAACATTACATCTTTAATATTTTGAAATAACCAATAACTTTAATTTTTTATATTTTCTTTCTAAATTAACTATATTATATTTAAATTTTAAAATTTTATATTTATTTTTAAAAAATTACAAAAGTTTTGTATCCAAGTTAACTATATTTATTGAATCCAAGGTTATAAAATATAGAAATGAAATAAAGAGAGATTATTTTATTTAAATAATATATTTTTTAAAAAATAATTTTCTTTTTTTTAAAAAAGGGGGAATTGGCCCGTGGGCCTAAAAGGGTTAGATTGTTTAGTCCTGTTTTTAAACAAGCCTAAATTGGTCAGTCCAGGACCACCTATTTATGGGCGGTCCTGGTTTGGCCCCCGGGCTATCGTCTTTTTCCTCGTACTACTTGCAGTGCTCCACCCTAATAATATTCTATACGCTGAAAAGTCATTTATTATCCATATTAATGTTATTCGCATATAAAAATTCTGTTGTGTGGAAATGTCAAAGGTGGATAGTCTATCCCATAATATTTTCAGCTCGTCAATAAGTGGCTGTAAGTATACATCAATGCTAGCTGTTGGATTACGTAACCCAAGTATAATGGCTGTTAGAAACATATATGGTGCAGTCATGCACAGCTCGGGAGGTAGGTTATACGATGTCACTAAAATCGACTAGTATGAGTAATGATGTCCCATGTTGACCTAAGGGTGAACCTATTTGTACATAAATCGAGCTTCACATTACATGACTAATTGGCAAAGTCGAGATACACCATGTCAAAGTGTTTCCATGCTTCCACATCTGAAGAATGGACCAATGCGCCTTCATTTCTTCTATTATTCCAATGTCATTGGATGTGCTCAACTAAACTCATTGAGGCATAAAGCCTTTGCAACCTATGGATAAGGGGTAGATAATGCATCTTTTTCACTAGAACTAGTTTTGCACCCTGTCTTCTTCTAGGTCGTGTTGATCAATATCGGTATGCTCCACAAAATTTACATGTTAGCTTATCCCTATCGTCGTTATAAAACAACATATATCAATTTCGACAAACATCAATTTTTTTAGACGTTAAACCAAGTTTGGGTACCAATTTTTTTTGTCCTGTACCAATTCGTGGGCACGAGATTTTCAAGGGGACTAATCTCCCCCATAAGACTTGCCATATCATTGAAAGCTGCCACCAAAATGTTGCCTTTAGATTTCAGACTTAATATTCTGATTGCAGTAGTCAACTCTAAATGATTGATATAACTTAGCCAAAGTGGCCTCTGGTAGGCATCTAGCAAATCAAAGAACTCTAAGCTTTTCGATTTGGAGGTTTATCGGTATTCAGATTACCAGTATCCTTTTTCTCTAGTTCTGAGTCATTTGGGAGGTCTACTCTGGTTGCATCCAAGATCATGGTTTGATATTGAGCATCCCTTTCGGCAATAGTAAATATTGATCTACTTGAACAACCAATATCAACAGAAGTTGAAGCTGTGGCTTCACTACTGACCTCATCGTGAGATGTCTAATACCAGTATCCTACCTGAAAGCCTCTTCTGTAAAAGTCCACTTTAACATCCTCAACACCCATATAGGTGCCATTTTTGTGTTTTGAGCAGGGGCATCGATTCTTTCCATCCACTGTATGTCTCCCAGTAAAGGCAACAAATTCCTCCCCCCCCCTCCCGAACAAAAATTCTTTTAGGTAACCCTTCCTTCCAAGATTTAGTTCATTATACATTCATTTTTGATGAGAAGGGATTTCCATTGTCAAGAAGTGAGAAGAAAAAGACACAAGAATGAAAAGAAAAAAAAAACCCAATAATGTTTATTAATAATTTTGTGACCAAATTCGACGGGCAGGATTATAAATAGCAATATGAGAAATTGTAAGATATATGATAAGACACTCATCATGAGCACATAACTTTGTACCACTTGTATTGATATAATTATATGATAAGACACCAATCATTAGCACATACCTTCACATTCCATTTATGTAGTCCTTGCCTCCTCTACATAGTTTTTCCATGTAGCCTTATGAAAAAAAAAATGGCATGTGCACCCGTCCTATCCCATCCCATCACATCGCACTTAACTTTCGTGCATGTTGATATTTACCAAATAATATTATAAGATTAATATTTTAAAAAAATTTCAGATCCATAATATTAATATGAGTATCACAAAAAAAATTTGTACAATAAATGTATCAAGCATAATTAAACACTTTAATCTATCAGTTTAACTATTTAGAATTGTAACGAAATTAAAATATATGGTAATACACTCACTATAGTTTTTCCATGAAAATTTTATTAAATTATATGTTGACTAATTTAACTACTTATTTTAAGTAATTTAATCAATATTTTATTTTACTATTTAACATGTTATTAAATTTTCTTGCAATACAATTTTAAAGATTCAAATTAGTTACTATATATTACATTAAAATTATTTTATTTTATTTAAAAATAATTATATGTTAAAATTATTATTTATATTTATAACTATATATATATATATAAATGAATAAATAAAAAATTGAACTTTTTAAAACTTTTTAAATTTAATTTAATTATATATAATTATAAATATAATTATTTTTAAATAAAAAATTTATTTTTAAAGTAATATTTAGTAATTGATTTTAATCTTTAAAATTGTATTGTAAAAAATTAATAACATAATTACATGTTAATTAGTAAAATAAAATATTACTTAAAATAAGTAGTTAAATTATTCAACATATAATTTAATTAATATAATAAAATTTTCATTAAAATAAATAAAAAGTGGAAATATTATTTATTATACAACTTGTAACAAAAAAAGGTAAATCTCTATTCATTGTCTTCTTCTCTCTTTGCTTCTGCTTCTTATTGTTCTTGCCTTCTTCGCCTCCTCCTTATCCTCTTCCTTTGGCTTGAACCAGTAGCATCACTTGAATTAATGTCATTTGGCTTGCCTTCGCACCAATTGAGCTTCCATATCTTGTATTTCAGATCCACGAGACATTTGAGCTTGCCTCTGCACCAATTGTCTTTGGTTTCTCGCTTGTATTAATGTCATTTGGCTTCTAGCTGTCACATCCCAAAATCTGAGCTTGTGACCGGTACAGAAGGTGAATATCTCCTCATCTCCGTAAGTCTATTTTTCTCTTAAGCACAATACTAATCCTTATTTTGGTTATTCTTTTAAATGCAATTAATTTAAATTACACAATTTAAGAATTAAAATAAGAGAACTATTGCTCTTCTCATAAAAGATAAGAAAGTATGGCTAAACTGAGTTTCTCATACACGTTATAATCATACACATTACATCGCAGAATGAACCTACCTGATTACAGAGCTTTTATAGATTTATACAACTTAGAATAAGACCTAAACATTATACCTTTACCCTGAACAAATGGAAAGGTAATCTTGGCGTGAAAATCATTGGACTAGGAAGTTTTCCATACCTGAAACTAAAGACAGCTTCTACCTGAGAGAATTCTACCACATTCACATACAATATATGTATATATATACATATACATATATATATATATATATATATATATATATATATATATATATATATATATATATATATATATATATATATATATATATATATATATATATATATATATATATATGTGATGTCTAAGTGTTCACTCTTCAGACTTCAAGCCTCAGCCCAGTCAACTGCGTCCCGACTCCTACATGCGTGTGTAGTGTATACTATATATTTTTTAAAAAATAGATAATCGGGTTGGCGGGTTGGTTCGGGTCACAAAACCTTCAACCCGTTACCAGACCCGCCAATTGGCGGGTTCATTTTTTAAACCCAACCCAACCCAATTATGCGGGTTGGGTCGGATTGAGCGGGTCCGCGGGTTCAATGCTCACCCCTAGAATTATGGTTTTTTAGATTGAGGAAAGAGGAGAGAAGAAGGAATTTGTAATACCCGTTAATTTCAGAATATAATTCGCTTAAGAGTATTTTAGAATTCTACAACGTTACTTTAGTTATTTATTTTGGTCATTTTTAATTTTCATATTTAATTGTTCTCTTTGAATATTATTTATGAAAATTGAGTTAAATGACTGGACTAAATATTTGCACAATGAGGGATATATTCTAAGAATGGTGAAATTCATGGAAAAGTGGTTTCAGAATGGTCAATTAGTCCATTTATTGTAAATTGACTGGATGGGTTTGGATGTTGGGTTATGGATACTCATGGGTTATTGAATAACCCATTAGAAATATTTAATATAAAGTTTCAATAGTAACCCTCATTTTTCACTCAGCCGAAGGAAGCAGAAAAGCATTTCTCTCTCAGTTCTTCATTTTCTTCTCAAATCCTTTCCTTGATCTTCAGAGTTTCGATTATTTGTTCGGTTCAAAAGCTTTGTAAGGATCAAAGGTAAGCTTTAATCCGATTATTTTCCTTAAATTTCAGTTTATGTAGAAGATCAGAGGAGGTTTTGTTTTGAAGATTTTGATGATAATTCATGAATCTCAGTTGTTTTAGAAGTTATATTTGAGTTATAATCGGTTAAAAGAGTTGAAATTCTGGTTTTGAAACAAGAAGGGAGAGGATGAATTTGTTAGAAATTTCTGCAAAAACTTCTGCAAAAACCGAGTTACTGTAGCGACCAGGGATTTCGAAACAAAATCTGGAAAATTTTCTTCGGTTACTGTAGCAGTACTGTAGTGTCGCAGTCAACGGTACTGTAGCAGTCAACGTTACTGTAGCGAACTGGCACTGTAGCGAACCGATACTGTAGCAAACCGTTACTGTAGCAAACCGTACTGTAGCAACCCGTTACTGTAGCAGTCAGAAAATTTTACGTATTTTCGTGATTTTGTTTCCTTTCTTATGATTCCTTGTAATATATTTTACTAGGAAATTTTCCTACACAAATTCTAGTGTGGAACAAGGTAAACTTGGACAAACATCAAGGTGAGTGAATAACCTTGCTCAGCTAATTTGATATTACTAGTCAAAGTACAATATAAGTCCCATTTACAATATTATTTGGATAATAAGCAATTAATTTTTCATATGGGAGTATATGATGATCAGTAGAAATAAGAGTATGAAGAAATTATTTATCTCATGACAATTGTACTATGTGATGAATTCTCACTATTTTATTAATGAGTAAAGATCTACGGGATCTAATACACGAGTGTGAAAGGGTTAAAGTCCCATACTACTCGGTGTATATCTAAGAAATCTAATACACGAGTGTGAAAGGGTTAAAGTCCCATACTACTCGGTGTATATCTAAGAAATCTAATACACGAGTGTGAAAGGGTTAAAGTCCCATACTACTCAGTGCATATCTATGAAATCTATACACGAGTTGAAAGGGTTAAAGTCCCATACTACTCGGTGTATACCGATGAGATCTTATTCACGAGTTTGAAAGGGTTAGAGTCCCATACTACTCGGTGTATATCTATGAAATCTTATTCATGAGTTTGAAAGGGTTAGAGTCCCATACTACTCGATGTATAAGACAATTAATTATATGAGTAAATGTGGTATTTGTACTTTTGATATTCTATATAGTACAGTTATTTACTTACTGAGTTTTTAAATAAACTCACACTCCCTATGATTATTTTTCAGATATAGAAAACAAAGAAGAAGAGTATCCGTTGGAAGATTAGAAGCCCCTTGGGATTACACTCTATTTCTGTCTGGTGGGACACCAGCACTTATTAATGTGGATATTAGAAAAGCTCTGTATTTTCTATAGGTCTCCTAGGCTTGCGATGAGATAGAAATATCAGACTATGTATGTCTATATTTGCTTATCAGATGAATATAATTCTGTAGTGTGGAATGAATGATTAAGGTTGAATGTAAAACCTTACAGAATATATGTATATAACGTATGTTTGAGAATTATATCAAATGAGTAGTATCTTTTCACATGCTCAATTTTTGGGATGTGACAGAATTAGTCTGAAAACTAAGGAAAACAAAGAACCTTAGAAGAGAACTAAAAGATATCACACAAATTTCAGCTCTAGGAAGAATTAAAGTAGCTAGTTATTCATAAAAGCAATTTATTTTCAGTTATTTATCATGCTTGTGTATGATATGCTGTAGTTTTATACTAAATCTTTCCATGAATGTTTAAGAATATGCTTTCTTATGAAAGTAGAACTTGATTCCTCATGGGATGAAGTAATACCTCATAGGATATAGTGAGTTCTCTCAATGAGATAGCTAGAAAGCAAGTTTTTCAATTATTTATCATACTTTTGTGTGATTTAGCAAGTATATATATCTTGAAGTTTTCTATGAGAATAAAGAATTAACTTTCTCTTGAAAAGTAAAGTTTATGTCCTCATGGGATGACAGAACCCCAAAAATTTCTCATGAGATGACAGAAATACCTCATAGGATGTAAAAATCCTTATGAGAAGACAGAAACTCAGAAATTCCTCATGAGATGACATAATTCCTCATAGGGAGTAAAATCCTTATGGGATGACAAAATTCCTTATAGGATGTAAAAGTCCTTATAGGATGACAGAACTCCAAAAATTCCTCATGAGATGATAGAAATTTCTCATAGGACATTGAGTGCTTTTCCTGAGAAAGTAGCCAAAGTATAGTGCACTATATATAGCGCACTATGCTAAGAAAGAAGTTTATAATACCAGTTATGTGTCCAGATATCAGTTTATATTTCATGAAATGAATTTACTATTGAGATTACTTTATGTTAATTCTTTCATGTTCATGGAAGTGTGACACATTCATTGAGAATTGCTTTTATGACTGAAATGATTTATGAAATGTTTTCTTTAGACAAACTAGCTACTGAGATTATATATCTCATGTTTTATATTATGATTAACTATTTCAGGAATTGAAGTAAAAAGGTGAAGGAAAGCAGAAAAAACAAGATAGTAGAGTTATTAAATATTATTTGTCATAGAAGAAGTTAAGTTAGCTTTTTATACAAACTTTAGAGACATATGTACATTTGGTGTATATGTATAGAAATATATAAGTCTTATGTAAACCTCTTGGATTGTAGTTCTATTCTAGAAAATAATTTACAATAATAGCTGAAGAGGTGTTGTAGACTATAAATATAAATGAGTTTAATGGTTTTACCATGTATTCCAGCTAATAGTTTTATAAAATTAGAAGTTCAGGGCACGTTAGTCTACTGATGACCCTGCATCAGTCAACTGGTACCTTTCTATTTACTAACTTATTCTAGTTCATAGTTGATTAGTCGACTGATCATCATGGATTAGTCGACCGATTGCTTACTGCAGAGACTGAAATTTTATACTTTTTTTAGAATTTACTTAATTATGTGAAACTGGATTGTTTGTAAATATTTTAGAAAAGTATTATGTCCTCAACCAGATTTTTCTTAATCCATAATATAATTTTTTGCTAAATTATATAAATGAATATAATTCTAATAAACATTACACGAGGGGTAGTCCTCATCGCCACAGTCATATATGTGTGGCACGGAGGTGTCCTTTGCCCCACACATGAGTGTGGTTTATGTTCAGATTGGCCCGGGGGTGGCCCCTCTATGCATGGTTTGCCTCTGGTGGTGCTTCCCAACCACAAATTATTTAAGGAAAAATTAGAAGGTAGGGACCACTTGGCTACATAACATTTTAAAAATATATACACGTAACCCTAATTTTTGCTACTGAAATATGGTAGGAACACTGTAGTAAGAATTATTTTTTCACTCAGAATTTAGTCATTGTCTAATTAATGACTATTCATTTTATGACTGCAAAAATTTAGTAGCAACTCAATAGAAACTCATTTTTTCCTATTGAAACTCATAGATTTGCCATTGGACTCTCTGTAGGTATCAAGCGTTATTGTTGTAGTGATAATTATGAATTGTACATAGAAAGCATCTAGAAGTACATAAGCAGAATATACATTCTGATAACTCTATTTTATAGAGTTATTTAACCTATATTTTTATTGATAAATTGAGTAAAATAAATTGTTTTAAGTCTTTTTCTGATTTATTTAGTCTTTTTGTTTGTTTAGTTTAATTTTATAGGGAATTAGTTTTTCTTTAAGATTTATCTTGAGATTTATTATTTATTGTGGTTATTTAGTTTAAGTTAGTTAGGATATTTAAGTTAACTTTTATTAGAATTTATTTTGGTTAGTTTCTTTTAGAATTTAAATTAAGACTAGGATTTGAAAAAAAAGCAATCTTTATATTATTATTATTATTATTATTATTATTATTATTATTATTATTATTTATGTTTTGATTTGATGCCTTTTATTTTGAATTAGGATTTGGAGATTGAAGAAGGGAGGCACGCAACACGGACTGGAGGAGACAAGCCTAGGAGATTGGAATCATTATTTGTCTTCATCTATTCTTCATCTTTTCTCCTTTTTATTTTTCTTTTATTTTTAATGAGAGAACTCATGGATATTATTGTTGATGTTTTATGTATCATGAGTAGCTAAATTCCTCTTGTTAGGGGGAACATGTAGCTTCCCTTGAATATTATGAATTGAGTTTTTAATTAATCTGAGTTTATTTAATTCTCTTATTGAGTAATTATTTTTGTGCTTACTGCTTTTTCAAACTGATTACTTGAAAATTGATTTAGGGTTCAATAAAGAATTGGAAAATTCATGTATTGAATACGCCTATTAAATTAATTTCCATAAGTAGATTTGATCTAGGAATAGACAGATTACTTGTGTAGTTTTGATGGAATTCACTTATACTTATTGCTTGTGCCTAATTTGGTTGATCTAAGGAATTAGAGAATTTGATTAGGTTTAGAGTATTGATTCGCCAAGGAATTGGGTTTTAATTAAAATTGAGAATTCTACCATCAATATAGAAATTAAAGACTTAGATTAAAATGGAAACTCATTCATAGTTGGATAGGTTAGTGAAATCGGATCCCTAACGTTTTGATACTTTGCATATTTTCCTTAATTTGATTGTGTGACTTTTCGTTAATCATTAGTAATTTAGTTTATTTTAGAAATCGGTACTTGACTACTATAATTCTCGTGGGATAGACACTCTACTTATTTTCTATATTACTTGTTGACTCAGTACACTTACCAATAGCAATTCTAACCCACAAGTTTTTCGCACCGTTGCCGAGGATTATTAGTGTTAGTCAATATCTGGAGTACCTATAGCTATACTAATTTAGACACCTTCTTTTTTTTCTTCTTTATTTTAGTTAATTTTGTTTTATTTATTTTTGTTTTAATTTTCATTAATTTTCTTTTATTTATTAATTTAGTTATTTTTGTTATTCATTTATTTTTTTTAACTTTTTCTTTCTTTCTGGTTTATGCGAAGTACCACTGATCCAAAGTCACTTTTGTTTGACTTGGAAATAGAGAAAACAACATGCTTAAATCAGAAGCAGGCAAGGGAGAGAAAAAGAACTCAGATAGCCACAGAAACTCAACCATTAACATTGGCTGAGGAAAATCATAGACTACCTGATAATGTGGCTAATCAGGGTAATGCTGTGAACAATGGAGGTGCTGTTAGGCAGACTATAGGAGAATATCTTGCACCTATGACTGATGGATGTCCCACGAGTATTGTCAGACCTCCTATTCAGGCTAATAATTTTGAGATCAAGCCAACACTTCTGCAATTAGTTCAACAGGAGCAGTTTAGAAGAAGCCCATTAGAGGATCCCAATGTCCATGTCAATCACTTCCTCTAATTGTGTGATACAATTAAAGTGAATGGAGCCAGTGATAATGCTATTCAACTAAGGCTTTTCCCATTCTCACTGAGGGACAAAGCCAAAAGCTGGGTACATTCGCAACATCAAGGCAGTATTACTACATGGGCAAAATTGAAAAAACAGTTCTTTACTAAATACTTTTCGCCATCAAAGTCTGCTAAAGTGAGGAGTGATATTACCTCATTCTATCAATTTGATGGAGAATCTCTGTATGATGCATGGGAACGGTTTAAAGATCTGTTGAGGAGTTGCCCACATCATTCCATTCCAGATTGGATGCAGATACATACCTTCTATATTAGGTTAGATGAATCATCAAAAGTTATGATCAATGCAGCTGCAGGAGGTTCACTGAGAGGTAAGACCCCTGATGAAGCATTTCAGTTGATTGAGACAATGGTAACAGATATTTATCCTACCCCAAGAGATAGAGCTATTCTAAGGAGATAAGTGCTGAAAGTGGATACTTTAGATGCTGTGAAGACATTATCTCAGCAAATGACTGCATTGACATACAGGTTTGATACAATGCAGATAGGGACCGTGAATACCCTGCATCTTTTATATGACTTCTGTGGAGGTAACCATTTGAATGGGGCATGTAAGGCAAATGTACACACAGAGCATGTTAATTACATGGGCCAGCCCCAATGACCCCAACATAATCTATATTATAACACATACGATCCACGGTGGCGTAATCATCCCAACTTCTCATGGAATCAATAGGGGGCACCTAGACCGTCAGTGCCACCATACCAGCCTCCTCATGTTTAAAGGGCTTCTAAGAAATTTTCTGGATGGGAACAAGCTATTGAGAAGCTAGCCTAACACACTACTTCAAAAATCAAGATGCTGTAATAAAGAGTCTAGAAAATCAGGTGGGACAAATAACTAAGCACTTAGCTAAAAAGCCCTATGGACTTTTACCGGGTAACACAGAGACAAATCCCAGGGAGCATTGTAATGCAATATCCTTGAGAAGTGGTAAAACACTTGAGCCACTTCCCAAGGAGGACAAAATTGGACCAGTACCTGAACTTCCACCTGAAAACACTGTTGACGCCCGCGATCCCAATGATAATGAATTGAGTAAGGGTGAACAACAAACAGAGCAATTTGAGGAGAAATCTTCTAGGGGAAGGAGAAAGAAGAAAGAACCGGATTGGGATAAGCCATATGAGCCTTCACCGTACCAAAAAGTTCCTTATCCTCAGTGTTTAAAGAAACAGACTCAAGATAGGCAATTTTTACGATTCCTCGATATCTTCAAGAAGTTACGGATCAATATTCCATTTGTTGAGGCGATTGAGCATATGCCGATTTATGCTAAATTTTTGAAAGAGATCCTATCTAAGAAGAGGAAGCTTTCTGAGGATGAGACAATCATGTTAAATGAAGAATGCAGTGCCATTCTTCAGAAAAAGTTGCCTTCAAAGCTTAGGGATCCAGGTAGTTTTCACATATCTTGCAAAATGGGAAATTTAATTATTGAAAAAGCTCTTTGTGATCTAGGAGTTACCGTCAACTTGATGCCACTTTCCATATTTCGTCGGCTCGGGATTAGAGAAGTTAAGCCCACGATGATATCACTACAGTTGGCCGATCGGTCAATTAAGCATCCTTATGGTATTGTGGAGGACGTGCTTGTGAAAGTTGATAAATTTATATTCCCCATTGATTTTGTTGTACTAGATATGGAGGAAGATAAGATATCCTATTTATTTTGGGAAAACCCTTTTTGGCAACGAGTCGAGCATTAATAGATGTGGAAAAAGGAGAGCTCATGCTCAGGATAAATGATGAAAATGTGACGTTCAGTGTGTTTGAACTCATGAAGCACCTGTGGAGGACACTGATCAATGCCTCAGAATTGACCACACTGACTCTTTTGCTACCAAGGAATGCCATAGGTATGTTCCTAAACCATCTCTTGAATATGTTTTATGTAATTTAACTAAAGTGAAATGTGATGAAAAAGATGAGAGTGAATTAGGAAGCAAGAGATGTACAGAATAGTCAGAAGCCTTGCCTTGTGCATCACTTAGCCAAGAAAATAAGGTTGAAATTTTGAAAAAAGATGAGGTAAGAAAAGACCTTCCGAAACTTGATTTGAAACCCTTTCCCCTTCATCTTAAATATGCTTTTCTTGGTGAAAATAACATGTTTCCTGCTATTATAAGTGCTAAACTGACACAGATAGAAGAAGAAAAAACTTTTAGGAATTTCGAGGAAGCATAAATCAAAGATATGTGAAGCCATAAATGACATGAAAAGGGTGCGTCCAACGAGTTGCAGAATATTCATGGAAGACGAATGCAATTTGGTGGTCCAACCTTAATGGAAATTTAATCCTACATTGAAAGATGTGATTTTGAAGAATGAGGAAGCACTAGCTTTGATGAAACATTATCCTATGAGAGAGTTCAGCAGGGAGAAGTTCTCCCCAAATCTCATTGATCCGACATGAAGACACTGGAAGAGTCAAGCTAAAGACTATAACTAAGCGCTTGTTGGGAGGCAACCCAATTTTTAATATTTAGCTTTTAGATTTATTTTGTTTTTAGTTTTGTGGTGTTTGATTTTCTTTTTAAGTTTATTGCAATTTTTTCCCTTATTTTTCTAAAGACTTGAACTATTTTGCGGGTAATTGAAAAGATCATTGATGAGTTTAATTGATAAAAATAGAGTTTGGCACATTCATAAGTGTTTGGGGACCTATTTTGTAAGAAGCAAATAGCAAAAAAAAAATTGAAAAAAAAGATGAGGTAAGTCTATATTTTGCGTGCAATTCATGGATTTTAAGGATTAAGTATGGATATTGGAGTATATATAAGGATATCAGAATTTGAATGCTGAAGCATCCATATCTGATGCTTTGGCATTGATTCATTTTTGAAAAAAAAAATTTCTACTGTAGAAAAAAAAACCAGAGAATGAATGCCAAGGCATTCATTTTAGATGCCCTGGCATCCAAATTTTCGTTCATGTTAAAAAAAAAACAGAGTAGCGTGAACCTGAGAAATTCCAGAGATCCAATGCCAAGGCATTCATTTTGGATGCCTTGGCATCCAAAAATTTGTTCACCTTAAATTTTTTTTTCTTTTATTTATTTATCTATTTTTTATTCTAATCTTATTTATTTATTTATTTATTTATTTTACTATGATAGTTTGACTTCTTTCCTCCTATTCTACCTAAATTCTTATTGAATTTGTGCTAAGAATCATAATATTTTTCTTATTTGCACTTAAGTCCCCAAGAATTAATTAAACCCTAACACCCAAATCTCTTCAGACATTCACATTCACCAGCTCCCTCTACGCATTCGTCGATGTTCACCTCCTTTAACGCCACCAAATCTCCACACCATACCCTCTGTTCTTCGCCATTGAAGTCACCACACCTTCCTCTATTAACCCAAACCCCTCACCGGTAAAACCCCATGGGCCATCGCCACTATCACTTACCTTACTACCATCCACCATTGACGCCGCAACCTTCTTCGTAACACCCACACACCTCAATCGCAAGCCATTGTCTCTCTTTCTTTCTTTGAAATTGCTTTGGGTTAAAGGTTCAATTTGTCTAGTTGAGGATAATCATCAACAAGGTTAGTAATTTTTCTTCCTTTTGTGCTAAAATTCTATTTGTTATTGACCTTAGTTGTTGATGAGTTATACATTGAAAGTAGGATTACTGATGATTGTGCTGATGTTGTGGGTTACTATTGATTTTGCATCCCTAAAAGTGTGATAATGTGCTTTTACTGATTGAATTCATACTCAACCCGTGTTGTTGTGCCACACATTGGGGAAACATACTCCTAAATCTTGTTTTATCATCAACATCTGATGTTTGGTTGGGGTTGTAGTGTATTCATTAATCCTATGGATGATGTCTTGATTGAATCATATTAGTATGTTGAGAAATAGGAATTGAAGCAATAATCCATTGGAATTTGATTGAATTTCGTGATATGAATGAAAAGTTAGTAATCACTCATTTTTTATGCCTTACACTGCTTCAGTATAGTTGGTGATATTGGATTTACTCAATTTTTGATTGGATACTAATTAGTTTCTCAATTTCTAATCCCCCTTTTAAAGCATTGAGGACAATGCTTCATTTTAAGTTTGGGGGTAAGAAAATATTATTTTAAAATTCACCATAATTTTAAATTTTTTAAATTTTTGCTGCAAATAGATGGTAAATTTAGTTTTGGATTGGAGAACCTTTTGGCCATTCAATTTGTGCTTTTAAATGGAATACTTAAATTTTACTTATCCTTGAAAAACTTTTCTAAAAATTAATTGAAAATTGTTGATTGCTTTTGTAACTTTTCCTATAAAAAGTCAATTACCTATGATGAAAATTAATTGCTATAGGAAGATGATTTACAGGACATTAAAGATAATTTTAGCAATGGAAAAGATTGATTAATAATGGTTTTATTTTCTTAACTCTTGAAAATTTATTGAGCGTTGTAGCCAATAATATTTAAAGTGTAAATTTATAGAAGAAAATTTTATGTTTATTAAATTATATACTTTATCTCAAATTTAAAGCTCTAGAACTTGGTTTTATATTCTCCCGAGGCAAAATCCTAAGTAGTATATAGATAGAGATATGATTTAGGCATTTTTTGGATTTAATTTGAGCCTTGGACTTTTTTTTTCTGTCAGTTATTTACCATTAGTACCCATTTTGAGCCTTTTTATTGTGAAAAAATTGGAAATTAAATTTTTTTTTGGTACCCATAAAGTTATAACCTTAAGCCCAAAAAGAAATTACCTACTCTTTCAAGAGAATAAGTGATACATAGAAAAATCCTGAAGGAAGGGAGGCTGAAAAAAGAAAATAATGAAAATATAGATGAATGAAGCCAAAAATGCTCAATCCCTTAGAAAAAGAAAAATGAAAAAAAAAAGTGGATTAAAATGATTTAAGTTTGGGGGAATTAACATTGAAAAAAAAAGAAGAAAAATAGAAAAAGGAAAAAGAAGGAAAGTTGAACTAAAAAGTAGAGAAGTAGGAGGGTTACGCTTTACACTATGTATTACTTATTCTCTTGTACTTTGTATATCCCTTATCATTTTTCTTCTTTGACTTTAATCATTGGCCCCATTACAAGCGGATAAAGACATATTGATCTTTATTTTTATGTTGCTTAAATTAGTGGAGGGAGAATAAAGGATTCAAATATGAAGTTCTAAAGTTGAAGTTTGGTTATATAATCTAATAAGTATAAAATTAATTCTAATTATTTGCATGAGAATGTTGTTGGCTACTCACACATACACTTCAAGGGTTTGAGAAAATGGATTATTATCTTTCGAAATTAGAAACTTGCTAGAATTGCTTTACTTTATTATTTATCATCTTATTTTATGCAATTATTGAAGATTGATGTTTTGCTTTCAGGATGAATTACAGAGAGTGGTCAACTTACATTTTTGTGGAGCTTTACTTTTGTTCGAGGGCGAGCAAAATCTTAAGTTTGAGGGTGGATAACTCTATTTTATAGAGTTATTTAACCTATATTTTTATTGATAAATTGAGTAAAATAAATGGTTTTAAGTCTTTTTTTGATTTATTTAGTCTTTTTACTTGTTTAGTTTAATTTATAGGGAATTAATTTTTCTTTAGGATTTATCTTGAGATTTATTATTTATTGTGGTTATTTAGTTTAAGTTAGTTAGGATATTTAAGTTAACTTTTATTAGAATTTATTTTGGTTAGTTTCTTTTAGAATTTAAATTAAGATTAGGATTTGAAAAAAGCAATCTTTATATATATATATATATATATATATATATATTTTATTATTATTATTATTATTATTATTATTATTATTATTATTTATGTTTTGATTTGATGCCTTTTATTTTGAATTAGGATTTGGAGATTGAAGAGGGGAGGCACGCAACACGGACTAGAGGTGACAAGCTTGGGAGATTGGAATCATCATTCGTCTTCATCCATTCTTCATCTTTTCTCCTTTTTATTTTTCTTTGATTTTTAATGAGAGAACTCATGGATATTATTGTTGATGTTTTATGTATCATGAGTAGCTAAATCTTTCTTGTTAGGGAGAACATGTAGCTTCCCTTGAATATTATGAATTGAGTTTTCAATTAATCTGAGTTTATTTAATTCTCTTATTGAGTAATTATTTCTGTGCTTACTGCTTTTTCAAACTGATTACTTGAAAATTGATTTAAGGTTCATATAAAGAATTGAAAAATTCATGTATTGAATACGCCTATTGAATTAATTGCCATAAGTAGATTTGATCTAGGAATAGACAGATTACTTGCGTGGTTTTGATGGAATTCACTTATACTTATTGTTTGTGCATAATTTGGTTAGTCTAAGGATTTAGAGAATTTGATTCGGTTCAGAGCATTGATTCGCCAAGGAATTGAATTTTAATTAAAATTGAGAATTCTACCATCAATATAGAAATTAAAGACTTAGATTAAAATGGAAACTCATTCATAGTTGGATAGGTTAGTGAAATCGGATCCTTAACATTTTGATACTTTGCATATTTTCCTTAATTTAATTGTATGACTTTTTGTTAATCATTAGTAATTTAGTTGATTTTAGAAAATTAACATAGGCTAGTTTAGTTTAATCACATAAAAATTCGATCGTCTAGATAGTGTAGAAATAATGAAATCGGTACTTGACTACTATAATTCTTGTGGGATCGACACTCTACTCATTTTCTATATTGTTGACTCGGTACACTTGCCGATAGCAATTCTGTCCTACACATTCTAATATTCAACTAATGATTTCATACCTTGTTTGACATAATAGAAAATGGCAAAAAATTGGAGTCAACTAAAAGAAATTATCTTCAACAAAATCTTCATTATTAGACTACAATTGTTGGCCATCTTGTTCATTTGGTACAACTTCCAATGGTTCATCATCATCAAATGTCTCTAATCCATTCATCTCAGCATTTGTATCATTTAATGCAATTTGATTTGATTGTTCACTTCTCTGTTCAACCATTTGGTCAATGTCATTGGAATTTTCATCACCCATGTTATACATATCCCTAAATTTTGCATTCACAACTGCAAGCCAATCCCCTTGGCTCTTATCTTCCACATAAAAATCCTTTTGGGCTTGGGACGCAAAAATAAAAAGGTCATCGCAAATGTCATCGCAAATGTCATCTTGGGATGCAAAAATAAAAGGGTCGTCGCAAATGTCATCTCCTTTATGCTTCAAATAATTGAAATTTACAAATGTTATTTCAAATTTGTCTTTCTTGCAACCTCTATTAGGATAAACCCAATTGCATTTGAAAAGGATTTTCTTATATCTACCAGAATAATCTAGTTCAATTACATCTGTTAAGATAACATAGTAGTTAAGTTCACATGATCTACTACTTGCAGATCTTGCACTAGAATAGCTAGTAATATCACCAGCTACAACAACACCACTATTCTGAGTTTTCAAGCGTCTTTCTCTCTTTTGTGTATGGAACTTAAAACCTTTAGCAAGATATTCGGTATACCTTCTAGCTACTTCAGATGGACCATGTGACAACCACTTAAGTTCATCTGTAACTAGTACACCTGTTTGTTCTTCTGAGCGTGCTATCTAAAACATTTTATTCACAAAAGAAAAATGTCAATTTCAAATTGAACCTAATGCTCATAAAGAATTACAGAGGAATTAGATTAACTTAGTTGAGGTTTGAGAGAATCCTTTTAGGTAATTATGATCTTAGATTCTTTTGTATGACGGTGAGAGCAAGAATGGAGTCGAACAACAAATCTTAGAAAAAAATGAAGGGGATTAGCAACTCTAAGCCTTTTTACTTGATAAATTTTCTAAATATTTTTGTTGTTGCATTCATTTACATCAATTGTTCTTTGAATCTAATTTTATTACACGACTTCATTCAATCAAAGTATTTAGTTTAAATAATATATTCTAGTTTTTTGAGTAGTTGGTAGTCCAATCTTTGTGGGATGATACCCTCATTCACTATGAAGAGATAAATGGTTAGAGTTATTTTCTAGGTTTATTTGTATATTCTTTTTTTTTTTATGAATATCATGTAAGAGGGCGGGTTGATGAATTTGAATTTTGAAGAATAATGTTGATTTGATTTTTTGGCTGGCCTAATGCCCGATGAGTTGATGACAATGAATGAAAAATAAGCAGATTCTCATAATTAACTTTATACTTTTTAATTAAGATTGATCATAATCTGAGATGACAAAATTAGATTAAGATCAGTTTCGATACATATGCGTACCTGAGACGTTTTAGTCAGACTTTTAGCATCCAGAGTAATTGTTTTCCCCATGAGGTTTTTGAGGGCTAACAGATTGTCTGGATTGTGGTACTCTATATAGGCAGGTAGTATATGCTCATCCACATTGTTGTGACCCTCCTTGAAATTTCCTTGTCTATTGCAAAATTTGGGATCCAGAATATAACTAAGAGGGAGTACGACCCTAATATCTAGGGTAATATTCATTCTGTCATCTTCTAGCAGTTTGTGAATGATATAGAAATTAAAGCCCAGATCCTGGATTTCTACAATGTCTTTAATTTTCCATAAATTGTAGAGCCTTCTTTTCACGACTTCAATGTCTTTGAAGACTTCATTGGTCTTGATTATCAGGGCTCTCTCCTATCGGTGCATTAACCTCTTAACATATGCCTCTAGGAAGCTTAGAGCATCCACAACGGTGGTTTTTAAACGGTTCTTAAATTTATGAACAAGTTCTTATTTCGGTTCACCACTGTAGTTCGCCACTCTAGCTGCCACATATAAGAACAGTTCTTATACAAAAGGTAATAATAAAATAATCAACTTACAATAAATGTTAGTGGAGAGTAATAAATATTCAAGTAGTAAAAGTTTTGTGGGACCCATTTGTGGGTTCTTAAGAGTTTCACCACTGTAGTGGAAAGTCATGGAAAGTTAATTAAGCTTATATGACATTGTGAAATTCATAATAAGAATCCAAGTAAGGTTCACTACTGTAGATGTGCTTATTATTGGGATTCCTTCTTCCACTTCCTTCTTTCTTAGGAATTGTTTCTCCTTCTCTCTTAAAATTTCTTCATCTTAGAGGCTTGGGTCATCAGTAATGAGATGATGTTGTATATATGTTTCTTGGGTGTTTGTAGTTTCGTCAATCAGGCTGGATATAACTCCATCACCTCGGAGGGCTTCTTTGTAGCTTCTTCGAGGGTAAATATTATTGACACTGAGTGGGGTTTAACTTTGTTTTAGGTCAGATGGTTAAAATGTGTTTCCTTATGGGTCGTTGTTTGGATTTGAGTAGGTTTTTGTTCTTTGGTTTGCTTTGATTTGTTTTTCTACATTCTGGATCGATGGGTTGATTTCTCCGTTTAGTGTGTCGAAGGTTTATAATGGCAAATTAGGGCATTTTTTTGGGGTAAAGTGATGGTAGGCGAATTTATTTTGAGTGAGCTAGTCAGGATGTAATTTGGCAAGAGTACTGACAGTTGAATCAGAAGGTAGATTATTTGTTTTTGCAAAAGAGAAAGGGCAAAATGAGGAGGAGTGGTGTGTTACTTGACTTTCAATGTGTGATTGGGTGATAAGGGCGATGAGTAGATCTAAAGAAAGATTTTTTTTTATTTGGTGGGAGATGATGAGTGGAGTGAGGTATGAATGTTATTCGCTTCTAGTGACTACTGGTGATCCGTTGTTGGTTGAATTTCCAAGGGACCATTCGTTCACTTTTCTAGTCACCTCAATCACTTCAGGGGTGTTTAGTACCATTTCTGCTGAGAAAAGGAGTCATGAATTCCGCTATCCCCCACCTTTTCTGTGTTTGGTACATTTTCTCACATGGGATATGGAAAAAAATCAAGGAAAATCGGTCATGAACAGTATTAGAATCTCCAAGATTTTTTTCCTATGTAGAAGCTGAGGAAAACTGGTTTTCCAGGTCAAAAAGACCAAAAAACCCTTATATTATTATGTTAATTCTGAGATTGTCCTCACTAGTGGAAGTGGAAATAGAGAATCTAGATGTCCTAGAGGTATTCATCCCTCAGAGGCACTGAGCCGCCACGCAGGGCAGGCTAGAGCCTGCCAAGAAGGTCGAAAGAAGTTCTATAGGGGAGTGAGGCAGCGACCGTCGGGGAGATAAACAGTAGAGATTCGCGACTCTACCTTCCAAGGAAAGTGCATATTGCTCGGGATGTTCGAAATGGCGGAATAAACGGCGATGGCTTACGATCAAGCCGCCTTCAGTCTGAGAGGCTAAAAGGCTCTGCTCAATTTCCTAGCCAAAATCGTAGCTTCTTCCATGGAGTTATCTTCTGATTCTAATTCTAATTTTGTTTTATTATCAAAAAAAAATTTGGTTTTGAGGTTACACAAATTGTACAATCAGGAATCGAATTCTAGGTCCTTCTCCTTGTCTCCTATACAAGTTCAATTGGGACCAGTACAACTTTGTTGGAAATCACAAGTAGCACAAGTTCAATTTTGACGTCAAAGGTGGAAGTGGATTCGGTGGTGAAAGGCAGGGTTCTAAAAGGGGCAGGCCACATTATTTTACTTATGATTAAAAAAATGTAATAAATGAGAAGGGTTATTTGAGTAATTTCTTAATGTTTTCCCTACTTTTTTCCTTGAAATATTTTCGTACCAAACACATCCTTTCTTGTTTCCTTTGTTTTTTTTTTTAGTACATACCAAACACATTCTGTTCATATTTCTTGTTTCTTTTCCCTTTTCTTTTCCTTTTTCCTTTCCATCCTTGTCTTACGTACCAAAGAGGCTCTTCATTCTCTCTGACAATAGAATCCCAATTTCAAAAGGATCTAGTTTGAAAAAAATTTTCTGTGACAAAAACTTAACCTTTCAGTTTTAAGTACAATTGAATATTTATTTTTAATAAAATAAATATAAAAAAATTACTTATAAATAAGAAAAAAAAGACTCTTAAATCTATTCTCTCTCTTTTTTTTTTTACTCCTTCACACAAATATCACCACCACGAAGGTATCAATTATTGCCATCAAATGGCTTTTACAATTTTTTTATTTTTCCGAGTAGTTTGGTATTTTTTTAAGTAAGATATTTAATTAAAATATTATGATTAGAAAAAATAGTATTGGTTTACATCATTAGTAATTAAAAATTTACTAGATTTTAACTAATTTAGTTTGAATTGGATATTAGATCACAAAAATATAATAAATTTTTTAATATTAAAATTTTATTTTAAAAAATAAATTTCAATTGAGATTAATTTAATGACTTTTGATAATTCCGACTAAAAAGAACTAGTCTCACGAGTCCAAAACGTAATTACACGTGACTTCTGATGTCATTTTCGTAATTTCGACCGTCAATAGCTTTCTACTAAAGTTTTAACTTCATGTGCCGCCCAATGTTTTTTTTTAAAAATTAAAAAAATTTCGTACGTTCGATAATATTAATAAAAGCCATTAATGGCAATAATTGATGCCTTTGTGGTGGTGATATTTGTGTGAAGGAGTAAAAAAGAAAAAGAAAAAGAGAAAAAGGGGTATTTTTATTACATCTAAATATAAATATTAATTATTGAACATCTAAACAGTAATGAAAGGAGAGAAAAAGAGAGGAAAGAAATTCAAAAGTCTTTTTTTTTCTTATTTTACAAGTGATTTTTTTATTTTTATTTTATTAGATGTAAATGTTTAATTAATTGTGTAAGACTGATGTATTAAGTTTGTGCCCTCACAAGAAATTCTCCTAGTTGGAAGTGTTTCTAATTATGCCTCTTTAAGGACATAGCAACCTCAGAGACCAATAGCCTTTGCCTTCTGACAAGTGCAAGTTCCTGTCTTGCCTTTCCTTACAATTATCGTTTGTTCTTAGTTTAATAACGTGATATATAAAGTGCTACGAATTTTTTTAATTAAAAAAATAAACCATGAAGTATTGATTTGAACTCGTAACCACTTATTAAATTAAACCCATATTTCTCCCCATCTTGGATTAAGTGTTTTGAATTTTTGGTATTCGAAAAGCAAAGAAAACAACTCAAGCATATATCCATTACTATGTATCATTTTACACATTCATAACAACTTTTGAAGATTGCTATCAAACACAGCAGTTATCAATTCTACTTTGAAAAGAAAACTTTATAATTTATTTTTACTTTATCAAAATTAAACAACAATTTTTTTCACAACGACTCCAGCATAGTAATTTAAAGATGTTCCAGAATTCTTAACAAGACCTTCACAGATTTTACAAAGAGAAGAGATTAATATATAATATTCCCATCTAATATTTTGACTAACTTAAGCGAAAAACGTCTTCTAGTAACCTTGACTTTGCTATAGCCACGAGGGGCTGAGCAAGTAAGAGATCAGTCTTAGACTCAACAAGACTAACCCTTGGGTGGTCAGGTGGTGCACTCCAAGTGAAGCCATGGATCAACCTAGCAAACAACATCACAGTAATGGAACTCCCAAGCACCACTCCTGGACACCCACGCTTTCCTGCACCAAAACTTACAAACCCTAAATCTGTCTCAGTCAGAAACACTTCGGAACCACCGTGCTTTAAGTGGCGTTCTGGTTTGAACAGGTGGGGCTCATCCACCCAAACCTTAGGATTTCGCCCTAGTTCTTGTCTGCTCAGTAACACGTGGCTGCCCTTTGGGATGAAGTAGTTGGAAACCACTGCGTCAGACATGCACGTGTGGGGCACGTTGAAAGGAGCAACAGGATGAAGGCGAAAGGCTTCTCTTGCACAGGCTTTGATGTAGTTGAGTTTAGGGAGATCTGATTCCTGAACTAGCCTCTCTTTGCCTACTACTTCGTCTAGTTCTTTAGTGGCTCTTTCAAGTAACACTGGCTGGTTTATCATTTCTGCCAGTGCCCATTCCATAGCATTTGATGGGTTGTCTATTGTTGCCATCATCAATTCCTGCACGAATTAAAAAAGAAAAAAGAAAAGAGGAAAGTTTTGAAATTTGGGATTTAAATTCAAATCTTTCATCATATAAATGTTCTTATTATGACTGAACCAAAATGCCTTTATATCGATCATATATATATATATATATATATATATATATAAAGAAGTATCAAGCATTAAATATTTATTTAATCAATAAAATAATGAAAATAATCATTTTTTAAAATTTATAGTTAATTAAATTTTGGACAAAAACTTTTAAAATTATATTTTTAGGGTAAATTATATTTTAAAACAGAAATTAATATTATCTATAAGAATATTTTGATCATATTTTAAATTCAAAAAAATTGTATATATTATATATAACAAAAACTATTATATACGTCAGATAACTCTCAAAAGAAAAAGTATAATCTTTCTTGTTAGCAGTGATTCTCTATTGAAATTAGAGGTATTTACGTGTTGAGTCAAGTGAACTTTTTAACTCGAATCAATAAAAAACAAGGTGTTTGGGCTTTGAAAAATTTTATCACATAAATTAAACCAAATTACGCTATATTAAGAATATCTGCGTTATTAGCGGTGAAAATTTAAAATAATCTAAAATGTTCAAAAAAGTTTTAAGGTGGGCCTATTTATGTTACAAATTCGATCGTCAGGTTTCAAACCTTTAAAAACACCAACGAGGAAAACAATGATATTATCCACGTAAGTTTTTGAGAGACACTTATTATAAGCCAAAGGTCCAAAACTCATCATTATTAGCCACAGATTTAAAAAAAAAATACTCATATAATAGTCCGTTGCGATAGAAAAATTAATAAATAATCGACCATAATAAAACTGGTCCAAATAACCTCTTAAACCGGTTGTAAAACTAAAGAATTGGTCAAAACCGGTGAATTACCGGTTTAATTAATTTGTCTTTTTGTGCGCTGCAGCTGGCAAAGAAGAGTGCAAAAGAGGAAGAGGAAACTATATCCATGCATGCACGTACTAGAAAAAGAGGCATTATCTGTCATGTGTATTATGCTATTACTTTTTTTCATTTACTTATAGATGTATTTATAATGCATTATCTAGTTTAAAAATTCCAAAAAATTAGAAGGAATAGGAAAATATTTACTATAATTTGCGCTTTGATTTCGTCGATGGTCAAGAGAGGGTTATCGTTGGCATCTTTGAGTGAGATCAAAACATCAAGCAAGTCGTCTGCTTTAGTCTTGATCCCATGCTTCCACTGTTTGACTCTAGCCTCAATAATGGGATCATGATACTTGTTGATGATTCTCAAAGCATTCTTCACAATCTTCTCATGCCCATCAAAGTCGAGTCCTCTCAAGCATGGCATGAAATCAGAGACACAGAAGGCATAAAGGTAATTAAGCAATGTGAAAAGTGCTTCCACATGCTCTATTTCCTCTGACCCAGGCCCTCCATCCTTCCTACCCTCTCCGAAGTACCTGTTGGAAAGGTATAAATTAATTAATTAAGGTGGGGAAAAAAGATTTGAGGCATGAAATATTGACTTGTATCCTCGAGCTCAAATCATTTAATATATTATTGTAATCTCATCTATATATATATATATATATATATATTATTACGTTATCTTATTTATATTAATATGTGTGTGGGTTTTTGTTTTATTTATACATTTTGGCATGAGAGTTTAACAAAAATAAATTTATTATCAAAGATTAAAAAGATATATACTGTATAGTTTTTGGAAATATGATGGGGTTAAATAACTTATATTTGTGTGAGCCTCTAAAAATAATTGGATTACAAATTTATACTGACCATTATTTAGTTACTTTTTAAAATTTTATAAGTCATGTAATTAACTGATAACATCTATTTTTAGTACCTATTATTGAAGATCATTCTTCTAATGACATTCCCACAGAAATGCTGAGCAGCAACCCTTACATTCACAAGACCACCTGATTCGTTATTAATCTGAGTTGTGCATTGGCCATGCACGTAACGCACAAGGTTATCAGCTTCCTCCATTCTTTTGTCATGAAGCCACCGGTGCATGGCGGGAGAAAGCAAGTTCTTGCTTATCATCTTCTTCATCTTGTTCCATTGCTCTCCCATTGGCCCCAAAGCCGTCGTGAGATAGCCATATGAGATGAGCTCAGAGGCCATGCTCATAGGTCTCGATGCAAATATGTCATCTTGCTTCTTCAAGAACTCTCTGGCTATAGTGGGGCTACTCACTGTGACCACATGAACGTTACCCAATTGGACACATGCAATTTCGGTGTTATAGTCTTTCATGAGCTTGTGTATCCATTTGGAGACGGGCTTGTTTGAAAGCATTTCAGGGATGTTACCAATAATAGGCCATGGTTTGGGACCTGGGGGTAGCTTCAGCTTCTGTTTCTGGGGCTTAAGCGTGAAGTAGTGTATTAGGGTTTTGGTGAGTGTGAGTGTGATGACAGCATGTGGGAATAGTTTGAAATATGACCAAAAGAATGAGAAAAAAGAGTAATATTCCATGGTTTGAATATAGAGGGTTAAACAACCAGTGATGGGTATTTTAATTTATAGTCACTATTTATAGTAGCGAAGCAGCCCAGAGGAGTAGTTGTGTCATGTGACACGTGTACCTACGTACTTTGTACACGTGCCTTCATCGGAGCCTCAAATTTTAGCAGAGAATAGTAAAGCAATTAAAATATGATATAAGCATAAATGGTTGGTCCACGGGGACGTCATACGTACGTAAATAAGTGAACTTCTTTCAATTGTCTCATAGCACAGTGCTCTATAGTCTATCAATGGAGACGAATTGTTAATTTGTCATTGCGCTTTACTCAAAAGTCAAAATACGGCGGACTAGTTCGGCGGGCTTATTTCACGTTTAATATATTTTTTTGGTGGATGCAGTTGATTGACATGTACGCCTAACAGTGGGGCTTCAACATTAATTGCCTTCTTGAAACTAGACCTTGTTTTTGAAATCCGAATTTGCTGTTGTGTAAAAAGTTGCTTGCTCTTTCTTTTAAATTGTTGAAAGTTTTGGTAACAGTAAAAATTGCTGCTATAAATTTTAGCAACAATTGTTAAAAATCGTTGTTAAAAGTAAAAAGCAGCAAAAGCAACTATTTGTACAGCAACAAATCTAGACTCTGTTTTTTGGTGAATGCAGTTTGAGACACGTCTGGTTGAAACTAGACCATTTTCTGTGTTTAGGTAATATTAATAGATACGAGGCATCTTCTCATTTTTTGTATGAATAATTAAATTTCATATAGAAGATTATCAACTTCAGAAAAATTGCTCATTAATTTTGATTTTTTTTTTTGGTTCATGGATTCTATAGGAAAGGGAAGAGAATGAAGATTGAGTTTGATATCTGCTAGAAACTATGAGTCTAAAAAAGAACATAATAATTTTAGAGATAGAGATTATATAGTACCTTACCCCCCTTTTATATTTTTTTTTATATGTTGTCCTCATAAATGATATTTAAAATTCCATTTGGCCCTTTTATTAATATGATTGACAAAGTTAAATTTGAAAGCTATTTTAGAAGCACAAAATTTAACGTCCCCAAATATTATTGAGTAAAAATTTAAAAAGGCCAAAAAAAATTTAATAAGAAAATATATAAAATTGACTATATTTAATGATGCTAATACTAAAAAAAATAATTAGGCAATAGTAGCAATTTTTTTACTAACAAATATAATTTTTTTACTAAAAATATAATGCAATAACAAAATTTACTACTTTTAGGTAGTTTTACTTATAATTTTTTTTCGATAGTGCTAGAAAATGCCATAAATATTCCAGCAACTCACATGTGTTACTAAAAGTCCCACATTAGTTGGTTTTGTAGGTAAAGATTAGTGGTTGTAGTATAAAAGAGATAAATTTGTATGATTTGAAAGTCACACTTCCATCTAATTTAGTAATATAAGGTGCGCTTTAAAAGAGAGAAACTTATGGACATATATCTATGATATGGGCTATAACATGAATTAGTTCAAACCATATATATATTATTTTTACCAAAGTTAGTTCGTTAGATTTTCTATTAAACTAGTTGGTTTGATCATATTTTCTATTTATATTCTAATAAATTTAAATTATGTATTTTTTCTATACTTAAAAAATATACCACCAGTTATATATATGTATATATATTGATGTCACAAAAAGTAAGATTAATTTATTAGCAATTTTTTTACTAGCATTTGTGATAATGTTAGAAAAAGTAATAATATACCACTGATTGAATATCTACTAGTAAAATAATATCTTGACAATAATATAGTAGCATCTCTTGATTTAATAGTGGCAATCAAGAGGCTGTTGGTATCACTTTTAACAACAATTTTTATTATCTATAGTAGCACGTTTAATCCATGTGTTATATCTTATTTTTCCAGCAGTGTATATGTTAGAAAATTGAGGATCGAAAATTGTTGACTTGTAACGTAATTGAAATGAGAAAAATGAAGATAAAATGAACACCAAGAATTTACGTGGTTCACCCAATATAGGCTACGTCTACGGACAAGTGAAAGAGGAATCACACTAGAAAGAATATAGTAATTACAACTTGTCACGACCCGTTTTCTGGGCACATGACCGGCACAATGATGAATATCCCATCACTGTAAGCCTTTCGATAAATTCTACCCATGAGTTAAATTATTAGTCATTATCTCTATATTATCAAAATGACCATTCCTGAAAAAAATATATCAAATTTTCTTATTTGAAATTCATAGAGATGATTTGCACATAATAATAGATTCTCAATATAAAATACATTATTGACATACAAGCCAAATGCCAAACCCCTGACCTAGATGTCTTAGACGATTACAGAGCAACATAATCTACAACAATAGAGGGGCCTACCCGATAGCGGGAGGGTCCAAGGTGATCTACTCTTCTAGCGGATATTCTTCATCGGCAACCTGATCTGAACAAAAAGGTTGTACAAACAGTGTGAGTTTTTAAACTCAATGAGCGAATCGGCCTCGCGTTAATAAAATTCAAATACATCACCAGTCATGCAAGTATATCCGAAGGCTCATACTCAACCAATAGACATAGTTAGAAATTACATACAAGAAGATAAAAATTCATCCAATTCAACAAACGATACTAGTACTCGTCAATGGCAATATATCCCGGAGAGCGCACACAGGCCGGCTCACCAATTTTGTATTTTTCCGCCATGACGCACAACCTCATCCTCTTAGATAGGGCGCCTCACGGATTTATCACCAATCCGGGCTATATCCCTACTGAGGGAATCGTTGTCTCCACACTCATTGGTCAAGACACCCTTTCAACCGGGTTTTCCGCCTTACCGTGAGAGGGGGTACTGTCTCGCTCAATCACAATCAATAGTACATTTCATATCATAATCAGAAGCACAATATAATATTCATCCATATAACAGGTATAGTATATAACTATATTATAGATTTATAAACCACAAATCAAGATAACAATTAATCTGTTTTTGAAAAGATTCAAACTTCTCATCATCATGAAATACTTGTTTCGTCTTATCCATACTTCTGGATTAATTATCTCATTAGATTCGTCATTCTGAATCCAATTTCCCCCTATGAATCTTGGGAGTGTCCTACGACGTACTTTTTATCACCAGTAATGCTAAAACTCTATTAAAACGGGGTCGTTTCACTCACCTGGATTTCGTACGAGTATCACTTCTTTAAGTCGTTACGGACAAGAGTACACAGGTGAATTTCAGTGTTCTGCTACGAAGATTTTCATGAAAGATTAAAGAAAATACGTTAAGATTATTTTCATACAGATACTGTTTATATGTACGGTTACTATTCATATAGTTACTATTCATACGTACGGATACTATTCATACCAGAAATAGAGAATACAATCTGTAAAGGAGTACACCAGGTAAGTTCCCAGGAAAGAGTGGAGGGTCACACTGGACACACTTAAAAACCAGGTCTTTCCTTAGCTAGAACTTTCCTAGACATGTATTCTTCACAGTTTACATTCTATTTCGGTAATCAAAGAATCAAAATAACATATAAACAGCTAAGGACAGTTTTTCTGATGTGGAAGATCGGCCAAAACCGCAACCACAGAGCATACTTAAGAAAATAACTTCTAAAATTTGAAAGACATAGAAAAGGCATAGTATCCTTACCTAAGTAAAAAAAGAAAGGCCCAAAATCTCATAGGCCTAGCGTCGAAGTAAGAGAAACTTAAGGAGAGAAGAAGAGAAGTTGAAGGTGTGAGTTTATAAGTGAAATGGAAGGGCCTATTTATAGCAAAAGTCAAGGGTACTATTTGACATTATACGCTAATAAAATATTCAATTTACTATTCATGAAAATGACATTTCTAATAATGCAATTACTGTGCACCTTACGCGTACGATGGAAAATTTTTCTTTTATTTACTATTGGAAACTTAAAGGGAAAACTATCCTTTCTCTTAAACCTTTAAGTTTCTTTTCAAATCAGTCCTTTCAATTTAGTCCCTGAAGGTATTTTCACCCATAAAACGTCATTTTCTCCTACGAACTTCTTTCTAGTTTTCTCTTATGACCAAACCACATCTAGTACTTGACATTTCAATTGTATAAGTGAACAGTACCGTATACAAGCATAGTAACCATAGTTTGTAAATACACATTTATATTTTATTTTTCATGGGTATTACATTATCATCCCCTTAAGAGAATTCGGTCCCCCGAATTCAAAACTCACCTCAAGACTAAAATAAGTGTGGTTACTTCGTCTATATCTCATCCTTTGCATCTCTTTCTTCCCAAACCTCTTCACATCCCTGGTAAGATTTACAAGAACACTATAGCATCAACTGTGAACTCTAGACCACATTATTAATAATTTTCATAGGACTTTTCCCTATAGTTTAAAAATATTCAAAATGCTTCTTGATGTTAATCAACAGTCAGTCAAAGATTATTGTAGCACATGTGGTGATGACTAAGGATTCTCCCATTAACATAGTAGTCTATGTCAACAGCCACACATGCCCATATCACTAGCTGACATGGCACCACGCCATCAATTTTTTTAAAATCTGATTATTAATATATCTAAGGTCCCTATAGTTTTACTCAACCATGAATTTAGTTCCTATACTTTAAAAACCATTGATTTAGTTCTTGTAGTTTCTAAAATCATGAATATGGTCCCTGATATTGGTCAACAGTTAATTTGAGACACGTGACACTGACTAAGATACTTACATAAGCATTAAGATCTATGTTAGTGCCACACGTGTCAAAGTAAAATGTTAACATGGTGCGACATAATTTTTCTCTCTTTCTTTTCTTCTCTTTCACATGGGTCTTCGTATCATGTCATTGTTGTTGCTATTGTCTTCGCCGTTTACATTGTTCGTGGGTGTCGCAACCTAGTAGCATTCAATAAATCAAATTAAGGCTTTAGACCAATTGCTATATCTTGTTAATGAAGTTCTTATTCATGGGTATCTTCTCACCATATAAGTTCTGTTGCAATTGTAAAACCTTGTATACCCCCATGTTTCATATTAGCTTCAATGTTCTTTCTAAGTAGCCTCAGCCTATCATGCAGATTAGTAAGAATGACTTGACCACCCAAAAGAGCTGCAACAAAACTGAGGAAGAGAAAAAAAATGATGATGAATTAAAGACTTTGAGTAAGAACAAGTAACATAAGCCTTGCAGTTGCTAGGATTAATCATGAAAAATAGTGTAAAAGTTCAAAGCTCTAGCTTTCAAGTTTATTGCTTTTCTTAGAGAAAAGGTTGAAAACTAAGAAAAACTTCATTAACAAAGATATAGCAATTTTTCTGAAGCCTTAATTTGATTTACTGATGGCTGACTAGTTGAGATACCCACAAACAAAGTGAATAGCGATGACAACGACAACAGCAACAACAACAACAACAACGATGGTGTGAACAATAAAGACCCATGTAGAAGAAAATAAAAGAGAGAAAGGGAAAAAAAGATTATGTGATGCCACGTCAACATTTTATTTTGACACTGTGGCGCTGACATGGAAACTAAAGAGACTAAATCCTTGATTTAAAGTATAGAGACTAAATTCATGGTTAGGTAAAATTATAAAGACTTTAGATATATTTTTACCTTTTTTTAAATGTTGTAAGTGAGAAGAAGGACACCGAACAACCAAACTACTACATAACTAGATGAAGAGGAACACACAAGATGGACAACAAATTACTTCTGGTTGAAAGAAAGAAAGGCAATTGGTTCTTCTCTGTGAGTGACTAGCAGACTGAGGTAAAGCATGAGACTATCTTCTCCATGGGTGACTAAGTTGTTTAAGGTGAAGCATGAAAGTATCTTCTTTGTGTGTGACTGAACAAATTGGAAATTATAAGAGAGAAATCAAAGCTATCTCAATAAATTGAAGCTTTGTCCTTGGTTCAACTCGATTTGGTGTTGAAATCGAAGGTTCCTTCTACATCAAAGTCTGCTTCCTCGATTTACAATGTTGAAACCCTAGAAAAGAGAAGTTCGAAACTTTACCCGTTTTCCTCCTCAGTTTGTAGTGCAACAATTGGAATTTTTCATTGAAAGGTCCATTAATCCTTCATGTACCAGTTCTGCAGTTCGACGTTCTGACTTGTATGAGATTTGAAAATAAGATATAATTAGAAGAAAACAAATGAAATATTCACTAAGGTGTATTGGTTTAAGAGATTTAAAAAAAATAGTTAATCATATTTTTTAAAAAAATGATGACATGGTGCCACGTCAGCCAATGATTTGAGCATGTGGGGTGTCACATCCCAAAAAATGAGCATGTGAAAAGATACTACTCATTTGATATAATTCTCAAACATACGTTATATACATATATTCTGTAAGGTTTTACATTCAACCTTAATCATTCATTCCACACTACAGAATTATATTCATCTGATAAGCAAATATAGACATACATAGTCTGATATTTCTATCTCATCGCAAGCCTAGGAGACCTATAGAAAGTACAGAGCGTTTCTAATATCCACATTATTAAGTACTGGTATCCCACCAGACAGAAATAGAGAGTAATCCCAAGGGCTTCTAATCTTCCAACGGATACTCTTCTTCTTTGTTTTCTGTATCTGAAAAATAATCATAGGGAGTGTGAGTTTATTTAAAAACTCAGTAAGTAAATAACTGTACTATATAGAATATCAAAAGTACAAATACCACATTTACTCATATAATTAATTGTCTTATACATCGAGTAGTATGGGACTCTAACCCTTTCAAACTCATGAATAAGATTTCTTAGATATACAACGAGTAGTATGGGACTCTAACCCTTTCAAACTCGTGAATAAGATCTCATCGATATACACCGAGTAGTATGGGACTCTAACCCTTTCAACTCGTGTATAGGTTTCATAGATATGCACTGAGTAGTATGGGACTTTAACCCTTTCAAACTCATGTATAAGATTTCTTAGATATACGCCGAGTAGTATGGGACTTTAACCCTTTCATACTCGTGTATTAGATCCCGTAGATCTTTACTCATTAATAAGATAGTGAGAATTCATCACATAGTACAATTGTCATGAAATAAATAATTTCTACATACTCTTATTTCTATTGATCATCATATACTCCCATATGAAAAATTAATTGCTTATTATCCAAATAATATTGTAAATGAGACTTATATTGTACTTTGACTAGTAATATCAAATTAACTGAGCAAGGTTATTCACTCACCTTGATGTTTGTCCAAGTTTACCTTGTTCCACACTAGAATTTGTGTAGGAAAATTTCCTAGTAAAATATATTACAAGGAAACATAAGAAAGGAAACAAAATCACGAAAAATACGCAAAATTTTCTGACTGCTACAGTAACGGTTTGCTACAGTATGGTTTGCTACAGTAACGGTTTGCTACAGTGTCGGTTCGCTACAGTGCCGGTTCGCTACAGTAACGTTGACTGCTACAGTGCCGTTGACTGCCGACACTACAGTACTGCTACAGTACCCCGAAGAAAATTTTCCAGAATTTTTCCGAAATCTCTGGTCGCTACAGTAACTCGAATTTTTGCAGAAAAATCTTTCAAAAATTCATCCTTTCCTTTCTTGTTTCAAAACCAGAATTTCAACTCTTTTAACCGATTATAACTCAAATATAACTTCTAAAACTACTGAGATTCATGAATTATCATCAAAATCTTCAAGAACAAAACCTCCTCTGATCTTCTACATAAACTGAAATTTAAGGAAAATAATCGGATTAAAGCTTACCTTTGATCCTTACAAAGCTTTTGAACCGAACAAATAATCGAAACTCTGAAGATCAAGGGAAGGATTTGAGAAGAAAATGAAGAACTGAGAGAGAAATGCTTTTCTGCTTCCTTCGGCGTGAAAAATGAGGGTTACTATTGAAACTTTATATTAAATATTTCTAATGGGTTATTCAATAACCCATGGGTATCCATAACCCAACATCCAAACCCATCCAGTCAATTTACAATAAATGGACTAATTGACCATTCTGAAACCACTTTTCCATGAATTTCACCATTCTTAGAATATATCCCTCATTGTGCAAATATTTAGTCCAGTCATTTAACTCAATTTTCATAAATAATATTCAAAGAGAACAATTAAATATGAAAATTAAAAATGACCAAAATAAATAACTAAAGTAACGTTGTAGAATTCTAAAATACTCTTAAGCGAATTATATTCTGAAATTAACGGGTATTACATGGGGCCACTGACGTGGACTAGTATGCTGATGGAAGACTCCTAGTCGGCACCATGTGTGCTAAGATAACCTTTGATGACTATTGACTAACATCAAAGAGCATTCTTTATGCTTTTGGAAACTAGAAGGACCAAAATCATGATTTTTAAACTATGGGGACTAAATTTAGAGTTAAGTGAAATATGATGACCTTAAATATATTTTATATTTAATAGGTCTATTATTACATATATAAGATAATTACCATATTATAATTATCTAATAAATACCAAAGCCCTAAAAAACTTAAACTCTCCATGACAATATCTTAATATAATTAATAACAAGTTTTAGACTAAAAGCTATGATAAAAGTATAATAACATTAAAAACAACTAAATGCAAAAACAATATTGCTTCTTCAGAAGCTCAAGCTATCTTGTTAGAGAGTTGACGTGGACATTGCCCATGTGTATGCATGTGAATCCACCTTTTTTTTTAATCAAATGCAAATCATTTCCATTAAAAAGGCACTAAGTTAGGAAAACATAAGATTTACTAGGACCTAAGAGATGAACTATTATAGCTAAGCCTGAACTTATGAGATAAAAGATACATAAATTAGGGTAATACCCTAATAACAGTACTTATATTTAAGAAACAATACTAGAATACTAAAAAGTAAGGGTAATGCACCCTATCTCAACACTCTTATCCAGAGAGAAAAAACAGAATAGGTCTTTTAGCTTTTTTTTTTTAATAAAGATTGACACTGGTTCACTCTCCACCGTCTGCAGCCCCAAAATGTAAAATTAACATGGTTCCTTATGCCTCTCCTACATCTGCCCCAATAACAATAGTTGACAATCAACTTCTCTAATTGCCAAACCCCACTCAAAGCCATCTATGCGGTTGATTTCAGAATCTCTTCTTCATATTCAAGGTGGGAAAGTAGTAAGGAAGACGAATAAGTGAGTGAAGAAATCTAGAGATACTAAACGGCGACAAAAGATGAAAGGATGACCAAGCTTCTGGCTTCTGCTGCTTCGGTAGTGGTGAAGCCATGCTCCAATAGTCATGGATCCATAAAAAAATCCTCTTCCATGGAAGAGGAGGAAATTTCTACAAAAGAAAAGGCAAAACTCCCATGAAAGGGAGGGGAAAACTAGACAAAATAAAGAAGAAAAAAAAGCCCTCAGCAGGTCAACGCTGTGGAGAAGAAAAGAAATTTTGAATGCAGGCTTGTTTGCTAGCATTTTTGGAGGAGATTTTTTACTATGGGCTATTAGTTGGGCTTATAGGACCTTGTGTTGGTGTTTATGGGATCAAGTTTTTTGTTTCTTCAGGAGTTTTGCGATGAGCTAAGTAAAGCTCATAAGTATGAGAAGCAGACGGGAAGAAAGAGGCGAGAGAGATAACTACTTTATTGTTAAAACCTAAAACTAGAGAGTTTAGGAGTGAATGATAGTGTAGTGTTTTGATGACTATTTATATGAAGAATCAAAGAAAGTTTTCATATTTGCATTTTTCAGATTTTGATCAAAACTCATGATTGTGAATTTGTGATCTCCCACGTGTATGGATAAAATCTCACGACTATTAGGTGTACATATACAAGTTCTTTTGGCGACATCGATGAAATTGGAATGATACAAATGTATACTTATAGGGGTGCATGTAAAAACTGCTCATTGAAGATTAATACAAATTTTTTCGTTGGCAATAAAAAAAGAGTAAATAACTCTTTTGTGAGACAACCCTTCATTCATATTTTCCTTCTCATGTCAAATATTCTAACCTAACTTTTTTTACTGATCCCAGCCCCCTTCCAACTATCAACACAACCCTTTTTAGTGATCAACTCGGATCAATTGTAGCCTCTAGACACTCAAATTAGCTGGAATTGATTGCAACCTCTAGACACTTAGTCAACTCGCACTTTTTTAATTTTAATATTCAAGTTTCTTTTATATAATCATCTAATATAAAAAATAAAAATAAAATCTTTTAAAAAATTTGTAATTTTAATTTTACAATTTATTGATGTAATTATTGTAAAAAAATATACTATAAATATATAAAATATAATTAAACATATTTTTTTATATATTTTATTTACTCGGTTCAGCAATTGACTTGGTGATATGACAAACATCATACTCATATTTTGCTTGTCATGTCAAGTATTATTATTCTCACCTCACTTTTTAGTGATCATGTAATACCCGCAGTTCTTGGGTATTAATTTAATTTAATTTTAAGGAATAATTTGAATATAGGAGAAATTTTTTTGATTGCTCAATAAAGAATGTGATGTTAGAGGTGGCAATTTGGGGAGAGTAATTAATGCTTGTGGACTAAGGAGGTGTACATGTGGCACTAAAGGAGCTAGATAATTACTAAGTCTAAGGAGGACTAAAATGTAATAAGTGAAATGGTGTGGTACCTAGAGTACGAGAAATACTTGAGTGGGAGAAATTATGAATTTGCCATTACTAAGGTTGATCGAAGATTGACCAGAGGGAAAATAGTAATTTCACCCTGAAGGATATATATAGGTGACCACCCCTCATTTCACTCTCATTTTCTCTCCCTCCCCAAACACTCTTTCCCTTTTCTCTCAAACCTCTACCACCAAACTTCCGTCAACCATTCTCCAGTGGTGGGGTGGGTCTCTAGTGACCAACCACTATTAGAAAAGCAAGGAATTGAGGCAGGTATCTCACTTTTCCATTTTTCTTCCTATTTTTTGATTAAGGAGCATTCTAGTAAGACTTTGGATTGTTGGAGAATTTTGAGCTTGTGTTGTGTTTTAAAAAATTCCTTGATGGTTAATAATCAAATTAGAAGAAAGGATTGATAGGAAAATCAAGATTAAAGTTGGGATTAAGGTGTAGGAAGCCAAGAGGGAAAAATTAGGGTTTTTAGAGGGGATTTTGATGATTGGGACTTAGAGACTTAAAATTAATTTGGGGATTTTGATGTCAAAACACTCCATAATAACCAAAGATGAAAACCTATGGAAGAAATCAAGAGAAAATGGTGAGAATTTGGGTGATTTTGAGCCAAAACCAAGGCTCCTCACTAGTATGCAGTGTGTGGCGCCGAAGGCACTATATAGACAGGAGCAAATATAGCTTGAGGGTGCTAGCACGTGGGCGTGAGAGAGAGCCCTAGGGCACCTCAAATTCCCAAGGCTAAGGCTTAGGGGAAAGTTGGATGGTGCCATAGCCTAAGCTTAGCATTTCTTTAGGAATTTGTGTGTTTAATAGTGTAGTTTGTGCCTCTTAGGTTTGGTTATGGCTTGGGGTTTGGCCAAGGCATATTGTGGGAGTTAGAAGTGCTTCAAATCCAAGTGAAGGATCTAGCTCTACTTTATATGTTTATATATTTTAGGATTATTTTTTCAAAATTTAATTAAAATGCATTTATATGTTGAATGTATGTATGCTTGGTATAATTGTAAAAGGGACTAGGTATGTTTATAAAAAGGAAAATAATTATCTGTATGTGGACGATGTCAAGCAATTGTGTATCAACCACATAGATAACTTTTAAGATTAAAATCTTAAATGGGGGATTAACGCATAATTGGAATTTAATTCAGGAATAAAGGATGATATGGATTAGGATCCGATGAGGGTTTGGACTTGTGATTTGGAATGACATTGTTGTGCCCGTGGTGAGAAAATTCGAGGTAGGCTACATGATCCTCTTGAAGGGCAACGATATGGCAAGGTGAGGTGTGACTTGAGCAATGCCAAGGCTGGCTATTAAATTTCTCAATGGCCGACTTACCAATGATGTATTTACTAGATGTTGGATTTACCACGCTAGGGTTGATTTTATTATTATTGTTATTAATGTGTATATGTGTTTATGATTGGAAAAAAGGTTGGTCCAGTCCATGAAGGGATAGGTCCATGGGATGGTATCTTGGCGACGAATCTGTGCGAATACAAACTCGCATTGATGAAGCCTTGAGAAATAGAATTATGGGGATGTATACCTTGGTAGAGAAACTCTTGAGCAGAATGTCTACGGGAATAAAGACCCCCGATAACCTGGCTCTTAAGGAAACTTTTATGCAAAACATCTGCAGGAATGGAGACCCCAGGTGACATGGCACTTAAATGTATTCTCGTATGACTATAGACCTACACAGGGCTGATGGACTGTATAAGTATCAATGTGTGTGTTACTTGTTATGATATGTATATATATATGTATATGTGTGCTAATAACTGGTATGGGTTAGGGCAAAGTTTAAGGCACTTAAGGCACTAGGAACATGAAATAAGGTTAAGGCTTACGACCAATAGAGGTTAGATCTGGGAGATTAGTTATGTTGGTATCAGATGTGTGCTCTCCCAGGAGAAAATGAACAATGTCTTGGGTAAGATTTAGAGATGGTTTGAGGTCGTGCATACATGGTTGTTTGTGGGCGTTGTTGCACACACACACACACACACATATATGCTTTATTGTATGTTTATGTAAAGTATGGCTATTTTTTGGGTGAGTAAGTGGATTAGACTCACCCCCTCAAAATTTCAGGTACGAAAGGACGATTAATTTGATAGATTGTAGTTTGAAAATACCTCCCTATTGCTCGAGGTAAAATAATCTTACTTTTAAAGTATTCCTTCTAGTATGCTCTGTATTCGGATAGACCACCTAGGATATATATTATGATAGTTTAATTTGGTTAAGTTGAAAAGATCCTGGTTTGCGGTAGTGTGGATGTCATATTGTCCACATTTATCACAGCTCTCGGTTTTAGGTCGTGACAAATTAGCAGTGTTTGTAACTTCACACTCCCACAAGCCAGTTTATTTGAATTTATTTTTTAATTTTAATATCAAAGTTTAGTTGAGCCCTTTTTCTAATTTTAAAATTTAATATTTGACAAATCGAGTTTATTTGAATTATTTTATTTTTAATGTTAAAGTTCATTTGAGCCCTTTTTTTTGTTTGTAAAGTTTAATATTCAAGTTTTAAAAAATATTTTTAATTTTAATTTTATAATTTTGTTGATTTAATTATCATAAAAATTTATACTATAAATATATAAAACATAATTAATCATATTTTTTTATATATTTTATTTACCCAATTTAATAATTAATCCAATAACTCTGACGGTTGAACCAGTAAAATGAAATGTAAAAGATATGATATGATAAGCATCATATTCATATCTTGCTTGTCATGTCAAGTATTATTATTCTCACCTCACTTTTTAGTAATCAGCAATGTTTGCAAACTCTGGAAACCACTGTGTCAAACATGCACACGTAGGGCACGTTGAAAAGAGCAACAAGATGAAGGTGAAAGGCTTCTCTTGCGTAGGCTTTGAGGTAGTTGAGTTTAGGGAGATCTGATTCTTGAACCAACCTCTCTTTAATACTACTTCGTCTAGTTCTTTAGTGGCTCTTTCAAGCAACACTAGCTGGTTTATCATTTTTGCCTATGCCCATTCCATAGCATTTGATTGGTTGTCTATTGTTGCCATCATCAATTCCTGCAAAAAAAAAAGAGGATAATTTTTAAAATATGGGATTTAAATTTAGATATCCTCTCATCATAGAAATGTTTTTATTATGACTAGACGAAAATATCATTTTATACATACATACATAAAACAAGTATTAAATGTGTATTTCTTTTCAAAAAAACTAGTTCATCCAATTTGTTGATTCACTGGTTTTACTATTTTTTTACTAGTTCAATCGATTCTTGACTGGTTTTTTAATTAGCCGATTTTTTGGATCAGTCAAAGTAGACTAGTGGCTGGTTCCTAATTGAACTGGTTAGTCTAGTCTGATTCTTTAAACTATGGCCAAATTTTATTATCAATCATTGACTTTTGTGTGTGTATGTGTTTATGTAAATTAGAAGGAATAGGAAAATATTTACTATAATTTGTGATTTGATTTCATCGAATGATCAAGATGGAGGGTTATTGTTGGCATCTTTAAGTGAGATCAAAACATCAAGCAAGTCCTCTGCTTCAGTCTTGGTCCTATTCTTTGACTATTTGACTCTGGCCTCAATAATGGGATCATGATACTTGTTGATGATTCTCAAAGCATTCTTCACGATCTTCTCATGCCCATCCAAGTCGAGTCTTCTCAAGCATGGCATTTAATCAGAGACACAGAAGGCATAAAAAGTGCTTCCACATGCTTTATTTCCTCTGGATTCCATATCCTAAAATATATATAAACAAACTGAGTAGAGCTAGATCCCTTACTTAGATTCCATGCTCTCTTGGCTTCTGCTGTACCTTGGCCAAACCCCGACCATGACCAACGGATTACCGATCATAAATTTTAGCATAAAATTCTACAAAATGCTATCTGCTAGCAACCGGTCGACTACCCCTCTAGTTGACGGTTGATTGGCTAAGCATAACCAATGTTGACCCGAGAGCAGCCGGTCAACTAGTGACACCTTACCAATTGACCAATGCGTCTCTACCCAATTGGTCGACGGGTGTCACCTTACTAGTCGACTAGTGCGTCCTTGACAAAGGTTCCCAACCCAATCCGAGAGCAACGGATGGACTGGTGACACCTTATCAGTCAACTGGTGTGTCTCGACTAGGTTTGAGCAGAGAGCACCAAAGGCTGTAGGTTGATTGCTTGTCACTCGACTATTGACTAATCGCCCAAAATTTTTTGTAGCCTTGCGAGGAGCCTCGGTTTTTGTCCAAAATCACCCAAATCTCCATCTTTTCTCTTGATTTTTTCCATGGGCTTTAATTAAAGATGTTTAAGGAGTGTTTTAACACTAAGATCCCCAATTAATTCTAATAACTCAAGTCCTAATCATCAATTACTTGTTTAAAGCCCTAACTTTCCTATTCTAGGATTTAATCTCTAAATCTCATCTTTAATCTTGTTCCTCCTACTAATTCTTGGTTCTAATCTCATCGACAAATATCTAAGACTGTTTTAAAACCAAACCCAAGCTTCAAAACTCTCCAACAATCCCAATTTCTACCCAAATCCCAAAATAGGAAGAAAATTAGGAAAGTGGGATACCTACGTCATTTCCTTGCTTTTCCTGTAGTGGTCGGTCGCTAGAGATCTACCCCGCAGCTGGAGAATAGTTGCTGAAAGCTTGGGTCTTCAATTTGAGTTGAGAGAGATGGAGAGAAATAGGAGGGAGGTGAGAGGCAGAGAAATGAAAAGTGGGATAATAGGGGTGAGGTCACCTATATATACCTTTCCATGGTAAAATTACCATTTTTCTCTCCTATCAAACCCGTGTCAACCTTAGTCACGGCAATCCCGTAATTTCTCCCACTCAGGTATTTTTAGCATTCTAGGTACCACCCCATTTTTCTTATTACGTTTTATTCCTTCATAGAACTAAGTAATCATCTGGCTCCCTTAGTGCCACATGTATAGCTCCTCAGTCCCTAGTCACTAATTTCACTCCCTGAGGTGCCACTTCTAACCTCGCATTCTTTACTGAACAACCAAAAAAAATTTTCCACACCCAAACTATACCTTAAAATCAAATTAAACTAATACTCGAGAACGAGTATTACACAGGCACTCCATCCTTCCTACCCTCTTGGAAAGGTATAAATTAATTAAGGTGGGGAAAAAAGATTTGAGGCATGAAATATTGACTTGATAAAAAAATGCTTAAGCTCAAATCATTTCATATTATTATATATTAATATTATTTTATCTATATTGTTCTTTATTTTATTTATATTAATATGTGTGTGGAATTTTTTTTTGGGTATTTTGGCATGAGAGTTTAAAAACAATATATTATTGTAAAAATAAAAAATATGCTGGATAGTTTTTGGAAATATGATGGGGTTACTAAAGAACTTTTATTTGTGTAAACTTCTAAAAATAATTGGATTATAAATTTATATTGACCATTATTTGGTTACTTTTTTAAAAATTTTATAAATCATGTAATTAAATGATAAAATCTATTTTAGTACAAGACTAGTTATATATATCTGACGTAACATTATAAATTATTGAATAGTACCTATTATTGAAGATCATTCTTCTTATGACATTCCCAAAGAAATGCTGAGCAGTAATCCTTAGAGCATCTCTAGTAGAGTTCTTAAATTGAAGAATTAGTTCTTATTCTGATTCACTACTGGAATTCGCTACATTGGCTGCCACGCATAAGAATAATTTTAATATAAAAATTGATTATTATACAAAATATAATAATAAAATAATCAACTCACAATAAATGTTAGTAGAGAGCAATAAATGTTAAAGTAATGAAGAGTTGTTTGTGAGACCCATTTATAAGTTCTTAAAAGGTTTAACATTAGAGTGGAGAGCTGCTTAAAATAGTAAGGAGTTGCATAAGCTTATGTGGTTTTGTGAGACCCACAATAAGAACTCAAGTAAGGTTCACTACTAGATATGCTCTTATATTCACAAGACCACTTGATTCATTATTATTTTGAGTTGTGCATTAGTCATTCATGTAACACAGAAGGTTATCAGCTTCCTTCATTCTTTTGTCATGAAGCCACCAATGCATGACAGGAGAAAGCAAGTCCTTGCTTATTCATCTTCCTCCATTGCTCTTCCAATGGCCCCAGAGCCATTGTGAGATAGCTATATGAGATGAGCTCAGAGGCCATGCTCATAGGTCTTGATGCAAATATGTCATCTTGCTTCTTCAAGAATTTGCAGGCTATAGTGGGGCTACTCACTATGATCACATGAACGTTACCCAATTGGACACATGCAATTTCGATGTCATAGTCTTTCATGAGCTTGTGTATCCATTTGGAGATAAGCTTGTTTGAAAGCATTTCAGGGATGTTACTAATAATAGGCCATGGTTTGGGACTTGGGGGCAGCTTCAGCTTTTGCTTTTGGGGTTTAAGTGTGAAGCAGTGTATTAGGGTTTTGGCGAGTTCAAGTGTGATGATAGCATGTGGGAATAGTTTGGAATATGACAAAAAGAGTGAGAAAAAAGAGTAATATTCCATGGTTTGAATATAGAGGGTTAGACAATAACTGCATGTTTGGTTCAACATCCAAGAAAGAAAACCACATGGAATTCCAATGCACAATGTTTATTCTTGTGTTTGGTTGGCAGCCTAGGAGGAAAGGAAGCTGTTCCTATTAGAAAAAAAGATGTTTTTTTCCATTGCAAACCGGATGGAAAAACATATGTCCTCATGGAAAAAACCACCTAAATTACAATAACACACTTCCATCTTCAGCTCCGTCTCTGGCCCTTCAGCTCCACCTTCATCGAATCCATCATCCTCCCCATAATCGGTTGTAGAGGCATTATTCGAGACTTAAAGGGGAGATGGATCTCGAGTTTCACGTTGCCCCTCGGAGATCAGGATGCCTTGTCGACGAAGCTGTGGCGTATAACCACCTGATTGAAACTTGCTTGGGAGAAATGTTATTGGTGCGTCTGTCTAGAAACAGACTCAAAGGAGGCGCTCAAAGTCGCCGTTAATGGCTTCTTGGAAAACCATCATCTACTGTCTTTAGCTATTCAGGTGAAGTCACTGGTGAGAAGAGAGTGGGAAGTTAGATTTCAATGGAATTACGTACAAAGAAGAAAACGACGTAGCCAACTGGCTGGCAATGGTGATGAGAGAATCGATCCCATGTCTAAAGGACTTGGATTAACCACCGATGAGGATGAGAGTTGTGCTGCAAAAAGATTCGGACAAATGGGTCAAAATAGATAGGTTGGATCTTAGGCTGTGTTTAGTCTTTATTGTAACACACACACACACACACACACACACACACACACACACACACACACACACACACACACACACACACATATAGTAAAATTATCTTATTAAAAAATAAATAAATAATATTTATTTATTTTATTTATTTTTCTATTGCGAATCAAATATTTTTTTTCTCTTTTCTTTTTTTTGTTTCCGTTCTCCTTTCTTTCATATTTCTCTTTTCTTTTTTATTTCTGTTTTATAGTAAGTGATGGATATATATATTTTAATTTAAGGTCATTGTTTATAGCAGCGAAGTAGCCCAAAGGTGTAGTTGTGTCATTTGCGACGTGGACTAACTATGTACACATGTCTTCATTTGCGACGCGGACTAATTAATATGTACACATGCGGTTGGTCCATAGGTGTCTCATAGTACAGTGCTGTATACATCAGACGATAGTGACGAGTTGCTATTGTGCTTACCTCAAAAATTGTCGGACTAATTCACCTTCTATTTTCATGTTTAATATGTTTTTTTGATGGGTCTTGATTGACATATACGCCTATCAGTGTCTCCAGTGTTGCGCTTCAAATATGATATAATTATATGGCTATTTCACGTTTATGAAGTACGCGCACCATGAGCTGCTTCTTAATTTTTCAGACCAAAAAAAAAAAATTGGCGTAATTATTTCATATCTAAATTTGTATAATACACAGTTATTCAAGGTTAATTGTCAGTTTCCGGTCAAATTAATTAGCCAATCTATTATAATTCTTTAAACTATAGTTTAATGTATAAGAGACACGATAGATCACAAAATAATAATTTATATTGACATAAATAAATTCTACATTAATATAAATAATTAATTTGTAATATAAAAAAATTTTTTTTTTAAATTTTATATTGAACCACTCGTGTGACTTGATGACACCTTTCGTACGTATAATTACATAAGGGTGTTTGGAAACTCGGCAGCTCATGTTTAATGTGCTTTTACTTTCTTAACTACATTAGGACTGAAACAAAATGTTTGGTTGAGGGTTGCAAGAATTCTCAAAATTGATTATGCTTGAAAAACCTAGGTTGAATTTAATGTGGTTGGAAGTGGCTTATGTGATGGCAAAATCAATGATCTTCCTACTCTGCCCAACTTTTTCCTCTGCTACTGTCACTTTCATCTCCTCATCTTCCTCATTTTTCTGTGCGGAGAGCTTCGTGAGGGAGAGAGCAAATGTGAGAAAGAGAGAGAGCCAAAGAGAGTTGGAAGAGATTTAGAAGAAAAAAAAATAGAAAAAAGAAGAGGAAGAAGAAGGAAACCAAAAAAAAAAAAAAGGGAAACAGATCTTTAAAATGGGTAACCATGAAGATTTTAGTTTTTGAAAAAATTACACTCTTTGGCCACTTTTTTTAAAATTGCACTTCAAAACCCAAACTTATTTGTTTCTCTTCATTTTGGTCCCTATGTAGTTACTTCTCAACGCCATATTTTTACTTTGTTTGTCAGTTTAATCCTAAGAGTTTGGGGTTGGCTAAAATTATTTTAGCTTCCACTTTATATTTATCTTTTCATTTTAGTCCTTGATTATTTACTTTTTCAATATTTCCTAAATTTTGACTTTTCATTTTTTTCACTATTGGCTAAAAGCCAGGATATAATTTTAATGTTTATGTGTTTACTATCAATTTTCTTAATACAGATATAACATAAAGAAGAACATTTTTTAAATAATTAAATAAAAACAATTGAAAAAAATTAGATAAAGTAAATAAATTTATTTCATTAAAATATTCATAAATGCATATTTTTAATCAAATATTAGTACTAATAATTAAAAAATTATCATTAAAACATTAATATAATTTATTTTATTACATTTTGATATGAGAGTGATTAAATAAAAGTAAACAAAATAAAACAATATAAAATTCATACTTTTCTTAATAATTACACATTCAAAAATATTTTTAATAATAAATATTTAAATGAAATTTATTTTTTAAAATCACTTTTCTAGTAACAATTTTCAAACATAAATCACGTTCATGTAAATCTAAGTTTACTCAAAATCAATTATAAAAATTAATTCTACTCAAAACTTAAATTTACACAATAATTTTTCAAACATCTCTATTTATGTATGGTTATATATATATATATATATATATATATATTGGCATGGGATATGATAATTGCACTCTCTGCATGAACATGATATTGTCGGATCAAACTTAGTTGGAGCCGAGGATGTCGATTGGATCGATCAAGTAAGTTAAATAAAAAGTTTTAACTACTTATTATCAGGTTCTTAAATAAATATGCATTTTATTTAACATCCAATGCTACAGATTTTGGCCGTAAATAAAAATTTATCATCATATCTTAGTTAAAAAGTCTTAGCTCCGCTAATATTTATTGCTGATTCTCTACAGCACTTGTGTTATAGGTTAGATCAAACTACTCCATTATTTGACAATTCTACAACTTCGAATAGAAGTTAAATTTAAAGTAAACCTATTTTTTAATCTCTTAGAGTATATATTTTAATCTCTGAAAGCATATATTGTCAATGTGTTGAACAAAACGATCACCATTTTTTAAAAAATTTTTAAAATTTAAAAACTAAAGTAGTTAACTACACCAATATATTAGAATATTGCATTGTTCCACATGATAACAACGTCAATTTTTGGACAATTTATATAATAATTTTAAAATTTAAGAACTAAAATAATTATTAACTATCTTTTAAAAACTAACCTATTTTCGAGATTTTAATGACAAAAAGTAGGTTAATTACTTTTTAATTTAAGCATATATATAATCAAATATGTTAAACCTTACATCATGTCTTTCTTCCACTAATCAAAAAGTGACTTTTTTTTTTAACACAACTTATGAAACCTCAATTCAATCGCTTCAATTGACAAAACTAAATATCAGATAAATGAGCGAAAATCAGAATAAGGATGAATTTTGACAGACTGAATGCAAAAACCATAAATATCTTTTTCTTTTTTTGGGATCCGAAAACTAGGCCGTACATCTGAATTTGTGGTGTAGAATGAATTAGCGGTACTCATTTTTTTATACTTAATAAATGTTTGATATATTCATACTCTAAACTATTAAATATGTTTATTTTTTATTTTTACAAATATTTAATAGGTCTAAATCAAATTTTATAACAAGTTTTATTATTTAATTAATTAGACTAACAATAAATGTTTATTTATTATGTTTTAAATTTTTTTATTTAATATATAATTTTATTTTTTAATTTTAATTTCATCAATTTTTTCATAACATATATTTAATTATTAATTTATTTTAATATTTTTTTTACTAATAAAAAATTTCTTTGTGTTCAAATAATAAAAAAATAAATAATTTTAATCATTCAATATTCAAATTTAAAAATAACACCTTAATATTTAAATATGTATTCATATTTAGACGTCTTAAGTTTAAAAAATACCCAATTAATCATTTTTTAGTGGCAACTTAATTACTTGTCCCACTAAAGAAAACTTTAATACGACAACTAGGTACAAAACCAGCCTATATTCAAATATTTTATTATATTTTTATATTTTATAACTTTATATTTAATAAATATAGTAAATTTAGATATAAAAATTTTTGTAATTTTTAAAAATAAATATAAAATTTTTAAATTTAAATATAATATAGTTAATTTAGGAAGAAAATATGAAAAAATTAAAGTTATTAGTTATTTAAAAATATTAAAGATGTAATGTTTTACATTGATAAATACTATTTTAATAAAAAATTATTAATTTTTTACTAAAAATTTAAAATTATATTATTTTAATATTTAAAAAATATAAAATATTAAAGTGTGATCCACATGCCTATGTGGGCGAGCTTAGACTTACTAAAAAGACCACGGCCCGTTTAGGCGAGTTTAATTCTTAACCCACGGCAGACCGACTCGTTTAACAGTACTAATGATGGTTGAGTGGTCGTCATTAGGTGGTCTAGGTCTGGGACAAATAGGTTTTGGTTATGGTTGTGGAATTCGAATCTTCGGTCGTTGAGGAAGTCTTTCAGCTTGTTGAAAAGTTTGATAAGTCATTTTGAAATGCTTTGAAAAATTATCTTCAGTTGGGTATGTATATCTTGTGGAAGTATAAGCAAGTGGTTTAGGAGTATTGAAGGAAGGATAAGTGTTATAAATATATGAGTGATTCTTATTCATTGCATCTGCTTCTATTTGACAAAAATGGTCTTTCAACTGTTTAATTTCCCTTTCTTTTTTGGTGTATTCTCGACCAAAGTATCATTGGCTTAGAAAATATTGAAGGTCAAGATCAAGCTGGCTGACACATTGATCTAAATTTTCATAAAGTTGTTGGACCTGAATTGAGAGTCCATCTAGTTTAGCATTAGTACTATCATACCTTGAGCTGAGATAATCAATCTTTGAATCAATCCTGTAGAGGACTTGATTTTGAGTTGAGACATTCTGAGTTTACCAGTTCAGGATTTCTTCAGCTGGAGTGAGAGTACTGTGTCCAGAGGGAGATATTTCTTTAGGTACAAAGGGACAAGAAGTCACCTTAGTACTACTATCAGTTTTTCTTTCCAGGGGTGGAATGTCTTGTTCATACCCCACAGGGGTATACATCATTACTGGAACATCTGGAATGGTCTGAGGCTTCAGATCTGGAATTGCTTCCTTCTTATAAGGCTCAATAGGAGTGGGATCTACTTTTATCCCTAAGCATTCTAGGATTTCAAGGAAAACTTTATCTCTAGAAAGTTTAGGATGGGGATTAGTAAAAGCTACTCATGGCTTATTAAAAGGGTCTTGATCCCTTCTGGGCCTCCTTAGAGGGCGGCAATGATCTATCAGATGCTTATTTTCTTTTTCTGTTTTTGCCTCCAGTGGTAACCTTGGTCTTCATCATCGTCAAAATAAAATCCATCCATCCAGCAGACAGTCAAGATCACACATCTCTGATGCTATATGCTAAATGAAGTGACCATTTATGTATGAAACATAAACCACATGGTTTTCGGGAGTAACATGGTCAATTGGGATACATTTCTAGCATGGTAAGGACGAGATCATCATAGGTTCTTGGATCTTGGCAAAAGATGAAGATAACTCTGTTGGTCATCTAAAAATTATTGTTCAGCTAAGGGATTTTTTTTCTAGATTCTCAAAGATGGTTTTGATAGTATTATTTATAAGAGTGTAGAGTTCTGGAGGAGCTGTAGTATGGATAGGTCTGCTTTCTTGTTCTTTCTCGTAATTGTTCAGCCAGGTAAGAGGCATCAACTTGAGAAGATCTACTTTAGGAATATTCTTTGGAATTTGATTGATGGCTGGAACATCATATCTGGCAGCAATTTCCATGAGAACATCACCAATAGAGTTGGGCTGGTTAAGGTCTACAATATGATCCTGTAACTTGTAAATCATTTGGTGGTGCAGAGTAACTGTCATAGCCGAGGTTACTTGTTTAGTTTCATCTATATGAATCTGGACCTTCAGTAATCTAGGAAATGTGGGATCATTAAGTCTGACATAAAAGCCTGGAGCGATGGCCAGACTTTAATGGTGACATTAAAGCCAAGCTACTTGTACATTGGAATTAATTTGTTTACAATCAAACACTTTTATTCTTGATTTAAATGGTGACCAACGGGGTGAAAGAGAAGTAACTATATATATGTGTGTGCGCGTGTGAGGATATATATATATGTATATATATGTATATACATACATATATGTATATATATATATACATATATGTATATATATATATACATATATGTATGTATATATATATATACATATATGTATATATATATATACATATATGTATATGTGTAAGATATATATTAATACTTGTGTGATTTTTTGGATTAAAAATGTGGGAGAAAAAAAAGTCTTGTTTGTATTTTTTGTTGAGGGATTATAAATCAAATACATGAATTCTGAAATGTTGTATCTTGAAGATAATATATTGATATATACCTATATAAAGTGATAGCAAAATTAACTCGTAGAATTACTTTAAAAAAAACAAGTTACTCAAATTTCAAATCAATATTACTCAATTTTATATTTTTACACTAATATTTTATTTCTTCTATTTTATATTTATTCTTATTTTTATGTCATTGCTCCAACAAAATTAATCTAAAGCTACTTAACATTATCATCCATAATTGAAAACAATGATTTTTAAATATCAAAATTTAACTCAGTAATCAGCATCGTTTGTTCGTTACCTAACATTTGCACTCCGTCACCTTTATCAAATGTCTCAAATTACAAGGTTATATAATTAAGGCAAAAGTATATGTCATGTCATCAATGTTTACCCTAATTTTTATTTATACTCCTAACGTTTATTTTTTGTCAAATATATCCCTTATGTTTCATTTTTTATTATATATGACCTAAAATGACAAAAATATCTCTTATTTCTCTCTCCTCGCTCACACCCAGCTTGCCGGAAAAGATACCGGAGAATTAAAAAATTGAAGAACTCAGACTTTCTACTTCTCCGGCTTTTATGGCGAGCTGGGTGTGAGTGAGGAGAGAAAAAAAAAGAGAGAAATAATGGATATTTTTATCATTTTAAGACATATATGATAAAAATAAAACATAAATGATATATTTAATAAAAAATAAATATTAAGGACATAAATAAAAATTAATCTAAATATTAAGGACTTGCCTATAATTAAATTGCAGAGATCACTAATTAATAATTATGTGGCTGCTATTTTTCTGGTTTTATGTATTTTTTCGGTGGCTAGCTGGATGCAGTTGTTTGACAGAGACGTACGTACGGCGTCCGTTGCATATCATCTTCATTCTTGACTCAATTCGCTGGACTCCGCATTCACTCATGCGTTTTGTTTTAAAATTGGGGACGTTATGGCCTACGTGGTTCCTATTTTAAATTTTTTTTAAAAAAAAATAAAAAATAATAAAATCTGCTTATATATTATTTTAAAGAGAATATGTTTTAAAATCAGTTTTTTAAAAAATATATAGTTTATATGTTTTTGAAAACATTATTTCAAAAAAAATTAAAAAATGCGGTGGTATTTTGATAAATATGTAAAGCTCATTAATGATATTTATGTAAAAAAACCTATTTTTAGATAAAAAAAAAAGCAGCAAAAGTATTTATAATTCAGAACCAATAACATAATCAATGGAAAAAGATTACAGAAAAATCGACTTTTGTAAAAATCAGCTTTTTTTGTTTTTCACACACATCACTTTAAATATTAATTTTTTTAATCAAAACACGATTCTCAAAAAAAAATTTTGAGGTGGTGGAAGTAGACCTCTACAAAAACTAACCTCCCCACAGAAATTCAAGTCCTGTCTGATGCAATAACAGACTTGAATCCTCTACAATATTTTTAATATTGCAGGGTATAATAATTTTTTTATCAATAATTTTTTCTTTTATTAAAATTTTTAGCAATAATTTATACCAATAATTTTTTTTATTATTAAATTTTTTAATAACAATTAAATTATTATTAAAAATTTTAGATCTCTGCAATATTACAGAGGATCCAAATCCTACAATAACCCGCGCTGTCTTTAACAAGAGAGGCAGGCCCATGTGCTGCTTGCCTTATTACAAATTGTAGGGCTCCACTAACCGACAGGCTAATGAAATCTTAAGACACATGTTTAACATCGTATTTAAATACGAGTGGTTCTCACCATTCTTCTGAAAGAGGTCCACCACTTGCTTGCGTCACCTTCCGAGACCACGTGGTTAGACTAGACAAATAATATATGGTATAAAAATAATATACAAAAATATTATTTATGTAAAAATAATATATTGTATAAAAAATCTACTTTTTTTTTTATATACAAAAGCAGCAAAATCTAGTTTTCTTGTGTTTAGATAATATTAATAGATATGAGGCATCTTCTCATTTTTTGCATGAATACATATAGAAGAGAATCAACTTGAGATCAGTTGTTCATTTTGAATTTTTTTTCGGCCCAATAAAAGACTCAAGGGTTCATGGATTCTATGGGAAAGGAAGAGAATGAAGATTGAGTTTGATATCTGTTAAAATATGAGTGTCGAAAAATGAACACAATATTTTAGAGATAGAGATTACAGTACCTTACCCCCTCAACTTTGCCATCCTTTTATATATTTTTATATATTTGCCTCATAAATTAAATGAAATTTAAAATTCCATTTGGCCCCTTTTATTTATATAATTGATAAAGTTCAAATTTGAAAGCTATTACAGTAGCACAATATTTAACTTCCCCAAATATTATTGAGTAAAAACTTAAAAAGGCAAAAAGATTAATAAGAAAATATATAAAATTGACTATACTGATAACTATGAAGAATTGAAGATATTTGAATAATATACATAATATTTGTTTAATATTAAATTTGTTTGTTAGTAAAAAGTTTTTCATTGATGCATTAAATAACTTAATTAGGCCCTTTATTTTAAAATATAGTTCCGCCCCCTGACCTTAACCATACTGATAATTCATGAACAAAAGTACAAATGCAAGTCTGGCAAAGGAGGACAGAGGCTTGGGAAGAGTAGATTAGTGTCCAGCCACAAAATCTTGAAAGAAGACCCAACGTTAGAAGTGCCCAATGGAAAAAACCAAAGGATCTATGGTTAAAAATTAAAATCAATGTTGCTGCTTCGGTTTTCAAGGGTGAAGGAGGAGCTCTTGGATGTATTACTAGAGATAGCCTCGGCATGGTTAAAGGTGTGTGGCTCAAGAGGAAAAGAAACTGGGAAAACCCAACATTTTACAAAGTTTCTATTATTCTATGGTGTAAAATTTGATCACTAATACAATTTGAGTTGTGTTATACTTTTAAAAAAGATTTTGCGGCAGTAAAATTTTTTTCTAATATTGAACATGCTCTTTTGAAAAATCAAAAAAACAAAACAACAAAGAAAGAAGATGAGATGAGAGTAACGTAACCCACGATGTTTTTTTAATTAAGTTAGAAATCCTAGCAAGATGATGAGAAAAAGTGTAATTCAAAAATTATTATAAAATTAACTATATTTTGAAAATTATAATATAATGATATGATATAAGCACACGAGCCTATATATCTCTTCTTCTCACTCTTTAATAGTCCAATATAACACTTACATATATATATATATATATATATATATATATATATATATATATATATATATATATATATATATATATGTATATAAAAGGTGTCATTATTCTTATATTTTAGTCAATTTGGGAATTAGTTTCATTTTTTTTAAAATATACAATTTTTATAACTCGAGTTTCACAACATCCTAGAGGGAGCAAAGCTAGCAAACCACTTCGAGTCTGAAAATTGTTGTGATTGAATGTGATTCAAACGTGGTTGTCCTATATTGAAGAGTGTTTGCAATCGCAGTAGTGTTTGCCAGGCTGGGGAAAGAGCTTACTCTTTTTGGTAGCCAAATGTCCTATCTAGTATTATCTCTATAGTGATAGCATAACCTTGTTAATATATACGAGGAGTTGCTTTTATTTTTTTTTTTAAAAAAGTACAAGTGTAAGTATAATAATTAATCATAGAGTTTGTCTATGGGAAAGTTAATCCCTTATCCCATATATCTAAACCCCAAATGAATTCAAGTAAAAAAAAAAAAAAATCAACACACAAAACGATACATGCTGACTACAACGGGGGGTCGACTTCTGGAGAAGTCGCTCTCCCCATAGATAAATCCTTAATAATAACATTAATTACAAGTTATAGACTAATAGTTGAGATAAAAAGTATAATAACATTAATAACAAAGAAAAAGTGCAAAAACATGAGTATTGCTTCTTCAAAAACCTTTTCTAGGGTCAGAAGAGAGATTTTATTAATATAGCATAAATAGGTAGATACAAATGGTATAAAAGTCTCCTTTTAATAAATAATTTATTTAAATATTTATAAAAGTATTGTCTTATATGAAAAGTTTTTATATTATAAACTCTTTTAAAATTAAATTATTTAATATTTGAATACATACTTAAAAAAATACTTTTAAATTATGAATGGAAAAAGAGGGAAGTGAATGGTTTGGTTTTCATAAAATTTTAAATTATGATTGAGGATATTTTTGTCTTACAAAAGTGCAAAACAATTTCTCGATCTTGTGACTTTGAACTTTTGCACAAGATTTTTTTTAAAATGTTTTAAAAAAGTAACTTTATAAAATAAGTTAAAAATAACTTTTTGGATTTAATAAGTTATTTACTTAAATTCACCTAAATACTATTTTTTTACATAAAAACACTTATACTAGTAGAAAAGTTCTAATAAACTATAAATTATAATATCCAAATAGAGTCAAAAAGGTATAATAGATCAATTTTTACATATTAAACCTCCATTTTGAAATAAAAAATACATTGAATATAGAATAACACATTTCATGAAAATTTTGTTGGATACTATTATTATAAAAAATAAAAAAAATGCTTTAATTGTTTTTCCTTGGATGCTTCATGTGTTAATAAGATATAAGAAGTGCTTTACATTTGTTTTAGACTATTGGCCCATTATACCTCCTTTAATCTTACTAATTTATTTACAATCAAACGCTTTTATTCTTGCTATAATAGATCTGAATTAAATCTTATAACAAGTCTTATTATTTAATTAATTAGACTAATAATCAATGTTTATTTGTTATATTATTCCATTTTTTATTTTGATTTCATCAATTTTTTCATAACATATATTTAATTACTAATTTATTTTAATATTATTTTTTACTAATAAAAATTTCTTTGTGTTCAAATAATAAAAAAATAAATAGTTTTAATCATTCATCATTCAAATTATACCTTAATATTCATATTTAGATGTCCTAATTATAAAAAATGCCCACTTAGTGTGTGTTTGAGAGCCCGATGAATTAAATATGGGTGGGGTAAACTAGGTTTGATTGAACGTGGTTAGAGAACACTAGGTTTGGATGAACGTGATTTATGTTTGGGAGACATTTGGACAAACGTAATTTGAAACAATGAAACTTGGTTTTAGGGTAGAACACGATGTTTAGATGTTGAATTACAAACATGGTTTCATGATGTATAATTACCGGAAATAGTATGAATTTTTTATTTAATTTTTTGATGTATCATTATTATTTATTGTCATTTATTTAAAGGAAACTTAATTTTTTTGTTTATTTGTCTAATATTATAAATTAATCACTAATGACTCATTTTAATTAACAAATTTATTTTTTGTATTGTAATTACTAATTTAAAATTTTAATTAATCAGTAATTTCTCACAATAAATTAAAGATCTCTAATTAAATTTCAAAACATTTTTTTTCTATTAAATTAATTTTACCTCTAACTAAATTTCAATACAATTTTTTTCTTCTCTATTAAATTCATTTTATGTCAATTAAAAGTTAAAGATTCATTCTCATAATAAAAGGAATTGTGTTCTTAACTGTATAATGATATAATTAAATTAATTCTTTAATTACTTAACTAAAATAATTAGGATGTTTAATTGTGTAAATTAAGTTTTTAAAGTAATTATATAAATTATGATATAATTAAGTTTAATTGTATAAATTAGATTTATTCTCATAATAAAAGAAATTATGTCATCACTAATAACCTTCAAATTTTGGTAAATTCTATCAAATCCTAATTAAAATTCAATTTATATTAAATCTGGACATTTTCAGAAATTTTACTCTCTCCCTCCAACTTCTCATATTATTCACTTAGGTCCTTGGTAATAATTTCTCCTTTATCTTTTTCATGTTCTAAGACCACATTTAGTTTCATCTAGGTCCATAGGTGACAAATGTATTTTGTTCTAAAATTATAGCTACTCCTACAAACTTTTGATTTTATTCACTTAGGTCTTTGGTAATAATTTTTCCTTTATCTTTTTCATGTTTTAAGACCACATTTAGTTTCATCTAGGTCCATAGGTCACAAATATATTTTTTTAAAATTATAGCTACTCCTAAAAACTTTAAATTTTATTCACTTTGGTCCCTGTCATGCATGCACACGTCCAGTTCATTTTTTTTTCCTTCCAAACCAGCCCATAATTTATCTTGAATGTTTTTAGGACATTTAAGGTCATCCCCAACTAATTTTTGGATCTCTTCCTCTTTAGTTCTTGCCCATCAACGATCTTGCATACTCTCTTCCACCTCCCTTGTTTTTCTGCAGTGAAAACCGAAGGAGATGGTGTGGTGTGGCAGAAAAATTGGTGTGGAATCAAGGGCAGAAAACTGTGATTTCCTTTCCTTTTTCTGCAGTGAAAACCGAGGGAGAGAAAGAGCTTCAACCCGTGGGTTTCCTTGAGACCGTGAGCTACAAGTGTGTGATAGCAAACCAGAAAAGTTGCTTTGTTTTTTGCATTAAAAACAAAGCAATCTGTGAGTTTTTAAGAGGAGAAAATGGAGCATTCACAGTATCAGAGAAGAGCTATCCTCTGTACTCATCTTCTCTCGTGCCATCCTACTCCTCTTACTCATTCTTTTCCTCACTCTTCCTCCATTACTCCTCCCTTTCAGCCCTCCTCCTTCATCTTCTCTGACTTCTCTTCTCCCGTCCCTCTTTTCATGCTCAAGGGTCAAACAGCCTAAACCCAAAACCAACTCTGTTTCATTCACCAGAAAAGTTACAAATTGTCGCTTCAAGCCTATCGAAGTTTTAGCTCTTCCCAACTCAGTTTGCATCTAACGTGGTTCAAGTGCAATCTCTCCCAAACATCTTCTATAATTGCAAACCACGGTTCGCGCTATAGTAAATTCGGATACGGCCACCTAAACACGGAAACAAATACACCCTTAATCATTTTAAAGTGGCTACTTAATTACTTGTCCCACTATAGAAAACTTTAATCCGACAAGTAGATACAAAACGAGCCTATATTCAAATATCTATTTACTATAGATAACTAGATTTACCATATAATGGTCGGGCTCTTTAAAAGTGGGATGAGCTTTTGAAAGAAATAATGAAAAATATAGGCTCAAATCCTCGTATAAACCTGTTTTAATTTATATGACAATAACACCTTTCTTCTTATTTCTTTTTTGCTGCAGCATGTGTAGTACCTTCAAAAAATTCATCATCTCAAACTTTTAAAGTTCAAGCTTTTTTTGATTGGTTTGTTTGTATTCAATATATATAAATATAATATATATTTAATAGGTCAATTATTAGACACCTGAACACAGGCTTGTTTCCTTATTTTGGGGAAGATTTTCAACCACGGGCTACTTGATGGGCCCAAAGGAGCTTGTGTGGGTGTTTATGGGATCGGGCTTTTTGCTTCTTCAGGAGTTTGAGATGAGCTGAGTAAAGCCCACGGTATGAGAAGCCGACGGGAGGAAGAGGTAAGAGAGATAACTCCTTTATTTTTTAACCTAAAATTAGAGAGGATATAGGTGAAGGATAGCGTAATGCTTTGGTGACTATTTATATGAGGAGTCAAGAGAGTTTTTATATTTGCGTTTTTTAAATTTTGATTAGAACTCATGATTGTGAATATGTGATATCTCACATATATGGATAAAATCTCACAACTACCAGGTGTACATATACTGGGCCTTTTGGGAACATCGATAAAATTAAAATGATACAAAGATGTATACATATTGGGGTGCATGTAAAAACTGCTCATTGAAGATTAATTTTAATTTTTCATTGGTGAAAAAAAAAAGAACTTTTCTGTGAGACAACCCTTTATTATGTTAATATTAAAATACTAAACTAAAATTGTATTTTAATCTCTTACAAACAGAAAGTTTTCAGTTAGTCCTTTATAAATGTTTGTTCTCAAGATAGTTTATTTAAAATGAAATTGATATCAAATTAGTTCTTTTATATGTCAATATGGTTTAAAATCTTAAAAAACTGTGAAATATGCGAATGATTAAACATTCACATGATCTATGGCATTAAATAGTTTTATCATAATTACTAATCTTTAATTACTGCTTTTGGACTTACATGTACAGTTTTGATAAAACCTTAACTTTAAAAAATTACGAATCATTGGTTTTGTTTGGAATTAATCGACTAATAAACCTTTTTGGGCTAAGGGCCAAATGAGACGAAGACAGGTTAGCCTGTTTATTTATTGTCTTGGTTATATAATCATATATTCATATGTTGACTTATTTAGTCTAAGATATTAACGTCTTCTTGTAATCTTGGCTTTGCCGTAGCCACAAGGGGTTGAGCTTGTAAGAGGTCTTAGACCCAACAAGATTAACCCATGGTTGATCAGGTGGTGCACTCCAAGTAAAGCCATGGATCAGCCTAGCAAACAACATCATAGTCATGGAACTTCCAAACACCACTCCTAGACACCCTCGCTTCCCAGTGGAGAAACTAATTAACCTTAAATTTGGCTCAGTCAGAAATACTTTAGATCCATCGAGGAACTTCAAAGCACCACTCTGGTCTTTTAAATCAGTGCATAATTTTATTTTTAATTATAATATAATTTAATCTATCATTTTTATTCAAAAATAATATAAGAAATGAATTAAAATTAAAATTTCAAAGTTTACCTTTTATTTATTTAGATCTTTGGTTAAATTTTTTTTTTGTCTAATTTTTTTATATAAACTCGTCTTCTACTCCGGCTAAGTCCCTATTTTTTCTTTGTAAAAGTCATTCTCTACAAACTTTTCAATTTGTTCACTTTTCTCCCTATTCTTCACTTTCATACTTTTTTCACACGGTTTAATCCTCCAAATCTTAAAAAAAAAACATGAAAGTGAAGAATAAGGACTAAAATGAATAAATTAAAAAGTTTTGTAGGGGATGATTTTCATAAAGAAAAAATATATTCTTAAACTAGGGACCTAGACAAAGTGAGAGACGAGTTTATATTAAGAATTGGATAAAAAGAAAATTTTGACCAAATACCTAAGTGAACAAATTAAAACTTTTTTGTATGGAGTCCACGTGGCTAGTCCACATCATCATAAGTGGTATGCAATTAGCGCTTATGTAGATTTTAATACTAACATGAACATTTCATTCATCGTTGATTAACGGTTGATTAACTAAAAATTAACCTCAATAATTTATTTTATAGTTTTAAAAATTAAAAAGACTAAATTCATTATTTTTAAACTATAAAGACTAAAATTATTTTTCAATAAAATTATAAGGACCTTAATATATTTAAACATTAAAAATAAAATATCTGCATTGTTAGCTATGAAAATTTAAAATAATCTAAAATGTTAAAAAAAATTTTAAGGTGGGCCTATTTATTTTATCTTATTTTACTTATTTTATAAAATAATTCTACCAAAGAGCTCAACTTTTAATGCCAGTTGCTGCTGATTGGCGGGTTACTTTCTTAGCATTAATGCCACTCTTCAATGCTGAGTTGGACTCCTCTCACATATTTAGTTCTTTTTTTTTCTACCCATTTTCCTTCGTGCTCCTACTGGCAAAAGTGATTTCAAACTGCTCCATGTTTTTTACAATGCATCAGTCTTAAATGCTCTTCAGCATTAAATGTTTTTCTCTCCATTTGATTTTTTATTTTTGACTTTGACCATCTCTCTTTTGCATATATATATATATATATATATATATATATATATATATATATACACATGCAAAAATACTATGAGATATATGAATAAAGAAAATTACAACATATCTGATTCTTTGTTGTGTTACTATTTAATTACCAGTATCATCCTAATGTAACTTAGTTTATTATGCTGAATAAACAGATCTCTTTTGAAATTTTCTCATGGTTTCTTTGCTGAAATGGATCTTTAATTGCAGTTATGGTTGGAGAATTCTTGATACCAATTCCCATATTCATAATCCTCTGGTGCTAGCAGGGAGAGCAACAAATCGCGTTGTAACTTCGGAAACCCCAGTGGGGGCGTAATCTGTGGAACTGATCTCCATGTAAGCCCTCACATTCCCTAATTAATTCATATTTCTTCCATATAAACACACACACACACACACACACACACACACACACACACATATATATATATATATATGTTGCGTGGAGGTGGTTTTTTTCTGGAAGATGGTAAAGGAGATTGGCCTGTTGCACAGAATCATAGCAATAAATTTGAGCCACAATTTGTTACTGAACCACTTACCCTTATAATAAGATTTTTCCCTTGCTTCCAATTGACTGCAACTGTTTCTTACTTTTTTCTGATGTGAATTGCTCGACATTCATGTATAATTGGTTTGTTTTCCATCCTTGAATAATGGTTCTAATAATCCCATAAGACTTTCTTAACTTATTTCTTTACTTTGAAAGTATCTTATTTGCTTGGAAATATATGTTTTCTACATGCTATATATTTTATGATAGTGTATTCGTCGTCTTCATTTTGTCAGCCAAGAAGGTGGTTAAGGAGAAGATGATCAGGTGCGTTTTACTGTGTTGGGTCTCCCTTACAGCAACCTTTTCTTTCACACTTTTCTCTGGCTTATTTATTTGTGTGTTGGTTTATTTTTTGCTTTTGTTAGGTTACTGAAAGGTAATAAATCAAGGAAAAAGATTGAGAAGAACACACAAAGAAATTACGTGGTTCGGTCAATGCGACCTACGTCCACGGACAGAGAGAATATCTGTATTATTTTCTGACGGAGGCTATACAGAGAGAAATTACATCAACCACCTACTAATAAATTCCATTACACACATATATATAGAGGAAATAATGGGTTATAGATCGTGGGTCGTGGGTCGGGTTACAAACCGGGTCACCCACAAAATTCAAGTCAAACCCAACAATTTTCCTCCTTAACTTGAATTCTCTCAAATCACCAGAACTAAGTACAAATTCATCTCTGTCAGTCAAGCCCTGTAGGGCTTAATGGAATGCGAACATTCACCAAGTCCAAGCTATGCTTGAACTTCTCTGAAGGTAGAGCCTTTGTCAACATATCTGCTGGGTTATCTGCTATGGCTATCTTCTCGATGGACAATTTCTTGTCTTCTATCACATCTCGAATAAAATTCAATCTGATATCAATATGCTTCGACCTCTCATGGTAGACTGGATTCTTGGCCAAACTTAATGCACTCTGACTATCACAATAAATGATAGGTCTCTGAATATTTAACCCCAGACTATCAATCAAACCATGTAACCACAAACCTTCCTTAACTCCTTCTGCCAATGACATGTATTCTGCTTCAGTGGTAGACAAGGCAACTGTAGATTGAAGTGTTGCCTTCCAACTAACAGCACATCCATTTAGAGTCAAGACATAGCATGTTAAGGATCTCCTCCTCAAAAGATCTCCAGCATAATTTGAATCTGTATAGCCAACCAAGCCACTATCAGATTTATCAGCATCATAAACCAAGCAAATATTACTCGTACCTTTCAGATACCGCATAATCCATTTAAATGCACTCCAGTGAGCTCTCCCAGGATTACTCATAAACCTGCTTACCACACTGACTGCATAAGCTAGATCAGGCCTAGTACACACCATTGCATACATCAAGCTTCCAACAGCATTACAGTAGGGCACTGAACTCATGTACCCTTTTTCCTCAGCTGTAGTAGGTATTGTACTAGCATCAAGTTTAAAATGTGCCGCCAACGGAGTACTAACCGGCTTAGAATTATTCATTTGGAAAGACTGCAACAATTTTTATATGTATTTCTGTTGAGATACATACAGTAAACCTGCACTTCTATCTCTCCAAATCTCCATGCCCAATATCTTCTTGGCTGCACCCAAATCCTTCATCTCAAACTCACTGCTTAACAAGGCTTTCAAACTATCAATTTCAACCTTGTTCTTTGCAGCAATCAACATATCATCAACATATAGCAACAAATAAATATAAGAATCATCTGCAAGTTTCTTAGAGTAGACACAGTTATCAAACTGATTACGCAGAAAACCATGGGAAGTCATGAATGCATCAAATTTCTTGTACCACTGTCTAGGAGACTGCTTCAAACCATACAAGGACTTTTTCAGCAAACATACATGATCTTTCTTCCCAGAATCAAGAAATCCTTCTGGCTGTGACATATAGATCTGCTCCTCTAAATTTCCATGTAAGAAAGCAGTTTTCACATCCAATTGTTCCAACTCCAAGTCAAAAACACTTACCATGGACAAAAGGATACGAATGGTTTTATGCTTCACAACCGGGGAGAAAACTTCATGATAATCAATTCCCTCCTTTTGTGAAAAACCCTTTGCCACGAGTCGTGCTTTGAACCTTGCTGGTTCAACTCCAGGAATACCTTCTTTCTTCTTGAAGACCCATTTGCATCCTACCGGTTTCACTTCCTTTGGTAACGGTACAAGATCCCATGTTTTGTTCTTCTCAAGAGATTGCATCTCTTCATTCATTGCAACCAGCCATTCTGATGCTTCTCTACTCTCAACTGCTTCTTTATATGATCTCGGGTCATCAGAATCAATGCTTTCACCTACTGCCAAGGCATAAGCAACTGAATTAATATCAACTATATCAACACAATCTGCATACCTTATAGGTTTTCTGATTTCCCTCCTTTCCCTCCTTATTGTTCTAGGTTGTGATTCTTCTTCTTCCCTGGGCTACTGTACAGGGTCTGTTATAACCCTTTTTGAAGTTTGAACTTCAATTTCCACCTTCTGGTTGGCACCTTGATCATTATTACCTGCATGACTACCAAGCTCCTCCTTCTGACCAAACATAGCAGACTCATCAAAAGTTACATCTCTGCTAGTAATAAATTTTGGAGTTCTATCCTTTTCAGTACACCACAGTCTGTACCCTTTAACTCTAGGTGCATACCCTAGAAATATGTATTTCATTGCCCTAGGCTCTAGTTTACCATCATTCACATGAGCATAAGCAGGACAACCAAATATACGCAGGCCAGAATAATCAGAAGGTTTACCGGACCATACCTCTTGAGGAGTCTTAAAATCAATTGCAGTAGATGGCGATCTATTCACCAGATAACAAGCAGTGTTAACTGCTTCAGCCCAGAATTGTTTTGGCAAGCCAGCGTTTAATCGCATGCATCTCGCACGCTGCAACAGTGTTTGATTCATACGTTCTGCAACTCCATTTTGCTGTGGTGTATGACGTACAGTGCGGTGCCTCACTATACCTTCTTTCTTGCAAAATTCATCAAATAGAGCGTTACAGAACTCCAACCCATTATCAGTTCTGAGTGTTTTGACATGTTTTCCAGTCCGTTTCTCAACCATGGTCTTCCACTCCTTGAACTTCCCAAACACTTCATCTTTTGATTTCAGAAAATATACCCAAACCCTTCTAGAGTAGTCATCAATGAAAGTAACAAAGTACTTGCATTTGCCCTGAGATTCAACTGGAGAAGGACCCCACAAATCTGAGTGAACATATTGCAGAACATCCGTAGAAGTATGCTTCCCAGAACTGAACTTAACTCTGCGTTGTTTACCCATAACAAAAATTTCACAGAATTTCAGTTTCCCAGTTTCTGCTCCTTCTAACAATCCTTGTTTACTTAGAATTGACAGCCCTTTCTCACTCATGTGTCCCAATCGGTAATGCCACAACTCTGTATAATCATCATTCTTCCCTAAAGATTTAGATACAGCCACTGTCCCCATCACAGAACTACCAATAAGAAAGTAAATGCCATGCTGCAATTTACCCTTCATTATAACCAGAGCACCTTTGGAAATTCTCAACTGTCCATTCTCTCCAGAGTACTTGTACCCTTGTTTGTCTAGAGTACCAAGAGAAATCAAGTTCTTCCGTAGACCAGGAACATACCAAGCATCAAGCGTCCTGACTATTCCATCATACATCTGAATCTGCACAGAACCACTGCCCTTAACACTAAGCTGCTCATCATCACCCAACCTCACAACACCATTCCACTCCTTGAAAGAAGTAAACAGTTCACGTGAGAAAGTCATATGATAAGATGCACCTGTGTCCAAGACCCAAGTATTTGCAGAACCAGAGGTGCTGACTGTGAGAACATCAATGTCTTCTTCTTCGTCAGAACTATCTTGTACAACCGCAGCACTACCACTGGTATTCGGTTCCTTCTCATCATTTCCCTTCTTCCTCTGTGGACAATTCTTCCTGATGTGCCCCTTTTGTTTACAGTGATAACATCGAGGTCCTCCTTTGTTCCTCGACTTAGACCGTGACTTGCTTCTTTTTCCATCATCCCTTTTAGTGTCTCTGCCTCTGCCAACATACAAACCTGCTTCTGCACCATCCTCATTAGAATTAGAGACTCTTCTCTTCAGCTCTTTAGACTGCAAAGCATCTTTGACATCATTAACAGAGATATTATCTCTACCATACAACATAGTATCAACAAAGTTCTCATATGAATTTGGTAGAGAACACAAAAGAATGATCGCTTGATCTTCATCATCTATCTTAACCCCAACACCCTGTAAATCTAGGATAATCCGGTTAAAATTATCAAGATGATCTTTTACCTGCATATTTTCTGTCATCCGCAGGGTATACAAACGCTGCTTTTGATATAACCGGTTTGTGAGAAACTTTTTTTGGTATTTATCATCCAATTTCTTCCACAAACCTGCAGCAGTTGATTCATCAACTACTTCTCTCAACACCTCATCTGTCAGACTCAATAGTAATGCACTATGAGCCTTTGCCAAAATTTCCTTCTTCTCCTCTTCCTTCAACGTGTTAGGTAAACTACTTTCTCCTTCTAATGCCACTGCACATCCCTGCTGAACCAGAAGTGCCCTCATTTTTACCTTCCACAAAGTGAAATCATTCGATCCATTGAACTTCTCAATATCGAATTTATGAGTCGACATCTTCTCAAATAACAGCAGATAAATTACTAGCAAATTTCGCAATCAGAAATTGAATTTCACAAAACTGTTCAGAACCTTGCAAACTGACTAGAACTTCACTAACAGAAATTCAACACAGCAGTCCAACAAAATTCACAGTAGTAAACCAGAAATCCAATCCAGCATAATCTAACACAATCCAGTAAATTCACACAGAAATTCAGAATTTTTTTTTTCTGAATTAAACATAAACTCACCGGAACCGTGTCGACGAAACAATAACGATCGCAACAGAAAACTTGGTCCAAACAATAACTATGACCAAACAGCAGCTTTGACCAAACAGCAGTTTTTGACCAAACAGCAACTTTAACCAAACAGCAGCTTTGACCAAACAACAGCTTTGACCAAACAGTAACTTTGACCAAACAGTAACTTTGACCAAATAGTACCGTTGACCGTTGACTGTGCTACAGTATCGAGTCAATACAGTTCTGAGTCGCTACAATGCCGTTGACCGTTGACTGCTACAGTGCGTTGACCGTTGACTGCTACAGTACTCGCCGTAGAAGACGATGAACAGTACTTCCGATGAAGATTCCGACAATGAACAGTACTCGCAACCGTAAAAACTCACCAAAACAACTGAAAAACGATCTCCAATGCACTAGAAATGCAATAAACGGTCTCTTTTTCCCAAAAAATAAGCGAATCAAGCTAGATCTGAAATTTAAAACTAGATCTGAAAATTTTCTTACCACCAAAAATTGGTCTCCGACGTTCTTCAACGCACCAAAGATGCAGAGAATGGTCTCCTATGCTCCAAAACAACTAAATCGAGGCAAGATTTGAAATTTTGGAGCCGGATCTGAAAATTTTCGGACGTGCTACAGTAACCGACGAACCAAAAAATGAACCAAGGCTCTGATACCACTTGTTAGGTTACTGAAAGGCAATAAATCAAGGAGAAAGATTGAGAAGAACACACAAAGAAATTACGTGGTTCGGTCAATGCGACCTACGTCCACGGACAGAGAGAATATCTGTATTATTTTCTGACGGAGGCTATACAGAGAGAAATTACATCAACCACATACTAATGAATTCCATTACACACATATATATAGAGGAAATAATGGGTTATGGATCGTGGGTCGTGGGTCGGGTTACAAACCGGGTCACCCACAAAATTCAAGTCAAACCCAACAGCTTTATTTTGGGCTCCATTTTTTTTTTGGGTGAAGAGGAAACAAGATAAGTAGCAAAAAAATGCAGTTTCAAAAGAGGGTAGGATGATATTTCTCGAAGGATGTTCAACAGAACCAAGGTCAAAATATACAATACATATTTTCTACACCATATTTATGAGATCTGCAGAGTTCTTATATTTTAAATTCATGCATTTGGACTAGCTGCTAATAAGTTTCTTTTTCTTTTAAACTTCAATGCTTTGTTGACCCCTTTTTTTAATTACAGCATTAAACTTTCCCAGTGCCTTAAAGCTTCCAAGGCACCTCATTTTTCTGCATTTTATACTATTAAAGGTTAAACGCCTACCTCATTTAGGATGTGAATGATTAGAATGGGATAAACCGCACCTCTATCATTTGAATACAATTTAAATAGAAAAGGTGCTCTCCTTTGTACAGGGAAGGAGGTGACTTTTAACATTGCTTCCTTCTCCCTCGATATCTCCGGATTTCTTGTGTTTGCATTACACAGTTGTATGTGCTACTGCATGCCTTAAGTTTGTCAATTTGTCTTGGCTGGACTATGAATTAGATCTTTTGTAAAGGTCTCTTTGGAAAATCTTATGCATAAGTTCTGTATTTACTGGTAGAAAGTGAAAGAGATGTAGGTGTTTGTTCCCATGTAGTGCTGTAGAGTAATCAAAAGGGTGGTCTTTATTCTAAAGAATTAGGCATGATCATGATATATTAGTGCCTCTGGTAAATTACTGACTTATTATCACAAGAAATTGCAGCTCTGTATTTAGTTTTGAAATAATAAGATGCGTGGAGAGCTATTCATAAAATGCATAAGGTTCACTGTTAATTCAGTTTCCACATGTTGAGAACCCATTTCCTCTGTTTTCAAACCAATAGTTCCTTCTATCTGTAATGTTCTCCTGACTTTTGGTAATCTACTCATTAAGAATGGTTGGACCTTGTGCAGGTGATAGAGAGACATCCAAACTGCATTAGCCCAGTGAACAGGTCAGCGAACTGTGCCAAACGTGTTTATTGGAGGAAACCATATCGGTGGCTGTGACTGTAAGATTTAGATTTACCTTTTTCCTTTATAGATCTACACAAGCTTCTTAATCAATAGTTCTTAATAGATGATTGTGTTATGGTTATCCTATTTCTAAGCTTGTGGATAAAGTGAGAATAACTTATGTCTGAAGTGCTTTCTTGGCTCTTTTACAAAATTAGGTAGGTATCTAATTTTAAGAATTTAATATTTCTTGTGCTTGGGTGTGTGCATATCATACCAATTAAGTGTTTGTCCGTCAATATGTGGTCTTGAGGATCGGATTCTTTATAATATTTTTATATCAAAGTTATTTTATATTTCTTTTACAACAATTCATATTTTTGTATCTATATTTCTTTTTCTATATAAAAGGATTAAAATAATAATAGATGACAAAAAAAGAAAAATTAAACAACCTTTCACGGGACACACTACTTATGTTATAAAGACTGCGTCAGGTTTCAAATTCAAAGCTTTAAAAACACCAACGAGGAAAACAATGACCTTATCCTTTCTTTGAGTAACATCCGTTGCAATTGAAAAATTAATAAATAATCAACCACAAAAGTGGTCCAAATAACCTTTTAAAACCAGTTTAAAGCTAAAGAATTGGTCAAAACCGATGAGTTAAAAGTTTTATTAATTTGTAATTTTGTGCGCTGCAGCTGGCAAAGAAGAGAGTGCAAAAGATGAAGAACCGAAAAAGAAACTATGTTCATGGATGCATGTACGTACTAGAAACGAGGCATTATGTGTCATTTATGCTATTACTATTTTTCATTTACTTATAGATGTATTTATATGCATTATCTAGTTAAAAAAAAATTCCAAAAAATTAGAAGGAACAGGAACATATTTACAATATTCGTGCTTTGATTTGGTTGATGGTCAAGAGAGGGTTATTGTTGGCATCTTTGAGTGAGATCAAAACATCAAGCCAGTCCTCAGCTTCAGTCTTGGTCCCATTCTTCCACCGTTTGACTCTGGCCTCAATAATGGGATCATGATACTTGTTGATGATTCTCAAAGCATTCTTCACAATCTTCTCATGCCCATCCAAGTCGAGTCCTCTCAAGCATGGCATGTAATCAGAGACACAGAAGGCATAAAGGTAATTAAGCAATGTGAAAAGTGCTTCCACATGCTCTATTTCCTCTGATCCAGGCCCTCCATCCTTCCTACCCTCTCCGAAGTACCTGTGGAAAGGTGTAAATTAAGGTGGGGAAAATAGATATGAGGCATGAATATTGACTTGTTAAACACATGCTCTAGCTCAAATCATTTTGTATATTATTGTAATCTTATCTATATTGTTGCGTTATCTTATTTATATTAATGTGTGTGGGGCTTTTTTTTTTAATATTTTGGCATGAGAGTTTAACAATAATAAATTATTATCAAAGATTAAAAAGATATATACTGTCTAGTTTTTGGAAATATGATGGGGTTAAAGAACTTATATTTGTGTGAGCTTCTAAAAATAATTATTTATACTGACCATTATTTAGTTACCTTTTTAAATTTTATAAATCATGTAATTAACTGATAACATCTATTTTAGTACCTATTATTGAAGATCATTCTTCTAATGATATTCCCACAGAAATGCTGTGCAGCAACCCTTACATTCACCAGACCACCTGATTCGTTTTTATTCTGAGTTGTGCATTGGCCATGCACGTAATGCACAAGGTTATAATCAGCTTCCTTCATTCTTATGTCATGAAACCACCGATGCATGACAGGAGAAAGCAAGTCCTTGATTAACATCTTCTTCATCTTCCTCCATTGCTCTCCCATTGTCCCCAAAGCCGCCGTGAGATAGCCAGATGAGATGAGCTCAGAGGCCATGCTCATAGGTCTCGATGCAAATGTGTCGTCTTGCTTCTTCAAGAACTCGCAGGCTATTGTGGGGCTACTCGCTGAACGTTACCCAATTGGATACATGCAATTTCGGTGTCTTAGTCTTTCATGAGCTTGTATATCCAATTGGAGACGGGCTTGCTTGAAAGCATTTTAGGGATGTTACCAATAATAGGCCATTGTTTGGGGGGTAAATTTAGGTCGGTCCTAATTTTTTTTAAAAGAATTTTATATATACTAATTATTTAAAACTATTTTTTATATATTAATTTTTTATCAAATTTGACCCACACATAGTCAAATTCATTGAATAATACGAAATAAATTCGACCATAGGAAAAAAATTTACACATGAAATTAGAATATCATTACCAAAATTGTTTTAAATTTTTTTAATTTTTGTTTAAACTAAATTATAATAAATAAATTTTACATTATATTTTTTATTTTTATACAATATTAATTTAATTAATAAATTATATAAATTATTATTTTATTTGATTTATTTTATTAATGTGTATTATCATAAATTATAGTTTTAATAAACATATAAATTATTTTAAATGATATTTATTATTGTTTCAATAATTATATTGGAAAAGATATATAAATTAGATAATAATAACTTTTAATAATTTAAAAGATTTATTTTGATTATTTTTAAGATTTTAAGAATATTCTTATTTTTATTTTTTAAATAAACAAAAAATATTAAAATATATTAATTGTAGTTAAAAAGTAGATATTAAATAAATGGTTAAAATATAACTCAAGTCTCTATAGTTTCACTCAATGAAGGATTTAGTCCTTGTAGTTTAAAAATAGATGATTTGGTCTCTATAATTTTCAAAATCCTAAAAAATAGTCCTTGGTGTTAGTCAACAATCAGTCAAAAGTTAGTCTGGGACATGTGGCGCTAACTGGGACACATATATCAGTATTAAGTACCATGTTAGCATCACACGTGGCACACTAATGCTAACATGGCGCACCACGTCATTATTTTTTCTTTTTTCTTTTTTTCCTTTTCTCTTTTCTCCTTCTTCCACTCTCTCTCCTCCCTTCGTCACCATTTCCAACTGTCCCTTCTTCGGCCTCTGTTTCTCAACTCAAAGGGAAGTCGTCCATAAAGGATAAGCGTTTAAGGGAAGCCATCTATTCCGACAAGCGAGTAGTCCGTTATGGACCCCCCAGTACCCCATTTTTTTGTTCTTGACCCTTTCCGACTGTGTGAGTAAAGATCTCCCTTAGTCCTCCAAAGGAACAAGTGAACTTACTGCAGAATTGCCTAGATTAGCTTGATTGAACTAACTGGACTTAGCAGCTTTACCCCCTGTTGCTTTGTCTACCTCCCTGTTTACCACCATATCCTTGCCGCACGGGCGTTCTTGGAGAAAGGAAGTAAACTCAAAATGAATCGAAAACAACAAAACCCACTAAAAAACTGTGAATCAATTTGCACGAAGCTTAGAATCAACTCGCCATGCCTTCTCCTTAGCCCGCTTCACTCATAGGTCTAACCATTTCTATTATCTTTATCTTTTTTGTTGATTTTTCTGCAATTTCTTGTAGTTGCTGCTGAATCTATGAAGCGAACCACTTTGTATTGTAGATTGGGATGGTTTTGATTAGGTACAAGAAGCACTACGAGACTGTCAAGGTGTAATACCCACCATTTAAATTTCTATTTTTAATTGTTAAATTTTATTTCATAAATATTGGATTGCAAATAGTGTGCAATATGTGTTTATGATGTTGTATGATATGTGGTAATGCTTTAGCATGTGATCTTGGGATGTAGGCTAGCAATGCGTGATGCTAGGCCATATAGGGATTAAAGTGAAAATTTTAGGGACTAAATTGAAATATTTTAGAAACTTGTGGGGTATAGCGAAAATGTTTATAAAGTATAAGATAGGTGGAGAAAATTATAGGGAACCTTGATGTGATATAGGGAATGGAAAATAGTTTCTAAACCTCAAGATACTAATTTTTGGAATAAGGAGTATGATTAATTTATTAAATGGCTTATTGAAATAAAAGAAAATATATTAAACATAAAATTAAAGGGGATGCCGTACAGTTATTGAAAAATAGATAATTATATTTAAATAATATAATTAATATTTAAAGGAGTAGTGGATAATGCAAAAGATTATATAAAAGAAATAGATAGTTATCTAAAACTAACCAAGTCTAATTTAATATAATTTTGAAGTTAAGGATAAATAATCCAAATAATTAAATCTGAAATATACCCTCTAATATCTGAACTAAATCTTTTGTTTTGCTTAGACTTGAAGTAGGATTGGAATATCTTGTGCATTTGAAATTGAACAAATAAATTAATGAGACTTAACATACTAAAGAGATAAGTGAAAAAAAATAATAATGACTATTATACGTGAATAAATCTGAGGATGCATTTTCCAATTTCAAATCCAGTTTAAAACCGTATGTCTCATGTACGTAAATTTATGTTGGGGTAATTAATAAGTTAAATTTTTTATTTTTGAAATATTAAGCAAAAGAATATAGATAGCTAGTGAATGAATCAAATAAATTCTAAGCTAGCATTATCTATTATATAAACCAACATTTAATTGCTTTGCCTTCCTAACTAATTAAAATAAATATCTAGTAAATAAATCTGGATCTCCAAATCTTTTTAATTAAATTAACCTTAACTAAAGAAGCAACTATTCAAATTAAACTAGACTAGTCTAACTTCAGCAAAAAGACAAATGGGAACCCTAGCTTCTAAAACTCTAGAGATCTCGGCCTTCCTTTTTCCTCTCTCTCTCTCATTATGACATCTTCTTTCTCTTCTCCTCTCTTCATCTTATTCCATTATCTGAAAAACCCTTTACATCCTACAATCACTGGAGACTTCACGGAATTGGCACCAAGAGAAACAAAAGAGAATAAGGTAAAGTTCAAGATTTATTTTCATTGATTTCTTCTAGAAATTCAATGACAACATACATGAAAATTAAACACGTTAACTTCTATACTATGTTCTCATTCTTGAAAACGTCAAAACATCATAATGCAAAGTCTTTTTTATATCAAGGAAGTTGATCGGGTTCGATTGGTAGGATTCGTTAGAATCCAGGTAAATGAACTAACCCTTCTTTAATATTATCTTAAGTGTTAAAGTAATCGGATATGTGATAGGTATGAATATTAAGATTGAAATAATTAAAATTATTTTGTGGAAATATGATTGATGATAATAATAATATTTTTGGTTAGGAAAAAAAATGAATATGTGATTTATGAGATGGTTGAGATTTGAGATAATTGAGATTATCTAGACATTTATACTTGATGATTTATGACGTTGTATATTATTATATTGGATGAATATTATTTATGTTTGGGAGGGATAGTACCCTCTCTCATGTCAAGCAAGAAATCCGGGTGACAGGATGACTTGACCTTTGAGAGCAGAGACAACGATTCTCTCGGTAAGACCTCAAGTTCGGTTTAATCCGTGGAGCACCTTGACCGTTGAGGATGAAGTTGTGCGTCATAGCGGGTTTTTGATGAGATTGATAAAATTGGTTGAGCGAGCCTACAGGCACTCTCGATATGATGAGATTGGTTGAGCGGGCCTACGGGCGCTCCCGGATATTTTGCCATTGATGAGTACTAGTTCCGTTGCTCTGAATTATTTGATTGAGTTGTAAGCTCTTTGATGTGTATCTTTTCTATAATTTATAATTTATGCCTATGATTTTATTTTATTACTTTTGCATAGCGGATTTTATTAAGGCAGGGATTGGCTCGCTTACTGAGATATTTATCTCACACTCGTGGATTTATTTTTTTCAAATCAAGTAACAGAAGGAGAGTTTCCGTAAAAGGGCTAGGCTTGCCACTACAAAAAAAAAGACTTTTGGTGGCGACTAAAGTCGCCACCAAAAGTCTAAAAGTCGCCACTAAAAGTCTTTGGTGGCGACTTTTATTGGCAACTAAAGTTGTTGGCGTAAGTCCGTGGCTGATTCTTTTGGTAGCGACTTTCAAAGTCGCCACCAAAAGTTATCTTTAGTGGCGACTTTAGTCGCCACCAAAAGTCATTTTTATTGCAAAAAAAAAAAATTCGTGAAAAAAATGATTTTTGGTGTCAGCAAAACTACCTTTGGTGGCGACTAAAGTCGCCACCAAAAGTCACTCGTCATCTTTTTAGATCCGGATTGGCCCGGAAGGTCGACTCGAGATCCATTCGACTCGTGCAGGTCTTGGCCGATCCAATAACTCGCTATCCCGAGCTAACTCGATTTTTTTGTGTGCAATATTCAAGTTTATTTGAAATTAAACCAAACATGTGCATACCTGAGATTCGAACCTGGGTCCCTTGCTTGCAGCCATGTGTGTCTTGCCATTCTGCCACTGCTTCATTTGTGTTATGTAAGTGCAAAATATTATATATATCTATATATATAATCTGTTAAAAATATTTTAGGTCAAAAATATTATAAAATAAAAATAAAATAATATTAAACTTAACAAAAAGCAAATATATTATTAATATTGGAGTCACTACAAAAGTCCAACTTCAACTAATTTCATAAAAAAAAACGATTTCTCTTAAAAAAATAGACTTCAATCGTCACTGATAATCTAATTTTTTAAAAAAAATAAAAAAATTAAAAATTAAATTTCTTTTAAATAAAATTAAGAAAAATAAAAAAAAATTGAATTTTTTAAGTAAAAAAATGACTTTTTTAATTTTTTTTAAAAAATTAGACTTTTGGTGGCGACTATAGTCGCCACCAAAAGTCTAATTTTTTATTTTATTTTAAAAAATCTGACGTTTTTTTTTATTTTTTTTAAAAAAAGACTTTTGGTGGCGACTATAGTCGCCACCAAAAGTCTAATTTTTTATTTTATTTTAAAAAATCTGACTTTTTTTTTATTTTATTTTAAAAAATACTTTTGGTGGCGACTATAGTCGCCACCAAAAGTCTAATTTTTTATTTTATTTTAAAAAATATGACTTTTTTATTTTTTTTAAAAAGACTTTTGGTGGCGACTATAGTCGCCACCAAAAGTCTAATTTTTTATTTTATTTTAAAAAAATTGACTTTTTTTATTTTTTTTTAAAAAAGACTTTTGGTGGTGACTATAGTCGCCACCAAAAGTCTAATTTTTTATTTTATTTTAAAAAATCTGACTTTTTTTTTATTTTTTTTAAAAAATACTTTTGGTGGCGACTGTAGTCGCCACCAAAAGTCTAATTTTTTATTTTATTTTAAAAAATCTGAGTTTTTTTATTTTTCTTTTTAAAAAAATTTTGGTGGCGACTATAGTCGCCACCAAAAGTCTAATTGTTTATTTTATTTTAAAAAAATCTGACTTTTTTTTATTTTTTTTAAAAAATACTTTTGGTGGCGACTATAGTCGACTTTTAGTGGCGACTATATTAGTCGCCACCAAAACTCAACTTTTAGTGGCGACTTATTTAGTCGTCACCAAAAGTCGACTTTTGGTGGCGACTTTAAAAGTCGCCACCAAAAAGTCGCCACTAAAAGTCAATTTTCTTGTAGTGTGCCTTTGGACCATCCATTATTAGGTGGGTTCAAAGTCGCTGGTTTGCACTTTATTAAAGTTTAGGAAGCTCTGTGGTCAACGAGGACATCTAAGAGGTCTCGGGTGTTTAAACTACTTTATTCGTTGTACTTAATTCGTTTTAAATTTGAAGACTTATTTTTGAGGATCTATGATATTATTTATTGTAGGAATTGCAATGACAATTGTGGATTGCATTACATTGATATGATTTTGTAATTAATTGGATTTTTTATTATTTTATTTAAAATTAAATTTGGGAGATTGCGAGGAATCCGGGTAAGTTATTCTCTCTCCTTATGTGAATGTATGCTAAATATTTTACATAAATAATAAAAGGGGTTAAAATTAGAGTCGTTAGTTAGGCTTACGTTGACACGGGGTTCGTGTTAGCGTGCCGGTCACGTGCCTAGATTTGGGTCATGACACAAGGAGATGAAGTTTCGATTCCAGATCTATGGGACTGGTCAATCCCTCTGTTGATTGGGAACAAAATGGTCAAAAACATAAAATATTATCAGGCGAGGAGGAGGTAAGAGGCGACAGGTATGGTGGCGTCTCACCGAGCTAGCTCCAGTGCGGGGACCCTAGGCACTGCTGTTGCCAAAGAGAAGGGACCGTCAGAGACGATGATGGAGGGAGGAGAGAGAGTGGAAGAAGGAGAAAACAGAAGAGAGAAAAAAAAAGAAAAGAAAAAATAATGACATAGCACGCCATGTTAGCATCATAGTGTGTCACATGTGGTGTTGACATGGCATTTAATACTGATGTATGCATCCCAGTCAACGCCACATATTCTAAATTAACCTTTGACTAACATTAGGGATCATTGTTTAGGATTTTGAAAACTATAGGGACCAAATCCTTCATTGAGTGAAACTATAAGGACCTGAGTTATATTTTAACCTATAAATTTTATACCAATTGCAATTGTTATTAATTAAAATTACTATTGTTATTTAAAAATAAATTGTATACATTTTGAAATTTTAATTCGTATAAATTAAATTTACTATTACTAAAATGAAAAAAAATGTAAGAGATTTAATGAACCAACTAATTTTAATTAAATCATATTTTTTTTCTAAATATTTGTTCTTTCCACCATAAGCCATATAAAAATTAATAATATTTTTGAATGAGAATTTTTATTTTATCTCATTAGATAATATAATCATACAAATAGATATTATTTAATCTAACTAGTTTGGTATAATAGGGCTAGATGGACATATTGATCGGTTGTTCCTGGCTTGTCTGCAGATTCCACATCGTGAAGGCTCCCACGTTGTCTATAATATGTTGAACTATTTATGCGTGTAGAGTTTGGATGCCTTTGCTCTCATGTCATTTAAGTGTGAGGCACCAATTTGTTTCTATTATAGACTGGCCAATTTTCATAGCTTCTAATTGGATAAAATTTTTCTTGATATGCTTTCAATATGGTGTTGAATTGGAAAGCTTTTTTGACCAGTCGGTGGTAGTCATAGCCCCTACCTCAAACATGTCCCTATTGCAAGTGTACACAAAAAGTGCAAATCTTGAAATTCCTCACAGTCGTACTTTTAGCACTAAGATCCACCTTGCAATTACACCTTAGCAGTCCGTTCAATTCATATGGCTCTTCCACTTTAAATAACGACCTTTGTGGATCGAAATCAACGACTACACACCTTCTTCTACATTCGTGATTTGTTTGTAAATCTTTTGTCACAGTTTCTGAGAAGTCGGTGTTTTGAGCTGAAATTTGTGCCTATATAATATTGGCTCATGTTGTGAAATATTCTATTAGTTTGTACATTATTGCTTTCACGAGCCTGAGCACAGGTAGGTGCCACACCCTTAGGAAGACATCGTTCATGCATTCGATAAGTTTTGTAGTCATTTGATCCTACCGTAGACCTTTTGTGTCATGTGCACGAGACTATTGTTCAAGTGATATATCTGCTATGTAGTTGGCACCTCTCTTAGACCATGTCCATATATTTGCTAGTTCTCCATTTACCCTGTGGCACTTGAAATAGTATCCTGTCATCCATACATATATATATGAGTTATGTTGAGAAACTAATTATGATATGAGCTATTAATTAGCGTTAAGATTTTAAAAACACACCTATATTGATGAATTTTTCTCGTAAGAATTTATCGCCCGTGTCTTTTTTTTACGTTGTCCCCCAAATGACAAATGCAAAACTTCTAATGGGCATATGGTAGTTGCCGCCTTGTTATTGAATCTTCCAATGCCGCCTTCACTCCTGGTCTTCTGTCCATTGTGATGTAAAGATTTCATTGATTCTTAGTCACCTGTGTTTTCAAGCATGACAAGAAAAACTTATACGCCTCTTTAGTCTCCCCTTCTACCAATGTAAATACTAAGGGAACTATTTTTCTGTCCCCATCTTGGGACATAACCATTATCAATTGGCCTATATACTTTCTGTATAAGTGCATCCCGTCCATTTGCAATAATGGCTTCTGATGGGCGAAAGCATCAATGCAAGGTTTGAAGGCCCAAAAAAGATGACGAAAATAAACCTTCCTTCATTGATTACTTGTTATAGGGTAAGGGTCTAATTCATAGACAGTGTCGAGGTTAAAATAACGGACAGCATTTAACCACCAAGGTAATAAACTGTAGGACTTAGGGGTGAGTAAATGACCCGTGAACCTGCTTAACCCGCTCAATTCAACCCAACCCGCACAATTGGATTGAGTTGAAAAATCTTACCCGCACATATGCGAGTCGAGTGATGGGTTTAAAGTTTTTGAACCCAACCCAACCCACGAACCTGATCAAATTATATATATATATATATATATATATATATATATATATATATATATATATATATATATTTTATATTTTTTAAATATCATTTGGCATTTTGATTTTTTTTACATTCAATTTTTCATTTCCATATCACTTCAGATTCTAGTCACTTCAATCTTCATTGATTCACTGCTTGACCTCGCATCGCATCTGTGGCTCAACTAGGGTTCCACTTCTTAGCTACTTTCCCAATCCATATATGATCCTCTCCGATTGATCTTCTTCCTCAGTGGCTCTACAGGTAATTAATCTTTCTCTCCTCCAATCATCCCTTCCCTCCTTGCCTCCTCAGTGGCTCAGTCTCTCGTTGTTGGTCTATTTTGGTGGTTTAGTGGTTCGAACCACAGATGGTTTGATCGAACCAAAGATGGTCCGATCGAACCATCTCTGATCTGATCGAACCAATGGTCCATAAAACCAGTGTGGTTCGATCAAACCATATGTGGTTCGATGGTTCGATCCAACCAATGGTCTACAGAGCCAGCCATGAGCCATCTGTGGTTTGTTCTCCACTGATTTGTGATTATTCTGAGTTCTGACTTAGCATAGTTTACTGCACTAGATTTGTGATTATTCTGAGTTCTGAGTTCTGATTTATGATTGTTCTGAGTTCTGAATTGACATGATTTATGATTGTTCTGAGTTCTGACTTGGCATGGTTTATTGCACTAGATTTGTGATTGTTTTGAGTTTTGATTTGTGATTGTTCTAAGTTCTGAATTAGCATGATTTGTGATTGGTCATTCCCCATCTGTGGGTTTACATTTTACTGCACTAGATTGATTGTTTGTCTAGTTTCCTGTTTAATTATTTGCTACTCTTCACTTGTCAGTAGATTGATTGTTGATTTTGGATTTCTTTGTAAAAATATGTATTTCTATCAGAGGTGGATTTTGGTGCATATGGCATATTGGCATTGATGTGCTATCTATATTTACAATGTTTGTTAACTTATTTATTCTTGTCAGATGATGATGAAGTGTCAAGAGGAGTCACACAAATTATGAGTGCACCAACACCAATTTCACCTAATGGTGAAGAGGATACTCAAGCTCCAATGACAAATATCACTTAAACCACCACTCAATCACAAGAACAAGGAGATACGGTAAGCCTAAAACGAAAACCCTTTAGACCTCCCTCCCATGTATGGAGTCATTTTACTAAGTTGCCTAGTGAAGATAAGTGTGCATGCAATTATTGTGGAAAATCTTGTGCATATGGTTCTAGAAGTCATGGAACTAGTAATTTGAATAGGCATTTAAGTGATTATTCCAAAAATCCAAAAAGACAAGTTGATAAAAAACAAAAAGAGTTGGGATTTGAAAAGAAACCCGAAGATGTTGATAATGGTATGACAAATATCAAAATAATTGAATTTAACCAACAAGAATGTAGAATTGCACTTACTTTGCAAAAACAGCTGATAATGCTTTGTGCTTTGCAAGCCAAGTCTTCTTGTACAATATCCAAATGTAGTCCTTATTATGGCTATTATATGGCTAATCGCCAGATCACCTTTTTCCTTTACCAAAGGAGTAATACAAGAGGCTATTAGATCAGAGTCTAGCTTTTCATGATCTTGAGACATTATAGCTGATAAACACGTATGGTCTCCATTATACTTGGTGATTCTATACTGATGTGCAGGTGATTTTTGCACTATCCTGACCCTCTATTTGCAGCCATTTCCATAATGTAGGCACCTATAATATTCAATTTGACACTTTGATAAGATCGTTCAGAACGTCTGATGTTTGTACACAGCATACAACTTAACTGCTCGTCTTAAACTTTGGACATCCACAAACTATATGTCTTTGTATAGCTCCTACTGAATATTTAAAGGGACCGACTCTTGGAGTGGCCAAGTATCATCATTTATCATTCTTTCAGAGCCAACATGATGAAAAAATATTGATGATGTGTCCATCATAAGAGCCAGGTCCGAAAGTGTACTTATGTTGTTTTCGTCATTGTCATCATCGTCGACATAAGTGTCATTATTTTCTGGATCATAGTCAGGATCAACTAACTCGTCTAACATGTTATCTTCTAGACCCATGTCATATGCAGTAGATAATAAAAGTGAATAGTAAGATGAACTTGGTAGTGGATAATGCTGGGGGAATGAGGAAGTCGATGGGTCCAACACTTGAGTGTTTAGACCTTGTACTTAAGACAGAAGTTCTAGATTTGTCATATGGCTTGATATACCATTGCAAACATCTATTTATACTGTGCTGATCTCCACTAATAATTCTACCATAGCCTGATCTTCAAAGCGTTCAATGTGTGTAATCACCGCAGCTTGGAGTTAGTAGTCATTTTCCACTTTGAACTTTCGATAATGGAGAGGCGACAATTTAATCAGGCATCGATACCAAATCTTGTTCACAACCTGGTTATAAAGTAAGCTAGATTGACACATAGACAGTCTTTAAACTCCTCCAGAGTAATTTTTTCTGATAGCATCATCATCGTTATGTTTTCAGACATGAAAGTGTCACCCTCATCTGAGACAATGATTTTCCCGTTGATATGTAAATATGCAGTAATTTGGCAACTCATTTTGTTCAGACAGAAAAAATATAATGGTTGGGAGAAAATTTTTAAGAATTGAGAGCAACAAATCTGAAACAAAGGGTCTTTCAAGATTGCAATGGATGCTGAAGATTGGATCAAAAATATATATAGACTAACAAATGTGAACCTATATGCGAACAAAATTTTTTTTTCAATGCATTAAACAATTTGTAACAAATCTTTAACTGTAAAAAATTTCTAAAAAAATATTGTTTGATAAGATTTAAAACTAAAATATACTGGTGAATGACCAACATTGAACAATTGAATGCATGCTTGTTGGGTCTTATCACCGAATTGTACTAGTTGGGTCTCATCACCGAAAAATAGGGATATGCTCGAATTCGACCGCTGCAAGGTTGAATTCGGCCATAATCATATGGCTAAATTCGAACCTTCAATAGTCCAAATTCGCTTGTTGAATGGTCCAATTGTCAGTTGCCATTTGGCAACCGACCCCCTCCCCACCCCCCTCCCAAAAAAACACCCTATATAAATCTTCTCCCACCAAACCTCATCCTACCTTCCAATTCTCCAATTCTCAAATTCTTTATGTGGTAATTTTTTTTTTTGGTTATAATGGCAGATAGAAGTCAACTTATAATACCTGGACCAATAATAGAAGATTTATTATACCTTCAAAATCAACATATATCTGAACAAACATGGAGAGAGAACTAAATAAGTAATTTTTAATTTATTATTTATTTTTTACTCTTTTTATTTTGTTATTTATTTTTATTTTATTGATACTATTTTATTTATTATTATTTGTTTTATTCAATATGATTTTTTTTACTCATATTATTTTTATTTGTTATTTGTTATTTGTTGTTAATTTTTTTTACTCACATATTTTGTTGATTTGTTATTTATTAATTGTTGTTTTTATTATGTCATTTGTTAACTCTTTTTATTTTGTTATTTATTTTTATTTTACTCATATTATTTTTCTCATAATATTTTTATTTTCTATACAGCTTGATAGATTATTAAAATGTCATCAACACACTAGTCAACTAGTGGCCCGAGCTTACCCCGGCATTGTACTATATTTGCAACAAACCAGGTTTTATGGAATGTCGAAGATTAGATTATTTTTGTATGACCAGGCATTGGCTGCGATGCTAGTTGAAAGCTAACGTCCCGAGAGTCACACGTTTCATCTGACACAATGAGAGTATACTATCACATTATAGGATGTGACAGTGCTGTTCGGACTCCCTTGTAGTGGAAATGTTGTTGTCGCATATTATACTCTCTCTTGAAAATTTATATGTCTTGAATTGTTGGGAGTTATCCCGCCTGAGGACAAGTTGAAAGGACAAAGATTATGTATAACATGGCTTCAAGAACATTTCTCAAAGTTACTGGAGGACGCAAATGAAGCCACAATTGAACAACATGCACAAGTATATATTTTCCTCATTATCGGTGGCTATCTGATGCCAGACAAATCTAGCATGAAAGTATATTTAATGTACCTCCTGCTATTGCAAGACTTTGAAGAATACAGAAATTATAGTTGGGGCTCAGCAGTCTTGGCCCATATATATATAGTGAGTTATGCAAGGCAACACATCCTAGTGCACATCAAATTAGTAGATGTGTTCATTTATTGAATGTATGGGCATTTGAAATATTTTCAAAACTACGGCCGCAAATACCAAATCAACCTGATGATGATGAAGAACATTTGTGGCACCCGCCTATAGCATATAAGTATGTAATATGCTATTTTATTTAAATATTTTTTTGAATCATTTACATTATTTTGAGGTGATAATTTGTCTGAATTAGAAATTGATATAAGGATTTAATTTTAATAGGTGGAATAGAATTTCCCTATACCGAGCCACCATTGCTCATGCTTTAGATTGATATAGGCGATTGTTGGACTAGATGAGTGAGGATGGGGTATTTTCATTTATTTTCTTTTTAAACTGATAATATTTTGTTCCCTATTAGTATATGCGAATATTTGCCAACATTAGGTTATTTGGCTCCTATATGCAAATCAACTAGTCCCAGAATATTGCCGAATTGAACTTGATGTGTGGCGTGCCTCAATTCCACTATTAAATTTTCACATAGTCGAATGGCATAATCTTGATCTAGTCATACATCAATTTGGGATGAAACAACTAATATTGATACCATTGACCAACTTAAGGGAATGACATATTAAAAAATTAACTGGGAAGACTGATACTAACTGGATGGTAGAGTATGCTAGGTTCATCCAGACGTAGGACCAGTGGTGAGATTGAGTATGCAAATCTGCTATAACACTATTAGACCAGCCTTTGGGACTAAACTCCCTTTACTTGCACTGGTTCTAGCTCCGCACACGCTGATAGATTCGTGCTTCGAACGCCACCGATAAATTCATGGTATAATATATTTTAAGTTATTTTTCGTTTATTTTAATTAATATTACTTGAAGAATAATTTTGTTTATTGCATTATTTACAGGCTACTCTAGTGATAGCACTACGCATACGCGATCTGCAAGAACTAGTGGTTCTCTCGGATTATATGGTATCGAATAGTGACAAGATCCTACAAGCTCTTGAGGAACGAAAAGACTACACCATGAAATACCCAACTCCAATGGCACAAGACTTGCCGTAGCCACATATTCCAGTACAAAAGCCACCCTGAGGTAGGCGAGGAGGAAAGGCGCAAGGGGACTGGTGGTAGGTCTATGACATCCAAAGCTAGCCCAAACACTACGAGGGGAGATGACGCTGATCTGAACTCAGTCTACCAGACCCCACCAAGACAATATCCTAAACCTAACAATGATTCAAGCTCGACTGAAGATGGCGATTCAGCCGAAGATAGAGATCAAGAAGAGGAGAATCAAGCACTCACTTGAGGAAAGAGGCGTGTCGCTAGGTATTGTTGTGGAACTGGCTCGCACTATTATCAGTTATTGCATGTATTCTTGTATAAAATTTATTTTATATCAAATTTTTAATTACATTTGATGTTAATTTCATGTTTTTTTATTTACTTATTAAAAAATTATGAATATTCTCCAAATATTAAAAAAATAATAAAAATAAATTTTTGTCATATTTATTAAATCAATAATGAAACCATAATTAATTATACACACATAAATGACAATTATTAACACATTAATTAATTAATTAACATTATATTAATTAATACATTTATTAATTACTGAAACTTAATATTGTATAAAAATAAAAAATATCATGTAAAATTTATTTAAACAAAAATTTTAAAAAAATATACACTTGGATTTCGTAAAATCTTGAAAAAAATAAAAACATTTATTAAAGTTAATTTCAAAATCTATTAAATTGTTAAAAAAATATTAAGTCATTTTAAAACAAATAAAAAAATAAACATCAACAAATGAAAAAAATCAAAATACATATAATAATCAATATATCATTATTAATATATACACGAAAATAAAAAAAATTGTAGGCTAAATTTGACCAAAGCCTGGTCGAATTCAGCACGAATTCTGCATTCAAATAATTCGACTAGGCCTTGGTCGAATTCTATGATCTTAGTGCTAAATTCGACTAGTGTAGAGTCAATTTGACATGTAATTCGACTGGGTGTGAGTTGAATTTGACAGAAAGTTAGTTATAGGGAAATAGTTTTGAATAGTTAGTATATGAGGAATTTTTTTTGAAAAAGTTAGTACTAGTGTAAATTCTCCTGGTTTGGGTCCTGGGATTAGCTTCAGCTTCTGTTTCTGGCTTTTAAGCGTGAAGTAGTGTATTAGAATTTTGGTGAGTGTGACTGTGACTGTGATGATAGCAAGTAGGAATAGTTTGGAATAAGACTAAAAGAGTGAGAGAAAGAGTAATATTCCATGGTTTGAATACAGGGGTTAGACAATAAGTAATGGATATTTAATTTATAGTCATTGTTTATACTTTATCATAGCAAAGCAGCCCAAAGTTGTAGTTGTATCATTTGCGACATGGAATAATTATATAGAGCACATTTGGGAGCACATTCAGTTTGCCAAATTGCCATTTACTGTTGCAAGAAACGTGGGTAGCAAGGTATTAGCTTGTTTTGGAGATTTCACAAGCAAACCACGATTTTTTCTAATTTCATTGCACACTCTGTAAACTAGGTTATCTTCATAGCAACTCTTCATCACTTCTTCAAAAACTTCAACATGATTAGTGTAATCTTTCACTGCTAATTAATTTTTTACCCCTGCCCATCTTATGTATATGTAAACCTAATCTGCCCATAGCCGAGACACACCTATAGAAAAGCTTATCTTTTCCCTTCCTGCACACGTATAGCACTATCAATCATTTTCCTTCTTCAACTCACACATAGCTAAGAGAAAGAGAAGGAGAAAGCACAGTCAAGAGAGGGAGACATCCTCCTTTGTTTTTTACATAAAAAACAAAGGAATCTTCGATTACCTTTTGTGGGCATATATATATATATATGGTTATATACCAATGTATGTCAGTTGCATATATATATATATATATATATATATATATATATATATATATATATATATATATATATATGTATGTATTTATCTGGGTGTGCCAATATGTGTATATTGTTGGGAAAAACGGCGGTGTGCGCAGTAAGTGTAGAATTAAAATAATTCCACAGACCCAGGATAATTCCCAAAACACAATAGACAAAAATAACACCAAAAATTTTAGCGTGGAAAACCCAAATTAGGAAAAAATCACGGGACCCGTAGGCCGCTTAAATCTTCCACTATAGCAATAATGGGAATACAATCTTCACCCTTAGGTGGACCTCTCACTCACAAAAAATACTACAACAGTATTTCTTCAATTTGTGGATAATAACCCTCACAAATTGGATTCACTATTTTCCCTCTCAGAAACTTTATGAGGCACTCTCTCCATTTTTCTTCTCACTTTTTCTCTCAAAGTGAGGCTTGTCTATGAAATGAAGGCTTATGAAGAGATGATAAAGGATGGAGAGAAATGGCTCTTGTTTATAGAGCCACTTTGCCTTAAGATGCATCCCCCCTGCTGCTTTCAAATTTTCTTCACGCGTCTCCAGTTCACGCAGCCTCCAATTTTCAATTCGGTGCCTAACTCTTTTGACAACTTTTGATTTTGGAGTAAATTACAGAATTTGGTTGCAACTTTAGTTAAATTGTAACTTGACCCTTTTTTTTAAATATTATAAGTCATGGGTCCCACTTATGGAAGGACCCACCTTTCATATATCTGTATATATGATGCACATATATATATATATATATATATATATTAGAGATATACATTTTGTGTACATATCCCGTTCTTGTTTCAATTTGGAAGGGAAATTAAAGCCAAGTTTTATTGAGTTTGCTATTTTCTAAACTTTTGGTATAAAGTGAGCTATATATCGTTATATTTATTTGTCCTTTAGTTATCATGTGGCTCTTTATTGTCTTTATATATTGCATTTTGGTGGCCAATAATCATAATATATATATATATATATATATATATATATATATATTAATAAAAAATTTATATCATTTCTGATAATTACACATCTCAAATCATATTTGAATATCAACATCCTAATATCATGTTCTGTACTAAATTATATTTGTCTACTTCAAACAAGATTTGTTCAAATATCTCCCAAATATAAATTATATTTATCCAAACCTAAATTTTTTTAACTACATTAAATTAAACCTAATTTACCTAGCTCATATTTAACCCATCAAACTTTCAAATACACACACATATATAATACATATATGTATATACACATGGTTGGTCCACTGGGGCTTCGGAATGTCTCATAGTAGTACAGTGCTATATACATCAAACGATAGAGACGAATTGTTATTATGTATATATACTCATGTTTTCATTTGCGACGTGAACAAAATATGTAGACATGGTTGGTCCACAGGGGCTTCGGAATGTCTCATAGTAGTACGGTGCTATATACATCAAACGATAGAGACGAATTGTTATTGTGCTTGCCTCAAAATTTGTCCGACTAATTCAACTTCTATTTTCACGTTTAATCTATTTTTTCGGTGGATGTTGATTGACATATACGCCTATCAGTGTCTTCAATTCTGCACCTCAAATATGAAATGATTATACGGCTATTTCACGTTTATGAAATCTGTGAGGTACGCGTTCGAAAGCTAGTACCATGCGCTGCTTCTCAATTTTCCAGACCACAAAAAAAAAATGGCGTAATTATTTCATATCCAAATCTGTATAATATACATTTATTTTAGGTTAATTTTTCAATCAAATCAGTTAATCTAATCTAATTCTTTAAACTATGGTTTAATGTAAAAGAGACTTGTTACGTTAGATTACAAAGTAATTATTCATATTGACATAAATAAATTCTACGTCAATATAAATAATTAATTTGTAATCTAAAAATTATTAATTTCTTTTTTATATTTTATATTTAACCAATCGTGAGTTGACACCTTTCGTATAATTATATATATATATATATATATATATATATATATATATATATATATATATATATATATATATATATATATATTGGCATGGGATATGATAATTGGACACTCTGTACGAACATCGTATTGTCGGATCAAACTTATGGAGCCGATGATGTCGATTGGATCGATCAAGTAAACTAAAAGTTTTAACTACTAATTATTAGGTTCTTAAATAAATATGCATTTTATTTAACATCCAATGCTACGGTTCTGGGCCGTAAATAAAAATTTATCATATCTTTATTAAAAAAATTGATAATAATTAAGTACCTAAAAAAAGTATTCAATTTTAGTTTTAAATTTGATAACACCCCAAGTCTTGTTGGTCTTTTTGAAAATTTTTTAAGGTTTGCTTTTTAAAAAAAAAAATAATCTAATTTTTTTAAAGTTTTATAACTATAATCCCTTTGTTTTATTCAATGTGAAAAAAAAATACATTAAAAAATGGCGCAGTCAATTATTTGACAATTCTACAACTTGCTAAATTTAGAGTAAACATATTTTTTTATATGACAATAACACCTTTCTTCTTATTTCTTTTTTGCTGTAGCATGTGTAGTATCTTCAAAAAATTCATAATCTCAAACTTTTAAAGTTCAAGCTTTTTTTGATTGGTTTGTTTGTATGATATATATATATATTTAATAGGTCAATTATTACATAGGATAATTAGCTTATTATAAATTATCTAATATATAAGAACCCAAGCCCTGAAAAACTTAACTCTCCATGACAATATCCTGATATGATTAATAGCAAGTTTTAGACAAAAAGTTGAGATAAAAGTATTATAACATTAATAACAAAACTTAAATGCAAAAGCAATGTTGCTTCTTCTAAAACTCACAAAGAGTATGTTTGTTTGCATGTTCCGTTTCTATTGTCTGTGTTTACTGTTGAAGTCAACAGCGTTTCCAGGAATTTAGGACGTTTAGGAGCACTTACATGCAACACACGTTAGCTGTAACCTAGTTTCACTGCTCTGTAACCTCGGTGCATACAAAGTGACAATTTGAAGTTTCACCAACAACTTGAACGTGGTTGGCATGGGTATTATCTCAATATTTCAATTCTACCCTTGCCTTGCGTGTGTGTTTGGTTTATGTTTTAAAAAAATATATCAGAACATATATACATCATGAACATTCTGCTCTATTTTCAAATGTAAAAACAGAGGAAATTTTGAGAGAAAACCAACGAGAGAACTCAATCATTTAAGTTCGAAAGTTTGGGAATTTAAGGAGAAATTCTTGTGAGCATAAGGGTGAATTTTCAGTTGTTTTTTCAGCCAAAACTGAGAGGAAAAGGAGGAAACTGAAAAATACAGCACTTAACGTGAAAGTGAGCTTTTCAATTTTAAAACTTGATTTTTGATTCATTTTCTTTCATGATTCTGGTCTAAAATGATATAATGAACCTTCAATCCAGTTAAAACAAATTATGGGTTGATTCGGATGCCAACCCAAGAAGAAAAGGAGAGAAAAACCAGTAAAAAAAAACTATGACAGTAAACTGTAGGGACTAAACTGTAAAAATTGAAAAGTTTACTAGGGTTGATTTAATTTTGAAACAAATATATTCTTAATCTAAGAACTTATATGAAGTAAAATATGAGCTCAAATCAAGCAAAAGACAAAAGAAAAATTTTGACCAATGATCTAAGTGTATAAAGACTTTTGGTAGATGTTAGAATTAAAGAAAAAATTTAGTTTAAACTTATGGACTGAAAATCTTTTAAATAGCATTAAAAATCATAGTTTAATTTAATTAACCAAATTAATGATAAGTTTGTTTTCATTAAATTTTTATAAGCTTATTTTTATTAATTTTAATTGAAATAAAATTAATATAAAAGAGAAGAAAAAAATTATATTGAAATTTAGTTAGAGATAAAATTAATTTAATAGAGAAAAAAATATTTTGAAATTTAATTAGAGATATTTAATTTATTGTGAGTAATTAGTGATTTATTAAATTTTTAATTAGTAATTACAAAATAAAAAATTAACTTATTAATTAAAAATGAGTCATGAGTGATTAATTTGTAATATAAGATAAATAAACAAAAAATTAAGTTTCTTTTAAATAAATGACGATAAATATTAATGGCATATCAAAAAATTAAATAAAGATTTATGTCTTTTTTGGTAATTATACATCTTGAAACCACGTTTGTAAACTAATATTCAAACATCTTATTCTGTCTCAAAACAAGTTTCACTTTTCCAAATCATGTTTGTCCAATTTTTTTTAAACATAAAATTCGTTCACTTAAACCTAAGTTTATTCTAATTATGTTTACTTAATTCTAATTTGTCAAACCATACTTTTCCCTCGGATCTCCAAACACACACAAACTGTCTTGTTAAAGAGTTGGCATAGACATTACCCTATACCCATGCATGCAGATACATGTCATTTTCAAGTTCTTTTGGACCAGCACCTTGTGAATGCACCTGAACTGTAATATCCCAAGAATTTATATGAATATTTAAAGTCTAATTTGAAATTTAGTGAAAAATTTAATTACGTGAAAATGTGCTTTTTGAATTAGTGAAGAAAATCTAGGAATAGAAATTTTAATTTTTAATTTAGGAAATTTTTACAAATTCTCAAGGACTAAAGTGAAAAGAAAAGAAAGTATAGAGGACTTTTGAGAAATGACCAAATAGAAACCTGAGAGGAAGAATAAAGCTTATGAGAATGAATTATGAGTCCGGTACCGAAAAGATGATGGATTCGAGGTTAAAGTGGTATTTGAGACATCGAGAGGGATTAAAGTGAACAAATCTTATAAGCTAAGGTGGCTATGAGCGATTTTATCGAAAAAGAAATTAGTGGGGCCCACACATACAATTATTAGTTTTTCTTCTCCTTCTTCCTCCCGAGCCTTCATGTTCTTCATTCATTTCCATCTTCCCTTCTTCAATCATTTCTCAAATTTTCATCCGGCGATCTTGTATTTTCTAACCATACTTCCGATTCTCAGGAGTTCTAGAGGTAAAGAGGTAAGTTTTATCTACTTTATTTCTCTTTTTCTCCATTTTCGGACCTATGGAAGAAAATTAAGATTTTGAGTTTTAATGGATGAATTTAAGTATGGATGTTAATGTAAAACATTCTTAGGTGGTTTATGATGTTATTAGAACAAGAAATTTCGTACAATTTGGATATTTGAAAAAGTTAGTGTTCTTGATGAAAATTTGATATTCGAGCTTGGATTGTTGGTAGAAATTGGGGGTTTTGGTGTTAAAACACTCCTTAGACATTAAGGATGAAAACCCATAGAAGAAATCAAAAGAAATGTTGTTTTAGATATGATTTTAGGATTTTTGGATGAAGAACACGAATAACATCGAAAATTTTCCCCAGAAATTACTGTTCACCGAGAAAATTTTCCAGATTTTCTCGTTACTGTAGCGTTGACTCGGTCAACGTTACTGTAGCTGCGTTGACCGTTAACTGTTACTGTAGCATCAGTTTTTTTTTTAATATCGTTGAAAAGCTCTTTGAGTCTAGTTTCCAATGGTATAAGTGTCATTTAAAAATTCATTACCGGTTAGGAGTTATGACTTAAGATGTGAGTAAAGGTCGAGAGTAGTGATAGGAAATTTCTCTATTTTGTAACCCTAATGGTTTTTACCTGGTTACAATAGGGATGATTGGGGCGCAGGGTGGGAGCGCCGAGAGCGTGGAATCCAGGTGAGTAGGCAACCTTGTAAAATTAATTTACTAAATTAGTCAAAGCACAATATAAATCCCATTTGCGTTAATTGTGAAATTGAGAAGATTATCAGTGTATGTTCAGGTTGAGAAAATTACAATATCACTGGAAATTATTTTATTACCTTTGAGAATTGATTTCTCTAGTTGACTCAAGAACTAGATGTGGTAGTTCCTTGTATAAATTGGAACATTTTGTAAGTGAATAACCTTACTAAACTAATGTGATCTTATTAGATAAAGTACAATACAAGTCTCGTTTATGACATTATTGAAGTGTGAAACAATCAATCTCTCAATTGATAATATATGATGATTGTTATGGTTGATGATAGACATTCAAGGGAATAAAAGTATGTGTAAATTCATTTATTTCATAGTAATTATATTGTGATAAATTCTCACTATTTTATTGATGAGCAAAAGATCTACGAGATCTAATACACGAGTTTAAAAGGGTTAGAGTCCCATACTGCTCGGTGTATAAATGTGAAAATCTATGCACGAGTTTGAAAGGGTTAGAGTCCCATACTACTCGGTGTATAAATGTGAAAACTTATGCACGAGTTTGAAAGAGTTAGAGTCCCATACTACTCGGTGTATAACTGTGAAAATCAATACACGAGTTTGAAAGGGGTTAGAGTCCCATATCACTCAGTGTATAAATGTGAAAATCTATGCACGAGTTTGAAAGGGTTAGAGTCCCATACTACTCGGTGTATAAATGTGAAAACCTATGCACAAAGAGTTTGAGGGTTAAATTCCCAAGTCACTCAGTGCAAGTATTTATGGCATATAATACTATAATTATTTAAAATAAATGATAGATTGATTGTATTAGTAAATGTGGTGTTTGTGCTTATGATATTTTCATGTACAGTTGTTTACTCACTGAGTTATGATAAACTCACACTCTCTATGATTATCCTTTCAGATACAGTGGTTGAGGAGAAGAATTTATAGCCTTTAAGGATATACTCCACTTTTGTCTGGTAAACAATTGGTAAGGATTAGGAAACGCTCTGTAATCTAGTAGGTCACCTAAGCTTAGGAGGTTGTATAGTACTGTATAATGTTTGAAGGTTGAACATTTTCTGAATATGTATACAAAATATCTTTCTTGGAATATTTATGATTCACATAATTATGGATATTAAGAATGTTTATAGAGATTATGGGGTATCACGGAGGTACACCCTAGGTATTTTATGTTTATATCACATGTAAGTTTTGGGATGTGACATGAACGTAGGCTTGTTTGCTAGCATTTTGAGGGGAGATTTTTTACTACGAGCTATTGGTGGGGCCCAAAGGAGCTTGTGTGGGTGTTTATGGGCTCAGGTTTTTTACTTCTTCAAGAGTTTTGTGATGAGTTGTGTAAAGCCCTCGAGTATGAGAAGCAAACAGGAGGAAGAGGTAAGAGAGATAACTCCTCTATTTTTAAACCTAAAACTAGCTAGAGAGAGTAAGGGTGATAAAGATAGTGTAGTGTTTTGGTGACTATTTATATGTGATCCTTATGGTAGAGTGACAAACTTTTTTTAGTAAAAGTTTTGACTGTTGTTAAAACTTATTACTATAAGTTTTAACAACAGTCAAAATTGTTGTAAACATGACACTGATGGTAGAGAATCTAGATCTATTCATACGAAGAGTCAAGAGAATTTTCATATTTGCGTTTTTCAGATTTTGATCAAAACTCATGATTATGAATTTGTGATATCTCATGTATATGGACAAGATCTCACAACTATCAAGCATACATATACTGGGTCTTTTGGGGACATCGATGAAATTGAAATGATACAGAGATATAAACATATAAAAGAGTCCAGTGTCATCTCTGGTTATTTCTAAGCCAAGGAAATAGTGAAGAGAACCTAAGTCCTTGAGGGAGAACATGTCACTTAGCTTAGAAGTGAATTGATGAAGCTCTGCTGGACTGCTACCAGTGACTAAGATGTCATCTACATATATCAAAATGATCGAGATGGAGGATTTTGTCTTGTGAAGAAACATAGAAGTGTCGCCTATGATGTTGGTGAAACCCCAGCCAGTTAAAGTCTCCTTGAGCCATTGAAACCAAGCTCTAGGAGCTTGTTTAAGGCCATAGATGGCCTTATGTAATTTGCACACATGATGAGGGAACTTAGGGTCTTCAAACCCTTTAGGTTGCCACATGTAAACCTCCTCTTGCAAAACCCCCATTTAAAAATGCATTGTTGATGTCTAATTGGAAAATTTGCCAGTTTAAAGACACTGTAAGGCAAGAACTAACCGGATTATAGTCATGCATGCAATAGGACTGAAGGTGTCTCCAAAGTTGATTCCTGGATCTTGTTGGAATCCTTTGGCAACAAGGCGAGCCTTGTATCTATCAATGTCACCAGTGGGTTTTAACTTGGTCTTGAAAACCCACTTACAATCAACAATACGTTGACTGCAATCATAGGGTACTAGCCTCCATGTTTTGTTTCTAGTAAGTGCATCAAACTCTTTTACCATGGCATCTTTCCAATGAGGTGCTTTCAAGGCTTCTATTACAGATTTTGGTTCAGCTCTAAGAAAGAGAACAGAGGCTTGTTCATGAGTTTTATCTTTAGAAAGTTACACAGATAGACAATCAGACTTCAAATTTTTACAAGAAGCTAATGAATTGCACACTATACCAGTATAGGGTGTTTTATGTTTTTGAACACCACTTTTGCTCCTTGTAACCATTTTATGTGTATTGGCAGGATGAACAAGATTTTCATTGGCTGTGTTATTGCTTGCAGGAACATCAAGCACAACCTCTAGCTGGTCATCAGAGGTTATTGGAACGAACAAGCATCTATTTTCATCATAGTCAGTGGATTTTGAATGACTGCCACTATTGCTGTTGTCATGACTTCTCTCTTCAGGTGAGCTTACCAGATCACTATTAGTTTCATCTTGTTGTATTTGTTCCTGCACAGGAACATCAAAATTTGCAATAGGAAAGATAGGTATGTCGATTAATGACTGTTCAGGTTGTCTAGTATTAACAAATCCTTGCTTGTAAGGAAAATTATCTTCATTGAAAGTGACATGGCATGAAATATAGATTATGCCAGTAGATGACAAGCACCGATACCCTTTATGCAAGCTACTGTACCCTAAGAATACAGACTTAGTGGTATGAAAGCTCAGCTTATGCTTGTTGTAAGGTCAAAGATTAGGTAGCAGGCACAGCCAAAGGGCTTTAGAGAGGCTTAATCTGGTAACCTTGCAAACAGAACATGAAATGGAGAGTCATTTTGTAAGGTAGTGGATGACAGTCGATTAATCAAGAAAACTCCAGTTTGAAAAGCCTCCCACCAATAGTAAAGGGGCATGGAAGCTTAAGCAAGCAAGGTCAAGCCTACTTCAATAATTTGCCGATGTCTTCTTTCAACTCTGCCATTTTGGACATAAGTGTATGGACAAGACTGTCTAAACAAGATCCTTTCATCTTTTAGAAATTGAGTAAAGTTTCTATATTCTCCTCCCCAGTCGCTTTGGAGAATTTTAATTTTTTTATTAAATTGTTTTTCAACTTGTTTCTTAAATTAAACAAAAGTGGTGAAGGCTTCATGCTTGTTCTTCAAGGGAAAGATCCAGCTGTATCTTGAATAATCATCAAGAAATTTGATATAGTATCTGAACCCTGAAGTAGATAGTACTGGTGAGGGCACCTATAAATCTGTATGGACTAGTTCAAGCGGTGCAGAGGCACGTGAAGTAGATAACTTGAATGGTAAAGCATGATGTTTACCCAATTGGCAAGATTCATAGAAAATTTTTTCATTATAATTCAAATGGACATTACATAATTGTAGAACTTGGCAAAGAATTCTATCAAAGGGATGGCCTAATTTCAAATGCCATTTTTCTTTTAAAGCCTTAGACTTAGACCCAAGTACAGACTGCACTGGTTTATTACAAGATTTAGAGCTAGCAACTAAACTTGAGCTTCTGGCAACAGCAGCATGGTCACTGATCTTGGAATTTTTGAATTCATATAGCCCGTTTGTCATCAGTCCTTTGAGAAGTATTTCCCCCGAGATTTTGTCCTTAATGCAACAACATGAAGAATCAAATTCTATTAGAACATCATTATCATTAGTCAGCTGGGAGACACTTAGCAAACTTTTTGTAACTTTAGATGCATGCAAGACATTTGTTAATCTCAATTTCTGATTAAAACAAGGCAAAGATGAAATTCCAGTTTCATAGACTTTCAACTTTTCACCATTTCCAACGAAGATGTCAGGCTTACCATAGTTGTTTGTAATTTGCTCAAGATTGGTAGAGTCATGGGTAATATGATTGCTTGCACCACTGTCCATGTACCAACTTAGATCATTGACAGTGTTGGCATTTGCAAAGTAAGCCGAATTTCGATCAAAACTGTTAGACGTGTTGAACACAGAGTTAGCTGCATTTGGAACAAACCCCATATAACTCTAATCATACCTGAAGTAGCAATAAGCTGCAGTATGCCCATTTTCCACAGACTTGACACACAAGTCTATTGTTATTGGACCTCCCTCTACCTCGTCCTTTGTTTTGTCTTCACCTCGGTGATTCTGGTTTTGTTGGTTTTGGGTTGCCAAGGTGACTGAGACTGAAAATAGTCATTGTTCTGGTTGTTACCATTTTTTGTCTTTGTGACAACATTTGCTTGAGCTTGGAATGAAGACGTCACTCTATTAAGTTGCTCCGGCCTATTGTCAAAAGTCAGCAATGCTGACTGTAGTTCAACCCAGGTGACTTCCTCTTTATCAGATAACGACACCACTATGGGTTGTACTCAGCATCTAACCCTGTAAGCGTTTGAGTAACAAGATCGTTAGTGGATATAGGGGAACCAGCAAGTAGTAGATTATCTGCAATGGCCTTCATTTGGGCTAGATATTCAGCCATTTTAAGGCCTCCTTTTCTGGTCCTGTGTAATTCTCCTTTAAGAAGAATGACTCTGGCACGAGTTTGAACACCAACAAGGCTTTTAATAGCATACCACAGCTCTTGTGATGTTTTACATCCTATGACTTGGGATGCTATTTCAATGGTCAAGGTATGATAGATCCAACCCAGTAAGACTTGGTCTGTAGCTGACCAATCTTCAAATACAGGATTAATTTTAGTCATGGATCCTTCGGTAATAAATTGTTGCGGGCACGGTTTGGTTCCTGTAATGAATCCTTCAAGTCTAGGCCCTTTAACAATAGGTAAAATATTGGATTCCCACAGAAGGAAGTTTGTTCTATCTAGCTTGATAGAACACAACTATGAAAGAGACGAAGATAGAGGTTTGTTTAGGAACGAATTCAGATTTTCATTTTGCTGAGAATTACTGGAGTTAGTGGAGGTCGGAGAGCTCATGATGAAGGAAGGGGATTGGGATGGCTCTGATACCAAGATAAGAAATGGACAAAAAGGAATTCGCAAAAATGAAGCAAACTTACTGTAGCTTCAGGAATGAATATATAAAGCATCTTTACATGAAAGAATTGATGACAGCTATACAATGATGACAGCTATACAAAAAACAAATTCCTAATTTTACGCTGATGAGGCCACCTGATGGGAAGCTAATCCACTCCAGCGCCTATAAGGCACCGGAGGTCCTGCGCGCCACGTGGTGCGCTGGGACCCACTTTCATTCTTTTTTTAAATTTTTTTCACTTATAATTTTTTTTATTTTTTTATTTTAATTTTTTAAAAATTTTATTTTTCTACAATAAATTTATAATAAATTAAATTAAATATTATTATAAACTCTAAACCCTAAACTCTAAACTGTAAACTTTAAATCCTAAACCCTAACCCTAAACTCTAAACTTTAAATTCTAAATCCTAAATCCTAAACTCTAAACCCTAAACCCTAAACTCTAAACCCTAAACTCTAAACTTTAAACCTTAAATCCTAAATCCTGAACCCTAAACCCTAAATCCTAAACTCTAAACTCTAAAATTTAAATTAAATATTACTGTAAATTCTAAACTCTAAAATCTAAATACTAAATTTTAAATTAAATATTACTGTAAATTCTAAAAATTTATTTTTTTCTATTTTTTAAAAAATAATAAAAATTAAAAAATAACGCAGGACCTCCTCGGAGATCCACATTCCACCTGATGTAACAAACAAGTGCTGAGTCATTACAATGAGAAGTATATTGTGTGTGCATGCTCATTATAAGCCTATAGTCTTAACTGGGATGCATGTAAAATTGCTCATGAGATTAATTTTAATTTTGTTCATCGGTGAAAAATAAAAAAATAAAAAAGATCTTTTTTGTGAGACAACCCTTTATTATGTTAATATTAAAATTGCATTTAATCTCTTACATATAGAAAGTTTTCAGTTAGTCCTTTATAAATGTTTGTTCTCAAGATAGTTTATTTTAAATGAAATGGTTATCAAATTATTTCTTTTATATGTCAATATAGTTTAAAATCTTAAAAAACTGTGCGATATGTGAATGATTAAACATTCACATGATGACGTTAAATAGTTTTATCATAATTATTAATCTTTAATTGCTGCTTTTGGACTTACATGTATAGTTTTGATAAAACCTTAACTTTAAAAAATTACTAATCATTGTTTTTGTTTGGAATTAATCGACTAATTAACCTTTTTAGTCTAAGGGCCAAATGAGACGAAGACATGTTGGCCTGTTTATTTATTGTCTTGGTTATATAATCATACATTTATATGTTGACTTATTTAGCCTAAGATATAAATGTCTTCTGGTAATCTTGGCTTTGCTATAGCCACAAGGGGTTGAGCAAGTAAGAGAGATGTCTTAGACTCAACAAGATTAACCCTTGGTTGATCAGGTGGTGCACTCCAAGTAAAGCCATGGATCAACCTAGCAAACAACATCACAGTCATAGAACTTCCAAGCACCACTCCTGGACACCCTCGCTTCCCAGTGGAGAAACTGATTAACTTTAAATTTGGCTCAGTCAGAAATACTTCAGATCCATCATGCTTCAAGTGGCGTTCCGGTTTAAACATATGGGGCTCATCCTCCCACACCTTAGGATTTCGCCCTAGTTCTTGTCTGCTCAGTAACACGTGGCTGCCCTTTGGGATGACGTAATTGGAAACCACTGCGTCAGACATGCAGACGTGGGGCACGTTGAAAGGAGCAATAGGGTGAAGGCGAAAGGCTTCTCTTGCGCAGGCTTTGATGTAGTTGAGTTTAGGAAGGTCTGATTCTTGAACAAGCCTATCTTGGCCTACCACTTTGTCAAGTTCATCAGTGGCTCTTTCAAGCAACTTTGGTTGGTTCAGCATTTCTGCTAATGCCCATTCCACAGCGTTTGATGGATTGTCCACTACTTCAATCATCAATTCCTGCAAGAATAAAAAAAGAAGAAAGTTTTGTAAATTTGGGATTTAAGTTCATATCTTTCATCATGGAAATGTTCTTATTATGAGTGAACCGAAATGCCCTTATATCGATTATATATATATATATATATATATATATATATATATAAAGAAGTATTATAATAATGATAATAATATATTTTTAAAATATTTAGTTAATTAAATTTGTAACTGAAACTTCTAAAATTATATTTTTAGAGTAAATTATATTTTAAAAAAGAAATTAATATTATATATAAGAATATTTTGATCATAATTTAAATTCAAAATTTATTTATTTATTATATATAACAAAAACTATTATATAATTCAGATAAATCTCAACAGAAAAAGTATAATTTTTCCCGTTAGAAGTGATTCTCTATTGAAATTAGAGGTATTTACATATTGAGTAAAGTGAATTTTACAACTCGAATCAATCAAAAGATAACAAGGTGTTTGGGCTTTGAAAAAATTTATCACATAAATTGTACCTAATTATGCTTTATTAAAGATATCTGCGTTATTAGCGGTGAAAATTTAAAATAATCTAAAATGTTCAAAAAAGTTTTAAGGTGGGCCTATTAAGGGTCCGTTTGGAAGAGCTTATTTTGATCTTATCTGAATTATTTTATAGCATAAGCGCTTATGTACACGTTTAGAAGAACTTATATAAATAGCTTATGACATGAAAATAAGCATTGAATAACTTATGAAAATAAGCTGAAAACAACTTATGTGAAGTTTACCCTCGTAAATTCTTTAATTATAAAAATAGCTTATATATAAGCACTTATATGATAAGCGCTTATTGTATAAGCAATTAAATAAGCTGTTTATCCAAACAGGACCTAATTATGTTATAAAGACGGTCGTCAGGTTTCAATTTCAAGCCTTTAAAAACACCAGCGAGGAAAGCAATTACCTTGTCCGTTCTTTGAGTAAGTATTTTAGGGACACTTGTTATGAGCCAAAGGTCCTAAAACTCAATATCTATAGATTTAAAAAAACAAAAATTCATAGAATCGTCCGTTTGCGATTGAAAAATTAATAAATAATCGAACGTAAAAGTGGTCCAAATGACATTTCGGTTTAAAACTAAAGATTTGGTCAAAACCGGTGAGTTACCAGTTTAATTAATTTGTCTTTTTGTGCGCTGCAGCTAGCAAAGAAGAGTGTAAAAGAGGGAGGACCGAAGAAGAAACTGTGTTCATGAATGCATGTACGTGCTAGAAAAGAGGCATTATGTGTCATGTATGCTATTACTATTTTTCATTTACTTAAAGATGTATTTATAATGCATTATCTAGCTAAAAAAATTTCAAAAAATTAGAAGGAATAAGAAAATATTTACTATAATTTGCGCTTTGATTTCGCCGATGGTCAAGAGAGGGTTATTGTTGGCATCTTTGAGTGAGATCAAAACATCAAGCCAGTCCTCAGCTTCAGTCTTGGTCCCATTCTTCCACTGTTTGACTCTGGCCTCAATAATGGGATCATGATATTTGTTGATGATTCTCAAAGCATTCTTCACAATCTTCTCATGCCCATCCAAGTCGAGTCCTCTCAAGCATGGCATGTAATCAGAGACACAGAAGGCATAGAGGTAATTAAGCAATGTGAAAAGTGCTTCCACATGCTCTATTTCCTCTGACCCAGGCCCTCCATCCTTCCTGCCCTCTCCGAAGCACCTGTTGTAAAGGTATAAATTAATTAATTAAAGTGGGGAAAAAAGATCTGAGGCATGAAATATTGACTTGTATGCTCGAGCTCAAATCATTTAATATATTATTGTAATCTTATCTATATTTTATGTTATATTATTTATATTTTGGCATGAGAGTTTAACAATAATAAATTATTATCAAAGATTAAAAAGATATATACTGTATAGTTTTTGGAAATATGATGGGGTTAAATAACTTTTATTTGTATGAGCTTCTAAAAATAATTGGATTACAAATTTATACTGACCATTATTTGGTTACTTTTTTAAATTTCATAAATCATGTAATTCACTGATAACATCTATTTTAGTACCTATTATTGAAGATCATTCTTCTAATGATATTCCCACAAAAATGCTGAGCAGCAACCCTTACATTCACAAGACCACCTGATTCATTATTATTCTGAGTTGTGCATTGGCCATGCAGGTAATGCACAACCTTATCAGCTTCCTTCATTCTTATGTCATGAAACCACCGATGCATGACAGGAGAAAGCAAGTCCTTGATTAACATCTTTTTCATCTTCCTCCATTGCTCTCCCATTGGCCCCAAAGCAGCCGTGAGATAGCCAGATGAGATGAGCTCAGAGGCCATGGTTATAGGTCTCGATGCAAATATGTCGTCTTGCTTCTTCAAGAACTCGCAGGCTATAGTGGGGCTACGCACAGTGACCACATGAATGTTACCCAATTGGACACATGCAATTTCGGTGTCATAGTCTTTCATGAGCTTGTGTATCCATTTGGAGACGGGCTTGTTTGAAAGCATTTCAGGGATGTTACCAATAATAGGCCATGGTTTGGGACCTGGGGGTAGCTTCAGCTTCTGTTTCTGGGGTTTAAGCGTGAGGTAGTGTATTAGGGCTTTGGTGAGTGTGAGTGTGATGATAGCATGTAGGAATAGTTTGGAATATGACCAAAAGAGTGAGAAAAAAGAGTAATATTCCATGGTTTGAATATAGAGGGCTATAAAATCAGTGATGGATTTATTTTAATTTATGGTCGCTATTTATAGCTGCGAAGCAGCCCAAAGGAGTAGTTGTGTCATTTGTGACGTGGACTTACTATGTACACGTGTCTTCATCGGAGCCTCAAATTTTAGCAGATAAGAGTAAGCCAATTAGAAGTTAGAATACGACATAAGCATAAAACACCGTTGGCCCACTGGGACATCATTATACGTACGTAAATAAGTGAACTTCTTTAAAATGTCTCATAGTACAGTGCAATGTTCATAAACAATAGAGACCAGTTGTTATTGCGCTTTCAAAACATGTCAGACTAATAATTCATTGACCTTATATTTTCACCTTTGATATTCTTTTTCGTTTGATATGCTTTTTCGGTGTATGCAGTTGATTCACGTATACGTGTCAGTGGCTTCAAAGTTGCATTTCAAATATGATATAATTATATGGCTATTTTCACGTTTATAAAATCACTGAGGTGCGCGTTGGTGCCATGAGCTGTATCTCAATTTTCTAGACCAAAAAAAAAAAAACAAAGTGGCGTAATTATTTAATATCTAAATTTGTATAATATATCATTTAATTTCTCTTAGAGCATTTTTAATAGTGCAACTCTAATGAATTGTTTATTCTAGATCTTATAATGTCATATCAATACTGTGAACACATAATTTTCTCTTAAGATAAAACAAAAATTAAAAATATATATAATAATGAAAAAATGAAAATAAAGGTAATTTTATAAATAGAATATCTCAATTAAAAAAAACTGTCAAGAATAATGAATAAAAAAAAAGAAAGGGATAAGCAGATAATGAAGATAAGTATGGGTGAGTCAGGGAGAAATTTCCGAAACGATTTCCGAGCGTTGCGGAGATAGCCATACACACCAACGTGGGTAGTTCATGATTGCTATAAATCAGGAGCAACCGTTGAACGCTGGGGCATAAATAAGAGAGATAGGAGAAAGGGAGAGGAGGTTTTTTTTTCGACACACCCATCGCCAAGAGTGAGAGAAACAGAGACTGAGAGAGAACTTCTCTTTCACGTTCATTACAGGAGGAAAAGAGTGATCTGGCATCGCTATCGCAGCCCCCACCAACCAACAGCGCACCCCTGTTCTGAGACACCAGCCGAGAGCAAGGAAGAGGAATGAAACCGTAGGCAAGCTAACAGTAATTCCACCTCTGTTTTGGGTCCGAAAAACAGAGCAACGGCACGGAGGTAAGTTTAGGATCTTTGGGCTTTATTTTCAATTGATATTTCTCTTCATTTTTGCTTCAGGCGAGGCTATACAGAGGGGAGAAATGGAGAATATAAAAGAGTCAGAGAAAGATTGACGAAGAGAGACGGATAAGAATAGTGAGGGCGGTTGATGAAAAGAGAGAGATAATGGGGGATCTTGATTTACAGTTATACATGCGTGCATGACATATACATATGCTGTTTGTGGGCTACTGGATGCGTATAAATTGATATATATATATATATATATAAATATATTTTGTTTATGCGGATATGTAATTGCGTCATATATATATATATATATGAATATATTTTGTTTGTATGGATATGTAATTGCATCCAGGTGAGTATATATATACATGTGCGTATATATTCGGATGTTTAATTCAATCTCATTTTTTAAAGAAATAAAATAAAATTAAAAAATAGAAATTTAAAAAATCTTGATGATGAAAGTAAATTTAGTTTCAAATATTGGGAAATGACTGACTCCCTCGGAGTAGCATTATCTCTACCCCTGGATGTCCATTGGATTCTTATTATGCGATTGTATAACAATACAAGTAAGAAAGAACCTTTTTTTTTAAAAATTTCGTTGAGTTTTAAATCCTTTAAAAACTAAATAAAATACTCACTATGCGATTGCGTAATAATGTAAGTGGGGAAAATTTTTTACATTCAGTACTCACGACGCGATTGTATAACAATGCTTGTAAATAGAAGTCTCTAAAAGTATTCAATTTCCTAAAAACCTAAAAATATTTCTTCAAAAAATATCTTCAAAAGAACGAACTACGTGGACTTTGATCCCAACCGCTGGGTACGTAGGCCCTCTAGCCAAGTCCAATCTTGTATATATCTCTATTTTTCATTTTTATTATTTGTTTATTTTATTTATTTTATTTTTTTGTGACTAATAAGGGTAATCATTTAAGATGAATATAAAATGGTTGTACATTTTTTAATCATACGTATAGGGTGCCTAATACCTTCCCTATACGGTTCAACTTCCTAATTCAATTTTCTCTAAACGCAGACCGTCAAATTTAGAGGTTTTTCCAGGTTTTTCCTAACAAATTAAACTTTGGTGGCGGTTCCAAATAAAATTAGTTTTCAATTTCGAAAGCTGACTTTATATCATTTTTTTCTTTTTAAAAGAAAACGCCGGCCGGTCACATTTTGGGTGTGACAAATACTTTTTACTTTAAACAACTATTTATTTCAATAATATAACTCTAAAGAACTCACAAATGAAACTCACAAGTTATCTCATACCTATATACTCTCACAATAAGTCCTACAACTCTCCACTACTTTATCTGTAAAAATCGATTCTTATATAAGAACGGTTCTTACATATGAAATTCATGCTAGCGCACTTTAATAATAAAACTCACCTGAGAACGGGATTCTTATTTTTAAGAGCTCCTTAAAAATTACTATTAATTGGAGATGCTTTTAGTTCTTTTACCACTCATCTCTATAATCTCTTAACAATCCATCTAAAAGATTGAGCAAGTCAAAATAATGTTCATCCAAAAAATATGATATCTATACACAAATTTCTCACATACACACAATACAAGAGAGAGAGAGAAAAGAGAGGAAGAAAAGATCTCATATATTTTGATTCAACTCTAAATTGATTACTAGTAACAACATACCTACATGCCTTTTTACAGGCAAAATTACATAATAAGATATAATAAAATAATCAAACAAGTGGCTACAATTTGAAGAAAACTTCGATTTGAATTCTGTCATCCAAGGTTGTCAAATCTGAATTGAATTCTAACATCCAAGGTTGTAAAGTTTGATTTGAATTATAACTTCCAAGGTAGTAGAGTCTGATTTGAATTCTAACTTCCAAGATAGTAGAGTTTGATTTGAATTCTAACTTCTAAGGTTGCAAAGTTTGAATTTAATTCTAATATTGCCTCCCTTAAATCAAACTTGCAACCTTTTCATTCTGAGCAATTTCTTCAACCTGTAAAACAACTCAATCTTTAATGACTTTGTAAATATATCTACAATTTGTTCTTAAGTCGGACAGTATTCGATCACCAATTCTTTTTCAGCTACTAACTCTTGAATTTTGTGGTATCGAATATCAATATGCTTTGACCGCCCATGAAAAACTGGATTTTTACATAATGCAATAGCAGATTTGTTGTCACAAAAAGTTTTTGTAGGAGTATTCTGCTTCTGGTGCATCACTTCTAAAATTCTTCTCAGTCATATCGCTTGTGTAGCACAACTGGCTGCTGCTATATATTCTGCTTCAGCTGTAGAGAGTGCAACAACTGGTTGTTTCTTTGATGATCATGATATTGCACCAATACCCAGATGAAATACATACCCTGATGTGCTTTTTCTTGTCTCTAAATCTCCGGCATAATCACTATCTGTATATCCAACAAGCTTCACATCATTATTATTAGCATAAAAAAATCCATCTGTCAAAGTACCTTTGATATATCTAAGAATTCTTTTTGCTCCTTATAAATGACAAACACTTGGTTCTTCCATCAATCTACTTAGCAATCCTACTCCAAACACAATATCTGGTCTAGTTGCAATCAAATTTCTCAGACTTCCAATCAAATTTTTATAATGGGTTGAATCTACCTTTTGCCATCATTTTCTCTTGTCAACTTCAATTTTTCCTCAACTGGTGTGGTAATCGGCTTTGAATTTTCCATCTTAAATTTCTTTAAAATATCACCAGTATATTTCTTCTGAGAAATGAAGATTCCATCATTCTGCTGAAAGATCTCAATGCCTAGAAAAATAGGACATTAGGCCTAAATCTGTCATTTCAAAGCACCTTATCATAGCCTCCCTGAATTCTGCAATCATCTTTAAATTATTGCCAATGAAAATTAGATCATCAACATAAAGGCACACAATAAGAATATCTTCAGGTTCAACAAATTTAATATATAAAGTGTGCTCAAATGGACATCTTTCAAAACCATGCTATATGAAGTAGGAATCAGTCTTCTTGTACCATGCTCTTGATGCTTGTTTCAACCTATACAATGCTTTCTTCAATCTATAAACTTTATCTTCTTTTCCATTGATCACATATCCTGCAGGTTGTTCAACATATATTTCTTCTTCCAAAGTACCATTAACAAATGCAGACTTAACATCCATTTGATATATTTTCCAATTATTTTGAGCTGAAAGAGAAATAATCATGCGGATAGTATCTAATCTCGCAACATGAGCAAATACCTCAAAATAATCAATACCTGATTTTTGCTTGTATCCTTTAGCTACTAACCTTGCTTTAAAGCGATTAATCTCACCATTGGGCTTATACTTTATTTTATACACCCAGTTTACTCCAATTGGTCTTTTATCTACTGGAAAATCTGTTAACTCCCACATTTCATTCTTCTTAATTGCATGAATCTCATCATCCATTGTTTTTTTCCATTTCTCATTATTTGAGGCTTCTTCAAAGGTCATGGGTTCACAATATGCAAACAAAGCAAAATTGATAATTTCTTCATCAGAAGTATCATTATTGTTACCCACAACATAGTCCTCTAATCTGGCTGGTAATCTGCGATTCCTTTGTGGTCTGTTGGATGTTTCTACCTTATTAGGTGGTGGAACTCCATGTCCATTTTCTTCTTCATAATTGTCTGGAATCACCACCACTTCTTTCTGGGATTTCAAAGACCAATCCCACATTTCTTCTTCATTAAACGTCACGTCACGACTGATAATCACTTTCTTTATCTCTGGGTTGTAAAGTTTATATGCTTTTGAGTTTGTGGAGTAGCCGATGAAAATATACTTTTCACTTTTGTCATCTAATTTCTTCCTGAGTTGATCTGGTACATGGGCATATGCTATACACCCAAAAACTCTGAGATGCCAGATTGAAGGTCTTCTTCCACTCCAAGATTCTTCGGGTGTCTTATCACGAACACTCTTTGTAGGACACCTGTTTAAAATATAAACAGCAGTGGCAATGGCTTCCGCCCAAAATTCTTTAGGCAGTTGTTTAGCTTTCAGCATGCATCTTACCATATCCATGATTGTCTTGTTCTTCCTTTCTGCTACTCTATTTTGTTGAGGTGTGTATCTAGTTGTAAGCTGATGTTGAATTCCATGTTGCTCAAAGAAATCTGTACAGGGAAGGTATTCTCGGCCTCTGTCTGTTCTGAGTGCTTTGATTTTACAACCACTTTGCTTTTATACAAATGCTTTGAATGTCTTAAAGGCATCATAAGCTTCTGATTTCTGCTTTAGGAAATATACCCAAGTCTTTCTACTAAAATCATCTATGAAAGTAATAAAGTATCTGCTACCACCTTGTGTTAGTATTTCAACCAAGCACAGATCTGAATGAACTATCTCCAGTAGCTTTTTTTCCTTCCAAAACTTTTCAATTGGAAATGATTCTCTGTACTTCTTTCCCATCTGACACATCTCACATACTCTAGAAGGAATATTCACAACAGGAAAACCAGAAACATATTCCTTTCGCAATAAATAATTCAAACCAGAGAAATGAAAGTGACCAAATCTCATATGCCACAACCAATCATCATTTGGAATTATATAACTCAAACAAGGAAACTTATTATGTTGAATCCTCAAGGGAAATAGGCGGTTGAGCTTCATTTTTACCTTAGCTGTAATACCCGTTAATTTCAGAATATAATTTGCTTAAGAGTATTTTAGAATTCTACAACGTTACTTTAGTTATTTATTTTGGTCATTTTAAATTTTCATATTTAATTGTTCTCTTTGAATATTATTTATGAAAATTGAGTTAAATGACTGGACTAAATATTTGCACAATGAGGGATATATTCTAAGAATGGTGAAATTCATGGAAAAGTGGTTGCAGAATGGTCAATTAATCCATTTATTGTAAATTGACTGGATGGGTTTGGATGTTGGGTTATGGATACCCATGGGTTATTGAATAACCCATTAGAAATATTTAATATAAAGTTTCAATAGTAACCTCATTTTTTTCACTCAGCCGAAGGAAGCAGAAAAGATTTCTTTCTCAGTTCTTCATTTTCTTCTCGAATCCTTTCCTTGATCTTCAGAAGTTCGATTATTTGTTCGGTTCAAAAGCTTTGTAAGGATCAAAGGTAAGCTTTAATCCGATTATTTTCCTTAAATTTCAGTTTATGTAGAAGATCAGAGGAGGTTTTGTTCTTGAAGATTTTGATGATAATTCATGAATCTCAGTTGTTTTAGAAGTTATATTTGAGTTATAATCAGTTAAAGGAGTTGAAATTCTGGTTTTGAAACAAGAAAGGGAAAGGATGAAATTGTTAGAATTTCTGCAAAAACCGAGTTACTGTAGCGACCAGGGATTTCGAAACAAAATCTAAAAAATTTTCTTCGGGTACTGTAGCAGTACTGTAGTGTCGGCAGTCAACGGTACTGTAGCAGTCAACGTTACTGTAGCGAACCGGTACTGTAGTGAACCGTTACTGTAGCAAACCGTTACTGTAGCAACCCGTTACTGTAGCAGTCAGAAAATTTTACGTATTTTCGTGATTTTGTTTCCTTTCTTATGATTCCTTGTAATATATTTTACTAGGAAATTTTCCTACACAAATTCTAGTGTGGAACAAGGTAAACTTGGACAAACATCAAGGTGAGTGAATAACCTTGCTCAGCTAATTTGATATTACTAGTCAAAGTACAATATAAGTCCCATTTACAATATTATTTGGATAATAAGCAATTAATTTTTCATATGGGAGTATATGATGATCAGTAGAAATAAGAGTATGAAGAAACTATTTATTTCATGACAATTGTACTATGTGATGAATTCTCACTATTTTATTAATGAGTAAAGATCTACGGGATCTAATACACGAGTGTGAAAGGGTTAAAGTCCCATACTACTCGGTGTATATCTAAGAAATCTTATACACGAGTGTGAAAGGGTTAAAGTCCCATACTACTCAGTGCATATCTATGAAATCTATACACGAGTTGAAAGGGTTAAAGTCCCATACTACTCGGTGTATACCTATGAAATCTTATTCATGAGTTTGAAAGGGTTAGAGTCTCATACTACTCGATGTATAAGACAATTAATTATATGAGTAAATGTGGTATTTGTACTTTTGATATTTTATATAGTACAGTTATTTACTTACTGAGTTTTTAAATAAACTCACACTCCCTATGATTATTTTTTTCAGATACAGAAAACAGAGAAGAAGAGAATCTGTTTGAAGATTAGAAGCCCCTTGGGATTATTCTCTATTTCTGTCTGGTGGGACACCAGTACTTATTAATGTGGATATTAGAAACGCTCTGTACTTTTTATAGGTCTCCTAGGCTTGCAATGAGATAGAAATATCAGACTATGTATGTCTATATTTGCTTATCAGATGAATATAATTCTGTAGTGTGGAATGAATGATTAAGGTTGAATGTAAAACCTTACAGAATATATGTATATAACGTATGTTTGAGAATTATATCAAATGAGTAGTATCTTTTCACATACTCAATTTTTGGGATGTGACAAATTTGGTATCAGAGGAAAGGTTTTATAGGTCCCCTATAGAGTACAGAGCAAAGTGATCTTTGTGGGCCCTTCCCTATTGTCATGAGCCGCGGCATGACCATAGGATTAGGTTCCATAAAAGACCTTGTAGAGTATAACGTCATTTTATAGATAACTTCTCAGTGGGGCTAGTAAGTGATATTTTGTTTATGTCTGAAAATTGTTTGTTATGTGTGTAGATCTGTGACAGATCAATGTCAGAAGGATCTTCTAATAATAATGAGCATATGGGTCCAAGGAGGGCCATAAATCCACCAGTACATGTGCAAGATGATCCTAACCGTGGTGATAGTTTACATGCTCAAAGTACTGAGGGCGCAACTAGTGAGCAAGCAAGAAGAGTCGAACCTGATGCTCATGTCGGTAATGCAACTATTGCACATGTGATTCATTTGATGAATGAACGATTTGACCGATTTGAGGCTGAAATGAGAGGTCGAGCTGCACAAGCTAACCTGCCAGTGGATCCTCCTATTGTTGAAGCTGAAAATGTACCACCAGCTCCGTTAGCGGGAGGAGTTAATGTAAGAGAGGTAAGAATGTCTGAATTCCAGAAAATGAGGCCTCCTACTTTTTCAGGGGAAGATCCCAAAGAGGACCCACAATGTTTCCTTGAAGATTGTGAAGCAATCTGTGATGCTATAGGGTGTTCTCCTACTCAAAAGGTAGAATTCACTTCCTTTCAGTTAAAAGGTAGGGCTGGTAAATGGTGGAGGAACTGGAAGAAAGCTAGAATTCAAGGCGCACCGCCAGTTATGTGGACAGAATTTTACAGATTGGTTATGGATGAATTCCTTCCGGCAAGTGAACGATCATCCAGGGCCAGAGATTTTCTGTATCTACGGCAGGGAACCATGACTGTTGACGAGTATTCAGCTCAGTTTGTTAAATTATCTGAATATGCCCCTGAAATCATTCCTTCTGAAAGGAAGAAAATAGAAAAGTTTGTGGAAGGGCTTCGTGATGCCTTATATGATCAAGTGGGTTCTAATATGAATGATTACTCTTCGTACTCAGAAGCTGTTGATGTGGCCCGAAGAATGGAAAGGAGGTCAAAGAATAAAGAAGAATATCGTCAAAAGAAGAAGGCCAGATATAGGAGATCTTTTAATCAAGGGGAAGACCCAGGGACTTTTACTGCACCCCAACATGCTCCAGCCACTCCTACTAAGTCATCTTATTCTATAGCCAGTGTGGCTAAGCCTCGTTCAGAGAGCAGGGGTGGTTTTAGCTCTTCTAGTAGAGGAGGTACTCAAGGTAGAAGGGAAAAACCTCAATGTCCTGAATGTGGAAAGTTTCACTTCGGAGAATGCAGGTTAAACACTGTTGGTACAGGCTGTTTTCACTGTGGACAAAAAGGACATTTTATAAGGGAGTGCCCTCAGCTCATGACAAGACCAGGTCAAGGGTCTACTTTGCCACCTCGACCACAATCTATTACTCAAACACCAACCCCTTCAACAGGGGGTAGTATGGGAAGAGGTTCTGGAAGAGGCCAAGGTGACCGTGGAAAATAAGCTGCTGGCAGAGGAAATGCAAGAATATATGCTCTAACCCGACAGGATGCTCAAACATCCAATGCTGTAGTTACAGGTATATTATCTGTTAATACTTTTGCTGCACGTATTTTGTTTGACCCCGGTTCTACTCACTCATATGTGTCACCCCTATTTGCCAAGAGATTTGCAATTGATTCGATTATTCTTAAAGAACCATTCTTGGTTTCCACACCGATGAGAGAGACTTTGATGGTTAAAACATGTTATCGTTCTTGTAAAATAATCGTTGGAGGCATGGAAACTGAGATAGATCTTATGGTTCTCAATATGTTAGATTTTGATGTGATTCTAGGGATGGACTGGCTATCTTCTTGTCATGCTACTATAAATTGTCGTGACAAAGTTATTTCCTTTAATATACCGGGGAGGAGTAATTTTGTGTTTCAAGGAGATCGAAGTGATGTACCTTGCAACATGATATCTATGTTAAGTGCCCAGCGTATGTTGCGAAAGGGATGTCAGGGATTTCTAGCTTTTATCAAAGATTTAGAAAAGAAAGAACAGAAGTTAGAAAACATTCATGTGGTTAATGAATTCCCAGATGTGTTCCCAGAAGATTTACCTGGATTACCGCCAGAAAGAGATATTGAGTTCAGTATTGATTTGGTCCCAGACACAAGACCAATTTCTATTCCACCTTATCGTATGGCTCCTGTTGAGCTAAAAGAACTTAAAGAACAATTGGAAGATTTGTTAAACAAAGGGTTCATTCGCCCAAGTTTTTCACCTTGGGGTGCTCCTGTTCTTTTTGTGAAAAAGAAAGATGGTTCTATGAGATTATGTATAGATTATCGTCAACTGAATAAAGTCACAGTGAAGAATAAGTATCCTTTACCAAGGATAGATGATTTGTTTGATCAGCTTCAAGGAGCAAAATACTTCTCAAAGATTGATCTAAGGTCTGGATATCATCAGTTACGAATTAAGAGTGATGATATACCTAAGACTGCTTTTCGTACACGGTATGGACATTATGAGTTTCTTGTGATGTCTTTTGGGTTGACAAATGCACCAGCAGCATTTATGGATTTAATGAACAGAGTGTTCAAATCATTCCTTGATAAGTTTGTAATTGTATTTATTGATGATATTTTGGTGTATTCAAAGAGTCATGAAGAACATACTGAACATTTGAGAATAGTGCTTCAGACTTTGAGAGAGCATCAGTTGTACGCAAAGCTCTCAAAATGTGAATTCTAGATGAGTCATGTAACATTTTTGGGACATGTTATTTCCCAAGAAGGTATTCATGTAGATCCAAGTAAAATTGAAGCAGTAAAACAATGGCCTCGACCAACAACTGTGTCTGAAGTACGTAGTTTTCTTGGCTTAGCAGGGTATTACCGTCGCTTTGTCAAAGATTTCTCTAAGACGGCTCTTCCATTAAATAAGTTAACCCGAAAGAATGTTAAATACATTTGGGATGATTCATGTGAACAAAGTTTCACCCAATTGAAAGAGTGTTTAACTTCTGCACCAGTCTTAATTCTACCATCAGGACCAGGGGGTTACTCTGTATTCTGTGATGCCTCAAAGATAGGCTTAGGGTGTGTGTTGATGCAATATGGTAAAGTCATAGCTTATGGCTCACGTCAGCTTAAAAAGCATGAATTGAATTACCCCACTCATGATTTGGAAATGGCAGCTGTAGTGTTTGCCCTAAAGATATGGAGACATTACTTGTATGGGGAAACTTGTAAAATTTTTACAGATCACAAAAGCCTTAAGTACATTTTTGAACAGAGAGATCTCAATCTAAGGCAACGAAGGTGGATGGAACTTCTGAAAGATTATGATTGTACCATCCTTTACCATCCAGGTAAAGCAAATGTAGTGGCTGATGCTCTAAGTCGAAAGTCTATGGGAAGTTTAGCTCACATTGCCACTATAAGGAGGTCTCTAATACATGAACTACAAGAATTGGAAGCTGATGGAGTATTCTTCGAGATCACTGAGTCAGGTACATTTCTGGCTCATTTAACAGTTAGATCATCCCTTGTTGAAAAAGTAAAAGCAACTTTAGAAGGTGACATTGATATGGTCAAAATAAGAGATAAGGCAAGGCAAGGTCTAGCACTAAGTTTCTTGGTAGATGAAGAAGGAGTCTTATGGTTTAATGGTAGACTCTGTGTCCCCAACATTGAATCTTTGAAACATGAAATCTTAATGGAAGCTCATGGTTCACCCTACGTTGTACATCCTGGTGCTGTGAAAATGTATCAGGACTTGAAACAAGTTTATTGGTGGGAGGGCATGAAGCGAGACGTGACTGACTTTGTAGCTCGATGTTTGACTTGTCAGCAAGTTAAAGCTGAACATCGACGACCACTTGGATTGATGCAAAAACTAGATATTCCAGAATGGAAGTGGGAAAGGATCACCATGGATTTTGTAGTAGGTTTACCTCGGTCAACAAAAGGAAATGATTCAATATGGGTCATAGTGGATCGACTTACTAAGTCAGCACATTTTCTTCCTGTTCATACCACTTTCAGTGTAGCAAAACTTGCTCGACTTTATGTTAAAGAAATAGTGAAACTTCATGGTGTACCAATATCCATTATATCAGACCGAGGACCTCAGTTTACTTCTCGGTTCTGGAAAGTCTTTCAAGAGGCTTTGGGTACCAAAGTGAATCTTAGCACAGCATTCCATCCTCAGACTGATGGACAGTCCGAAAGGACAATTCAGACTTTAGAGGATATGCTAAGAGCTTGTGTGATGGATTTCAGTGGAAGTTGGGAAGATCATTTGTCTCTTATTGAATTTGCTTATAACAACAGTTACCAAGCCAGTATTCAGATGGCACCTTTTGAGGCTTTATATGGGAGACGGTGTCGATCTCCTATAGGTTGGTTTGAACTTGGTGAAACCAAAATATTTGGACCTGAGATGATTCAGGAAGATATAAATAAAGTTAAACTGATCAGAGAAAAGTTGTTAACTGCTCAGAGTAGACAGAAGTCTTATGCGGACAACCGACGACGTGACCTTGAATTTGCAATAGGTGATATGGTTTTCTTACGAATCTCACCTATGAAGGGAGTAATGAGATTCGGGAAGAAAGGCAAGCTTAGTCCGAGGTATGTTGGCCCATATGAGGTTGTAGACAGAGTGGGTAATGTGGCATATCGCCTAGACCTACCTTCCAACCTAGAGGGAGTTCATCCAATATTTCATGTGTCCATGCTACGGAAGTATCTTCCTGATCCTTCTCATGTCATTCAACCCCAAGAAGTTCATTTTGATGAAACTCTCACCTACGAAGAGGTACCAGTAGCTATCCTTGATAGAAAAGTCAAGAAATTGCGTACCAAAGAAATTCCTACTGTCAAGGTTCTTTGGAGAAATCATTCTCGTGAGGAAGCTACGTGGGAGGCAGAAGATGAGATGTGGAAAAACTATCCACATTTATTTGAAACTTGAGGTAAGATTTTAATTCGGAGGACCGAATTCTTTTAAGGGGGGTAGAATGTAATACCCGTTAATTTCAGAATATAATTCGCTTAAGAGTATTTTAGAATTCTACAACGTTACTTTAGTTATTTATTTTGGTCATTTTTAATTTTCATATTTAATTGTTCTCTTTGAATATTATTTATGAAAATTGAGTTAAATGACTGGACTAAATATTTGCACAATGAGGGATATATTCTAAGAATGGTGAAATTCATGGAAAAGTGATTGCAGAATGGTCAATTAATCCATTTATTGTAAATTGACTGGATGGGTTTGGATGTTGGGTTATGGATACCTATGGGTTATTGAATAACCCATTAGAAATATTTAATATAAAGTTTCAATAGTAACCTCATTTTTTTCACTCAGCCGAAGGAAGCAGAAAAGATTTCTTTCTCAGTTCTTCATTTTCTTCTCGAATCCTTTCCTTGATCTTCAGAAGTTCGATTATTTGTTCGGTTCAAAAGCTTTGTAAGGATCAAAGGTAAGCTTTAATCCGATTATTTTCCTTAAATTTCAGTTTATGTAGAAGATCAGAGGAGGTTTTGTTCTTGAAGATTTTGATGATAATTCATGAATCTCAGTTGTTTTAGAAGTTATATTTGAGTTATAATCAGTTAAAGGAGTTGAAATTCTGGTTTTGAAACAAGAAAGGGAAAGGATGAAATTGTTAGAATTTCTGCAAAAACCGAGTTACTGTAGCGACCAGGGATTTCGAAACAAAATCTAAAAAATTTTCTTCGGGTACTGTAGCAGTACTGTAGTGTCGGCAGTCAACGGTACTGTAGCAGTCAACGTTACTGTAGCGAACCGGTACTGTAGTGAACCGATACTGTAGCAAACCGTTACTGTAGCAAACCGTACTGTAGCAACCCGTTACTGTAGCAGTCAGAAAATTTTACGTATTTTCGTGATTTTGTTTCCTTTCTTATGATTCCTTGTAATATATTTTACTAGGAAATTTTTCTACACAAATTCTAGTGTGGAACAAGGTAAACTTGGACAAACATCAAGGTGAGTGAATAACCTTGCTCAGCTAATTTGATATTACTAGTCAAAGTACAATATAAGTCCCATTTACAATATTATTTGGATAATAAGCAATTAATTTTTCATATGGGAGTATATGATGATCAGTAGAAATAAGAGTATGAAGAAACTATTTATTTCATGACAATTGTACTATGTGATGAATTCTCACTATTTTATTAATGAGTAAAGATCTACGGGATCTAATACACGAGTGTGAAAGGGTTAAAGTCCCATACTACTCGGTGTATATCTAAGAAATCTTATACACGAGTGTGAAAGGGTTAAAGTCTCATACTACTCAGTGCATATCTATGAAATCTATACACGAGTTGAAAGGGTTAAAGTCCCATACTACTCGGTGTATACCTATGAAATCTTATTCATGAGTTTGAAAGGGTTAGAGTCCCATACTACTCGATGTATAAGACAATTAATTATATGAGTAAATGTGGTATTTGTACTTTTGATATTTTATATAGTACAGTTATTTACTTACTGAGTTTTTAAATAAACTCACACTCCCTATGATTATTTTTTTCAGATACAGAAAACAGAGAAGAAGAGAATCTGTTTGAAGATTAGAAGCCCCTTGGGATTATTCTCTATTTCTGTCTGGTGGGACACCAGTACTTATTAATGTGGATATTAGAAACGCTCTGTACTTTTTATAGGTCTCTTAGGCTTGCGATGAGATAGAAATATCAGACTATGTATGTCTATATTTGCTTATCAGATGAATATAATTCTGTAGTGTGGAATGAATGATTAAGGTTGAATGTAAAACCTGACAGAATATATGTATATAACGTATGTTTGAGAATTATATCAAATGAGTAGTATCTTTTCACATACTCAATTTTTGGGATGTGACATTAGCAATGAATCTCCCATCTCCATTAATCAACGTGCAGTAGCCATGTTGTATTTGCAAGCTATAACCTTTCTCTGACAGTTGTCCCATGCTTAATAGATTGAGATGAAGACCAAGAGCATAGAAAACATCAGAGATAAAATTTTGTGAACCATCTTTTAACCTAATAGCAACTTGGCCTTTTCTCGAAATTGGAATATTTGTGTTATTACCAAATTTCATGGTAGATTTTATTGTTTCATCCATAGAAGAAAATAATTCCTTTTTCCCACACATATGATTACTACATCCAGTATCTAAATACCAAATATTTTCATCTTTTGAAAACGAATTACTTGCCAAAAATAAACTTTGTGGGTTATCAGTATTCTCACCGACATCTTGATACTGATTTTCTGCCATGTTTGCCTGATGCTTGAATATACAATCTGCAGCTTTATGCCCAAATTTTTCACAATAAAAACAATTAAAATTTGTTCTTTCTTGATAATTGTTACCTCTTCCTTTTCCTCGGTTGGCAAATCCAAAATTGTTTCCACCTCTTCCTTGACTAGGTGGTCTAAAATTTTAGTCTCTCCCTTGGTTGTAGTTACCACGTCCTCTTCCTCTAAAATTTCCTCGACCTCTATCTTTGTAATTTCCTCTTCCTCTATTATTGAAATTACGACCTCTACTTTCAATATTTTGACTTGACTCAGCAATGTTGTTGAGATTCACCTGACTTTTTAAGGCTTCTTCATTTACTTTTTCTGTCTTCTCTAGGATTCTGCTCACGTGGCTTTCAATGCTTCCCTGCAACTCTGCTACTGTCATGGCGTCTGTGTCGTGGGACTTAATTATTGTAGTCACCACATAATCAAACTTAATCGGCATGGTGCGTAGAATTTTTTTTACCACCTTGCTATCAGGAATATCTTCTCCATACACCCTCATCTTATTGACAAAATCTGTAACACATGAAAAATATTGTTCTATAGTTTCTGAACTAGACATTTCATACCTTTCGTATTCTCTACGTAGGGACTGCAGTTTAGATTTCTGGGCCTTTTCAACTCCTTTATATGACAACTTCAAGATATCCCACGCTTCTTTTTGGCATTGGCTATTTTGCCAAAAAATGAGTAATCTACACCTTGATGAATTTGTGAAAGTGCCAACTGGTCCTTCCTTCGAGCAGCCTCATCAGCTCCTTGTTGTAATCTTGATTCTACAAAACTCCAAATATTGTGAGCTTTTAAATGCGTAGACATCAAAATTTCCTAATAACTAAAATCTAATTTCTCATCTAATTTGGGACCAGACCAAACAATATTGAAATTGATTGACATATCTCTCTCTCTCAAAATATACAAAAAACAATTTGACACAGTGAGAACTCTCTTGTTCCTCATACACTCAATATATTTTTATGCTCATAGCTCTCAGGTAACCTGGCTCTGATACCAATTTGATATCTATACACAAATTTCTCACATACACACAATACAAGAGAGAGAGAGAAAAGAAAAGAAGAGAAGATCTCATATATTTTGATTCAAATCTAAATTGATTACTAGTAACAACACACCTACATGCCTTTTTATAGGCAAAATTACACAATAAAATATAATAAAATAATCAAACAAGTGGCTACAATTTGAAGAAAACTTCGATTTGAATTCTGTCATCTAAGGTTGTCAAATCTGAATTGAATTCTAACATCCAGGGTTGTAAAGTTTGATTTGAATTATAACTTCCAAGGTAGTAGAGTCTGATTTGAATTCTAACTTTCAAGATAGTAGAGTCTGATTTGAATTCTAACATCTAAAGTTGCAAAGTTTGAATTTAATTTTAACAAAATAAAACTAGAAACACTACTAGAAAACCCATAATTAGCGACGGAAAAATTCCGTCGCAAATTCCATCGCTAATTTAAATTTGTAATATAAGGAATTAGCGACATATTTTGCGATAGAAAAATTCCGTCGCTGATTAAATTTCCGTCACTAATATTAGCGACGGAATTTTTCGTATCAAAAATCCGTCGCAAACTTTTTTTTAGTTTTGCAATGAAAAATTTCGTCGCAAAATTTCGTCGCAAAGTAGTTTTTAGTTTTGCGACAAAAGAATCCGTCGCAAAATTCCGTCGCAAACACTAGTTAATTTTTTATTTAATTTTTTAATGTATCATTAATATTTATAGTCATTTATTTAAAACAAACTTAATTTTTTTGTTTATTTGTCTAATATTATAAAATAATCACTAATGACTCATTTATAATTAATAATTTTTTTATTTTGTAATTACTGATAAAAAATTTAATTAATCAATAATTTCTCATAGTGAACCAGAAATTTTTATGAGGTTGGAGATTTTATAATTGTATTGTACTGCTGAATTAATTGGTGTTGAATTAATTATTTTTCTTGTTTATTGATAGATGTTTGCTTGTATGTAGCATTGTGTAATAAATGCATTTGTGACAAAGCAGGGGCTGCTAGAGGAGGTGGGTGGTGAAGGAACTTGGGGTTGGAATAGTCAGTGCCACAGGTTCACTTTTCTATTCATCCTCACCCTATTTTCTTTCTTAATTTTACAATGATTTACTCTTATTCTCTTGTTTATTTTGTTTCTTAGATTTGTTTGATAGAGATTGCATGTTAGCTCAATTTGAATTAAGATGTAGTGTATTTATTATACATAGTCAATAAAATTAGTCTAGAACTATTTATTAGAATCATTTGTCAACAAACCTAATATTATATTAAATTATGTTAGTTTAGATAATTATTTATTATTCAACTACTGAATTAGCCATAATTGTTATTAACACTAATGTCATTAACGCTATAGTCATATTTGTGTTTGATGATGTAAATATTTCTGATTGTTGCCATTGCATTAACAGTTAAAAGTAACACTTATTTCTTTGAATAATTATACATATTCAACCTTATGTAGCATCATCTACTCTCAGCATAATTTGATATACTATATCTATATTACTTTGTATAGTAAATGATGAAATTAATTTTTCAAAGTTTAAGGAGTTTATTTTAGCTTGCCTTGACGCAAAGTCCAATAAAAGTTGTGTCATAAATCAATAATCTTAGAATGCATTGAAATTTTAGGGTTGAGAACATGGATGTGCCACCTCACCGTCAATAGATGTACAATAGGGTTGGTCCTAAGAGAGTTGGGATTACAGATGAATTCTTGAACGAAGTTGAGATATTCATTAATCATGCAAGTCAATTACAAATATTTTTGAGTGAAGGGACGATAATACATCCATGGAGACAGTGCTAATAAATGTAGGAAGCTATTAGAACCTGATGATGTGAGGTTGCATCTTTACCAGAAAGGGTTCCAACCTGATTATTATTATTGGACATCCCATGGAGAAAAAATGCCACAAATTGCAAAATCCTCGTCAATAGTCAATCCTCTATTAGGTGACCCACCTTGTAATATTGGGGACAGTGAGGCATAGGAGAGTCGGTATGAGGAAATGGTGTTGGATGCAGCTAGGCATAGAATAGGTATTGATATTGACCAAATGGTAGAGGAATCTCCTAACCCATATGCTCAGGCCTTTTATGATATGTTACAGTCTGCACAAGCTCCTCTTTGGGAAGGGTGCAATAGCCACTCTGAGTTATCAGCAGCGGTAAGGTTATAACATGGCTGAGGGAAACTTCAATGCTTTTATGCAATTCATGAGTGAGGCTTTGTCATCTGGACATCGATTACCTGAGAACCTTTACAAAACAAAGAAATTGGTTGCAGGTTGCATGTTGTACTACAAAGATAATGTAGATGAAATAGAGTGCAAGTTTTGTGGGAGTGCCAGATACAGTACTAGAAGAATCTGTCATGGTACTCATGGCAGAGTAGCAAAAAAACAATTGTGGTTTCTTCCTTTGATCCCAAGACTTTAAAGGTTATTCACGTCTGAGGTCACGGCAAAGGAGATGAGGTGGCATCATGAGAACCGACGAGAAGATGGAGTGCTAGTTCATCCGTCTGATGGACTGGCATGGAAAATGTTTGACCAAGAACACCTAGGATTTGCGGCGGATCCTCGCAATGTACGGCTCGGCTTATGTGCCGATGGGTTTACGCCATTTGGACAATCTGGACAAGTGTATTCATGTTGGCCAGTTATTATCACTCCTTATAACCTACCTCCAAGAAGGTGCATGCGACAGGAAGTTATGTTTTTGACCCTAATCATTCCTTGGCCTAGCAATCCAAAGGCCAAAATAGATGTCTACTTGCAGCCCTTGATAGATGAATTAAAATTATTGTGGGATGAAGGTGTTATGACTTATGATGCATCGTTGAAGCAAAATTTCAGTATGCGGGCGGCGCTTATGTGGACTATAAATGACTTTCCCGCTTATGGAATGTTGTCTGGTTGGATGACTACGGGGAAGTTATCTTGCCCCGTCTGCATGGAAGCCTCGCAGGCATTTACGCTAAAACATGGTAGGAAAACTTCTTTTTTTGATTGTCATCGAAGATTTTTGCCACTGGACCACACATACAGGAGAAACAAGAATACCTTCCTCAGAAACAAAGAAGAGAGGGCATCACCTCCTCCGCGGTTAAATGGGTCACAAGTTTATAGTAGAGTATGTAACATTCCTATGGTCCATGAATGCGGTCAAGCTGTGAATGTTTCTGGGTATGGGGTCATACACAATTGGACAAAATGTAGTATATTTTGGGAATTGCCATACTGGAAGACAAATCTTATACGCCACAATTTAGATGTTATGCATATTGAGAAGAATGTCTTCGACAATGTATTCAATACTGTAATGGATGATAAGGGCAGAACAAAAGACAATGTAAAGGCCAGAATGGACATCAAAGAATATTGTCGCCGTAAAGACTTAGAGCTAGTTGAGCGTAATGGGAAGCAATTGAAACCCAAGGCTCGATATACGTTCACTTTAGAACAAAAACGTGTTGTTTGTCAATGGGTTAAAAATCTTAGGCTTCCTGATAGGTATACCTCCAATCTGGCACGATGTGTTGATTTCAGGGAAGGTAGGCTCCATGGCATGAAGAGTCATGATTGCCACATTTTTTTTGAGCGATTTCTTTCCATTGCATTTATAGATCTTCCAGAAGTTGTATGGAGACCACTAACAGAACTTAGTCAGTTCTTTAGAGATATTTGTTCCACTTCATTGACGATGGAAAAGTTAATACAATTAGAGGAAAACATTCCAGTGATATTATGCAAGTTAGAGAAGATATTCCCCCTGGTTTCTTTGACTCTATGGAGCACCTTCCAGTACACCTTGCATATGAAGCCAAAGTTGGTGGGCCAGTGCAATATCGTTGGATGTATCCTTTTGAGAGGTAAATATTCTACTTATGTGGACTATGTTTTGTGTTTGAATTTGGTTGGTAATAAATATTTTTATAATTTTTATATTGCAATTCCAAATTTAATCTAGGTTCCTCCACACATTAAAACGAAAAGTTAAAAATAAGGCTCGCATGCAAGGATCTATATTTGAGGCATATATCACCGAAGAGACAGCTAATTTTTGTTCACACTACTTTGAGCCTACTGTAGTCTCCAGAATAACTAGGGTTCCTAGGAATGATGATGGGGGTGAACCCTCTGGGCGATGCTCAATTTTCAATTATCCTGGTCGTTCTAGTGGTGAATGTGGGCACCGGTTCTTAACCGATCAAGAGGAAAAGATTGCCACAAAGTACATTTTGATGAATTGTGATAAAGTTCAACCTTATCTTGAGTAAGTTCACTTGACCTACGGTTTAAGTATGTTTATCATCATGATTAACGTTTGTTGCTATATTTTATAATAGCTTTGTGAATGCAGTTTGTTTGTTGATAACCTTCGGGCTTCTATCCCTAACATTACCAGTAATGACGTCCACAAGTATATAGACTCACAATTTTCATCCTGGTTCCGTGCATATGTAAGTTAGCCTTGCAAAACTTGCTTATTTCGAAATAACTATGTCATATTTTAATGTTTCAATCATTGAGATAATAGGTTCTTGATCCAACCAACTCTGTTGAAGATCCAGTAATAAAAAGCATTGCATGGGGGCCAGTGAGAAAAATGAAAACATGGTCAATATACTTAATCAATGGGTACAAATTTCACACTGAGGAATATGGTCGTTATAAATCCACATACAACAGTGGTGTTTGTATTAAGGGGGCTGACTACAAGGATATGGAGAGTGACTATTATGGTACACTCCAAGAGATTTACGAATTGGTCTTCACAGGATCATCATCAAAACGTTTGGTGTTGTTTAAATGTGATTGGTTTGATCCCACCTCAGGTCGTGGTACACGAATTGACACCGAAGCTGGAATTGTTGAAGTTCACAAGTCAAGAAGGCTCAACACGTATGACCCATTCGTGTTTGCACAACAAGCTGTGCAGGTATACTTCACCCCTTATCCTGCCAATCGAAATAGGGATGATTGGTTGGCAGTGATTACGGTTAAGTCCAGGAGGACTATTGAGGCACCTAGTGTTGAAATTAGTACTGATGCATTTCAAGAAGAAGATATGGATCTTGTTATGCCAACAATGGTCGAAAATAATAGTGACTTTCAAGTCTTCCATGATGATGGACAATATGAAGAGGTTGATACAGACTTAAATAATCAGTTATTCATTAATGATGAAACAGAAGAAGATACAGAGGATGAGACAGAAGAAGAAGTTAGAGAGGAGTCAAAAGAGGAAACTGAAGAGGATGAGAATGGAGAAGAATAAGACTCCTCTAATAGTTATTCATTCTCAGTTTATGGTATATATGAATTATTCAATTTAATATCTATTTTATTTTCTGGTATTTGATTAACATTTGTAAATGCACAATTTAAGATTAATGATGTATAAGTTCACAATTTTTCTCTATTAGTGTGGAATTACATCAATACAGATGTCGAGCAGTCATATAGGGCGAGGTGGAGGGCGCAGAGGAGGTCGTCTCACAGTCCACCTGCGTCCCCTACAACCATCTACTTCTGCATCACCTGTCCCATCTCCTCCACAGTCAACTAGGCCAAGCACATCCTCAGAGCGTGTACTTTCCACTCAAACACCATCCACGCACCCTTCATCTGTTGAGGAGCCACATACCCCTGCTAGTAATCAGTCGAGTCACCATCCTAGCGGGACTGATCCCACTGACGGTCGACGTTGGATACGCCCTGATAAGGATACGTGAGTTATACTTAAATTCTTTTGTTTGTTAAATTTTTGTTTTTAAGTACTAAGACTTATATTTTCAAAATTGCACAGTTTTTATCCAGTTGTTGATACCATACGAGATATTTCCCCGATCATACAGGGAAAGTATGAGGCACCGGCATACAACTTTAAGACTACTCCTCCGGAATTGTGGAAGTTATGGTTCCAGGAATGGACGGTAAATTTTGGTTTTGACCGACTTTTTTGTTATTTCTACTTAAAAATATTAACTTTTGTTTACTTTGTGCAGAAACATTACAAGTGGTTGCCTGAACATGATGCTCAGATAAAAAAGAATTGGAATAAGAAGTGCGGATATATATTATGCAACATGATGTGTCGCATCCGGAGTGAATATCAATCTCATCCTCGGCCTAAATGGATTAGCGAGGAAATCATGCAGCAGTTAATTCAGGCATGGGAGCGAGATGATTACAAGGATAAGTGTGAGAAGGCACGTAAAAATAGGGCTTCTAGTACTGGGGGCACAGTACACACTGGAGGCAGCATTCCTTCCTCTGAGCATATGCGTCGGCTGGTAATATCTTATCTAGTCTTCTTTTATTTTACTTACTTTTTTTTATTACACATAATCATCTTGAAATTATATAATATTCACTATAATATGTAGGAGCGTCAAAGTGGAAGAAAGCCTAGCTTGGTAGATTTGTTTATGCGCACCCACAAGAAGAGGGACAACGGAGATTTCGTTGATGTGCGATCGCGAGAAGTCTATGTGAGTATTTTGAAATTTTCTATTTTTTATATTAATTTTCTTAACTATATAATTAAGAATATAAATTATATGGTTATAAATATATAACAGGAGGAATATACTAGATTGAAATCATCGCAATCGTCAGTAATAGGTGGGGGTAGCGAACAACATGACGATGATGTTGCCGATGCAGAGCTATGGCTTCAAGCAGTAGGAGGAAAGAACAAGAAGGGGTGCATATTTGGCATAGGTCAGAGGCACGTGAGATAGGTTGCTCTAGTTCTTATTTTGCCCCGTTATCAGGTCTTCATCCTGACTTTGAGGAAGAATTACAACGTCGGATGGAGCCTATGATGGATGAGCTTATGGCTCATAAGGATGAAATCAACAGTCAGAAGGAGAAGATTGATGCCCAGACACACATGTTGCAGAGTCAGGCAACTGTCATCAGTGAGATGCGTGCAATGATGGACCGCTTCATCAATTCAGTTGGCAGACAGATGGATACTCCTACTGAGGATGATGAGACACAGCCCCCGGATCACCCCATTGACTAGTTTATTTATAGTAATTTGTATTTTATTGTAAATGATGATGGATGATGATTATATTTTGTTATAATTTTGTATCTTATGATGATGATGGATCATGAAGAATTATGTATATAATATGTAAAGTTTTTTTGTTGTAAATGATGGCTGAAGCTTCTTTGCTATATTAATGTATATTCACAGGTTTCAATTCAGATTTGTAATTATTGTTACTGTTAAATATATAAAAAAAATTTATCTAAAAATTTGCGAAGGAATTAGCGACGGATTTTTCCGTCGCAAAAAACACAAAATTTAGCGACGAATTTGCGACGGAAAAATCTCGTAATTTGCGACGGATTTAGTGATGGAACAATCCGTCACAAATTAAAGATGGATTTTGTGATAGAAAAATCCGTCACAAATTTGGGACGGATTTAGCGACGGAAAAATCCGTCACAAATTTGCGAAGGAATTCCCAAATTTGCGACGGAAATATCCGTCACAAGTTTGTAACGGAAAATTTTTCGTCGCAAATTGTTAAAATTTATTTGCGACGGATTTCCAAATTTGCGACAAAAAAATTCCGTCGCTAATTTTGCGACTGGCAAAAATCCGTCACAAATAATTTGAGATGGACGTTTTAGCGACGGATGTTTTTCCGTCACAAAATCCGTCGCAAACGAATTTAATTACTTTAGCGACGGATTTTTCCGTCTCTAATCAATTAATTTCTTGTAGTGAAAATATAGATGATCAATATACTTATACTTACTGGAGACTGTTATATATATATATATATATATATATATATATACATATATTCTTATTTACTGGAGACTGTTATATATATATATATATTTATTTATTTATTGGAGACTGTTATACTTACTGGGACAGGCTTGGAGAATTTTTTTGAAAATTTTTATGAGTTTGAAGCCGGAGATGAACATGATGGTACCCTGTCCTAGATCCAAAAAATTAACTTTATAGATGAATTATTTTTGTGTTTAGATAATATTAATATATACAAGGCATCTTCTCATTTTTTGCATGAATAATTAAATTTCATATAGAAGAAAATCAACTTGAGATCAATTGTTCATTTTGAATTTTTTGTTTCGGCCAAATAAAAAACTCAAGGGTTCATGGATTCTATGGGAAATGAAGAGAATGAAGAATTGAGTTTGATACCTGTTAAAATATAAGTGTCGAAAAATGAACACAATATTTTTAGAGATAGTACCCCCTCAACTTTGCAATCCTTTTATATATTTTTATATATTTTCCTTTAAAATTCCATTTGGCCCCTTTCATTTATATAATTGACAAAGTTCAAATTTGAAAGCTATTACAGTAGCACAAAATTTAACTTCCCCAAATACTATTGAGTAAAAACTTAAAAAGGCAAAAAGATTAATAAGAAAATATATAAAATTGACTATACTGATAACTATGAAGAATTGAAGATATTTGAATAATATACATAATATTTGTTTAAATATTAAATTTGTTTGTTAGTAAAAAGTTTTTCATTGATGCATTAAATAACTTAATTAGGCCCTTTATTTTAAAATATAGTTCCGCCCCCTGACCTTAACCATACTGATAATTCATGAACAAAAGTACAAATGCAAGTCTGGCAAAGGAGGACAGAGGCTTGGGAAGAGTAGATTAGTGTCCAGCCACAAAATCTTGAAAGAAGACCCAACGTTAGAAGTGCCCAATGGAAAAAACCGAAGGATCTATGGTTAACATCAATGTTGCTACTTCGGTTTTCAAGGGTGAAGGAGGAGGCTCTTGGATGTATTACTAGAGATAGCCTCGGCATGGTTGAAGGTGTGTGGCTCAAGAGGAAAAGAAACTGGGAAAACCCAACCTTTTACAAAGTTTTTATTATTCTATGTCATAAAACTTGATCACTAACACAGTTTGAGTCATGCTATGGAGAACATTATTTTTAAGAAAAAATTTTGCGGCGATAAAATTTTTCTCCAATATTGAACAAGTTCTTTTGAAAAATCAAAAAAATAAAACAACAAAGAAAGAAGATGAGATGAGAATAACGTCACCCTAGATGTTTTTGAAATTAGGTTAGAAATCCTAGCAAAATGATGAGAAAAAGTGTAATTCAGAAATTATTATAAAACTAACTCTAATTTGAATATTATAATATAATGATATGATATAAGCACATAAGCCTATCTCCTCTTTTAACTCTTTTAATAGTCAAATATAACACTTATACATATACATAAAGTGTCATTATTCTTACATTTTAGTCAATGTGAGACTTAGTTTCACTCTTTTAAAAATATATAACTTTTATAACTCAAGTTTCACGACATCCTAGCGGGAGCAAAGCTAGCAAACCACTTAAGTCCGAAAATTGATGTGATTGAATGTGATTCAAACGTGGTTGTCCTGTATGAGATTTTTTGCAAAGAATATCTTTTATATGAGTGGTCGAAGAGTGTTTGCTTCAATTAGACGGCTCAATTACAAGTTGTAGACTAAAAGTTGAGATAAAAAGTATAATAACATTATTAACAAAACAAAAAGTGCAAAAACATGAGTATTGCTTCTTCAAAAGCCTTTTCTTAGGCCAGAAGAGATATTTTATTAATATAGCATAAATCGATCGATACAAATGGTATAAAAGTCCCGTTTAATTAAACAACTTATTTAAACGCTTATAAAAAAATTGTTTTATGTGAAAAAATTTTATACTATAAGCTTCATTTAAATTAAATTTTTTTTATGTTTAGATACATACTTAAAGAAACACTTTTAAATTATAAATAAAAAATGAGGGAAGTGAAATGTTTGATTTTTATAGAATTTCAAATGATGATTGAGGATATTTTTATCCTATAAAAGTACAAAACAACTTTCTGGTCTTGTGAATTTGAACTTTTGCACAAGATTTTTTTCAAATATTTAAAAAAAACTAACTTTATAAAATAAGCTAAAAATAATTTTTTAGAATTAATGAGTTAAATATTTAAACTTATCTAAATACTATTTTTCACGTGAAAACACTTATAATAAACTACAAATTATGCTATCCAAATGGGTCAAAAATGTGTGATAGATAAATTTTTACATATTAAACCTCCATTTCGAAATAATAGATACATTGAATATAGAATAATACATTTCATGAAAATTTTGTTGGACATTATCATTATAAAATATAAAAAATGCTTTAATTATTTTTCCTTGGACGCTTCATGTTTTAATAAGATGTAAGAAGTGCTTTATATTTGTTTTACGTCGATCGGCTTTCTTTGTCCTTTTCAATTTTTCGACTATTGGACCATTAAACCTCTTTTAATCTTATTAATTTATTTACAATCAAACGCTTTTATTCTTGCTATAAATGGTGACCAACGGGAAGAAGGAGAAGCAAATATATATATATATATATACACACACGATGTGTGAGATATATATATATATATATATATATATATATATATATATAGATAAAAATGAGAAGAGATAAAGTATTTGTAAGATATATATTAACATTTGCGTGATTTTTTATGTAAAAAAATATGTGAGAAAAAATATTTTGTCTACATTTTTTTTATGGAAAAATTATAAATCAAATAAGTAAATCTTGAAATGTTATATACTAAAAGTTACACGTCTATCTATTTTTGTACTAAGTGATAGTAAAATTAATTTATGAGAAACATAAAATTACTTTTTAAAAAAGATAAATTACTCAAACTTCAAACTAATACCATATAATTTTATATTTTAACATTTACATTTGATTTCTTCTATTTCATATTTATTCTTATTTTTTATAATATTGCTCCAACAAAATTAACTTAAAGCTGCTTGCCCGTATCATCCAAAATTGAAGCGTAGATTTTTAAAATATCAGAATTTAACTCGGTAATCAGCTTCGTTTGTTCGTTACCTAAAATTTGTACTCCGTCACGTTTATCAAATGTCTCAAATTACAAGGCTATCACTAATTAATAATTATGTGGCTGCTATTTGTCAAGCTTTATATATATTTTTTCTGGTGGATAGCTGGCTGCAATTTTTTGACAAGAGACCTACGCACGGCGTCCGTTGCATGGCATCTTTCGGAAATTTTAAAAAAAGTTGTCTAGAGTATTAAATGTGGACCATTGGATAATTTTATCTAATAGTTAAGATTAATTTTATATTTTTTCTCTTTTTTTAAAAAAGGTTACATGATTAATTTTTAAAAATAAAAAATTAATTTGGACTATATTAATAATTTTCAAAAATTAATCATGTAATTTAAAAAAAATTAATTGAACTGTTAGATAAGATCATCCAACGGTCCAAATTTAATGTTTGAGGGAACTTTTTTCAAAGATTCTTGTAATTGAGATCCAATGCTTATCTTACAAAGACAAAATCATGTTTATTTTAATCTTGATCGTCAGATTTTAAATTTAATAATCTAAATTTTAATATCTTTTTTAAAATATAAAAATAAAAATTATCAAAATTATTACATAATATTTAGAGTATTAAATTTAAAATCTGACTACTTAAATTAAAATAAATATAATATTTATCCTTAAATATAAACACCAAATCCACACTTGGATCCTTGAATGGATCTAAATCCATCATCTTGACTTAATTCGCTGAGCTCTGGATTCACCCATCACCCATGCGTTTTGTTATAAAATTGAGGACGTTATGGCCTATTTGGTTCCTATTTTTAATTTTTTAAAAAATAATAAAATTCGTTTATATATTATTTTAAAGAGAATATGTTTTAAAATTAGTTTTTTAAAAAAAATATAGTTTATATGTTTTTTAAAACATTATTTCAAAAAAATAAAAAAATGCGGTGGTATATTGATAAATATGTAAAGCTCATTAATGATATTTATGTAAAAATAATATATTGTATGAAAAATCTACTTTTTTTTATATATGAAAGCAACAAAAGTATACGCAAGGCCACGTGGTGCCTGCCTTATCACCAATTGTTGGGCTCCACTAACCAACAGGCTAACGAAATCTTAGGACACATGTTTAACATCGTATTTAAATATGAGTGGCTCTCATCATTCTTCAGAAAGAGGTACACCGTACGCCACCTCCTTGCGTCGCTTTCCAAGGCCACTTAGTTAGGGTTTAGTGACTTGGCTAGACAAATATCATCATACTTTATACATGAACCTAGCTTCCAGACGCACTGGTCTTGAACATGATTTATATTTTTGACCATTTGCACCGACAACACATGTTTTAATTACGATGGATAATTTGAGTGTGTCAGTTACATCACATATATTTTTTTATTAATTTTAATTATACTTTTAAATCTAACGTTTTTCAAAATGTTAATAGCAAAGATAATGTGATAATCCATCCCCCCAATGTGTTCGAATCTGAATGATCATATTAGTATATGTTATTAACAATTTAAATGACGTTTAACTCATAGATATAACTAATAAGAAAAATTACATTTTACCACCTTCAACTTTTTACTTTGTGCAAAAAATTTCTTTCAACTTTGAAATTCAACAAAATATTTTTTTTAACTTTTCATCTTGTGCATTTTATCTCTTACATCCAGTGTTGATCGTTAGTTAAACTAATGGTCAATATTGACTAGACGCTTATTTGTGATGTCATCATATTTTTTAACACCTCGACTTACCTAGTCAGCTCCAACCAAAGTCTACTGTAATTTGAATACATACTAACCTTAATATTTTGCTTAACGAAGTCAGCTCACCTTTCAAATGGAAACTTCATATGTTTCTGATTCTCATTCATTCCCTGTCATCCTCCGTTTCTTCTCTGTGTTCTTGTTCATCTACCTCATCGGCTACTTTGTCGTTTTCTATAACTGAAACCATAGTTGTTGAGATCTCGATCCAAATCTTAAAATCTTACAATCTTATGATTTCAAATAACCTGAACAATTCCAATCCGATTTAAGATCTAAATCTATTAGGATTTCAATAAGATTTCGATTTCAATCTTCAAATGTTACTATTTTACGATTTTATCAATCTTATAATATTTTAAATTTTTATTAATTTTTTATTTGTCGATATGTTTCTAATCTATTAAGTCAATTGTAATGAAAAAAATCATTAAACTAACTTAAGTTTACTAATATTATACAATTACAATTTTACCACTCGTAATTTATTTAATTTTTAACTTATTTTAGTAAAGGCTGACAATGAAATATTGTATTATAATTTTTGAAGAAGAAAATATCTCTTTTGTTAAAAAAAATTTCTAAATACAATAGAAAGTGGTGGTTGCTCTTTATTTTTTATTTTTTACTAATTACATGACATTTGAACTTATTTCATTAAAATATAATGAGATTTTGATGATTTTATATTATTTACAAAATATATATATATATATATATATATATATATATATATATATGTGTGTATATTATTTTATAAAATCTTACCATCTTCAATTCAATTCTACAATTCAATATATTTTATGCTTCTTTAAATCTTACATAAAATTTCTAACAAGGGCCCTAAGAGCCAACCCAAATCGAGGCTTTGCTGGCTTCAATACCGCTTTTCAAAAGCTAGTTCTCAATTACAGCATCGCCTACTTCATAATGGATCTTATTCACTACATTTTGCTCTTCCCCAGCAATGTTTTGTCCACCGCTCACCACCTAACCATGCTCTTCGTCATCCGCACCTGCCACTATGTCGTTTAGGGCTTTTTAACTTCTCAGTACTCTATTTATTTTTAAATTCTCTTTCCATCCTCATTGATTTTAATTTACAAAATTAGATCATTTTTATTGTGACATAATCATGTCGTTTATGTTAAGGGTAACACAATTCCTACACACGCCATATGGTGTAGTTTTTTTTTTTACTAACTTGTATTTATAATTTTTTGATATTATTTATTATTTTTTAAACTAACAATATCAATCTTAAAACTTAATTAAGTTAAATGATATATCACTCTCTCCACCTCCCAATACCTGCCCTCCACTTCCCATGATGCAAAAACATTAATTATGTCAAGGGAAAACCAGCAGAAACATTAATAACTCAAACCAGAAATAATTGATATTCACACGTATGTTTAATTAATGCTCATAAAATAGTTCATTAAAAAATTGTCATATGATAACATTTAAATGTAATACCCATGAAAAATAAAATATAAATGCGTATTTGTAAACTATGGTTACTATGCTAGTATACGGTACTGTTCACCTATATAATACTATTTACGTATACGATACTGTACACTTATACAATCGAAATGTCAAGTACTAGATGTGGTTTGGTAATAAGAGACAACTAGAAAGAAATTCGTAGGAGAAAATGACGTTTTATGTGTGAAAATACCCTTAGGGACTAGAGTGAAAGGATTGAATTGAAAAGAAATTTAAAGGTTTAAGGTGAAAGGATAGTTTTTCCTTTAAGTTTTCAATAGTAATAAAAAAATTTAAAGGCGTTTTGCACAGTAAAATCGAATTATTAAAGTTAACAGTAAATTGCATTATTAGAAATATCATTTTTATAAATAGTAAATTGAATATTTTATTAGTGTATAGTGTCAAATAGTACTCTTGACTTTTCCTATAAATATGCCCTTCTATTTCACTTCTAAACTCATACCTTCAACTTCTCTTATTCTCTCCTTAAGTTTCTCTTACTCCAATGCTAGGCTTTTGAGATTTTGGGCCTTTCATTTTCAGCTTAGGTAAGGATACTATGCCCTTTCTATGTGTTTCAAATTTTAGAAGTTATTTTCTTAAGTATGCGCTGTGGTTGCGGCTTTGGCTGATTTTCCACATCAGAAAAACTGTTCTTAGCTGCTTACATATTATTTTGATTCTCTGATTATCAAAATAGAATGTAAACTGTAAAGAATACATGTATAGGAAAGTTCTGGCTAAGAAAAGACCTGGTTTTTAAGTGAGTCCATTGCGACCCTCCACTCTTTCCTGGGAACTTACCTGGTGTACTCTTTTACAGATTGTATTCTCTATTTCTGATATAAACAGTCTCCGTATATATGAATAGTGATCATATATATAAATAGTGTCATATGTATGAATAGTATTCGTATGTATGAACAATATCTATACATATAAATAGTATTCATATATATGAATAGTAATCGTATATACAAATAGTATTCGTATGTATGAATAGTATCCGTATATATAAATAGTAACTGTATATATGAATAGTAACCATACATATGAACAGTAACTGTATGTATGAACAGTATCTGTATGAAAACAATCCTAACTTGTTTTCTCTAATCTTTCATGAAAATCTCTGTAGCGGAATACTGAAATTCATCTGTGTACTCTTGTTCGTAACGACTTAGAGAAATGATACTCGTACGGAATCCAGGTGAGTGGAATGACCCCGTTTTAATAAGGTTTTAGCATTACTGGTGATAAAAAGTATGTCATAGGACACTCCCAAGATTCATAGGGGAAAACTGGATTCACAATGACGAATCTAATGAGATAATTAATCCAGAAGAATGGATAAAATGACATAAGTATCTCATGATGATGTGAAGTTTGAATCTTTTCAAAAACAGATTAACTGTTATCTTGATTTGTGGTTTATAAATCTATAATATAGTTATATACTATACCGGTTATATGGATGAATATTATATTGTGCTTCTGATTATGATATGAAATACTGTACTATTGATTGTGATTGAGCGGGACAGTACCCCCTCTCGAGACAAGGCGGAAAACTCGGTTGAAAGGGTGTCTTAACCAATGAGTGTGGAGACAACGATTTCCTCAGTAGGGATATAGTCCGGATTGGTGATAAATCCGTGAGGCGCCCTAACTATGAGGATGAGGTTGTGCGTCATGGCGGAAATATACAAAATTGGTGAGTCGGTCTGTGTGCGCTCTCTAGGATATATTGCCATTGATGAGTACTAGTAACGTTTGTTGAATTGGATGTATTTTTATCTTCTTGTATGTAGTTTCTAACTATGTCTATTAGTTGAGTATGAGCCTTCGGATATACTTGTTGACTGGTAATGTATTTGAATTTTATTAATACGAGGCCGATTCACTTACAAAGTTTAAAAGCTCACACTCTCTATAAAAACTTTTTTGTTCAGATCAAGTTGCTGATGAAGAATATCCGCTAGAAGAGTAGATCACTTTAGACCTTCTCGCTGTCGGGTAGGCCCCTCTATTGTTGTAAATTATGTTGCTCTGTAATCGTTTAGGACATCTAAGTCAGGGGTTTGGCATTTGGCTTGTATGTCAGTATAATAATGTATTTTAAATTGATAATTTATTATTACATGCAAATCATCTCTATAATTTTCAGATAAGAAAATTTGATCTATTTTCTTCATATTTATTAAGGAATTGTTATTTTGATAACATAGATAATTTAAACTCACGGGTAAAATTTATCGAAAGGCTTACAGTGATGAGAGATTCATCATTGTGCCAGTCATATACCCAAAAAACGGGTCGTGACATTAAAAGTCAACACTACTGCAATGATTTTGAGGGTATTCAATATTGATTCATATGAAGTATTAAATAGAATGCGCTTCTTTTTTTAAAAAAAAAATAATTACGGGATCTTTGGAAGATATTAATGTTAATTAATAGTTTTTAAAATGTTATATATTTTGGGTAATTAATAGTCATTTTAAAAACTATTAATTAACATTAATATCTTTCCAAAGATCCCGTAATTATTTTTTTAAAAAAAAGAAGAATAAAACTATCAACAACTATCCGCATTCTATTTAATACTTCGTATAAATCAATATTCAATACCCTCAAAGTCATTGCAGTAGCGTTGAATTTTAAATTTTATTATATGACAATGTTTTAATGAACTACTTTATGAGCATTAATTAATATAAATGTGAACATCAATTGTTTCTGCTGGTTCCCTCTACTGGTTAATTGGCAGGCCCTGGACATAATTAATATTTTTAAGTTATGGGAAGTGGAAGGCAAATATTGGGAGGTGAAATGCCACGATCTAAATTTTGAACATGTAATCAATACGCTGATACAAATTTTGTATCACTGTAAGCTTAATTAACATGTTAATTTTTATCTTTTTTTTGTTTATTTATGAATATTTATAGCATACAATGTTCTCTTTTTTTTTATTTATCAAATAATATAGTTCTCATGATTATTTAGAATTCAACAAACAGATAAACCAAAATCAAGCAAATAAAACAACTTATTTTTTTAACTAATTTAAATAGTTTCAACTGTTTGTATTTCAAAGATAATACAAAATTTGAAAATTATATATATATATACATATATATTTATATATGAATATAGGTATAATAAAATAATGACTAAAATTGGAAAATAATAATTACATATAAATAAACATTAATTAAAACAAATATTAATTTATAACTGAATATTAATTAAAATAAGTATAAACAAATATCAAATATTTGTTAAAATAAATATTAATTTATAATATAAATAATATAAGTTATTATGATCGTATACCATATACACATAAGAGAAGAGGACAACTTAACTGAATTTTTCGCAATCTCCTACAATTTAAAAGAAATAATATTTGAATTTAAAAAGGAAATCATAAACACATTAATATTCAAATAACGTATTATCTAACTCTAATAGAAATTTAATTTATAATAAAATAAATAAAAATAATCCTTATAATTAATATGTCTAAATAAAACACAATATTCAATAAAATAATTGATTCACCCCAAAATCCCTAAATGTTCTAGTTGACCACAGAGCTTTTTAATATAAATACACCATCTAGTGACTTGAGACCCACCAAATAATGAGAAAGTCCAACGACAACTCTAACTCTCTTGCTGATACTCTTCTTCCGCTACTTAATCTGAAAAATTAAATCAACAAATGTGATATAAATATCACAGTGAGCGATCCAATCCCCGTTTTAATAAAATTTGCTATACAAAAGTAATAAAATAAAAGTATAGGCAAAAATCACAAGTCACAAGGAAAGATACATATCAGAGAATTTGTAATTTAATCAAATAATTCATATCAATGGAACTAGTACTCGTCAATAGCAAAAACACTTGGGAGCACACACGGTTCAACCAATTTTGTCAAAACCAATCTCAGGGAGCACACATGGCTCAACCAATCTCATCAAATAACTAATCTTAGGGAGCACGCACGGCTCAACTAATCTCATCAAACCCACCATAACGCACAACCTCATCCTTAACGGTCAAGACGCCTCACGAATTAAACCCGAGCTTAACTTTCTTTCGAGGGAATCGTTGTCTATACTCTCAGAGGTCAAGTTATTCTGTCACCCAGATTTCTTGCTTAACGTGAGAGAAAATACTATCACGCCCGAACACAATCAAAGTTCAAATAATTCTAAATAATCATCAATATATTCAACAATATATTCATCAATATAATCATAAATATAATCATCATTCTAATTTCTACCAGATAATTATAAGTATTCCAAATAACAAATAAATTGTATTTATCTCACGAACCATATCTCTTTGTTAACTTTTCCCGTTAGCAATTTCGTCAATCACCAAATTTTAACAAAATTCTTAATTTCTCTTTTAACTCGAATCTCTTCACTGGATTCCTTTTTATTTGTCATGATTATTACATATCTTTTTATCTTATCACTTTAATATTTAAGATAATATTAAAGAAGGGTTGGTTTACTCACATGTATTTTAACGAATCTTACTAATTAAATTCGATCAAATCTTCCAAATATGAAAAGAAACTTTGTATTCTTAGTCTTGTGTGAAAACTCCACGACATTCACAAAATGAGTACGACGCCCCTGCTTTTTTGTACTAGAAAAACAGGGGCTTTTCTTTTTAGCAACGGTTATAACCGTTGCTAAAAATTTCAAAATCGTTACTAAAATTAAAGTGTCGCGAAACATAAAAATTGTTGTTAAAATTAACCACATTTATATTTTAGCAACGATTTTTTTACTTTAGTAACGGTTAAAACTATTAATAAAGAAAAAAATACCTACTTTTTTAGTAAAAAAAATAGGGGCGCTGACTCTCACAAAACTTGAATTTGGCCGAAAAGCGTGAGTTGAGTGTGGTGTATATGATGTACGGATGGTGTCAGAATGTGGAGCATTAATTTGAGTGTATATTGTGTTATATGTTTGTATCTTTTGGATTTTGGCGTTTGTGTGAGTTCTGTGGTGGCCGAAAAGTGTAATTGGATTGGAGAGTGAGGAAGAGACATGGGTGGCGGCAATGAGAAGGAAAGAGATGCGAGAGGCTTAGGTTTAGGATTTCCAATAGATAATTTTAATATTTAAATGTGATATGTTAGTTTAGGAGTAGATTAAATGGATATTTAATTTACTTTTTTTAAAAAAAAACTTGTAGCCTTTAGATTAAGAATTTTATTTTGATATTTTATCAATTAATTATTAAGAAAATATTATTCTTATTTATTTCTTTTTTTAGTTTCGAATTATTGTAGCATATCTTATTTGAAATATATCTTTAATTTGTTTACGAATAATTATTACTATTTTTTTAATTATCTCCTTAATATACATAGTCTTGTTAAATTATTTGTTTAAATTCAAATAGATTTGGTATATTTCAGATTCTCATCAAATCCAAACCAAATAATAATTCTAACTCAAATTTAAAAGGTATTTTTCAGATTTAACATTTGGGTATTTACCTTAGTTAGATAATTATCTATTTCTTTTAATTAGTCTTTGCATTATCTATTAACTATTGTACAATTGATTATATTATTTAATTGCATTCATTCATTTTCTAATGGGCTGCACGGCGCCTCATTGTAATTGTATAATTATTACATTTTTCTTTTATTCTTTCAAATACATAATAATTTAGTAACCATTTATTTCAAAATTCATATCTCAAGACTTAGGAGTTGTTTTTCATTTCTCTTTTCACATTAAGGTTCTTTATAATTTTCTCCTTCTATTCTTATTTTTTATGAATATTTCACTATACCCCCCAAGATTTTAAAATCTTACATTTAAGTCTCTATAATTTTCACTTTAGTCCTTATATAGCTTAGAATTACACATTGCTAGCCTACAGTCCAAAATCACATATATAGGCAATATCACATTATACTATGATATTACACACATTTCACGCATCATTTGCAAATTCAAAAATCTTGAAATAAAATTTAATGGTTAAATGAAAAAAATAACGGCGAGTATTACATGGAGAGAGTGATAGAACATTTAAGTTGAATTAAATTTCAAGACTGATATTGCTAATCTCAAAAATAATAAATAATATCAAAAAAATTATAAATACAGTAAAAAAAAATTACATCACATGATGCGCATAGGACTTGTGTCACCTCTAACATGGATAACACTCGAACGCCACAATAAAAATGATCTAATTTTGTAAATTTAAAAAAATGAATATAGAAAGAGAATTTAAAAATAAATGGGGTATTGAGAAGTCAAAAAGTCTGTCGTTTTGCACGGGGCTTTCTCGATTCTCGTCCTTTTGGTTCTCCCGGTGACAACCAGTTTGTGCCAGAACGTGTAGGCACTAGCCAGTGCACAGAGGATGGACGTCCAGATTACAGCTAAGGTGCATGATCTTTTGTCTCCTCCATTTTATGTTTTGTATTCGCTAATTAGGGGCTTCGTTGGCCTATATTTCATCTATAGAATGGTAGCATTCTATGCGCGTGGACTCGTTGATGGTCTAATTTCAAGGTGGGTTTGGATTTGTTGGGTTGTTGTGGTGTTGACATCCATTGGTGTGAGCATTATGCGGATTTCGAATCTCAGGATTGAACTGTACAGGGAAAGAACCAGGAAATTAGACAAAGTTTACTAGGCAAGTTGAAGTATTAAAAAATATGATGACATGGTAAATAAGTGTTCAGTAACTAATGGTCAACTGGACGAAGGAGATCAAGTGCACAAGATGAAAAGTTGAAGGGAGTATTTTGCTGAGTTTCAAAGTTGGAAAGAGTTTTTTGAATAAGATGAAAATTTGAAGGAGGTAAAGTGTAATTTTTCTTAATTAATTTTAATTAGAAAAATATAACAAATAAAATTTTGAATTATAGTTAAAACTTATATTAGAATTAAATAACATGAAAAATATTTTTACCTTTAATAAATTCATTAAAATATACCTTAGGCTACTACGAGAATTAATATATTTGATATGTACTTGCATTCATTCGTTTTTTTTAAATTTCATTATTAAATTATTTTGTTCTCTATATACACAATTTATTTTAATTCAACTTTATAGCAGGTTACCTTTGATAAAAGAAAAAAAAAAACATTGTCCCTATATTTTTGGAGACAAAATAGACATCATTTCCATTAATATGATACTAAATCAAAGATACATAAAATTAATCAGGAAATCATCAAATACAATACAAGCATAAACTTATGGGAAAATGTACATGATTTAAGACAATATACCTAAAAATCAGTAACAAAAAAAAAGATTAATAGAGGCAACACACCTCTAATCCTAAATCAAAAAGAAACTAAAAAGAGGCAACATATCTCTAAACCTTAGATTAAAACTAATCTTCTAACAACCCAAAAAACACACAAATTGTGACTCCATAGAAAGCATCAAGTGGTTCTCGTGAAGGTTCCTTACACACCATCGCACTCACGCTGAAGCCAAGCTGGAATCTCTCTCCCTCAGCGTATTTCTCTTTGCACCGGGTCAAGGACCGAGTACTGCTATGGGTTCCGCCGAAAATCACAGCATCACAATGTGGTGAATTGTAACTTTCTAGTGATGTCGACAAAGATGCCAACAAAAAACCTCTTACAAAGAAGATAGGAAAACTTCTACAAAATGAAAAGAGAAAAAAACTGTTACCAAGGATAGGAGAAATAAAAAGCAAAAAAAAGTAAACAAAGAAGAGGGGTGGAGGCTGCTAAGGCACTTGCTGTATTAGAAAGAAAGGTAGGAGATGAAAGGCACCATATTGGTTGTTGCTCTGCTAGGGTTTTACCATTGTCCCTATTGAACCACAAGTCCAGTTTGCGACCGAGGGTGTTTATCTGGGGAAGGGTTCTCTCCTTAGAGTTCTCCCTCCTTAGCTCATTCCTACCTTTAGATAAATAGGGCCCACAGATCTAAGGGTAAGAGTGGGCTAAGGAGGAAATTCTTTAAGGAGAGAACTCCGGTCCTTTTATCTGTTGGGGAAATAAGACAGGCTCCGTCATAGAAAGTTCAAAGTTTTAAAGTTCAAATTCTAATTGGTCTATTTTTCATTAAAAAAATTATATTTCTCAATGTGTGTAATAGAAACCTAAAAACACAAATCTTAATATTAGTCCAAGAGAACTCAAGCTTTAAAGATACATTGGCCTCTTCTTTTAGCTGTGAAATGAGAAATTTTTGGACTAATAAACATCAAGATTGTTTTTCGAACAATATAAAGAGCACGTTATATTAATTTAAAGCATTAATAAAATAAACATCTCAAAAGCAAGCAAAATTGTGAATAAGAGCGACCAGAAGAAAATCTTCCAAGGCTTACAATGCATAACTTCAACCTCAAAGTCTAAATTCAAAGAGCAAGCAAGAAAACAGGGCTACTTAGTTGCTATTTTCATTTGAGGTTTTTGCTTGACCACCATCCAAGACCTCGTTTACACAGAATTGATGCAAATTTTCATACATCTCCTTCCATTGGTTAACCATTTGTATAGACCTTTTGTAATCGACTTTTAGTCTCTCCGTCTCCATTTCAGCAGCAGCAGCAGAACCCCGATGCTGATAAGAAAGTTAAAAGGAGATGTTTTATCCCATTTTGAAAACTTATTAATGGATATTTTACTTTTAAAAAAAATCATCGCAAAAAGATGCTCAATCAGGACAATACAGCAATTGGTATTCGTCTAGATATACAAACCTGAAATTCCTTTATTTGATTAGATATCACATGAGAAGAGATATATGAAACATCCATACAGCTCCTGCCATTCTGGAGGCTTATAATGGTCTTAATATCTGAGTCTTCATCTGTTGAATTCGAGTACTTTTCCAATGGAGGGGGTAACAAAGATCCTTGCCGTCTTGAGGACGCTTGTAAATTTGAAGACATACGATTACTCAAGTCAAGTTGTTGTCTAACAACTAGAATATTATTTACAGGTCCTGCAATTTCCGCGGTGGACTAACATTAAATGCAATTAATGCATGATTAATCGCAATCAGTATTGAAAATCGAACAACAAAATGTGGTCAGTGACACCTTGTGTTGGTAATAAGTCCAAAAAAAAAAAATTGCCAGATGAAAAAATAACTACTACATGAATTCCATATGCAGGCCATGTATGTAAAAGACAGTCAGCACGCATTTCATAAAATTGTCTGGTGACGAAACACTGAGGTAAAAGTATTACATATGTGTTAGAGTGCACGTAAGTTAGGCGTTGATATGCAAATATGTGTTTGCAAGGGCAAAGATATAATTAGGAGCTGACTCTAAAATAAATCATGCTAATCCTACCGAAACAGGTAGTGCAATTTAAAGCCATCTCACCATTTGTTTTAATCAAGTTAGTGCTGTAAATAACAGTTTATAATATACAGCAGAAAACACGAACAGCGGTAAACATAGATCTGCAATCAGAAAAACAGTCTTGCAAAAACTGTACAAAAATGATAAGAAGGCCATATTTGATAGAACTGAGATAAAACCTTTTGCGTGCTTAAACATGCGGACAATATTATGAGTTTTAGCATTCCAAACACGAACCATTCCATCCTCTGAACCGGAGATTAACAAGTTCTCACTTGCACCATATGCTAGGCAAGTAACTGCCTTGCTGTTAAAGTCAGAAAAAGTGAAAGTTAATTTTTATAATCAAATCAAGTATAGGTTTATTACTTTTTCAACATCAAGTACCATTTAACTCAAGCTTAAAATGTTAAGTGTGGTATTATTCAAATCTATAGGATGCTTCCTCACATCAAAGCCATTTGGACTTACGTAGATACCTTGTGGCGAAAGTTTAAATCAGTTATGAAGAATGGGGATGGTAAGAATCATAAAGGCTTTGATACGATGTCAGTGACCATTTCAACCCACAAACTTGAGCATTTAAGTTGAGGCCCAACATTGGTTTCATTCAAACCTAACCCCTAACATTTCTCAAAAAGCAAACCCATGATCAAGATAACAAAATTCAATATCAACAACAACTTTCTTTTTTTTTTTTTGTGGTGTTTTGGGGGGGGGGGTTTCAATATATAGAGTCAGCTCTAAATTTAATAGAATTTGTACAAGATTCTAAGTCCATTTTGACTGATAAATGTAGAGATTTAAATTGTACTACACTAGTGTACTCATCATGATTATTGAGCTTTCTTTTTCTATATTCCTTATCTAGCTAAGCAGATCGCACATGCTGAATTGTTTATTCTGATACATGTCCAAAAGTGAACAATTACTACCACAATCTCCAATCAGAAACCAGTATAATCCAGATAATGTCTTCAATGGAGAAAAGTGCAGGAACGGCAAACTAGATAGTCAAACCTTTGCTGAAAATACTCGCTCCTGGCTATTTGATGACCAACCTAGGGCAAATACTAAAGACCTAAAGAGTCCAATAATGCCATGCTTACCCTAAGGCCACATTGCATTTCTACCTTTCAACCCAATTGTGTATACTTAAAAGATGTTTCTCTTTAACATAATAAAAGGAAAACATGGCAAAAAGATAACAAAACTGTCTAAATTGATGTAAACTAGATAGATTGAGAATGTGAAGGGGAAATACCACTTATAGAAAGATTTATGTTTCACGATATGGATAAGAGGAGAAAAGATAACCTGTGGTTAGAGAATGAACCAATGATATGCATCCCATAGTTATCACTATAGATCTTCTCAGTGTTAAGAGCAGCAATAAATATTTTTCCATCTCTACTGCCACCATAAAAGACATGTTCAGCAGGATCCAAAGCAATGGCATCAATTATTGCAGCGAATACTATGTTTCTTAGTAGTGTTCCTCTAGACAAGCTCCAAACCTAAAAAATATATTATGACTAGAGTCAAACACACGAAAGTACTAAGCATTATTTAATAAGAGAAAAGAAATATAATGAATAATGCACCGGCAAGAACTCAGCTTAAATGTGCAAGAACAAGCTAAAAAGAAGGAAAACAAATGATATTGTAAGAAAAAAACCAATATAATTCAACCAAAAATATAAATAACAGAATAGAATAGACTCAAGTAACAATCCATAAGTGTTTGCTCTCAGTTTCTCCAATTAACATATGACTTACAGAGAAACTTTATGTTGAAAGAAAAAAAAAAAAAACATTTTTCATAACCTTTTTTTTTTTTGGAGAACTTAACTGCAAAAATTAAAAAGTGCCAAGTTTTTGGTCCAAAAGGGATAGGCCCAATGCAAAAAGGGTCAAATATAGACCACCGTACACAGACATAATAGAGCAAGTAGAGTCAATTCCAATTGTAGTCGATACTGGCAACAATTAACACACAACACCCCCTCCCTCCAAATCCTTCTTCCAAAAGAAGAAAGAAAAGAGACCAATTTTCATTGGTAAACAAATAACTCCTAAGATCAGTTGCTTCAATGAGTAACCATCTGTCACAAATACTATGGCATACTTAAGACTGAGTAACAACATTGACCCATGTCACCCAAAAACAGGCGGACATCAACTTGTTTCCCCCATAAACTTCACCGCATTAGTGTTGTTAACTTTGAAAAATAAATCCTCCATATTATGAACGGTTTCTTGCTTTGGCACATGAATATTTCAACTAGTAAGCATGTAATACCTCAAGAGATACATAATAAGAATTACAAAATAAGTCAAACTTGGTCATTCAAGCTGCTAAGACTAAATATGATTCCTAGGTAAACACATCCCATTGCATAACTGTTGTAGTACAACAAAACTGCCACACAAATTCAAATCAAACCTTACAGGTCCGATCCTCTGAAGCTGAAATTATAATTGCATTGCATCCTCCATAACCAATCACAACATCAGTTACAGGTAGGGTGTGCTCTGAAAAACTATACTCATAAAGATGACCTGACTCCTGACTTTTCAAATCATCAAATATCCTGAACCATAGAATCAAGAGAGTGGTATATATATGACACTATTACTTCAAAAAAAATGCAAAAATGGGAGGGAAAAGGAAGAGAAAAGATGAGAATTAAGTACGTGAACAGGGACCAAACTCTTATGCATCCATCTTCTGAACCAGAAACCAGCAGTGAATCATCTTCGGAAAATACCAGGCAAGTTACAGCCCTATAATGAGCATGCCACTTCTTAAGAAATCTGCCAGTTTCAACCTATAAGAGAAAACATTCAATTCAGTAAAGTAACTAGCAACAGAAACTAAAATTTTTTTCATTTTCAATTCATAATTTTTTCCAACCTAATGTCTCAACATTCATTGCATAATGTCTCACCAAAGAAGTCTACATACCTCCCACATGTATATGTCACCTGATAAAGCTCCACCGGCTATATAAGTGCCTGGGTGATTAGCAGCAAGAGGTTTGATTGGCTCAGCTGGAAAGCTCTTGGCTTCTACTTGAGGCTGTAAAGCCATAAGCAGCGACAGGTCAATTGTTATTATTCATCTAAAAAATGATATAGATGAAATTTAGCACCTATAATGAAAAGAGGCTAAGATTAAAACAATTTAAATATATGAAAAAGCAATAAAGAATAAAGACCTTGGACCAGGACCAGTAGAAAACGAAACCAGAGGATGCTGATGAGTCTCGCAGTTGGGAAGATGCAAGGAAGCGACCACCCACAGAAATAAGGCCACGAGATGGGGAGGCACAAGATTTATAGCGCAGCTGCTCAACCCCTGTCTTAAGGTCCCAGCAGCCGATGCCAGCATCAACAGAAGATGATGCCAAAACTACCTCCATTCTTGTAGTGTAGCACAAAGGCAAGGCCAAATGGTTGGAGCTTTCGTTTGAACACTAAAAATAAAAAGAAAAAAGAAAAAACCGCACGCTACAAATGTCAGTCTAGATTCTCTTATTAATATTGTTCATTTTCGGAATCATTTGAACACTAGGATTATATTTTATTCATTTTTAATTTCATCTGCATAAATGTCTTACAAAAGCAATGTCAATTTGATAAAATAAAGATACTGGAACTCCAAAAGTTATTAAAGATCAAATGAACAAGCATCTCCAAGAAAGGACCAAGTATTCTTCACCTTTTTTTTTCTTGTATAATAGATTTTAGGGCATTCCTACCCCCGCCCCCAACAAAAAAAAAAAGGAAAAAGAAAGATAACGGGTCATGGAATGCCTTTTAAGAGCAAAAGATACTTAATTTGTTGATTGCCAGTTCAGTTATAACATTGATAACCAAATACACAGCAAGGGGGAAGAAATCACCAATGAAGAACATCACAAATACATAATCCCCTTTGACAATGGAACTAAAGGCAATTCACCTTTGAATGACGAAGCCCTGCTGGCCACTGCACCAGAAATTCTACTGTGGCGCTGCCCGAAGGGATGACTCAGCTGCCGGCGACGGTAAGGTGCGGCGCAACGCTGCTCACTGTCTGAGTCACTTGCACTGCCGTGGCCAGCGTTGTGATGCTCCCTCCAAAAGTCCAAAACGAACAGTTGAAGAAGCGAAGAAGAGGAGTTAAGTTAGAGAGGAGAGGGTCGTAAGCTGTCGCTGGCGGGAGCAGCTGAATGCATTTTTTGCCCTAAACACCAAAAGGCAAAAACATTCATTTCTTTTTGGGCGTTGTTTTAAAGTATTTGTGAAATCTCAAAAATTGGTAAATTTGTAAGCCCAACTGTCAAATAGCCCAAATTCAAGCTTTCCCATCTTCCTGTCCAAAACAAGAATTCACATTTTTTATTTCGATCTGAAATACACATTCTATTTCAGTCCAAACCAAAAATGCATATTCATTGTTTGACCATTTAAAAAATGTATAGACTAATGTTTTGGGACCCGGATTGGCCCGACGGGTCGACCCGGGACCCGGTGATTCAGGGCCGGGATCAATCCGAGTCATCACTTTTGGCCCGGTCGCAATCGACCCGGCCAAGACTCGGTTGACCTGGCCAAGACTCGATACCCGTCGACCCGGCCAACCCGGGTTGACCCGGATCTCTCTTTTTTTAAAAAAAATTTTTTTTTTAATTTTTTTTTTTAAAAAAAAATTATTTTATTATCTTTTTTTTTAAAACAATCTCTTAATTTTTGAAACTAACCCAACTAATTTTGTGACTAACATATTCTCATATATTCAGATAGGCACAACAAAATTAAATTAAAATTATTTTTAGAAAAATAAAACTAGACCAAGTTGATAAATATAAAAGTTTTTTCTAACATAATTTTCACAACAAAAATTTCATGATTTAAGTCATTGAATATGATTGAGAATTTTAAATATACATTCTTAAGAAAAATTAATATTCTGCATATTAGTCATATTATTATGTTTGGATGATATTATTTATGACTTTATGAATAATTATTAATATTTATAATTTTATGTTTGAATTATTATGCATGTTTATGATGTTAAAGTTTTAAATTTACATATAAATTATTTATTTTACATGTTTTTTAATTTATTTCTAAAAATATATACATGTATATATATTTTTTAATTTATTTATCCGATTCAGCAATTGACCCGATGACCCGGCGGTTGAACCAGTGACTCGGTGACCCGGATGCCAGCCCGAGTCAATGACCGAGCCGATTCCAAAAACATTGGTATAGACATCACTCAGTCTCAAAAAAAAAAACACGCATACAAATTTACGTGTCTTGGTCAAAAATACATACAAATTGAACAGTCATTGTTCGGACCAAACAGCAACATATTTTGGTCATTTACGTTTGGGTCTCAAAAATACCCAAAAAAAAAAAAAGGTTTGCTATTAATTGAAAATTTTAAACCGAAAAATAGCTCAATCCGAATAGTCAAAATAAATGGGAATAGATTTGAATTTAATTCTTTTTTCATCTATCTTCTTACAATATAATAATAATCGTTTAAAACATTGTATATTTTTCTTAACAACTATATGATTTATAATATTTCAAACTATTCAATTTTGCTTATTTATCTACTTTTAAACTTTAATCTATAAAATAATACCCCTTTTTTTAATAATAATATGGGGCCAGAGATCAAAAAAGAAAACCAAATGATTGCACAATTTTTTTATGTCAAAAAAGAGAAATATTATTGATAGAACACTAAGTCAAGAAACGAAAATTAAAAAAAAATTATATATATATATATATATATATATATATATATATATATTACAATAATAACCTAGGTTTTAATTTTGAAAAATTAAGAAAAAATAACTATTTACAAGTTTTTTTTTTTTGAAAATATACATTTTTTACTAAAAGAAAGTAAGAAACCATTCAGTTCTTGCCAGACAATGTTACAATGGGTAATTCAGTATTAAGTCAATGATTCGGTAAAGTTTGGTATTAAAATGGTCCGGCCTGGTAAATTGTCTTTTTCTCGGCCGGACCGGTCCCCCTCCTTTTCTCAGTCCAAAGTCCAAACCGTGTGTTACTGCATACTCAATAATTATTAATTATCATATGCAGATGAAAAGTTATTAATTCAATTGAGCCAACCTCCCTGCTCCATATATATAATTAACTACCAATCAAAGCTTTTCTTAGATATATATACTTCAATTCATTTGCTTAATTATTATTGTCACATTTAGCTACCCACTTATACAAAATGAGAAAATTTATCTTAAGATTAAAGAGAATCTTGGAATTTCTTCCAAAATTAGTGCATGCATGTATATTTAACATGTATATTGTTAATTATTGTTTGGCCGGCCTCTTAAACTTTGGCTTTATGTATATGGTCGTCTTTACCTAAGAAGGCTAACCCTTATCTCACATATCCATCATAGCTAGCTGTATATTAACATATATATAGCTCTAAAGCTGAATGGGTCTGAATTAGTGAATTAGTTTCCTGGTGAGAACTCTAATGGGGGATCACGCGATGAAGACGACAAGTACTGTAGCAAAGCCGAGAGTAGAACTCGAAGAACTGTACCAAGGAATCCCTGATGAATCCGTCAACCTCACCTTCCAAGACTTGGCCGATTTGAGTGCTTCAGAAAAAAGAACACCAATGGCGAAAACCACTATCAACGACCATTCTTCTCCTCCTTCGCCCAGAAAACCCAGTCTCGATTTCAACACTGGCTTGCAGCTGCAGGCATCGTCCCACGACGGCCACGTGGATGTCTCTGGCGGGGACAGGTCATGGGGACCTTATGGTAATTTCGCGGGGCATGCCGGAGGTGGTGGTGGACGAATTAGCCCTCGGTGCAAGGCAACCGGAGATGGTCGTCACTCGACGGATAGCATGGGGCATGATGACGTCAGCGGGATGAGCACCGCCTCTGCAAGAGGCGGCGGAGGCCGTCGTCGCCGACAGGGGATTCCTCACTCGAAGATTTGCACCATATGCAGTACTTACACCTATATTTTTCGGACTAGGTGTTTGGTAAGTTGTTTTTTAACTTGAAACTTTTTTATTATCAATATTTAGATTTATATTGTTGTATTGTTTAACTAGCGTGTTTCTTGAAAATTGAATAATCATAATTGTAAGATTTATATATATTATTTTAGATTATACACACAAGTATGTTAGAATGATAAAAAATATCAAAACAAAAATTTTAAAGGATTTTATTGTATCCTATAAGAATTTGCATGTGATTTCTCAATACCTAAACATAAATTCTTTAAAAAAAATAATTTATCATCAAAGATGATTCAATCTACATTATTTCTAACATGCATATATATGATATGTGTGTCTGTGTGTGTGATTGATGGGCTGTATAAATGCAGGTTTGTGGAAGGGTTTATTGCAAGCAATGTGTGGAGATGGGAATGGGGGATATGATGGAAGGAAGAAAGTGCAGTGAGTGTCTTGGGTTGAGATTCAGCCAAAGGTAACCTCATTTTCTTAATTATTTTTTTAGTGCATATAAATTAAAACATGCATGTCCTCTAACACATATACACGGAACTTTGAAAATTTTAAGGTAAATTCATACATCAAATTAATGACCAAATTAATACGCACGTTCGTAGACTCAATATGTACATATCATTGAATTAATTTAAAATAATATCTTAACATGTTATTATATATATATATATATATATATATATATATATATATATATAAAAACCCCTAGTTCTAAATCAAGATCATACACTTTCATGATTTTAACTAGGCCGCCAGATGATCATCAATATTAATTTGCCTTGAAAAAACTAAATTTATTCATTTTGGTAAAATTAGCTTTCATAATTAAATTCAAATATAAAAAATAAGAATAAATTATTATTCAAATTCTGTTTTTAATTTCTTAGGAGGGTTTAGGGAAATAGGTCAATGTTTCATGTCAGGAAAGAGGTCAGCGTTGGTCAAATATTCCCTCATAGTCTGAAATGTTATTAATTAAATCCTTCCGGCTCAATTGTTGTGTCAATTTTTATTAAGTGTCGAAAGAAAAAGTTAAAAATTTAGCATAAACAACTCAGCTTGACTCATTCCACCTTAATGGATGTTAACTATACATAATACAATAAGAGACCGACGGCATTTGGATTTTTGCTTTAGATACTTTTCATCCTCATCCGATACAGATAGCAACGATGGAATCTCTATATAATAACTAATCGGACTCAATCAAAGTTTAGTTGTCCTTGTTTTTCCATGAAATGAAATTGAACTGTAAACTTTTTCCAATAAACGTTTGTGAATATACTAAATATTATTATATTAAATACACGCAAGGTCAAGATAATTTGAATTATGATGGGATGTGATTTAAGTGGTAATTATGATATATAGATGTTAATAAAGAAATAAATAACAATGCAGGTACATAGAGAGAGCAGGGAAGTTGGGGTGCTGCAGTTGGAGGTATCCTAGCACACTGAAGCAGACGGAGCTGAGGTGGGCGGAGAAAGGGCCAAGGAGAAGCGGGGACAAAGGGTATAACGGTCATCACAGTGGGATGCCGTCTTCAACCTCACGAAGCCCTATCACTGTTCATGACCCCTCTTTCGTCATGTCCTCTTCCTATTCTCCTTATTCTACTCCTCACCACCACCACTTCCCTCTTTGATTAACTCTATATTAATTAAACCCTACCTTGCTAGTTGCTACACCCTGCGTACGTATATATGCACGTACGTACATGTCTCGTAACACTATACGTTGCCTTTCATTTAATTTGTTGATTCACTTTATTTAAAGTTTTTAATACATTTACTAATGTCTTTAATTTTAATATGTTCTTTCTTGCTCTGTACGACTTAATCTCACTAATAATCTGCATACATAGCCAGTTAATGATATAATTAAGAGTTTAAGCCTCATGCCCATCCAACTTGGACCGTATAAATACAACTTTGTTTTAATTTAAATAAAATATTATTATTGATGGAAGCCCAAAATTAATAAAATTTTTATTTGGACTTCCATATTAAAATTCAATATCCGACGTGTTTATATCAGTATTTCCTAATTAATTTATGATCACGGCAATCGAGTTTAATTTGAGCTATACTTTCATATATATATATATATATATAATAGGTTGCGCAAGGATTCATTCATGTAATAGGAGAGTGTTGTTTGTTTTTTCAGTATATTTTAACATGTGTTGAAATGAAATGTGAATTTTACCTTTTGTTTCGGCACGTATGCTAAAATGCATTGGAAAAAAATACGAAAAGAGCCCACTTATGACAATAAGAGATCTGGATCCCAATAAGTTGAGTGTTGGACCAATGACTATTGAGTCTATATATATGTGATGACGACCCCATAGTACACCGTAGCTTTTCAGACAAAGAGTGTAATTTATTTTTACTTTAACAGTTCCATGATTTTTCTCTAATTCTTGAGATCCTGAAGAAAGAGATATTCGTAAACTTAAGTCTAAAGAGATGCTTCTAACTATAATGATTGACAAACAACAGAACTTGTAATTCATGCATCGTATGTGCCTTGAATAATATCAGAAAACTATTTTTCTAGATTTATTTTTATATATCACACTCAAATCTTATATATAAGATGTTGAATATTTAAAAGATAAAAAAGTATTATATGTTTCTCGCATTTATTTTAATTTTTATTTATGTCTTTAAAATTTGTTTTATCCGATTATACTATTAATTTTTTAATTTTTATTATATATATTTTAAAATAATAAAAATATCTTTTTTTTTCTTTTTTTCTTCTCCCCTCTCTCTTCTCACTCACACAGAAGAGAAGCATACCAGAAAGAAAACAAAAGGAGAACAGCAAAAGCGATGAACATCCATGGTAAAACTTGTCCCTCTCTCTCCTCACTCACACACAGGACAGCGCTAGAAAAGCAAAAAATGACGGGAGTGAAGAATATAACTTTCTTCCCCTTGGTGAGATTTAAGACGGTGGTAGGAGAAGGTGGCTTTCAGGAGCTCGTCGTCGATGACAATGACAATGGAAATGATAGATTTGGAAAAGGAGGGAGTTGAAAATTTAAAAGATTTAGAGGAACGGTGGTTGATTATAAGAAAAAGACCAAAAACCCAACATTTTGCTGAAGCTCGTCATTTTTGTCATTCTCCTTTTGTTTTCTCTCCAGTATGCTTCTTTGGCGTCTTCTCTGGCGTTGTTTTTTGTATGAGTGAGAAGAGAGGAAAAAAAAAGAGAGGGAGAATATTTTTATTCTTTTGAAGCATATATGATAAAAATTGATAGATCATGGACATAATCAGGAAAAAAAATTTTAAAAATATAAATAAAAATCAAGATAAACGTTAGTGGTATATAATACTTTTTTACCTATTTAAAATTAAGATGTTCACATAGAAAAGGCACCTACATAAATTGTACAGCATGAAGATCCTTCATGCTTTTTCAACACAAAACCCATTCATTAATTAGTATATATACAATTGACACACATGGGGCAGAAGCATGTCGAATAACTGCAAGACGTTTAATTAACATCTGGGTTTGATCTTAACAGGGAGACCCATGGAAGGATACGGCAGTGGTTGACGAGTAATAGCTTCCTCTGGGTTCGCCGGAGACCATTCGTACATCTTCACGAGATTGTGAATGGTGGTCAAGGTCTCCACTCTGGCAAACTCGTTTCCTATTCAGCTATGAAGCCCTCCACCAAAAGCCACGTAAGCAAAAGGAGGGATTGGCTTCGCTGGATTCTCGAAACGACGGCGATCAAACCCCGAGGGGTTCTTGAATATATCCTCCTCGCTCATATGTGTTCCATACGATGTACAATACACCTGAACAAAACACAAAAGAAGGGGAAAGAGAACACTATAAACGTATTTTTAATTTCATCTTTCATAATTTGCAAATTATTTGTTTAATTTAATTAGCTCTTCAATTATTCAAAGATTTGTAATGCCACCATATATCCTATATTCTCATATAAAATTCAGGATAATTTATAATTAGCAAAAGTAACATTTACACTATATTTCAATTTCATCTATTTTTTTTTTGATTCAGTTTTGTTTTATATATTTTATTTTTGTTTCGAATTAATCATTTTTAATAATACCGTTTATTCCACTATTAAAAAATATTTATTAGACGATTAGTAAAGATAATATATTTGAAACAAAAACAAAACATGTAAGACATAACTAACGTAAAAAAACGTTTGGGACGTAAAAAAAAAAGGTATAAGTCTTACATATTTCATTTTTATTTCAAATCTATCTTTTTTACTAACTGTTTAATTAACATTTTCCGTCAGTGGAATAGACGATGTTAGTAAAAATAATAAATTTAAAACAAAAATGAAACATGTAAAACATAAAGATGTTAAAACCGAACAGAACCGGTGATAGGCCGATGGTCCGGTCCGGTCATGTCAAATAACCAGTGGTTCATCAAACTAATACAGAAACCGGTTAAATCGATTTCGAACCGTCAAAACCGAGAGAACTGGCCGAGTGGCTGGGTTCATCGGTTCCTCTCTCGTTTTTTTTTTGCCTCAAACCCCCAAAAGAGAAAAGAAAAATGGAGAGAACGATGTTGCGCTGCCGTTGACCTTATCGAGAGTAAGAGGTCGAGAACGCTGTCTTGTTGCTATGCTTCCGTTAGCCTCCCTCCAGTTGTGAGAGAAGAAGAAAAATTGGGATAAGAAGAAGAAGATGGAACTAGATTGAGACTCCAGAGAGAGAAGAGATAAAGGACTGTGTGTGTGTGAGAGAGAGAGAGAGATCGCCACTGCTATACTTACGTGAGAAGTAAATGGAACCTCCGGCCATGAGAGAAGAAGCAAAAAATGGAACTATACTCGAGAGACAGAGAGAGAGAAAGAGAAGAGAGAAAAGAAATGTGAGAGTGAGAGTGAGAGAGAGAGAGAGTTGATTGACATATTGACTTGTGTGGTCACCGTGATAGGAGGAGGAGTATGCCGTGTGTCAGTAGCCATAAGTCATAACTCATTAACGCATAAAATAAAAATGAATCAACTCTTTTTCTCTCTAACAAAAAAATGCACTACAAAAAAAAGACTTTTGGTGGCAACTTTAAGACAAAGTCGCCACCAAAAGTTATCTTTATTGCAAAAAAAAAAATTTGTGAGAAAAAGTGGTTTTTGGTGGCACTAAAAACTAACTTTGGTGGCGACTCAAAGACAACTTTTGGTGGCGACTTTAAAAGTCGCCACCAAAAGTTACTCGTCATCTTTTTAAATCCGAATTGGCCCGAAGAGCCAACCCGAGATCCATTTGATTTGTGCGGGTCTTGACCGATCCAATAACTCGCTGTCCCGAGCTAACAAGTTTATTTGAAATTAAACCAAACATATGCATATACCTGAGATTCGAACCTGGGTCCCTTGCTTGCAACCATGTGTGTCTTGCCATTCTGCCACTGCTTCATTTATGTTATGTAAGTACAAAATATTATATATATCTATATATATAATCTGTTAAAATTATTTTAGGTAAAAAATATTACAAAACAGAAATAAAATAATATTAAACTTAACAAAAAGTAAATATATTATTACTATTGGAGTCACCACAAAAAAGTCTTACTTTAGTTAATTTCATAAAAAAAATCAATTTCAGTTAAAAAAATCAGATTTCATTCGTCACCGATAATCTAATTTTTTAAAAAAAATAAAAAAAATTGAATTTCTTTCAAATAAAATTAATAAAAATAAAAAATTTTGAATTTTTTAAAAAAATCTGACTTTTTTTATTTTTTTAAAAAAAAATAGACTTTTGGTGGCGACTAAAAGTCAGACTTTTTTAAAATAAAAAATTGACTTTTGGTGGCGACTATGGGAGTCGCCACCAAAAGTCTAATTGTTTTAAATTTTATTTTAAAAAATTTAAATTTTTTAATATTTTTAATTTATTTTTTAAATTAACTTATAATCGCCACCAAAAGTTTAATTTTTTATTTTTTTAAAAAATCTTAATTTCTTTAATTTTTTTTAAATTAGACTTTTGGTGGCAACTATGAGAGTCGCCACCAAAAGTCTAATTTTTTTAATTTTATTTAAAAAAAATTTAACTTTTGGTGGCAACTCTAAATAGTCGCTATTAAAAAGTCGCCACTGAAAATTAATTTTCTTGTAGTGGTATATGTAGTAGTATTTTAAATTTTTAAATATATAAAATAATAATCAATTTTTATTATATTAATACAAAATTAATGTATATTTATAATTTTTAATTATATATATACTTTTAATATTTTTTAAATACCACCAATTCGACCGCGGTTCAACCACGATTTGATCTTTAAACCTTAAATCGGTATCTCTACCGGTTCAATAACCGGTCCGATTTTAAAAATATTGATAAAACATAATTGACCCAAAAAAAATATTAAAGGATAAAATTAAAACTTGATATAAACGCTAGAGATATAAAAAATATTTATACCTTTATAATTTGGTACTTGTAGGTTTGGCCAGTTTCATTACAGTATTACGTGATGTCAATGTTGGCATTCAACCATTAGCATGTTAGTACTTCCTGTTAACTTTAGATGGGAAGTGATACATGTCACTCAAAATATGTACTTCAATTTTTCCAAATCTGAAAGTACTAACGTGTAGAGAAATGAAACTATTATATTCTAATGTGTTAATTAATTGAAATCACAAGATACTAATACACTAACAAATAATGACAAGAGTCACATGACTTGCACATGTCATATTTCTACTGAAAAAATAATAAAATAAATTCATAAGGAACTAATATGCTAACAGTTTAAACTTTAAAGTATAAGCCACAATACTGCCAACTTTCAAATCATAAGAACAAGCAAAGCCATAGAATACCAAACTATAATTTACCCTAAAATTCAACATCAAACTTATCATTTACTTGGATGTTATTGGTAGGGCTACACATAGGGTTTTAGGGTTTAAGGTAAATCAGTTTAGTTCAATTTTGAGCATTAATCAAATTGACCTAGTCGGTTTAACAAAAATTTAGACCTATTTAATTTTAATTTTTAGACATTTTAGTTCGATTTTGATTGGACGATTTAATTTAATTTTATGAGATTTGAGTCTTCTTCCATCTTCTGACAACCAATGTTGCAGAGACGAGTATCGACGGTAAGCACGAGAGAGTCAGAGACAATGAGAGATTGAGATAAAGTGAGAGGCTTCACAAAGGCTAAGAGGCGAGTGCCCGTTGACTATTATGAGAAATTGGGAACGAAGACTCAAGACTAAGCGAGAGATTGAGAACAAAGACTAAGTGAGAAGTCAAACTTTTAGAGTCAGAGACAAGAGGCTAAGGATGAAGAATGGGTTAAGGGAAACTGGAAGTCTAGAATATTTCTTTTTAACTTTGTATATATAATTATATATATATATATAACATTATATATAATATATATTTTAATATGGTTACTTCGTTTCTATTCAATTTTAACAAAACTAAATCCAATTAAACCAAATAAATTAAAATTCATATTTCAAGAATTGATTTGAACATTTTTTTTTTATTTTGGTTTGTTTGGTCCGATTTGATTAATCTAGTTTGTACATCCTAGTTATTGGGTTACAAATGTGATGTAGAAATTAGGGTAATAAATAACAAATACCATCTAGGTGTTAAGTTTTAAAGAAGGCAATGTTAAATTGCCTGCCATCCTTTCGGAATGTCATATCCAGCGAAGCTAGTATCTTTAAGCGCTTTCCTAAAGATACCAAACAGAGAAGTAATCGTCCTCATTAACTCCTGAGCTACCCTCCATGTGTATTTCATCTTTTGTATATCTGCCCATGTTAGTCTGTCTTCTGCTCCTTCCTCCCTCTGCTTTATAACGTCCATTTGTTTTGCATATGGCCATTAATTAAGCAAAATAGTCAAACATGTATTAAGGAGCTGTCTGCTGCATTATTATTCTACACTTTCTAATATATATCAAGTTCATAGTAATTAAGACTTCCATATATTTGACAAGCTGATATTTAAATAATACTGAAAACTGGTATCTTAATAAAGTTAACAGCATTGATACTTTTGAGTTTTGAGTATGTTTTGGGATTTTCATCCCTTAAAGCAAGAAAACAGGAGAGCAGATCATTTGTAGGGCTGAGAACCCCCTTTGAAAGTTCTTCCTTTCTTTTGCTAATGATTGGAAGTATTCTGTCAACAATTCTTGCCCTGGCTCTTTGGCCTCTCCAGAATGTGGTACCAGGAAAGTTTATGGGAAGACAAACAAATGCCTTGAAGGCTGCACTGAAATCTTCAAACAAAGCTTCCAGAGTCTGCTCATCCTTGATTCCAAACAATATGTTGAATGCCATCTCAAAGGAAAGCCTCTTCATGAAGACCACAACTCCAATTGTTTCATTCTCTTTGGTTTCTCTCTGCAATGCTAACCTCGCCAGTTCATCCATCTCTTTGACATGGTTCTTACGGCATTCAGGTTTCAAGAAGTTCAACATTGCCCCTTTGACCAATCTGTACCTGCATGAAAAATTAACACTCGTTAACAGCTCTTGCGGGATATGTTGGATCAAGGGAGGATAACGAGGGAAAAGGGTTTTACTATATATTTTCTAGGGATTATCAATAAGGAAAAGTAATTATGTAAATTTGATTTAACTGCCATTATTTGATAAGAGTTTACTTAATAAAAACTCAACCCATTAATTTATTCAAACGGCGCTAATTCTAGTTCAGGCATTTAAACAAACAGCTTGGGCAGGATCAATAGATACATGTATGTTTAAGTAAATTCAGATTTATTTTACCTTGGTCCTGTGAGTTCGAATAAACTTTGCTTTCCAATAATCTTTTGCAGAGTGAAGGGTTTCTTAGAGGTGAAAACGTCATCGGGATCACCCAAGACAAATTTGTTTCCTGCTTGTCCATTGAGAACCACTGTTGGAGAACCCATTAAGGAGGTTTTGAATACAGCACCATATTTTTTTATTCGTTCTTCCAACCAGTCAGATCCTTTGTCCTGCCCCTGTGCCTTCGCAAAACTGAGTGTCTCTCCGATTATAGGGTACCCCAGAGATCCTTTTGGGAGATTTTTGGGTTTTTGACCCTTGCGGATGAATTTTGAGAAGAGAAAATAAGCTGTGATCAAAGTGATTAAAGTCGAGGCAAAGGACATTCCCATATTCATTGTCTAGCTGGTGTTTGGGTGTTCTAGTTTGACAAATGGGACAAGAGACTTTTGATGGAAGCAAGAAGGAAAAAAACTCGGATTATAATTAAGGGAATTCATACTTGTCGGCTTGCTTGATTGAGATTTTTCAAGGATGAATGGAGATTCCAATGGGGAAAGGAGAAACTGAAAGTTTTTTTTTTTCTTTCAAAAATAATATTTACGTATTTAACATTTTTATTAAGTTTTAATTTTGTATCTAATATTTTTTCATATGTCAATTATATTTTACATATTTTTTGTTTTAAATTAACCCTTTATATTAATGCATTTTATACTACTAATGTAAAATGCTGATTAGGTAGTTTACGTAACACACCTCAAGTAACTCCAACTCAATATTTTATGTTACTAGAATAGATAATAGTAATAAAAATAATAAATTTAAAACAAAAATAAAACTTATAAAACATAATTGATGTAAAAAAAATATTATAAATAAAATTAAAATTTAATATAAATGTTATTTTTTCTTTTGGGTTAGAGAACTCAATTCAATCCGATGGAATATATATATATATATATGTATAATATAAAGGAGTTTGGTAGGTCGTTTTACGCTGGAAAGAAAAATGTTTTTTCTATGCTGTAGCGTTTTTCTATGGTTTGATATGATATACTGTAACAGTTGGAGACGGAACTTGGAATTCTCTCTTCTTTCAAAATTAAGGTTTTGGCTTCTATCGCATTTGGGATAGAAAACCAATCATTTTGATAGAAAGTAAAGTAAAATTCCTTATTTGCTTTGTTCATTCAAATTTCAATCGCAGTTGGAGCTTCCAAACTATTTGTGTGGCACTCGTCGTCTCCTTTATGCATGCTTGGCTCTTGATACTACAACGACCGAAGGCCACCAGGCGTCTGGCAGTCGTTGGGCAGCTGCCCAACCGACGGTTGCCAGGAGCTTGATAGCCGGTCGATTAACTGCTGCCAGGAGCCTGCAGCCGATCGACCCGCTCCTGGTAGCCGGTCGTCCAGTTGTTGCAGGGCTGGCAGTCGATCAACCGACTCTTAGCAGCCAATCGATCAGTTCATTCTGGGCTCTTGGGGTTAGGACTTTGAGGTTAAGTAATGAATTTTTAAGAGCAAAATAGTAAATTACTTTTATATTTATTTTCTATTATCTTTAAAAAAATATAATAATCTTATTTTTTTCTTTTTTTTTAGTGTATATCAAACAATTTTTTTTTCTTTTCCTTCTCATTTTTTCATTCTATTTTCCTTTCCATATTTTTATTTCCTTTTCATTCATACTCTTTTTTGGATACCAAACGGCCCCTAAGTTTAAATTACATTAAACATTTTTTGTTTTGACTAAATTACACTTAGCCCCTTTTATTTATTATCATATTAAAAAATTACAATTTCACATTGTATAAAAAGTAAATTAATTTGACGGAAATTAAACTAATATATATAGCATATATCAAATGTTAGGAGGGCCAAATATAATATTTAAAAATAAAAATATTAAAATAATTTAATTAAATCTTAAAAAAAACATGGTGTAACTCACCATATATATTAATGTATATGATGCTAGCCGCCTAAACATGGCATCATAGTTTTGAATTGATATTTTTATAAAAATATATAAATAATAATGATTCTATAGTAGAAGCCATGTGATCATGTGCTTGTTGGAGGAATTCTTAAGCATAATAAATCAAACTTGAAGTAATGGTAAAAGTGGGACGCATCATGTGGAGGATTAAAAAAATGATAGAAAGAACAGCCTATTAATTTATCTAGAATTGACAGAAGATAATCAACAAGGAAATGCTCACGCAAATATATTAGATGTATGATTTATTAAAAGTATGTTTGACTTAAACATACTTTTGGTCTTTTTAGTTTTATCAGAAGTTTAATTTGGTATCCTTTGTTCAAGAGCAACAATACTGTTTTTATATTTTTTATAAAATAGTTCAATTTTACCCATATATTATATCATTTATTTTAAATGTTATAACCATACACTGACAGAAACGTTCCTTTATTTATCTCTTGTCATTAACTCGAACTTCAATTTAATTTAATATTGAATTAATAATGTGGTAGAAGGAATAAAATTAAACTGTTTCTAAAAAATAAGAAAGTTACATTATTAGGAATTTAATTACAACTTCTATAGATTAGAAAAAGTTAAGCCTTATTTTCATCCAAACATACTTAGTTATTTATTATTTTTTTAGTTTAGAAGCGCGAACATTTAAAAAATTTTACCAAATTTTAACTAGATTAATTTAAATTAGATCAAATTATATAGATGTAAAATTTTTTTGACGATGATTTTATTTATTCATAAAATTTAATATCAAAATTTTATTTAAAACTAACAAATATGAAATCACTTAAATCAAGTAGGTTGAATGTTTATTTATTATTTATTTAAGAAAAACATTTGACACTAAAGGACTTTTAAAACAAATTGAAAAAACCTGTTTAGATAAGAGGATATTATATTTAAATTCAAAATTCCATTAAATTTTAATTAATTTAATTTAAATTAAATCATATTATAAAGATATAAATTATCACAATACTATTTTTTTATTCACAAAATTCAAAATTTTATTTAAAAAAAATCGAAACCACTAAAATCAATTAACATTGACTAAAAATAATGTCATTTAAACCAAGATTTTCTTGATAATAAATTATATAAAATTTTACTTTTAATGTAACTATCAAAGTGTTTATCTAAATTTATACAATAATTTAGAAAACTACAAAAAATATCGAAACTACTAAAATCAATTAACATTGACTAATAATAATGTCATTTAGACTAAGATTTTCTTGATAATAAATTATATAAAATTTTACTTTTAATGTAACTATCAAAAATTTTTATTTAAAATTATACAATAATTTACAAAACCACAAAGAATATCGAATATAATTAAAAGTTGAAAAACTTAAATTTAGACAAATTATAATTTAAAGAATTGATTTTAGAGAACTTTAAAATTAGACAAATCATGGTTGTAAAAGTAATAACTTATGACTTTTACTAAAACTATGTTTTGAAGGTAAAATTACATTAATATAAAAATTATTAAATATATTATTTTACATAAAAATTACCTTAATACAATCTAAATCATAATTTGTAAAAATATATACACTTAATATATTGGTTTTTTTTTAAAAAAAAAAAAAAGACATCCATGGCTTTGTGAAAATTGTGAGTCGCAATCAGTGGGCCGGATTTGTCGGAGAAATGGGTTGACTGAAAGAAAATTGTTATTTGCATTAGACGATTGGATTGAATTGCATTGCATTGCATACATCAAAAGACGGATCCTCTATTTCATTATGATTCACATCAATCATAATTCATAACCCAACTGCCACTTAAAAAGGATATGATCATTTTCACACTATGGTGTGCATAAAGTGTATTTGAGATGTGCAAAATCCTAACATCATCATCATTCCCATAACTATCACTTTCCATTATTATTTGTAGTTCTTGCCCCTAAACAACAATATAAACAGCATGCCTAAGCTAAAGCTCATCAATGCCTTTCCTAAAGTTTGTTATCATTTCTCACTATTGTTCTTAATTTTTTCGAGTTGAAATTACCGATCGTATTTGATTTTGAAAAAATTGACCTGAATCATTAGATTTTTTTTTTTAAAGAATCAACTGGCCCAACACATTGTTGGATGATGAGCGCAAAATCTGAGTTTGAAAAATATAGTCAATGTTGATTTAATTTAGACTAATACCAATTTAGTTTTACCTATGTTAGGTTATGTCAAAATGCTATATTTCTTTAAAACTATATTAACTATAATTATTTCTTTCAAAAAATATATAATTCTATAAAGATATATGAATAAATTATTTTGTCCCTACAAATTTAATTTTACACTATCAAGTCTTTGAATATTATTAGATTGTTAATATTGTTATTGAATTAATCTTTCACAAATGAATATAGTTTTACAAATGATTAATTTATAAGAATTAATTCATAATATTTAAAATTTTTAATAGACCAATTTATATATTTACTATAATTTTTTTAATAGCATTGTGACAAAATTGACAATGAAAAAATTTTAAGAAATAAATCAATATTATTAAAATATTTAAAAGATTAATATAATAGATAATTCTCTTTCAAATTAATAGTTCATCAAATCTCTACGAGAAAAAATTGTATTGATGCGCTATATTATGCTCAAAAGATAATAAAATCATGTAGACCTTCACATACTTATATAGTCAACAAACTGAATCCATAAAAGATGAGATGCTTAAGTAAATTTATCATTGAAATGTAATTTTTCTTACATCTTTAATATTACCCCAGAAGTGTCCTTAGATGATTACATATCAACACAATTATTCTTCTTTTAATTTGAAAATTATTATAGTATATATTATTGATTGTTAATTATTAATAGCATTAGCAAGAGCCGAGATATTATTAATTATTGCAAGAGGGTCGGATATTTATGAAAAGAAGATACAAAAGGAGATCAATTTGCATTTTCAAATTTCACATTCAAGTCAACCGTGAGAGACTTTTGACATTGCCTCGATACTATGAATTTCAAGATAAAAATTGTAAAACTAAAATTCCAAATACACAAAAAATTTCTCCTTGTAATTTTGCTTGCATGATACTCTAATGCATGTGATATTACGTGCTGATTGCAAATGACGTGCTTAAATCTAATTAGTTTAAATACACAAAAAATAAAATAAAGAAGATATAGAAGAATGTTATTTAGGTCCACTGGATATACTTTATTTCTGTCTTAATGAACGAAGTAGTTAATTTATACCTTTTTAGTTTCGTATCCGTTGGTTGATTTGTTGATACATACATTCAATCATTTTGAAAGAGAAATAAATGAATAATAAAACTTTAAAATAATAGAGCAAAGCCAATCAGCAAAAGGAAAAATTAACAAAGAAAAAGAAAGAAAATATTTCTATATTAGATTTTATCTTTTTCAGATTTCTTGCAACGCGAGGAAGAAGGAAGGAGAGAAGAAGGCATTCTCTCTGGGCTGCGTGACCAAAAAGATAGAAAGTTCCAAACACATGGCTTAGAACACACGAGGGATGCTCACAGAGATGCAAGATCCACCTGCAAACCCTAACCCCAATCCCTCTCCTCAAAATGCCAATGCCAATGCCGCTTCCAAATTCCCGCCACCGCCGCTAGCAGCTTCCGCGTCTCCGACGACGGCGACGCCCGCCGGCTCCTCCTCGTCGTCTTCGATGCTAATCCGGGGAGGTGGGAATGGTGCAGGAGGAGCTGCTGGTTCCGGCGTCGGTGGGTCCCACTCACTCCATCACCACCACCACAGGAGGGCCCACTCGGAGGTTAGCTTCCGGTTGCCCGACGACATGATGGATCTGTCGCCGTCCGATCCGTTCAATGGCGGGTCATCCACGGCCAGCCTTGAAGAGATCGGATCCGAGGACGACCTCTTCTCCACTTACATTGATGTCGACAAGCTCGGAGGGGCTAACGGATCGGGAGGTGGTGGGAACGGATCAGATCAGAATGGTAATGGGAATGGGAATGGTGCTGGTGCAAGCAATCACAATGAAACAGAGAAGAGCCCGAGTGCGAGGCCAAGACATAGGCATAGTAGCTCCGTGGATGGGTCGACTTCTACAAGCATGTTTGGGGAGATTATGGAGGCGAAAAAAGCTATGCCTCCTGATAAGTTAGCTGAGCTCTGGACGATTGATCCCAAACGTGCCAAGAGGTTTGTCTTCATTTCATCTTCCTTCTGCCAAGTGCCAAGTTTCCCAATCATTCCTAAAAAAGAAATATGTTACTAGAAATGCATCGATTTTCTTTCAAACATTCTACCTTGTACTGAGTTGTACTCTCTGGCATCATGTGGTCAGTTGGATGAACAGCTGTTTCTGTTGACCTTACCTGATCCCAGTTTATTGAGTCGCTTCTTAAAATAAAGATACGAAATCTTAGATAACGATATTGATAATCACTGGATTCAAAACTCAAAGGTAGCGGCTACATTTTGCACGAAGTCATAAAATTGTATGAGTTGATAGCTGGAGAAACAGTCCACCTCAATTTGCGCCTAACTATGTCCTCTGAAGCAATTAATTGATCCTCATCTCAAATTAACTGAATCATTGGAATGGGATATTACTGAGAAAGGAAATGACATTGTAATGGGCATATAAACTCATATTTCATGAATAACATACTAAACAGAGACCACTATGAATCAGATCTTGCCATTTGTTGTGAATTATATTATTTCCAGTTGGTTGGGTGCACTCAGAGTAACCTTTCAATTTTGTAATGAAGAATTAATCTGCAACAATTGTGGGAAGGTAATTTCCAAAGGCTATTATACTTGTTAAACGTTAAGGATTTCAATATTTTGGGACGGGCGCTGGGGATATATATGCAGGAAATAGTGCTCTTTAGTTTCGGTTAATTTTCAATGGCTAGATGTGTATCATAGAAATTGATATAATTTTATTTTTCATTTACTATTCACTTAACAATATTTGTTGTTATGCATAGAATACTAGCAAATCGGCAATCTGCTGCTCGTTCAAAAGAGAGAAAGGCCCGTTATATTCAAGAACTTGAGCGCAAAGTTCAAACCCTTCAGACTGAAGCTACAACTCTCTCTGCCCAACTTACACTGTACCAGGTTTGTAACGACAAAAAGGTCATTTTTGAGTTCATTTTTTATGCAATAAATCTTTAGAATTTCACCTGTACAGCAAATTTAACTGCATCATTACACTACACAAAAATTCTCTTTGAATTTGGTTGAATTTTTTTTTTTTAAAATATGTGACTGCAATATCATTCCTTTTGCTGCTTATAGTTATTCTTAAAATTATTGCTTATTACCTAAATAATTTTTACTTTAAGGATAGTATAATATCTCTGTTTAGCAGTACCTCAAACGCTGCACTGAAAAAAAAAATCATACAATATGTCTTTTTCTTTTTTAAATTTTAGTGACAAAATTAATACATTTATATACTTTATCTGTGCCTTGCTCTTTTTTTTTTTTTTTCTAAAGCTAAATTGTTCCTGACCATTAGAGCCGATAGGGTACATTTTTTATTCATTTTGTTGATTCTTGGTCCACATGATGGTTTTTCTTATTTGTAAACCTTTAACATTGATTGATTTCAGTTTCTTTCCACAGACAAACTTGTGGATAAATAGTAACATGGTTACTTCTTGATTTTTTAGAGGGACACGACAGGTCTGAGCACTGAAAATACAGAGCTTAAGCTTCGTCTGCAAGCCATGGAACAACAGGCACAACTTCGAGATGGTAATCATTATTTCCCTGTCAACTGCCATCTGATACAAGAAATATAAAGCTCACGTTTCTTATAATCATTTTAAAATAAGGTTCACTGACAATACTGTAAATTGTTATTGATCTGATGTAGCTCTCAATGAAGCTTTAAAGAAGGAGGTTGAGAGACTTAAGATTGCAACTGGTGAGATAATGAGCCCCTCTGAATCTTTTAATCTGGGAATGCACCAGATGCAGTTTACAGCTACAAACTTCTTTTCACTTCCACCGCAGTCAGGTCCTTCTGGTCACCAGAACATGCAGTTGCCATCATTCAATCTCTCCCACTCTAATATGCCAACTCATCAACTGCAACAAACAAATTCTCATCCATTCTCAGAAATGATGCATAATGACCAACTCGGTCGTTTGCAGGGGCTTGACATTAGTAGCAAAGGGCCAACCCTTGTGAAGTCTGAAGGCCCATCGCTTTCTGCAAGTGAGAGTAGCACAACATTTTAAATTTGACACAAATTGCTTGACCAGCTGACTTATCCATGGCGTGCCCTTCTCGTCAATTGTTTTAGAGTGTTGACATCTAGTTATTTAATGAAGGTTCTTTATTCTATTAAATATTCCATTCAGCTTAAGGATTAATTCTTAATTGTTTATTCTTAGGGATGCTCCCCAAAAAGGGGAAGTACCCTTGGGGTTTTGTTGCAAAGTTCACGCATTCTTGCATTTGGTGTTTCTGGGCGCTAGAATATCGGGAATGAAGGGTCATTCTCATTGTATCTTTGTATCTTGGGACTTATATCAATCCCCCACTGTCATTTGTATCATCATTTACGTGATAGCATCTTAAACTGTGTGATTTATTGTTCTGTTCTCAATGTAAGATGGACTTGGAACTCCTTTAATCCCTTCTCTCTTGTTTTGTTTTTTTCTTTTTTTTGTAGAAGTTGTACAATCCTTGAATTTTGGGGACCTATTGTTACAATGCTCTTTCTCACGCCAGACATTCATGGATATTTTACTGGTATATATGCCCATGGCCGATTGCTTTTTATTAATTCGAATGGGAGACTCATTGAGACTCTTAAATAAGAAGGTGCGGTACTATCTGAATTAGCTAATCTTATTCAACTACCATGAACTGAAAGTTTTGCATCAAACATCACTGCTCGAGCTTCTTAAGGCTGTAGCTAGCACACCGAAATACCCGGAAGGCTCTTGGCCCTATGCATTTGTTTTCGGCTTTGCGGATAAGTGCCCATTGTAGTCTTCTGGTGATGAGGAGTTTTATAAATTAATGTTCCCACAATGTTCTCTTTCTAGCCCCACCTCGTCTTTTCTGTGCTTATCTGTTATTCAATTATTTGCTTGGAGGGTCCCAATATTGAATCAAGACAAGGAAGTTCCTGTCTTGATTTTTGAGCAGCGATGACTTATAACTAAATGATGTGTAACTATACTGGTGTATATGGGGCCATGTCAGGTTGCTGTGCTTGATTTCTATCTACTATCTTGTGACTGTGATTAGGTAGAGAAGAAAGTTATAGGGATAGTTTGGTATGTTTGCGGAAGCGGAAAAGGAAAGCGTCTTTTCTATTACTGTGTTTTTTTTCCGTTATTTAGTATGCTCGCTATAGCGGTTGGAAACGGAAGCCAGCATTCCTTTTTCCTTCAAAATCGTGATATTCATTTCCATCGCTTCATCAATGAAAAATCGGTCATGAAAAGGGAAAAGAAAGAGAAATGTCAAATTTGTCTACACTCTGCTCTCGCGTTCTAGTTCTCCCGCACCTTCTATTTTACACTTTTATTATCGGCTATCTCGCACTCACACATATATTCATATAATAAATTAATAGTTACCTTTCAGCATCGCAAGCACGCTTCAGCCTCTTTTTGCCATTGTTGTCTTTCTTCTTCAGGTTTTAAATTGTTCACAGTCACAACAATGGCGTCGGACGAGTCTTAATGGCGTCGTACGAACAAGACCTACGAGTTAGCATGTTGGCACCAGGCAGTCGGCCGACTGGTAGCAAACGGTGGATCGGCCCGCATCAGGCCGGTGGACAGGCCTGCAGTAGGCCGGTCGACCGGCTCTGCAGGTAGCCGGTCAAACGGCTTGCTACAGGTGGTCAACCAGCTTGCTGCAGCCAGTCGACCGGCTGGCAGGGAGACCGGGGGAGAATACAAGGGGATAATTTAGTCATTTTGTTCTAATTTTTTCTTTCTTTCCTCCTAAAAAATACATACCAAACACACAAAATATTTCATTCCTACTCTATTTTCTATCTCGTACTAAACATGTTTTTTTTTTTCCATTCTTTCTTCCCTCTTTCATTCTTTTTTTCTTTCCATTTTCTTATTTCATTTTCATTCCTACTCTTTCCTGGATACCAAACAGCCCCATAGTATTGTCACTCAAGAGGAGAAACGAAAGCCGAACATAATGCAATACTCACACCGGAAGCTGAGAGAGAGAATCTAAGAAATAATTCTATTTTGCTTTTACAACGGTATATTTGATTATTTATCAACGAAAATAATCAAATTGAGATATGTAATTTTGTAAGAATTAAAATTAAAAAATTTAATAGGTAGGTAATTTCTAAGACCAGTTGTGTTGTACAATGGAAAATATTAAAGTAGTCAAACTCTCAAGTTAGCTTTTAAACTTGTATGAGTTTATGATCTCAAATCTCAAAATAGAGTCAATTCCCAAACTCATTAATCAGTCAAATTCGATCAATCTCGATCAAAATCATCGAATTTGACTGAGTTAAGTGAGTTTGAACAGGACAGCCAATTTTAACAATTATAATTTTTTTCATTTGAACTCTATTTTAAGCAAATGACATACCGTTTGAAATATCTATGGGTTTAGTTTCAAATGAAACTAGTTTTGTTAAAATAAACTTTTTGTGGTTCAGGGGATATAATCAAAAGAATGATCAAAGGTAAGAAACAATTAACTTTTTACAGTTTTCGGTTTTACTTTAGACAATCATAACTTTCTTATTTAAACTCTATTTTAAGCAAATGATATATCATTATAAATATCTTTGAGTCTAGTTTCAATTGATATAATTTTATTAACAATATTATTTACTGTTTAGGAGATATAATCAAACCAATTACTAAATGTCAGAAGCATTAGACTTATGAGTGCTATCATTTGACTTGCAATTTTTAAGTTTAATTTAAATATTTATACCTATCATTTAAACTTTATTTTAAGCAAATTTAACTTTATATGTACAATGACTAAGATACTAATTGATCATTGATGACTCATAATGTCTAGTTCTATGAGCTCTCTTGTTTGTGTATATATTTAATTAGTGGTAGTTCTCAATTATTTTATTTTTAAAGAGAAATAGCATGTTGATACCTAATGGATATAGCATATTGTAACTAATTTATGATTGTTCTTATGTTAGTTTAATTATTTTTTAGTTTAATTATTTTTAATTATTTATGACTTTATGTGTTATAGTGTTAGAAGTGTACATATATATATATAGGAGAGACTATATGTGTCACATCCCAAAAATTGAGCATGTGAAAAGATACTACTCATTTGATATAATTCTCAAACATACGTTATATTCATATATTCTGTAAGGTTTTACATTCAACCTTAATCATTCATTCCACACTACACAATTATATTCATCTGATAAGCAAATATAGACATACATAGTCTGATATTTCTATCTCATCGCAAGCCTAGGAGACCTATAGAAAGTACAGAGCGTTTCTAATGTCCACATTAATAAGTACTGGTATCCCATCAGACAGAAATAGAGAATAATCCCAAGGGGCTTCTAATCTTCAAACGGATACTCTTGTTCTTTATTTTCTGTATCTGAAAAAAATAATCATAAGGAGTGTGAGTTTATTTAAAAACTCAGTAAGTAAATAACTGTACTATATAAAATATCAAAAGTACAAATACCACATTTACTCATATAATTAATTGTCTTATACATCGAGTAGTATGGGACTCTAACCCTTTCAAACTCATGAATAAGATTTCATAGATATAAACCGAGTAGTATGGGACTCTAACCCTTTCAAACTCGTGAATAAGATCTCATAGGTATACGCCGAGTAGTATGGGACTTTAACCCTTTCAACTCGTGTATAGGTTTCATAGATATACACTGAGTAGTGTGGGACTTTAACCCTTTCAAACTCGTGTATAAGATTTCTTAGATATACACCGAGTAGTATGAGACTTTAACCCTTTCACACTCGTGTATTAGATCCCGTAGATCTTTACTCATTAATAAAATAGTGAGAATTTATCACATAGTACAATTGTCATGAAATAAAATAATTTCTACATACTCTTATTTCTACCGATCATCATATACTCCCATATGAAAAATTGATTGCTTATAATCCAAATAATATTTTAAATGGGACTTATATTGTACTTTGACTAGTAATATCAAATTAGCTGAGCAATGTTATTCACTCACCTTGATGTTTGTCCAAGTTTACCTTGTTCCACACTAGAATTTGTGTAGGAAAATTTCCTAGTAAAATATATTACAAGGAAACATAAGAAAGGAAACAAAATCACGAAAATACGAAAAATTTTCTGATTGCTACAGTGACGGTTTGCTACAGTACGGTTGCTACAGTGCCGGTTGCTACAGTGCCGGTTCGCTACAGTAACATTGACTGCTACAGTAACGTTGACTGTCGACACTACAGTAACTGCTACAGTACCCGAAGAAAATTTTCCAGATTTTTTTCCGAAATTTCTGGTCGCTACAGTAACTCGGTTTTTGCAGAAGTTTTTGCAGAAATTTCTAACAAATTCATCCTTTCCTTTCTTGTTTCAAAACCAGAATTTCAACTCTTTTAACCTATTATAACTCAAATATAACTTCTAAAACAACTGAGATTCACGAATTATCATCAAAATCTTCAAGAACAAAACCTCCTCTAATCTTCCATATAAACTTAGATTTAAGGAAAATAACGAGATTAAAGCTTACCTTTGATCCTTACAAAGCTTTTGAACCGAACAAATAATCAAACTTCTGAAGATCAAGGAAAGGATTTGAGAAGAAAATGAAGAACTGAGAGAGAAATGCTTTTCTGCCTTCCTTCGGCTGAGTGAAAAATGAGGGGTACTATTGAAACTTTATATTAAATATTTCTAATGGGTTATTCAATAACCCATGGGTATCCATAACCCAACATCCAAACCCATCCAGTCAATTTACAATAAATGAACTAATTGACCATTCTGAAACCACTTTTCCATGAATTTCACCATTCTTAGAATATATCCCTCATTGTGCAAATATTTAGTCCAGTCATTTAACTCAATTTTCATAAATAATATTCAAAGAGAACAATTAAATATGAAAATTAAAAATGACCAAAATAAATAACTAAAGTAACGTTGTAGAATTCTAAAATACTCTTAAGCGAATTATATTCTGAAATTAACGGGTATTACATTCTACCCCCTTAAAAGAATTCGGTCCTCCGAATTAAAATCTTACCTCAAGTTTCAAATAAATGTGGATAGTTTTTCCACATTTCATCTTCTGCCTCCCACGTAGCTTACTCGCGAGAATGATTTCTCCAAAGAACCTTGACAGTAGGAATTTCTTTAGTGCGCAATTTCTTGACTTTTCTATCAAGGATAGCTACTGGTACCTCTTCGTAGGTGAGAGTTTCATCAAAATGAACTTTTTGGGGTTGAATGACATGAGAAGGATCAGGAAGATACTTCCGTAGCATGCACACATGAAATATTGGATGAACTCCCTCTAGGTTGGAAGGTAGGTCTAGGCGATATGCCACATTACCCACTCTGTCTACAACCTCATATGGGCCAACATACCTCGGACTAAGCTTGCCTTTCTTCCCGAATCTCATTACTCCCTTCATAGGTGAGATTCGTAAGAAAACTATATCACCTATTGCAAATTCAAGGTCACGTCGTCGGTTGTCTGCATAAGACTTCTGTCTACTCTGAGCAGTTAACAACTTCTCTCTGATAAGTTGAACTTTATTTATATCTTCCTGTATCATCTCAGGTCCCAATATTTTGGTTTCACCAAGTTCAAACCAACCTATAGGAGATCGACACCGTCTCCCATATAAAGCCTCAAAAGGTGCCATCTGAATACTGGCTTGGTAACTGTTGTTATAAGCAAATTCAATAAGAGACAAATGATCTTCCCAACTTCCACTGAAATCCATCACACAAGCTCTTAGCATATCCTGTAAAGTCTGAATTGTCCTTTCGGACTGTCCATCAGTCTGAGGATGGAATGCTGTGCTAAGATTCACTTTGGTACCCAAAGCCTCTTGAAAGACTTTCCAGAACCGAGAAGTAAACTGAGGTCCTCGGTCTGATATAATGGATATTGGTACACCATGAAGTTTCACTATTTCTTTAACATAAAGTTGAGCAAGTTTTGCTACACTGAAAGTGGTATGAACAGGAAGAAAATGTGCTGACTTAGTAAGTCGATCCACTATGACCCATATTGAGTCATTTCCTTTTGTTGACCGAGGTAAACCTACTACAAAATCCATAGTGATCCTTTCCCACTTCCACTCGGGAATATCTAGTTTTTGCATCAAACCAGGTGGTAATCGATGTTCAGCTTTAACTTGCTGACAAGTCAAACATCGAGCTACAAAGTCAGTCACGTCTCGCTTCATGCCCTCCCACCAGTAAACTTGTTTCAAGTCCTGATACATTTTCACAGCACCAGGATGTACAACGTAGGGTGAACCATGAGCTTCCATTAAGATTTCATGTTTCAAAGATTCAATGTTGGGGACACAGAGTCTCCCATTAAACCATAAGACTCCTTCTTCATCTACCAAGAAACTTGGTGCTAGACCTTGCCTTGCCTTATCTCTGACTTTGACCATATCAATGTCACCTTCTAAAGTTGCTTTTACTTTTTCAACAATGGATGATCTAACTGTTAAATGAGCCAGAAATGTACCTGACTCAGTGATCTCGAAGAATACTCCATCAGCTTCCAATTCTTGTAGTTCATGTATTAGAGACCTCCTTATAGTGGCAATGTGAGCTAAACTTCCCATAGACTTTCGACTTAGAGCATCAGCCACTACATTTGCTTTACCTGGATGGTAAAGGATGGTACAATCATAATCTTTCAGAAGTTCCATCCACCTTCATTGCCTTAGATTGAGATCTCTCTGCTCAAAAATGTACTTAAGGCTTTTGTGATCTGTAAAAATTTTACAAGTTTTCCCATACAAGTAATGTCTCCATATCTTTAGGGCAAACACTACAGCTGCCATTTCCAAATCATGAGTGGGGTAATTCAATTCATGCTTTTTAAGCTGACGTGAGCCATAAGCTATGACTTTACCATGTTGCATCAACACACACCCTAAGCCTATCTTTGAGGCATCACAGAATACAGAGTAACCCCCTGGTCCTGATGGTAGAATTAACACTGGTGCAGAAGTTAAACACTTTTTCAATTAGGTGAAACTTTGTTCACATGAATCATCCCAAATGTATTTAACATTCTTTCGGGTTAACTTATTTAATGGGAGAGCCGTGTTAGAGAAATCTTTGACAAAGCGACGGTAATACCCTGCTAAGCTAAGAAAACTACGTACTTCAGACACAGTTGTTGGTCTAGGCCATTGTTTTACTGCTTCAATTTTACTTGGATCTACATGAATACCTTCTTGGGAAATAACATGTCCCAAAAATGTTACATGACTCATCCAGAATTCACATTTTGAGAGCTTTGCGTACAACTGATGCTCTCTCAAAGTTTGAAGCACTATTCTCAAATGTTCAGTATGTTCTTCATGACTCTTTGAATACACCAAAATATCATCAATAAATACAATTACAAACTTATCAAGGAATGATTTGAACACTCTGTTCATTAAATCCATAAATGCTGCTGGTGCATTTGTCAACCCAAAAGACATCACAAGAAACTCATAATGTCCATACCGTGTACGAAAAGCAGTCTTAGGTATATCATCACTCTTAATTCGTAACTGATGATATCCAGACCTTAGATCAATCTTTGAGAAGTATTTTGCTCCTTGAAGCTGATCAAACAAATCATCTATCCTTGGTAAAGGATACTTATTCTTCACTGTGACTTTATTCAGCTGACGATAATCTATACATAATCTCATAGAACCATCTTTCTTTTTCACAAAAAGAACAGGAGCACCCTAAGGTGAAAAACTTGGGCGAATGAACCCTTTGTTCAACAAATCTTCCAATTGTTCTTTGAGTTCTTTTAGCTCAACAGGAGCCATACGATAAGGTGGAATAGAAATTGGTCTTGTGTCTGGGACCAAATCAATACTGAACTCAATATCTCTTTCTGGCGGTAATCAAAGTAAATCTTCTGGGAACACATCTGGGAATTCATTAACCACATGAATGTCTTCTAACTTCTGTTCTTTCTTTTCTAAATCTTTGATAAAAGCTAGAAATCCCTGACATCCCTTTCGCAACATACGCTGGGCACTTAACATAGATATCATGTTGCAAGGTACATCACTTCGATCTCCTTGAAACACAAAATTACTCCTCCCCGGTATATTAAAGGAAATAACTTTGTCACGACAATTTATAGTAGCATGACAAGAAGATAGTCAGTCCATCCCTAGAATCACATCAAAATCTAACATATTGAGAACCATAAGATCTATCTCAGTTTCCATGCCTCCAACGATTATTTTACAAGAACGATAACATGTTTTAACCATCAAAGTCTCTCTCATCGGTGTGGAAACCAAGAATGGTTCTTTAAGAATAATCGAATCAAATGCAAATCTCTTGGTAAATAGGGGCGACACATATGAGTGAGTAGAACCGGGGTCAAACAAAATACGTGCAGCAAAAGTATTAACAGATAATATACCTGTAACTACAGCATTGGATGTTTGAGCATCCTGTCGGGTTAGAGCATATACTCTTGCATTTCCTCTGCCAGCAGCTTGTTTTCCACGGTCACCTTGGCCTCTTCCAGAACCTCTTCCCATACTACCCCCTGTTGAAGGTGTTGGTGTTTGAGTAATAGATTGTGGTCGAGGTGGCAAAGTAGACCCTTGACCTGGTCTTGTCATGAGCTGAGGGCACTCCCTTATAAAATGTCCTTTTTGTCCACAGTTAAAACAACCTGTACCAACAGTGTTTAACCTGCATTCTCCGAAGTGAAACTTTCCACATTCAGGACATTGAGGTTTTTCCCTTCTACCTTGAGTACCTCCTCTACTAGAAGAGCTAAAACCACCCCTGCTCTCTGAACGAGGCTTAGCCACACTGGCTGTAGAATAAGTTGACTTAGTAGGAGTGGCTGGAGCATTTTGTGATGCAGTAATGGGTTTCAAAGTCCCTGAGTCTTCCCCTTGATCAAAAGATCTTCTATATCTAGCTTTCTTCTTTTGATGATATTCTTCTTTATTCTTTGACCTCTTTTCCATTCTTCGGGCCACATCAACAGCCTCTGAGTACGAAGAGTAATCGTTCATATTAGAACCCACTTGATCATATAAGGCATCACGAAGCCCTTCCACAAACTTTTCTATTTTCTTCCTTTCAGAAGGAATGATTTCAGGGGCATATTCAGATAATTTAACAAACTGAGCTGAATACTCGTCAACAGTCCTGGCTCCCTGCCGTAGATACAAAAAATCTCTGGCCCTGGATGATCGTTCACTTGCCGGAAGAAATTCATCCATAACCAATCTGTAAAATTCTGTCCACATAACTGGCGGTGCGCCTTGAATTCTAGCTTTCTTCCAGTTCCTCCACCATTTACCAGCCCTACCTTTTAACTGAAAGGAAGTGAATTCTACCTTTTGAGTAGGAGAACACCCTATAGCATCACAGATTACTTCACAATCTTCAAGGAAACATTGTGGGTCCTCTTTGGGATCTTCCCCTGAAAAAGTAGGAGGCCTCATTTTCTGAAATTCAGACATTCTTACCTCCCTTACATTATCTCCTCTAGCTAACTGAGCTGGTGGTACAATTTCAGCTTCGACAATAGGAGGATCCACTGGCAGGTTAGCTTGTGCAGCTCGACCTCTCATTTCAGCCTCAAATCGGTCAAATCGTTCATTCATCAAATTAATCACATGTGCAATAGTTGCATTACCGACGTGAGCATCAGGTTTGACTCTTCTTGCTTGCTCACTAGTTGCGCCATCAGTACTTTGAGCATGTAAACTATCACCACGGTTAGGATCATCTTGCACATGTACTGGTGGATTTATGGCCCTCCTTGGACCCATATGCTCATTATTATTAGAAGATCCTTCTGACATTGATTTGTCACATATCTACACACATAACAAACAAATTTCAGACATAAACAAAATATCACTTACTAGCCCCACTGAGAAGTTATCTATAAAATAACGTTATACTCTACAAGGACCTAATCCTATGGTCATGCCGCGGCTCATGACAATAGGGAAGGGCCCACAAAGATCACTTTACTCTGTACTCTATAGGGGACCTATAAAACCTTTCATCTGATACCAAATTTGTCACATCTCAAAAATTGAGCATGTGAAAAGATACTACTCATTTGATATAATTCTCAAACATACGTTATATACATATATTCTGTAAGGTTTTACATTCAACCTTAATCATTCATTCCACACTACAGAATTATATTCATCTGATAAGCAAATATAGACATACATAGTCTGATATTTCTATCTCATCGCAAGCCTAGGAGACCTATAGAAAGTACAGAGCGTTTCTAGTGTCCACATTAATAAGTACTAGTATCCCACCAGACAGAAATAGAGAATAATCCCAAGGGGCTTCTAATCTTCAAACGGATACTCTTGTTCTTTATTTTCTGTATCTGAAAAAAATAATCATAGGGAGTGTGAGTTTATTTAAAAACTCAGTAAGTAAATAACTGTACTATATAAAATATCAAAAGTACAAATACCACATTTACTCATATAATTAATTGTCTTATACATCGAGTAGTATGAGACTCTAACCCTTTCAAACTCATGAATAAGATTTCATAGATATACACCTAGTAGTATGGGACTCTAACCCTTTCAAACTCGTGAATAAGATCTCATAGGTATACGCCGAGTAGTATGGGACTTTAACCCTTTCAACTCGTGTATAGGTTTCATAGATATGCACTGAGTAGTATGGGACTTTAACCCTTTCAAACTCGTATATAAGATTTCTTAGATATACACCGAGTAATATGGGACTTTAACCCTTTCACACTCGTGTATTAGATCCCGTAGATCTTTACTCATTAATAAAATAGTGAGAATTCATCACATAGTACAATTGTCATGAAATAAATAATTTCTTCATACTCTTATTTCTACTGATCATCATATACTCCCATATGAAAAATTAATTGCTTATTATCCAAATAATATTGTAAATGGAACTTATATTGTACTTTGACTAGTAATATCAAATTAGCTGAGCAAGGTTATTCACTCACCTTGATGTTTGTCCAAGTTTACCTTGTTCCACACTAGAATTTGTGTAGAAAAATTTCCTAGTAAAATATATTACAAGGAAACATAAGAAAGGAAACAAAATCACGAAAATACGCAAAATTTACTGATTGCTACAGTGACGGTTTGCTACAGTACGGTTGCTACAGTAACGATTCGCTACAGTGTCGGTTCGCTACAGTAACGTTGACTGCCGACACTATAGTAACTGCTACAGTACCCGAAGAAAATTTTCCAGATTTTTTTCCGAAATTTCTGGTCGCTACAGTAACTCGATTTTTGCAGAAGTTTTTGCAGAAATTTCTAACAAATTCATCCTTTCCTTTCTTGTTTCAAAACCAGAATTTCAACTCTTTTAACCGATTATAACTCAAATATAACTTTTAAAACAACTGAGATTCACGAATTATCATCAAAATCTTCAAGAACAAAACCTCCTCTAATCTTCCATATAAACTTAGATTTAAGGAAAATAACGAGATTAAAGCTTACCTTTGATCCTTACAAAGCTTTTGAACCGAACAAATAATCAAACTTCTGAAGATCAAGGAAAGGATTTGAGAAGAAAATGAAGAACTGAGAGAGAAATGTTTTTCTGCCTTCCTTCGGCTGAGTGAAAAATGAGGGGTACTATTGAAACTTTATATTAAATATTTCTAATGGGTTATTCAATAACCCATGGGTATCCATAACCCAACATCCAAACCCATCCAGTCAATTTACAATAAATGGACTAATTGACCATTCTGAAACCACTTTTCCATGAATTTCACCATTCTTAGAATATATCCCTCATTGTGCAAATATTTAGTCCAGTCATTTAACTCAATTTTCATAAATAATATTCAAAGAGAACAATTAAATATGAAAATTAAAAATGACCAAAATAAATAACTAAAGTAACGTTGTAGAATTCTAAAATACTCTTAAGCGAATTATATTCTGAAATTAACGGGTATTACAATATGTAAACTCTTACGAGTTTACGATCTGAGTTTATTCCCCTCTCCAAATTGAGATAAACTATCGAGTTTAGCTGCCTTGGAAAAGAGGATGATAGCTATCTGTCAACAATAATAATAATAATAATAATCTACATTGAGATAATTATTTATATTTATTATTTGACAGTGCTTTGAATATAATTGTCCCTGTGAAGGATATGTGTAACAAACTAAAAGAATCACATACAGTAATAATAATTTGTTAATTTTTTATTATGACAAACGAAAACAACACTGTTAAAAAAGAGGTAAATCGGGTTGGGCTGATTCAATTTGGGGGGAAAAAAATTCAATATCATTAGTAGATCGAATCAACTCGACAGAAAAAAAAAAAAGAGGTGAGTTTGGTTAAATTATGAACACTCCTAATAAAACAGTGACGATGGTCATAATATACTGCTCTTTTCTATTTGGTTTTGCCTTATTTATTATATTTTATTTTTTGAAATAAGTTTTTTTCCCTAAAAGCATGGATAAAAATAGAATTTAATACTTGATCAAATAAATTAATAAATGTTTTCCATCAATAATACTAATGATATTTCGTCATTTTTAAATAAGTTATTTATTTTTAAATTTTAAAGAATACTTCAAAAATAAATAACTTCGAATGAAGAAATAATTATAAATAGTTATGATAATTAATTTAATTTTTTAATTAAACTCATTTTACACATATCAAAATGAATATATAAGGAGCAAAGAGAGTCCAAGAGGAGAGCTATGTTGTATTTTTTTATATGTACTACCATAAATCATATTTATCTATACATATATTTAATTATTTATATGTATTATCCATATTTAATAATAGGTTAATTATAAGTTCTTTTATAAATTAAACAATCTTTTTTTGAATTGTAATTATGCCTTGTGTGTATTGACTATTGATGATAATGTCAGTCCATTAAGATTTCACAATAAGGGATCTTTACTTTATGCTTTTATATGTGGAGTAGCAATTCCATTGAAGTAACACCATCTGAAAACATATTAAGTTAAAATAGTAGTTTTACTCTCCTTAGTTATATTGTTTTCTTTTCTTCTATGTTATTTATACTCTGTCATCAATTACGATTATGAGTTCTGTTGCGTCCCAAGTACACATTTTTTATCTATTCTTCTACTTACATGTTAATTAATATGCTATGATCTTGTATTCAAAACCGATAAAATTCTTCGATTTAATTCAATTAAATCCTTCAATTGGTATCAGAGCCTAGTTGCAGATACAAATTATAGCTATTATTTTCCATAATATATCAGAAATTTTTGCAATTCATGAATCATAGATCTAAAAATTCTTTTCTGTCCGATTTGGCAATTTTCGTTCGATCAATCTCAAAATTGTTTTGGGGTTTATCTTCATCTCTATCACACAAATTACATATTCAAAAATCAGAACTTTTCATCTAGTATATTGTGAGATATCATTTTTTTAAAAATCATTTTGCTCCCCAAAATTTCAAACTCAATTTCTGTTAGCTCAGGCAACAATATTCAAAATTTCTTAAGGGATTTTTCTTATCCTACCTATGTGATCAAAACCCCTCGAATTTGGTGGAATTTTGTTGCCTGAATAGCGATATCGAATCGGGTCAATCTCGTGGGTCATCGTAACCTGTTTACAGGGCAGTGGGTAAGGAAGAAAGGCTTTTTATGTGAAACCCACTCTCGGCCCAGGCACATGGGGGCGCGTGAGCCCACTTCCTAGGCCCAAAAATTTTCAAATTTTTTTTCATAATTAATTATTTAATTTTTTTACTTTTTTGGTAATTTTGGAGACTACTACATATTTTATTTTATCTGTGACTATTCTAAGGCTGTACAAATCTCTGTCTCCATTTCTTATTTCTCTTTTGATTTGGGATTTACTCTTATCGGAGATCTAATTTCTTGGAAAATTTGCAATTTTCCCTTATTATTTTTTTTTTCTTTCGGTAAAATTATCACGTTTGTTTCATGAACTGTGGAAGGAATAATCTGGATTTTCATCTGTACCCATTATATATAGGGATTAAGCGGATCACATGGTATTGGATATTAATCACATATTACGCCTATTAGTTTTTGATTGCATACATTGCTAGAATATTATCCCTAATTCCTTTAATTTGAGACCCAACTGATGTAATTCAAGTGATCAAATTGAATTGGGGTTTATAAGTGAAATTGATGTGAATTTAAAATTGATCACATCAATTTTAAAATTGGATTGAATTTGGGATTCAATCACGTGAGTTGAATAAGGCGGATTGAAATTTCTCAAGAATGCTAATTTAATTGGGTTTATTTATGATTACCTAATTTTGGTTAGGTATGTTTATAATTTGTGATTATAATGAGCAATTCATTATTATGTTGATTATTGTGATATTCAAAATTATTGAATCAATCTTCATGATTGAATCATATGGTAATCATTGATTGAATTTTCAAACTGATAACACTGAAGAAAATTGATTATATATATATATATATATATATATATGTTTCTGTTGATTCATATTGATTGCATATATTGGAAATATCATGTTGATTTTCAATCTGGATTAATAGTGGGAGAATTACATAATCTCAATTTTCAACTTGTTTATACATCCATGAGACTTAATCCCAATTGATTTAATCCACATTAATCATATATATATATATATATATATATATATATATATATATATCTATATATATGAAATTAGGAATTGCAAATTGAATCATATATATTGATTACGTCATTCATATATATTTGAATTGGATTTGAATTTTGTCTAAATAATTTTAATCATTAGTGTATTGATCAAAATTTTTGAATTTTTTTCTTGTGAATTTCGGTCTAAATATGTCAAAAATCTCAATTGGATATTATACTCTCTAAAATTCAGCATATAATTTTTTATATAAATTGTGAACATTATTATCTGTAAAATATTTCTCACACTTTTCTGATAGCACCGTTGTGTATTTTAATTATTTTAGAGATAATTTACAATTATTTGATTACTTAAATTATATTGTCTTTTTGTAAATTGTTTCTAAATACTCTACTAAATTATTTTGAATACCCAATATTTTAGTTGGATAATTTTATGAAGTTGTGATCTCGTCTATCGCGGGTCAAATCTTTGGTGTTATTTTTGCAAATAATATATATATATATATATATATATATATATATATATATATCTTTATTTTTTTCAAAATAATTATGGCTTAAAAAAAAAGGGAGGAAAATAGCAATTATGGCAGCAATAGGTAATTGGTTTTGAAATGCCACTAGTGTACACACTCAATTGGATTAACATTAATGTGCGTTTCTTGTGGTAAATAATTTTTCCCTTTTCGGTGTTGTTTTTTATATTTGGGTTGAATATAATTTGGTTTATATTTCTCATAATTCTTGGTAGCTCATTTTGACCTAAAGCTTCAGCAAATAAATATTAAGACAATATTTTTAAATAATACTTTTTTAAATAATCTACACACGGATCAACCTGATTGTTTTTTCAAAAACATGGTCAAAAGCATCTAGTATGCAAATTAAAGATATCCATATACGTTTTGAAATTGGTCTTGAGGCAATAGTACATAAAATTTCACCATTTTGTCACTTTGATCAAGCTTCGAGGATAATATGTGTCTCATCAGTGTTTTTACAAGATGACTAGTAAGAGTAAGTTTGTGACTTTAAATATTATACTCTCATTTTTTGGGCTTGAAAATTTTATGAGTGTTCCTTACTCTCATGTCATAGTCAAAAAATTAATTTTTGGTCTATATGTGAATTGAATAATTTCATCAGGCATGATATGTATTTATTATATTTTTTAATATAATTGTTGATAATTTGTATAACTGTAAACTCACATATAATGAATACAATTGTACAAATTCTGTGAGTGAATGATTAATTTTTTTAATCATTATTTTATTACATTAATAATAATTATACCATATCGGTGTGTTATCATTAACGTAATTTATTGTACAATACACTGTTCATTTTATACTTATGTCAATTATCTTTCGAGTGCCCTATCGGTATTAGAAATTTTGGTGATATAAGATTTGTATATTGTAATTATTACATTTCTTATTTATTATGGTTTGAGATCCTTAGACGGTACCATAGTAAGTGAGAAATTTTTCTAAAGGGCATAATTGGCTGTGCATATGAAACCATTTAATTCTCTTATTGCATGATAACATCGTGCATATTAAATGTTTCCTTTTATTGTTATCATGCCAGCCTCTTTGCCTTTGCTTGACTTCTGTCAAAACTTTGAATGGGACTAATTTCGAAGATTGAAAATAATCTCTGTATCTCTATTTAGCTATGACTAATATGAACTTGGCTTTGAGAAAAGAAGAGCTTGCAGCTCTTACTGTAATACCCGTTAATTTCGGAATATAATTCGCTTAAGAGTATTGTAGAATTCTACAACGTTACTTTAGTTATTTATTTTGGTCATTTTTAATTTTCATATTTAATTGTTCTCTTTGAATATTATTTATGAAAATTGAGTTAAATGACTAGACTAAATATTTGCACCATGTGGGATATATTCTAAGAATGGTGAAATTCATGAAAAAGTGGTTTAAAAATGGTCAATTAGTCCATTTATTGTAAATTGACTGGATGGGTTTGGATGTTGGGTTATGGATACCCATGTGTTATTGAATAACCCATTAGAAATATTTAATATAAAGTTTCAATAGTACCCCCTCATTTTCTCACTCAGCCGAATGAAGGCAAAAAAGCGTTTTCTCTCATTTCTTCATCCTCTTCTCAAATCCTTTCCTTGATCTTCAGAGTTTTGATTATTTGTTCGGTTCAAAGGCTTTGTAAGGATCAAAGGTAAGCTTTAATCTCATTATTTTCCTTAAATTTCAGTTTATGTAGAAGATCAGAGGAGGTTTTGTTCTTGAAGATTTTGATGATAATTCATGAATCTCAGTTGTTTTAGAAGTTATATTTGAGTTATAATAGGTTAAAAGAGTTGAAATTCTGGTTTTGAAACAAGAAAGGAAATGATGAAATTGTTAGAAATTTCTGCAAAAACTTCTGCAAAAACCGAGTTACTGTAGCGACCAGAAATTTCGGAAAAAATCTGGAAAATTTTCTTCGGGTTACTGTAGCAGTTACTGTAGTGTCGGCAGTCAACGGCACTGTAGCAGTCAACGTTACTGTAGCAATCAGAAAATTTTGCGTATTTTCGTGATTTTGTTTCCTTTCTTATGTTTCCTTGTAATATATTTTACTAGGAAATTTTCCTACACAAATTCTAGTGTGGAACAAGGTAAACTTGGACAAACATCAAGGTGAGTGAATAACATTGCTCAGCTAATTTGATATTACTAGTCAAAGTACAATATAAGTCCCATTTACAATATTATTTGGATTATAAGCAATCAATTTTTCATATGGGAGTATATGATGATCGGTAGAAATAAGAGTATGTAGAAATTATTTTATTTCATGACAATTGTACTATGTGATAAATTCTCACTATCTTATTAATGAGTAAAGATCTACATGATCTAATACACGAGTTTGAAAGGGTTAAAGTCCCATACTACTCAGTGCGTATCTATGAAATCTATACACGAGTTGAAAGGGTTAAAGTCCCATACTACTCGGTGTATATCTAAGAAATCTTATACACGAGTTTGAAAGGGTTAAAGTCCCATACTACTCAGTGCATATCTATGAAACCGATACACGAGGTGAAAGGGTTAGAGTCCCATACTACTCGGTGTATATTTATGAAATCTTATTCACGAGTTTAAAAGGGTTTGAGTCTCATACTACTCAATGTATAAAACAATTAAATATATGAGTAAATGTGGTATTTGTACTTTTGATATTTTATATAGTACAGTTATTTACTTACTGAGTTTTTAAATAAACTTACGCTCCCTATGATTATCTTTTCAGATACAAAAAACAAAGAAGAAGAGTATCCGTTTGAATAATAGAAGCCCATTAGAATTATCCTCTATTTCTGTCTGGTGGGATACCAGTACTTATTGATGTGGATACTAGGAACGCTCTGTACTTTCTATAGGTCTCCTAGGCTTGCGATGAAATAGAAATATCAGACTATGTATGTCTATATTTGCTTATCAGATGAATATAATTCTGTAGTGTAGAATGAATGATTAAGGTTGAATGCAAAACCTTACAGAACATATGTAAACAACGTATGTTTGAGAATTTTATCAAATGAGTAGTATCTTTTCACATGCTCAATTTTTGGGATGTGACAATTACTGTCTCGTCTACTGCTGCTAAAAAGGCTTCTCTTGAAAAATAGGAGCACTCAAATAGGGATACGTCTCATGGTGTTGAAACACACTATGAATAAGTTAGTTAAACAGAGCATTCCAGAGACCAAAAGAGTCTCATATGCTTCCGCTATTAGTAATTTAATGTATGCTCAATTTTATAATCGTCCCTATATTGCTTTTGCTATTAATGCTTTAAGGATATACTTATGCAACCCAGGTTTAGGTCATTTGAAAGCCGTGAAAAGGTCATGAGATATTTGCAGTGAACCAAGGATCATGTGTTGACCTATAAGAGGTATGATAAACTTTAGGTCATTGATTATTCTGATTTTTATTTAGTATGATTGCCCTGATAACCGAAAGTCTACTTCCGCTTTATTTTTTATTTTTTTTTATGATGACAAAAGTAACTATCTCTTGGAAGAGTGTTAAACAAACTCTTACAGCTACTTATACCATGAAGGCAAAGTATGTCGCTTGCTATGAGGCTACTTGTCAAGCCATGTGGCTAAAAATCTTAATCTTTAGGTTTCATATTGTTGAAAGCATTTCTAGGCAACTTGTGATATATTGTGACAATATTGCTGTTGTGCTTTTATCTCAAAACAACAGAAGCTATTATCAGTCAAAGCACTTTGATATTAAATATTTGTTTGTTTGAGAGAAAATTTTACAGTTTCAGATTCGTATTGAGCATCTTGCTATAGAGAATATGTTAACAGATCCACTAACTAAAGGCTTAACTGTTAGAGCTCTACAGAATCATGTAGCTCATTTGGGTTTAGTTAAATCTTTTAATGTTTTTAGTGAGAGTCTAAAATTTAATATTTACTTAGTGTCATTCTTTATGAGATATGTTTGAGATGATGTCTTTTATACTATCATATCTCTTAGATCATTTTCAAATTTTGACAATTGATCAGGATTTCACAAGAATCACATATTTGTAATGTATATTATGACACAAGTTTCACATATTACTCAAAATTTTTGTTGAAGATCTTGACATGTAAGATGTCAGTGCCTCTATTGGACATGGCTTTTGCATTATCAAATACTTATTACCTCTTTATTTGACTTGATAATTGTTAACTTAAAGTAACAATTCATAATTGACATATTAATTTTGTTATATTATTAAATATAGAAATTATTTATCCTTTAAATCAATGATTTATATTGTCTAAGTGGGAGATTGTTGGATTTTCTGTATGGACTACCATAAATCATATTTATCTATACATATATTTAATTATTTATATGTATTATCTAGATTTAATAATAGGTTAATTATAAGTTATTTTATAAATTAAACAATTATTTTTTGAATTGAAATTGAGTCTTGTGGGGATTGAATAATGATAGAAATGTCAGCCCATTAGGATTTCACAATAAGGGGTCTATACTCTCAACCTATATATGTAGTGTAACAGTCTCATCGAAATAATACCCTCTAAAAGTATATTAAGTTAAGGGAGCAGTTTTACTCTCCTTAATTATTTTACTTTCTTTTCTTCTATTTTATTTGTAATACCCAAGAAAAATAAAATATAAATATTTATTTACAAATTACTGTTACTATTTTAGTATACGGTACTATTCACCCGTATAATACTATTTATGTATACGATACTGTTCATTTATACAATCGAAATGTCAAGTACTAGATGTGGTTTGGTCATAAGAGAAAACTAGAAAGAAGTTCGTGGGAGAAAATGACGTTTTATGTGTAAAAATACCCTCAGGAACTAAAGTGAAAGGACTGAATTGAAAAGAAACTTAAAGGTTTAAGGTGAAAGGATAGTTTTCCTTTTAAGTTTCCAATAGTAATAACAGAAAAATTTTCCATCGTACGCGTAACTGCATTATTAGAAATGTCATTTTCATAAATAGTAAATTGAATATTTTATTAGCGCATAGTGTCAAATAGTACCCTTGACTTTTGATATAAATAGGCCCTTTCATTTCACTTCTAAACTCACACCTTCAACTTCTCTTCTTCTCTCCTTAAGTTTCTCTTACTCCAAAGCTAGGCCTCTGAGATTTTGGGCCTTTCCTTTTCAGCTTAGGTAAGGATACTACGCCCTTTCTATGTCTTTCAAATTTTAGAAGTTATTTTCTTAAGTATGCTCTGTGGTTGCGGCCTTGGCTGATCTTCCACATCAGAAAAACTGTCTTTAGCTGTTTATATGTTATTTTGATTCTCTGATTACCGAAATAGAATGTAAACTGTGAAGAATACATGTCTAGGAAAGTTCTGGCTAAGGAAAGACCTGGTTTTTAAGTGTGTCCAGTGTGACCCTCCACTCTTTCCTGGGAACTTACCTGGTGTACTCTTTTACAGATTGTATTCTCTATTTCTGGTATAAATAGTAACTGTACATATGAATAGTAACCATACATATGAATAGTAACCGTATGAATAGTAACCGTATATATGAACAGTAACCATACGTATGAACAGTATCTGTACGAAAACAATCCTAACATATTTTCTCTAATCTTTTATGAAAATCTCTGTAGTGTAACACTGAAATTCACCTGAGTACTCTTGTCTGTAACGACTTAGAGAAGTGATACTCGTACGGAATCCAGGTGAGTGGAACGATCCCGTTTTAATAGAGTTTTAGCATTACTGGTGATAAAAAGTATGTTGTAGGACACTCCCAAGATTCATAGGGGGAAATTGGATTCAGAATGACGAATCTAATGAGATAATTAATCCAGAAGTATGGATAAGACGAAACAAGTATTTCATGATGATGTGAAGTTTGAATCTTTTCAAAAACAAATTAATTGTTATCTTGATTTGTGGTTTATAAATCTATAATATAGTTATATACTATACCTGTTGTATGGATGAATATTATATTGAGCTTCTGATTATGATATGAAATGCTATTGATTGTGATTGAGCGGGACAGTACCCCCTCTCACGGCAAGGCGGAAAACCCGGTTGACAGGGTGTCTTGACCAATGAGTGTGGAGACAACGATTCCCTCAGTAGGGATATAGCCCGGATTGGTGATAAATCCGTGAGGCGCCCTAGCTAAGAGGATGAGGTTGTGCGTCATGGCGGAAATATACATAATTGGTGAGCCGACCTGTGTGCGCTCTCCGGGATATATTGCCATTGACGAGTACTAGTAACGTTTGTTGAATTGGATGAATTTTTATCTTCTGTCTATTGGTTGAGTATGAGCCTTTGGATATGCTTGCATGACTGGTAATGTATTTGAATTTTATTAACGGGAGGCCGATTCGCTCATTGAGTTTAAAAGCTCACATTGTTTGTACAACCTTTTTGTTCAGATTAGGTTGCCAGTGAAGAATATCTGCTAGAAGAGTAGATCACTTTAGACCCTCCCGCTATCGGGTAGGCCCCTCTATTGTTGTAGATTATGTTGCTCTGTAATCGCCTAGGACATCTAGGTCAGGGGTTTGGCATTTGGTTTGTATGTCAGCATAATAATGTATTTTATATTGAGAATCTATTATTATGTGCAAATCATCTCTATGAATTTCATATATTTTCTTCAGGAATGGTTATTTTGATAATGACTAAACTCATGGGTAGAATTTATCGAAAGGCTTACAGTGATGGGATATTCATCATTGTGCCGGTCATGTGCCCAGAAAACGGGTCGTGACATTATTTATACTCTATCATCAATTATAATCATGAGTTCTGCTGCTGTCCAAGGAATACTTCCTTGATCTATTCTTCTATTTATATGTTAATTAATATACTATGATTTTGTATCCAAAATCAATCAAGTTTTTCGATTTAATTCAATTAAATCCTTCTAGCTATACTGATAAAGTAATAAGACTTGATAATTTTATAGATTTTATTATAAATCATGATATTATAATAAAAATAATATATATTTTTTAATTTTTGCATCTGTTTCCAAAAAGTTATAATTTTTGCTTTTTCTCCAACTTAAAATAAATTTTATTATAACTTTAAAATAACCTTTTTTTTTCTTCGCTTTAACATAAAATTAGATTCGATGAGAATGAATAAAATTTAACAAAACCACTGAAAGGGAAACCCGAAAAAAAAAAATACAACTAGAGAAGTAAAAGGACTGTTCTACCAAGCAGGGCTACTTCATACTTGTTTCTCAAAAATATTAATACTTTTATTTAGTTACTTACCGCGCAATAGCGAAGAGAGTAGAGCAGCGAGTGAAGCGGAGGCGCGATAAGGTACTTTGCTCCCTCTACACGCTCACTCTTTCTTCTCTTCCTTTTGCGTCGACGAAGGAAGAAGCCTTTGGGAATGGGTGGTCGCACTTTCTCGTCGGACGACGTCGTAATCAAGTCTCCGAACGATAGGCGTTTGTACAGACTTATTGCGCTTGAAAATGGGCTTCGTGTTTTGCTAGTTCATGATCCCGAGATTTACCCCGAAGGCCCTCTGAAAGCTGTTCAAACCGACGACGAAGAAAACGAAGAGAAGGAGGGGGACGAAGATGACGAAGGGGATGAAGAAGAAGAAGAAGAAGAAGAAGAAGAAGAAGATGAAAGCGAAGAAGCGGACGAGGATGATTGTGAAGAGGAGGACGGGGAGGGTGATTACAGTGAGGCAGAAGGAAAAGGGACCAATGCTGCTGCCCAGACTAAAAAGGTTACTTATTGCTTGATTGGTTGGTTGTTGATTTATTTGTTAATGGGAAATTCTGGGGAAAAAGGACTTACGGTGATAGGATCTGAATTTACATGGAAATGTAGCAAAAGCAATGTCTCCTTGCATAATATGGATTCCAAACATTTATGATCTGGACGTGAATGAGTCAAATTACTTATCCCTCGTTCTATTAGTGAACTATCTCTCCAGGGATTGTGAAAGATGTTTCACTAGAAATATTCTTGTTATTGCTTCGTGATAATATGAATGGGAAACAATTTCATGCATAGTTTGACTTCTTTATGGGTTCATGTGTTTCCTGTGCAGGCCGCGGCAGCCATGTGTGTAGGAATAGGCAGCTTCTCTGATCCATTTGAGGCACAGGGACTAGCACATTTTTTAGGTTTGGGTGTTTACCTTATGCAAGCAAAATTATATTCTTGTCTCTTTTTTCTTATTAAATTCCCAGTGATTGGTTTGGTTTCAAGTTTATGCCTTATCTACTAAAATATTTTAGACACTTCTGTCCCTTTTAGGTTGTTGAAGCTAAGTATCCATCCAGTATCACTTTGGTTAAATTTATAACGTATCTGATTACATAAGTTTGGTCGTGTTGTGTTATGAAGTGAAAGGGAATAATAGCACAAGCCATGTTCAATTTTAAATCCCGCTTGTCTTTTTGGATGCCCGCAAGAAGCTTGACAACATAAGATCGCAACTGAGATTACTACATGTAAAAATTGATAAAATAAGTTAACTGTTTTCTGCTTCCATTTTATTCCCCCTTGTCTTCTCATATCGATTCTCATTATTTCATACTCAAACATCTATGCTTGCAGATTGGAGAATACCACCTTTCCTTCAAAATATGATTATGGTTTACTGGCAATCTTTTTTCATACTCAAACTTCCTTGTATGCTTTAATAAAGAAGTAAATTATTTAATTAGGTCTCATTCTCTTTCAAGTGTGCCAAAATAATCCTAGCCTAGTGCTTTGTAACAATTCTTTTCTTTTCCTCCTTTAACTATCTTGCTATTTATTGCTTGCATATGAATCACTTTCAAATTCTTTTTTTTTTGCAGAACACATGCTCTTCATGGGTAGTGAAGGTTTTCCAGATGAAAATGAGGTCTGTTTGGCTATGTCATATAAATGAAACACTCTCCTTGCAACAGTTACAAAGTTATTGTGTCTTTGCGTGTTTTGGAATCTAGCAAGAAGACTAATGTAGGTCTTGTTGCCTGTATAAAATTCCATGATCAAATCCTGTGCCTGAAATGTTGGAAATGAAATCTATTTAGAGTATAGTTATTGCTGTTTAGAGGGTGGCTTAAGATAGAAGAACATGAACCTGAAGATATGCTATTATTATGTAAATAATACTTTTAGATAGAGACTATTGCATGTATATCTGTAGAATTTTCATGTAGAATTTTAATTATTACTTAAAATCTCAAATTGTAAAATAAAAATTAGAAAGAGAGAAAGAGAACGAAGAGAGATAGAGAGAATGGACACAATGGACTACATTGTTTAGTTGTTTTTGATACAAGGAGAAGCTAGGATTTATATAGGCCTAGCTAATGCAAATAAAGGAGTAATTTAAGGAAGAAAACAAGGAGCAAATTAAGGAGGAAAATCCTCAAATTAAGGAGGAAAATCCTCTTACAAAATCAATCAAGCATAAAGGAGAAAAAGACTATCCACTTAAAGACTAATAATAAATTTGATAATTCTACAATATCTCTTATTGCCTCTCTTTCGGTGATATGCCTCAAGTCACATTCAAGAATTTTTTATTCTCAGTAAAGAAGGTGCTCATTATATGAAGCCTTTGATGGAAGTACGTATCTCAGATTTCAGGATATGTAGGATTTTAAAATTGTTAGTGGACTAATCAAAATTGCAAGATTTAAGATTTGAATGATGCAATTCAAGTCGATTTATATTGTGATTTGAACCTAATAGTAATTTACTGATAAAATAAATACTTAATATATTTAATATTCTTCACCTTGCATTAGTTTTATTTTATATTATAAGTGATCCGTTTATATCCAAATAATAATAAGTAATCCTTAAGTTGGTTCTACCTATCATGTGTCATTTTTGTAATCTGATCCAGCTCAGATAAGCCTTTCTCCCAAGAACAACTGCTTGTGTCATTTTTCCTTGTGTAAAATCTTGATATAAATTAAGGTTTAGTATTAATCAGTTATCAGATGAATGTCTTTGTATGCATGATCATATTGTTGCTTATCATCTAGTTAAATATGCTCTGAATATGTGTGACAGAGCATGTCTTATGATTGATTGGCCTAGCTGTTTGACTTTTTTTTGTCTCTAGTATGATAGTTATTTGTCCAAGCACGGTGGCTCATCAAATGCATACACAGAGACTGAACATACCTGCTATCACTTTGAAGTGAAGCCAGAGTTTCTCAAGGGTGCCTTGAAAAGGTAAATCTTGCTATACATTATGCTGATAGCAGTTCTATCAAAAAAAAACATTATGCTGATAGCAACAACAACAACAACAACATAGCCTTATCCCACTAAGTGGGGTCGGCTACATGGATCGCACGACGCCATTGAGCTCTATCAATGACCAACTCTTTAGATATCTCATTTACTAAAAGATCCCGTTCAATAATTTCTCTAAGTGTCCTTTTTGGTCTTCCTCGACCTTTTTTCATAGGGCTCCAAACTATCTGCTCAACTCTCCTAACTGGCGCTTCCAACGGTCTCCTTTGCACATGCCCAAACCATCTTAAACGATTTTCAACCATTTTTTCCTCAATAGGTGCCACCCCAACTCTACCTCGTATATGATCATTACGGATCTTATCTCTTCGTGTATGACCACACATCCAACGCAACATCCTCATCTCCGCCACTCCAATTTTATGTTCTTGTTGTCCTTTCATTGCCCAACATTCACTCCCATATAAAATCGCTGGTCTTATAGCAGTACGATAAAACTTTCCTTTGAGTTTATCAGGTACTTTTCGATCACAAACAACCCCTGATGCCATTCTCCACTTCAACCACCCAGCTTGTATCCTATGTTCCACATCTCTAATAACTTCGCCATCATCTTGTATAATTGATCCCAAATACCTAAACGTTGACACTTGTGATACGACCTGATCACCAAGTTTAACCTCCAGCTCGTTCCTAGCTTGTCGCTTGTTAAACTTACAATGCATATATTCGGTCTTACTCCTGCTCAGACGAAAACCCTTCGATTCCAAAGTAGCTCTCCATAACTCAAGTTTAGAATTAATCTCTTCCCTTGTCTCTGCTATGAGAACAACGTCATCTGCAAAAAGCATGCACTTAGGAATATCTTCTTGGATGTGTTTCGTCAGAACATCTAAAACCAAGTCAAATAAATAAGGGCTTAAGGATGATCCCTGATGTAGGCCAATTTTAATAGGAAAGTCTCTAGTCTCCCCTCCAGACGTTCTCACACTAGTCGTAGCCCCCTCGTACATATCTTTTATGGCTCTAATATACGCAACCCGTACACCTTTCTGTTCCAAGGCTTTCCACAGCACCTCTCTTGGTACTCGATCATAGGCTTTTTCCAAGTCAATAAATGCTATATGAAGGTCTCTTTGTTTACCCTGATACCTTTCCATCAACCCCCTTAGAAGATATATAGCTTCCATTGTAGACCGTCCTGGCATGAATCCAAATTGATTTTCAGAAATACTCGTCTCGATTCTTAACCTACGTTCAATCACTCTTTCCCATAATTTTAGAGTGTGACTCATAAGCTTAATCCCACGATAGTTTGCGCAATTCTGAATGTCTCCTTTGTTTTTGTAAATAGGCACTAAAGTGCTTCTTCTCCATTCCTCAGGCATTTTCTTAGACCTTAAAATTTCATTAAAGAGCTTAGTTAGCCAGATAGTACCCTCCTCTCCCAAACACTTCCAAACTTCTATAGGAATACCATCGGGACCAACAGCTTTACCATTATCCATTTTTCTAAGAGCTTCCTTGACCTCATCAACCTTGATCCTGCGATAATATGCCAAATTTTGTTCTCTCTCCAAGGTTGTTAGATCTTCCATATCGCAAGTCGACTTCGTTCCGTCATTAAAGAGCTTATGAAAATAACCCTGCCATCTATTTTTAATATCTTTGTCTGTACCCAAAACTTTTCCTTCTTCATCCTTAATACATCTTACTTGATCCAAATCTCTAGATTTCCTTTCTCTAGCCTTCGCAATCTTGTAAATCTTTTGTTCCCCTTTTTTCGTTCCTAAATCCTTGTAAAACTCTTCAAACGCTTTAGATCGTGCTTCACTTACTGCTTTTTTTGTCTCCTTATTAGCCTTCCGATACCTTTCCCAATTTTCCGAGTTATTGCACAGATGGATAGCTTTAAAGCATTCTTTTTTAAATTTGATCTTTTCTTGAACAGCCTCATTCCACCACCAAGATTCCTTATCTCTTTGTCTAAAACCTTTTGATTCTCCTAAAAATGCTTTAGCTACTTTTCTAACCTTCTTGGCCATCTCCTCCCACATGGTGTTAGCATCTTCTCGTAACTCCCAAGATCCTTCCTCCAACAATCTTCTCTTGAAAGTCAGTTGATTCTCCCCCTTTAGCTGCCACCACTTGATCCTAGGGTTCATCGCCTGACGATGCTTTTGTTTCCGACCCTTAATAACCACGTCAAGGACCAAAACCCTATGTTGAGTTGCCACGGGTTCTCCAGGAATAACTTTACAATTTAGACAGATTTTTCTATCTGGATTCCTTACCAGAAAGAAGTCAATCTGTGACCTTGAAGCTCCACTCTTGTATGTGATTAAATGTTCCTCTCGCTTCTTGAAGCAGGTATTGACAACCCTGAAATTATAAGCCATAGAGAAATCCAATATAGACTGTCCTTCCTCGTTAAGCTCCCCAAAACCAAAGCCACCATGGACCCTCTCATACTGTCCTGCTTCTTTCCCGACATGCCCATTAAGGTCCCCCCCGATGAAAATCTTCTCTTCTAAAGGTATGTTTCTAACCAATCCCTCCAAATCTTCCCAAAACTTTTCTTTAAGATATGCATCTGTCCCTACCTGTGGTGCATAGGCACTTATGATGTGGATAGTATCTCTTACGATAATCATCTTTAAGCATAGAATCCTATCCCCAATCCTTTTTACCTCCACCACACTCGGTGTCCATTCCTTGTCCACCATAATACCTACGCCATTCTTTGTCCTTACTTTTCCAGTGTACCAGAACTTGAATCCTGAACAGTCAAATTTCTTAGCCTTTTCTCCAACCCATTTAGTCTCTTGAAGGCACAAGATGTTAATTTTCCTCCTCTTCATAGTGTCCACAACCTCCATGGATTTCCCTGTCATGGTTCCAACATTTCACGTAGCAATCCTGATTTTGTTCTCCTCGACTAGCTTCTTTACCCTCAACCTTCCAGGAACATGTTCTTGTGACACTACAATCGATCGACGATGCAGTGGCTCTAGCTCATTTGACACTGTACTCGAGCCATACAGCGCGTTGCTTCCGGGCAACGACCTAGTATTAGTGGACCCTTGCTCATTTAACACTACATCCGGGTGCCGATGCAGCGGCTCTAGCTCACTTGTCACTGTACTCGAGCCATACAGTGCGTTGCTTCCGGGCAACGTCCTAGCATTAGCAAAATATTGTCGTTGATCCATGTTCATGAGAGATTCGACACAGTTTTACGTTGGCTGTCGAAGGCCTAACACAACCCTCCTCCTTTCTCCGGGCTTGGGACCGGCTATAAAACATAGGCGGAGTTATTATGCTGATAGCAGAATTCCTGTATATTATATCGTTTACACATGGCCTTTTACAGATTGCTTGTGTTTCAAATTAGCCCTCTAAACTGGCAAGAGATTTCATACTTATGCCAACATCCTGATTCCTGTCAAATGCATATGTTGGATGTGCAGTTTGTAAAAGGAATTTTAGTAACTTCATTTTCCCAGAATTATATAAGACAAGTTTTTTTTAGTTTCTTTATTTTTATAAGATAATCAGCGAAGTGCACTACAAAGCTTAAACAGTGTAAGAATATAATGAAATGTGAGAGTTAAGTTCATTGATTCAGGACATTTTTGCTGCATTTGATGTATGTTGGGAAGTAATTGTTGGTAAATTATGTTGCTAATATTTTATGTGATAAGCTATTTTAGTTATTGGTTTTGTTGGGCGCAACAAGTTTAATTACTCAGTTTTTTTAATGTCGATCTTTAGATCGTTGTGCACTTATGTTCTTTTTGATGTGTTGAATGCTGTTGTTGGTATAGTCCTTTAAATCTTTGTCTTTGGATTTAAACATTTTATTTTTTTTCTTTGTTGGTCTGTTGCCCTATCAGATTTTCTCAGTTCTTTATTTCACCTCTAGTAAAAATGGAAGCTATGGAGCGAGAAGTGCTTGCAGTAGATTCAGGTATTTCTCACTAATGCTATTCCACTTTTTCAGCTTTTTCATGGAAATGGTTTCAATTTCTCAATTTCTGCTACTTTGCTGATGAAGCATTTTTATTTTTTTGCTTTTTTATACCATAATGGTGTACAAAATTGAACATAGAATTTAATCAGGTTCTACAGAGTGATGCTTGTCGTCTTCAACAGCTTCAATGCCATACTTCTGCACCTGGTCATGCTTTTAACAAATTCTTTTGGGGTAAGTCTTAAATGTTATTCCTTCATTTGTTGGCTAAGAATTTTCTCTAAATAGATTAAATTAATTTGTTTTCCGATATACATGAAGGGAATAAGAAGAGCCTGGTTGATGCTATGGAGAATGGTATCAACTTGCGGGAACAGATATTGAAATTATATATGGATTATTACCATGGAGGATTAATGAAGCTTGCTGTTATTGGTGGAGGTGAAGTTCTGTTTCATAATTCTTAATATGCCTTTTGTTTTTGGTGCTATGGAGAACAGTATCAACTTGCAGGAACAGATATTGAAATAATATGTGGATTGTTACCATACATTAATTTCTTATTGAAACACATGACTTGAGATAACATCAAGAGGTGGAATATAACCCATGTTTGCTACTTGTTCTTAAAACCACTATATGGTGATCTAATCTTAATGATATGGTACATGTTATAGAGTCTCTGGATGTGCTTGAGAGTTGGGTTGTGGAATTGTTTGGTGCTGTCAAAAAAGGTCATCGGGTAAGGCCAGAGTTCAAAATGGAAGGCCCTGTATGGAAAGTGGGTAAAGTTTATTGGCTAGAAGCTGTTAAAGATGTTCACATCCTTGACTTATCGTGGACATTGCCTTGTCTACACCAAGAGTATCTAAAGAAACCAGAAGATTATTTAGCTCATCTCCTTGGGCATGGTAAGCTGCCTCATTATATATGAACTAGAAGGTTCAGAGTCTGTATCTGCACCTATCAATTGTCATGCAAGTCATCATATACCTATGCTGTGGACTTGTGGTCAGATAAAAGTAATGCCTTTTTGTCATATAGAACTTATTTTACTTTTTAGCAATTTCTCACCCTCTTGTGATGTGATTTCAAAGGTAGTCAATACATTTTCTATAAATCAAATGCCACATCTATTTGTTGAATATTTGAGCAAAAGGAACTTGTAATACTACTAATGGATGTTCTTAGAAGTATTCTACTGGATAAATTAATTTTTCTTTGTGAAACTATATTATATGTCTTATAGATTCCTGACTTAGAGGTTTGATCTGAAAAATTAACTCTGAAATGTTATTTTCTGCAATAGAATTTTCTCATATTTTTCAGTTATTTTGATTTCATAGCCTAACCATTTAAATATGAAATTGCAAGTATATCTTGTTAGTGGTAATATTAACAGCTTTAATATAGTTTCTTATTCATTCAACAATAATCCCCTCTACAATATATAGTCCCTTAGTTTAAATCTGTGTCAGTACATTTTTATATGTTGTTGAACATTCTTCTGTTGCGGATTTTATTAACAAGAACATAATTTTTCAGAGGGTAGAGGAAGCTTGCTTTCCTTTCTCAAAGCTAGAGGATGGGCTACTTCTCTCTCTGCGGGTGTTGGGGATGAAGGAATGCACCGGTCATCTATAACCTATATCTTTGTGATGTCCATACATCTCACTGACTCTGGTGTGGAAAAGGTAAAGTTTGGATTCCATAGCCTAACCATTTGAAAGCAAGATTACATGACACAGAGGAATGCCCAATCACTCGTACACTACGCACACACACTCAACCACTAACCACTGGCTTTGAGAGGCTAGTGTCTCTCCCAAACCAGTCCACTAATTCCCCCCCCAACTGCACTGCTCTAGGTTGGCAGAAGCAGTATCAAAATTTTGTAGGGGAAGCTAATATTTATGACGAATATTTCTCATCTTCGTTAAAATTTTTTCCTCCAGATTTTCGATATCATTGGATTTGTTTATCAATACCTTAAGTTGTTGCATCAAGTTTCTCCACAAGAATGGATATTTAAAGAACTTCAAAATATTGGGAACATGGAATTTAGATTTGCAGAAGAGCAACCTCAAGATGATTATGCTGCTGAGCTTGCAGGTTTCAATTGGTTCTGTTATCTGGCCATGCTTCTTCTTCCCCCCCCCCCCCCCCCCAAAAAAAAAGAAAATTATTAGCTTTATCTGTTGTTCGTTCCCAGTAGCTATGACTAATTTGTTTCCTCAGTATTGGTGTTTTGACAATGAAGATTTTAATCTCTTTGTTTAGTTTTGCTTAACATATTAAGGGCCTCTTTGAAGTTGGCATTATTGTACAATCTTAGTCTTTGAAACGATGTTTGGTTGTACAACCAATCAATATCACTGTGCATGTCTGAAAAATCAGTGTTCTTAAATCTAGAGAAATAGAGGAGAGAGAACAATGCTTAACTCCATGGCATTTCCACTCTTTAATTATTTCTTCTTTATATTGATCAGTGTTGTCTTACATATTATTGCATAATGATGTTTCAAGATGGCCGTCAAGTATGTTTATTATGGCAAGAATGCTAACTGAGTTAAGTGCGCTTCACTTGGTTTCCAAGGTATCTTGGTTTAATAGGTTTATAATCTAATCTTCTGTTTTATAAGAACCTGGGAACAGGAGTGCATCTTTATGAGGTATCTTGTTTTATATGCCATACCTCAAACTTAAATAAGTAAATGGGAAACTGAAACATTATGAACTTGATATCTGTTCTGTGCTATATGAATATATGTATGTATTAATATTAATCAACTAGTCGATAAGAGAGAAAACATACAGTAGAAAAGTCAATTGGTGATTATAAGGAATAATGGAAGATCAATTTGTTATGCTTTAATGGAAGATCAATTTGTTATGCTTTCTCAACCCAACTGCATGATTATGTGATGTTATATAGAAAAATCTACTTCTCTACCATTCCTTTTTTTTTTTTTTTTAAAATAAATTTACAGTTGTTTCCTCATAGCTCTTGTTTAAACTTAGATAATTATTATTCATAATTATTATCCTCATTATTATTATTCTTATTCTTATTATTATATTATCCAGAAAATTTGCTTTTCTATCCATCAGAGCATGTCATTTATGGTGATTATGTGTACAAAACTTGGGATGAGGAGCTGATAAAACATGTTCTTGGTTTCTTCACCCCAGAAAACATGAGGGTAGATGTTATATCAAAGTCCTTCCTCAACTCAGAAGGTGCATTTTTATTTTCTGCTCATCTAATTGTATGTGGGCCTTATTTTCTATTTTTCTTTGTCTATCATTGATATTTTGGCAAAGATCTAGGTGGATATCGTAGTGGTTGTAGTTGCATTTTTTTGGTGCCTTTTGCCATAATTTATTGGTTGCTGCTGTGTCTCCAATTTCTGTTGGTTTCATGTAATTTGATAATTGAAACATGCTGTTCAATAATAAAGTCAGAAGTTGAATTTTCTTGAAAATAATTAAACTACTTGATGTTTGCTTCTGTTCTCAGACTTCCAAATTGAACCTTGGTTTGGATCACATTTTGCCGAAAAAGATATTGCACAAAATTTGATAGAATTGTGGAAGAATCCTTCAGAAATTGATGCTGCATTGCATCTTCCATCCAAGAATGAATTTATTCCAAGTGACTTCTCCATTCGTGCTGGTGACCAGTGCAATGATGGCCTTGTAGACTCAACTTATCCTCATTGTGTAGTTGATGAGCCTCTGATGAAATTCTGGTACAAGCTGGATGGTACTTTCAAAGTTCCTCGAGCAAATACATATTTTCGCATTAACTTGAAGGGTGGATATGATAACGCAAAGAGTTGTGTATTGTCTGAATTGTTTATTCACCTTCTTAAAGATGAGCTCAATGAAATTATATATCAGGTTAATCACCTATCTTGTACAGCACTAAAACTTCTCATTTGTTTGTTGCTTTATGCCCTTCATGGAAGGACTGCTAAACTGAGCATTACTTTCCTTGCAGTAAGATTTGTGGTTGCTAGTATCACCATTTGTCCATATACCCATATATTTAAAGCATTGGTTGCGTCATATTTATCCTGCACACAACTTATTTTGTTCATAAACGGAATTTATAGATTGCTTTCAACCATCGTTTCTTTATTTAAGAGCTTTTTGCACCATCCTACGATCTATTACTGTTGTTTCAATAGCTCTCAATCCACATACTAATCTTCAAAATGGATAACAATTAATTTGCCCATTATTAATCATAATATTATTATCATTCAGCACATCTTTGAAGAAAGGGAGTCTGCAATAATGACTACAAGTAGCTTTCTGGGGTTTCTTTTTCTCTTTTAATTGGACAAAAAGTACTACATCATCGTATTGCTGCAGAGCATATTGATGCATATTGATATAACAGCAATATGCTCTGATATCTCTTGTGGTAAGAGAGTCTGACCAATTGACTTTATTAAATACCCTTGAACGCATTGCCCAATGTTTGGAAGTGCAGTCACCCTCATTAAGTCTCCCTAGAATTTTGTCTCAGTACAGTTTATTTACTATGATCTTTATTTATTAGCATTGTGTTTACACAATATCAACTCATCACTTGAGGATTTTCTTTTTGAATATCTTAATATTTGAGCCTCTGCCTATGTATACAGGCTAGCATTGCCAAGTTAGAAACTTCTGTCTCTTTTGTTGGTGATAAGCTTGAGCTCAAGGTGTATGGTTTCAATGATAAGCTTCCAGTTCTTTTGTCTAAACTATTGTCTATAGCTAGATCCTTTTTGCCGACTGATGATCGATTTAAGGTACATGACATGTTTCTTTGTATTTCTCTCCTATTTTACCTTGTTTCTTTTCTTTGTTGTCATTGGCAAATGCTGATTTGGACAGGTAATAAAAGAAGACATGAAGAGAACTTTAAGGAACACCAACATGAAGCCTCTAAACCATTCGTCGTATTTGAGATTGCAAATTTTATGCAAGAGCTTCTATGATGTTGATGAGAAGCTGCGTTATCTAAATAATTTGTTTCTTGATGATCTGAAGGCATTTATTCCTGAGCTTCGTTCCCAGGTAGATATGACTTATTGAATATTATTCCAGTAAGTTCTCTATACTCATTATTGTCTTCTGACTATACGGTGTTCCTAAAGTAATGTATTAACCTACTTCTGGAGTAACATATATGTAGTATTTAAAATCAAAATGTGGTACATTCCATTTTTTAATGTTGAACCATTTAAATAATCTAAGTAGCTTGAATTGTTGAAGGACTTAGATGCGATTTTTCCTATACAATATATTATGATTAGATGGCAGAAAGTGAATTTTATCTGTTTTCTGAACAAGCATGTATTTCTCCCACAAGTATTGAATGAATTTCTCGAGACTGTTTGACTTGTGAATGTTGGATATCTACAGAGTAAGAATATTTTATGCTTGACTTGGACAATAAATTCTGTTCTGAATATATCTTTAATTTCTTATTTGGTATTTTTGAGGGTCTATTCTTTTCTGTCTATTCTCTGCACAGCTATATATTGAAGGTATTTGCCATGGAAACCTGTCGGAAGAAGAAGCCATTAGCATATCAAAGATATTCAAGATGAATTTTCCTGTACATCCACTCCCTAGTGAGTTGAGGCATGCTGAGCAAGTTATTTGCCTCCCATCCTGTGCCAACCTTGTTAGAGATGTTAGTGTGAAGAACAAATCAGAGAAAAACTCTGTGGTTGAGGTAATTTCAGCTGAATTTGTTTTTGCTGGTATTTCACCTGTGGCTTCAATAACTGATTTGTTTTAAATTTTAATAATGTCTGGCAAATTTCCTCTGCTTACTTGGTTCAGTTTTCTATGCAGCTTTACTTTCAAATTGAACAAGATGTTGGGGTGGCATCGACTAAATTGAAAGCTTTGTGTGATCTCTTTGATGAAATTGTGGAAGAACCACTTTTCAATCAGCTGAGGTGATATTGTGATGCTAGAAGTATCTTATATTTTACTATAGATTTTAATGGGTGTTTTGTTCATGAAGATCTGGTCTCTTTTTCCCCTTGTTTAATCAGGTTGTAGTTGGATCCTTAACAGTGGCTATTTATTAAAGGAAAAAAAATATTTATTACATGTGAAAACTTGTTGCTTCCTGTAGAATATTATTCACTCAAACCAGATGCTTACAAGAAGAGCCTAGGGTTTATATACACCTAGCTAGAGCATTTAGAGGAGGAGAATCCTCCACAATCCTAGGAATATGATCAATCCTATTGAGTACAAATTAATCATAATCAATCATAATAACAAAAAAGAAAACAAATCAAAGACCAAATATTTATAGGAAAAGGAAATAAATCAGTCATAACAACGGAATAAAAGTAGAATCCCACACTTCCTGCTTCCACCTTCCAGCTTCCTGCTTCGTCAGTGCAAATAAAAGGCAGAATGCACTTATACTGCTGTTTATTATATGAATGTCTCATTTACTCTGAATTGAAACTTCTGTTGCATTCTGTTAAACTTGGTTCCTTGTAAACCAGTTCAAATCTCAGGTTAGTGACAGCCTCATAGTATCATAGTCGTTATAATGCATAATACTTTCATTCTTGCTACAGAATTTTTGACATCACTGAAATTACTATTTCAAATTCTATAAAATATGCATTCTTGCTACTATAAGCAGCTTATTTGAAGTTGAAACTGCTGTTTTCTTCTTTCCTTTTTCCTCCCCTTTCATCTTGTTTGTGAATCTGGAGGGCTGAAAATCTTAATATATACCAAATCCAGGACAAAGGAGCAGCTTGGTTATGTTGTTGAATGTAGCCCGCGAATAACATACCGTGTTTTTGGTTTTTGTTTCTGCGTTCAATCATCTGAGTACAACCCAATTTACTTGCAAGGGAGAATTGACAACTTCATAGATGGCCTGGAACAATTGTTGGTAAGTATACCTGGTCTCTTCGACATCCATATTCTTTGTTTAATTGCTTCCCTATGAACCTGCAATAAAGATGACAAGTGATTTGTGTGCTAAAAAAATTGTTTTAAAGAAAGGGAAAATATGAGCTGAACAGCAAAATACTTGGAGTTTGTAAACTGCAGATTCTAAAATGAATTTTATTTTCTGGTGTGGTGGCGTTGACATTATTGTATGCCACACTTGAATTGTTTCTCATACAGATATCAGGAAATGAGAAATCTTACAGCCTTCTCCTGCTTTATCTCAGTTCCAAAATACAAATTTGATTTATTCCATCAAAATTTTGTTTCCCTGTTTATGTTGAGTTCTCATCTCATTGAAAATAAAATAAGTCAAACCTACTTGTTCCTAAAAGTTTGTCGTACATCTGAAAATTTTTTATTGATAATAGGTTTAGTAAACCATCAAACAATGTTAACTAGTTCAAAATGAGGAAGACTGTCAACTTGAGATGGTTATCAGTGATAGCTCTTCTCTTCTGATATTCCTTGCATGCATTTTTCCATTTGACGACAAGTCCTTCTCTGCATATTCTTCGAACCAATGCCTTACAGCTATTGTAAAATGGTACCATACTTGAATCTAGTATAGATGAACATCCTTGCATGAGGATTCCCAAAAGAAAAAATAAAAAATAAAAGAATAAAAAAGGACTTTATTGTCTGAAGTTTGTTTTTAAATGTATATGTGCTGCATAATGGCCCAAAATAGCGTATTTGCTGAATGGAGACTTATTTTTGAATTTATATATATGTGTGTGTGTGTGTATTGGGATTGCAGGATGGGCTTGATGCTGATTCCTTTGAGCATTACAGAAGCGGATTAATGACAAAGCTGCTGGAAAAAGATCCGTCACTTACATATGAAAGCAATAGATTTTGGAATCAGATTGTTGATAAAAGGTATTGTACATATCTAGATGGTCTCTACTTCACTTATTTAGTATCAGTTTTATTTGATTAAGCAATATATCGTGCAGCTATCTATTTGTATATTACTCAACTGCTAGATCTTTGGTGTAATCAAATTTTTATTTTTGGTGAGTGTGGAAGTAAATTCTGCAAACTCATGTCCGAGGTTTAGGGAGGACTACCAATATGCAGTGTTAGTCATGCTTTTTAGAAAGAATTTCTTTCAGGAAATATTTTTTATTTTGTTTGTGTGTTTTTGTGTGTTTTTGTGGCGGAGATGAGGATGTTGCGTTGGATGTGTGGTCATACACGAAGAGATAAGATCCGTAATGATCATATACGAGGTAGAGTTGGGGTGGCACCTATTGAGGAAAAAATGGTTGAAAATCGTTTAAGATGGTTTGGGCATGTGCAAAGGAGACCGTTGGAAGCGCCAGTTAGGAGAGTTGAGCAGATAGTTTGGAGCCCTATGAAAAAAGGTCGAGGAAGACCAAAAAGGACACTTAGAGAAATTATTGAACGGGATCTTTTAGTAAATGAGATATCTAAAGAGTTGGTCATTGATAGAGCTCAATGGCGTCGTGCGATCCATGTAGCCGACCCCACTTAGTGGGATAAGGCTATGTTGTTGTTGTTGTGTGTTTTTGTGTGTGTGTGTGTGTGTGTTTGCTTCTATATGTTACTTGGCTAATGGCTTTTTAAGGGTTTCTTCGTCAGATATACAGAGATTGGCAAGATTTGATGTGCTCTTTTCTTTGGTTTTGTTTTTCCTACTTGCCTTTGCATTTCTCTACTATCCTTTTTCTTTAAAGCATTTTTATATAGCCAAATAACACAGCGGGGAATTGCAGATACAAATAGTGGGTTACTGAGCTTTTTTCCCCTCTGCATAAAAGTGCTTTTCACGTAATAACTGTGTTTTAGAAGTTAAAAATTTTATCTTACAGAAAATACCAAAACAGCGTTCAGCTTATTTTATTTTTTATTTTTTGAAATTGTTCACTAAAAAAAAAAAATCTTATTTGGACCCCCGAAGATGGGCCAATGTTCAAGTTGGTCTCATTATACTTTCATTCTCATGTACTTCATTTTTCTAAATTCATCCAACCTAGTTTCTCTGTGAATGACCTGCTAACTTTGCTGGCATATTTAGTAACACGGCATGGTTTGGTTGGGGCATTGAGCAATGCTATGTCAGAAAATGTGCATTGTCCCTAGATCCATTAGAAAATAGTGTTTCGCCAAGGGACAGCATTGGATGGATTTTGAAACGTGTGAGGACCACTGTGAGAATGAATATCTGTTAGTGACCAATTGAAGAATTGCTTCATATAAATTTTGGACCAAAATAGGGTTTAAATCCTTCTACCAGAAACATGTTCTTCTGCGGCTTCATTTGTCCCTGTCTTTAACTCATTGAATCTTTTTGAGTGGTAGATGCAGCCAGGTTTTGATTATGGTGAATAGATATCTTCTCCCAATTTGTTGTTGCAAGGAATATTTATTTTGACTAAAATATAATTATTTTCAGGTATATCTTTGACATGTCAAAGAAGGAAGCAGAAGAACTGAGGAGCATAAGCAAGAAAGATGTTGTTGACTGGTACAAGACCTACCTTAAGCAGTCATCTCCCAAGTGTCGGAGACTAGTTGTTCGTGTATGGGGTTGCAACACCGACTTCAAAGATACTGAAGCACCCCCGAAAACTGTTGAAGTAGTTAGAGACCCAGAAGCCTTTAAGATGTCATCCAAGTTCTATCCTAGTGTTTGTTAAAAGCTCAGGATTTAATATATCTGAAAGTATGGCATCTAAATCCATTGAGGGCCTTTATTTCTCATAAAATGGTTGCTGGCTGAAAAGGTACAATTAATATTTTCTCAGCAATGAATGGTTCAAATGGAAAATTTAATTTTTGAGGTCATGGATTAATGATGTAAAAATACATTTATTTTTTATACTCAATTCTTGAATAAAGTTGTTGCGGTTGATCTTTTATTGCCGCATTGGCTAAATGCTTTGAACTGTTGATTCTTTGTAACTGACTCTCTTCACCTGCGCCACTTGGAATTGATTTAGACGGTAGATATGCTGGAGCGTATTAAGCTAAGCATACCTCAGAGTTAGGGGTGTACAAAAGTTCGGTTCGGTTTGATTTTTGACATGAACCAAATCGAACCGAATCAAGGCGGTTTGTAATTTTTTGGACCTATTTGGTTTTGCATTTAGGCGGTTTGGTTCGATTATTAGCGGTTTGGTTCGATTTTTTCGTGGGCGGTTAAATATTTTAATTTTTTTTTAAAAAATACTCACTTTTATCTATTTTTTTCCAAAAAAAATCTTAATTTTACTGAATACCTAAAGTGTTAAGTAGTCACTTTACTATCTCTTAACATAGTACTCCACTTTTTATATTCATTATTTATTATTCGAGTATTTTCGATTTTATGGTTTTATTTATTATTAGGAACTTTGGTTTTGACTTGAGACTTGTAGTAGTGTGAAATTTATAGAAGGCATAAGATTTAATTAACTTATTACAATACTGGTAATAGAATGGTAATGAATTATTAAATTTCAATTTTAATGATGTAATTATCTTATTATAGAGTTTCCATTTATTTATTTGTAAAATTTAAAATACTGATCAATATATATATATATATGTATATAATGGAATTTTCTGCGTAAATGAAATTATCACACTAAGATAAGAAAATAGTAAGGACCACAATATCAAAAACAAACCAACAAAAATAAGGATGACTCAATAATGACATATGGTAGAGATTTGTATATATATACATAATTACATAGTCACAATATCAAGGAAAAACCAACAATATCACTGATTTCTTTTTTTTTTAATATATATATATTTTGGGTACATTTAGTTTAAACCGAATCAAACCAAACCAAAACTGATAAACCGAATCAAATTGAAATTTTTGTAATTTTAAAAATCGATTTAGACCTTTAAATTTCAGTTTTCAACGGTTTTGGCTCGGTTTGGGTCGGTTCGGTCGATTTGGATCAGTTTTGTACACCCCTACTGAGAGTTAACTGAAAATTCTTGGAATAATTCAAATTACAAAATATATAGATCTAACTATTCGTGATTGAACGTATATAAGCATGTCAAATATGATTATACGTAAAAATTCTAGTGTACACGTATATAATCAAGATTTAATCAGCACGGTCTGACGTGTACACCTTACAATATGTTGAATACGTGTGGCATAATAATACAAGGATGTCTTCGCTTTTTGATGAGATAAATTTTTGATGTCTTCACATGTTTGTTTATGATTTATGGATTGGCCCGAAGAGCAGGCTGCCCTTCTTGTTGGCTACGGTTAAAACCGTAGCTAACACTTGGTGACAATTTTCAGCAACGGTTTAAAAATCGTTGCTATAAGTTTTGAAAAAAATGTCACAATTAAAATTTATAGCAACGAATTTATTGTTGCTGCAACTTGTAGCAACGGTTTTTACCATTGCTACAAGTGGGAAAGGCAGGCTGCTCTTTGAGTACAAAGAACATCGGATCCCGCTCCATGATTTATTTACTCTATTTACTTTTGATGATGAGATCTATCATCTATCCAAGAATTTCTCAATTGACCATTTTTTATATGGTCATAGGATTATATAAACCCAAGCCAAACTTGTCAACAGTTCATGATTTAAGTTATATTTGATATAAATTTAAGGGGAAGAAGGAAAAAGAATGAGAATGAGAATAAGAAAGAGAATGAAAATGAGAATTTTACAATTATGTTTGGTATAATATAAAAGAAATAAAAATGATTATTTTATTGCTATGAAATTTGAAAATGAAATAAAGAAAAAAATTAGGTATAAATTTACTAAATTACTTTTTACTAAAAACTTAAATATAAATGAAAAACCATTCATCTCTATCTCTCTCTTTCCCACCCGTCTCCTTCTTTGTAATCTCTCTTCCTCCTCCTCCTCCTCTTTCTCGTTCATTTGTAATCTCTCCTCTCTCTCGTAGCCTTTAAAAAGGAATGTGATGACAATAGAAGCACAACGACGACAACGAGAATCAATAGCGGTGGCTAGCGACAACGAGAAGAATGTCTCAGCTCATGAATTTTACAGGGCAAATATAAAATTTTAGATAATATGACATTTTATAATCAAGTCAAAGGAATGGAAATAGATTCCAACGAAATACTAATGGAACGAACCCGTACACAATGCAAGATAAAAGAATTCAATTTCTTTTTTCAAAATACACACCAAACATGTTAGAATAGTGAACTGAAAATAGATTCTCATTATCTAAGTGAATACCGAACATACTCTTAGGGTTCATCATCATGGCTACTTCAGAGCAATCCATTCTTAGTACTAGCAAGGTTTCAACGAACGAAGCAAGTTATTCAAATGAGCATGGTTTTCAAAAAATAAAAAATAAAAAACAATGATGGTAAGGATATGCAGTTTTAAGATTATCTGTGTCTCGGCGCTAATAATAAGTCTAGAATGCTATTATCCAATAAATAGGTTTTAAATGGCGTTAGTAATCTTTGTTAATAGGAGAATGTTTATATAAATTTTTTTATACCTTTGTTATTAGGTTCTTTATAAAAAAAAATTGAACATGTGTAAAAAAAAGTTTTAAAAAATTAATTATATAATAATGAGTTGTCAAAAAAATAATTTTTTTTAAATTATGCACTTGTCATATTGATCATATTCTAATAAAAAAAATCTAATAATAAATATATAAAGAACTGTACTTTTTTATTGTTTATAATGTTAACTGAAATGTAATAAAATGTTATTTTAAACTTTAAATTAAAATGGAAGTGATTTTAAAAAAATAAAAATAAGTCACGAAAAATATATATCTAATTTGAAAGTTAATCAAATTTTAATGTCCTCGTTTCCAAGACCCCTTTTGCATCATCCGACCTTTTTCAATTTTATAATTACACTTTTGGCAATAATAGTTTCTTTCGTGTTCAAAACGCTCCAGACTTTTTTCATTGTGCTCATTGAAACAAAGGCTTTCTCGAGTCTCGCTCTCTTTCTAGTTCATCGTATTAATAACCTTCATATGCCACTCACACACATGGTTACAGCTTGAAATTTCACAGACAGTAACTCAATATCCATTAGCATCATCAGGCAATTTTTCTCTTGTTTGAGTTGTCGGCTCTGCCTGTCTCAATCAATCTTGCTCCTCCTCCCTTCTTCTATTTGTGATCTTGAGCATCCATCTAATTCACTGCATTAATTGTAGTTGCTACTAGTTCTATTTATTGATATGTGCTTTTTGCTTCATGATCCATCATTTTTCATTATTTGCCTTTTGAGAATTGAGATTGTCGAGATATGTTCTTGTTTGTCTTTTGTTTGGATGCGTCTTGTGCTTTGAAAAGAAAATGAAATGGAAGAGATAGCTATTGTTGCTCTAGAGTTCCATACTTTTGGGCAACTGTTCATCACTATCTTTAACTGATCATTTTTCTTAAATGAAATTTACTTACGAGTGAGAGCTTTTAATTGTGCAATAAAATCAAGTTCAAACCAATTTAATTACAAGCCGGGACTTTTATAATTTTTATCCACACTTATGCAATATATAGCTTGCACACAACTCGGTGCAAAGGCTAAGTCAGGCTTACAAAGCGAATACTCAAGAAACGGAGAGTATTAAGCCAATAGGATGAAGAGGATAAGAGGAAAACACTAAAGACACTTGGAAAAAAAAATTTGGTATTACTATAGAACTTTACAAGAGAACTTACGCTTTAAACTTTATTAGAGCAAATTTGTCTTTCCCAGTATGTTGGCTCCATCCTCCTCCTTCTAAGTCCTATAAGATTTGGACTAAGTGTCTCTTAATGGATAGTTAAAAACGTTGCTCTAGAAACTTCTCACTTTCTTAAGGGAATTTCCTAAAAATTCTTCCATGATCTAGAAAAATCTAAAAAGCCCTAGATAAATTTAGAAAAGGGCGTAGAACATTGTACACTCTTCTAGGTACATCAAGTAAATGCTATAATGTACAAGTGTTTTCTTAAAAATTCAATGTGAATTGGGGATGTCAAATTTCTCCATGATTAGGAATCTCTGCAAGGACTATTCTATTATCTAGGAAATTTTTCTCAAGGATGGGGATCACAATCTTACCCTGCAAGTTCCCCATCTCTAAAAGATATTTTAATAATTTCACTAAATTTAATAACATACCCTTAAAATATATGTATATATAATATTTATATTGGGATATTTAAGTAATTTGACAAATAAAATAGTTTAAATCCATGTTTTAAAAATTAGATCGAATCGGTCGGTTAAACTGATCTTAGATCCGATTTAGTTCGGTCATTGGACCATTAATGTTGTAAACTGATTGAACTAGTTTCGAACCTGTAAAATCGGTGAAACTGAGCAACTGAATTGGTTTCACCGACTGGAAAAAAAACATTGAGAGAAAGAGAGAGATGCAGAGCAATAGAGTCTAATGAGAGGAGGAATTTCATAAGTCATAATCTCAAAATCACTTTCAACCTCTTTCCATCTCTGTTTTGTTGCCAACTTGTTGTCAATCGACAAGACAAAGAGGTCCAAAGGGATTAAGGGACGAAGAGTGCCGGTGAGGTAAATTGTAAAAGAGACTAAGTCTTTGATTTAGGCAAGACTGTGAGATTGAGACAGTGAGAGCGTGACGATGAATTGACAACAGACTACTTAGAGAGAAATACCGATAGATAAAAATAAAGCTTTGGAGGAGGGAAAGTGAAAAATAGAGTTATAACTCAAATAAGCAACTGGAAATTATGGATGGAAGAGTGCCATTGTGCCGTGACTCGAAAGTCAAAAATCGAATATTGGCATGTATATGTAGGTTGTAAGGAAATCGAGAAAGAGAAAAACAAATTGACTGATTTAAAATTTTAAATTAAAAATAATTTTTTATCTTTATATTTAATATAGATAACATTTTTTAACAAAAAATAAAAATTAATTTTTAATTTATTAATATAATATATATATATATATATTTAATTACTACGGATTCAAATATCAACCTTAAATCCGTATTTTCATGGGTTAAATAGTTCTGTATTTTAAAACATTGGTTTAAATTAATTTAGGAAACAAATTTAAAAACCCGAATGTCCCAAATCTGATCAATCTCTCGTCCCTCAAGCTCTCACGTCGTCTCAGCCTCGCTTGGCCTCTCTCTGTCTCGCCGGCGACCGTCGTCGCTCAAGCTCTCAGCTCCTCTCTCTCTCTCTCTCGCGCATTGAAACCGAATTATTCAGTAAGACCCTTATGTCTTCTTTTCTTACTTGGTATATTCTTGATGGTAATTGGATGCTCTTTTGGATCTGTAAATGTAGATAAAATGTGATTCATTCTTAGATTTACCCTTCCATTTCTCATTCTTAGGTTTTTCCTTTTCAACTATGTGGTCTTGTTTATTTTTTGTATGTAACATGTTTTCACCAGTGCCTTGCGGTTGCTGCGTTCTATGGTGAGTGCTACTTTTTTTCTTAAAATGAGTTATTGGAATACCTTTCAATCTGGATTGACATAGCAACATGCAACAGAACTTATTGTCTTGTATGACTTAATATTGTTCCCTTTGTTGCTTCCTGAATTATTTCTTATTAAAGAGCCATACTTTAATATTGGATCTCATTCCCTTCGATCATTCTTGGAGCTACTTAAACTATTCTCTGCAGACAAATATTGTATAAAATAGCACACTATTCTACACCTCTGAAATTATGCATATTGGTTGATCAAATCATTCAGCTCACCAAGAACAAGAATGAGGTTTCATTTGTGGTAAGACTTGCTTCATTCCAAATTGGTGATCAGAAAGACCACTATTTTGTCGCAGTTGATCAATTTGAACTCAAAACCTTTCAAAAGGGAGTTTTCAGGCCTAATTTGGAGCGTGGGTATGGTTTTAACTTGTTATTTTTGGGAATACAGTACGAGTACATATAAAGAGATAGATGAGCAGTTAGGGAGCTTATTGTATTTCCTTTTTCACTGAGCGGAGAGAGTGTTATGAAACAAAACAGTTCAAGATCAGGACCTCTTGCTTGCACAAGTCTATCCCAGCCCACGAGATACCTTGCATATATTCTCTTGCCAAGTACACACTTAATGCAACTTTTAATCTATTTTTTGTGGGGTGGTATATGATTCTCTCTTCTATCGCTTTTCATATTGGATGTCAACTAAATATCAACTAGATTGATGGAAGGGGATGGTACTTCTCTTTTTTATTTTGAATTTGATGATATGTTTGAAGTGTTTTAAAGTTCTAAATTTGTTGTGGAGCAATTTTTTTTTTTTTTTTCTTGAATCTAAATTAAGTCGTTGGTGTTTGGAGAAGTTGAATGAGATATTTAAGCTTTAATTTTAGACCCTTATGCTTAATATTATAAGTTTTTCATGCATTATTGATTTTTTTTATTTTTTTCTATTAAATCCATTGGGACAAGGAGCAGGGAGGCACTCCCCCTTGCGTCCCACCTCGTTGCCACTCTTAGTGTGAACCTCATGCCAAATTATATGTACATGACAAATTGCTACTATAGAAGCTTTGAGTTTTTTTGCGAGTTCTTGACACTCCTCATAGTTAGGTTCAAGCCGGCCTTGACTAAAATGATTAAGCTTTAAAGGTGGGGAGTTAGTTGGGTTTTCTTAGCAAGTCTTCAACTATTGGCAATATTGTCTACGTGACTTCTAGTTCCTCTTTACATGGACTTGATTCACCTTATGTGTTAGTGACACTTAATTATTTCATAGCTCCAAATAGCAGACTATTATTCAAAATCTTATACTGTGGTTTCTATGACTTGGATATATCATGGTATATATCTTGTTATGTTCATGATCATCTTTTGGTATTAATTCAGTTATTGCTTGCTCATTAGTGCTACTTTAAATTGCGATCTACATTTATTTATATTTGCTGATGCTTGACGACATGTGATTCAATATTTGTACCTATGAAATTTTGCCCTTACTGCTAATGCATGAAATTTTGCCCTTACTGCTAATGCATGAGGCAGTGTGCTAATGAGTCCAATGCATGTTTCAAGGCCCTTGGTATCTTGTTGTAGTCATTAGTTCTGTTTACTTGTTTCGAGAGTGTGATCATTAAACCACCTCCTATACAGTGTCATGCAGCAACTTTATTATGGAAATAGGGAACCTGTTTTCTTAGAAACTTTGCTATTTCTTTTTTTTTATTTTTTATAATGTTTAAGCTCTATGTGAAGTAGAAACAACATGCTTTCAAGATTTATATAATAAATGCAACATTCTGTTTATTTTATTTTATTCTTTTTAATGTATTCGATAGCATAATCCCAATTTTGAGATCAATGCCTAAACAAGGATTTTTGTAAATAAAGAGAATTAATTTGTTTCATTCAATAACGTTTGTTTCATAAGTTCTCCTGTGCATCATTTGAAAACACTAACTGCTCAATGATGCTATTGTTTCTCAACATGATAAATAAACTTATATATTAGTTTTTTAAAAAATTATCCTGTGGTTAGAGACTTATGCCTTGGAATGTTCCTTGTAAAACTCCATCTTCACCTTCAGATTCTGGAAAAGGATTTTGGAATGGCCGCAATCTACAGTCTTTACATCATCAATAAGTCTGGTGGACTGATCTATTATAAGGTACAGAACAGTTGTTCTAAATTCTCTTTCCCTTGCACAATAAAGTGGACTGTTTTTTACAGTTAATTCCTGGGGACAAATGTCCTAGAAATGCTTTTCCTGCAAAATTGATGGCAGAAGTTATTATTATTTTTGCATCATTCCCTGTGGCTGGTGAGCTTCTAATGTCAGACTGTAAAACAGATCAATATGGTCATAGTTGTAGACTGAAGCTTCTACTATGTTTAATGAAAGAGATGACTAAGAAATACAATTGCATTTTTGTGTCTGTGTTTTCTTAGTCCCACCTTGAAAAATCTTTGTTTCTATATTCTTATTGGTAATTTTACGTATATGTTTCTAAGCATTGCCAGTGTGTTTGATGTTTCAAAAATATGTTAAATATTATGATATTTTGGTTAAGGGTCCGCTGAATGTATGTATAGAAATGATAACTTCAACTTTTCTTCCTGATCTTGGTTAAAAAAAAAAAAATTTTATTACTTGAATGTTAGTTCCTCAGTCTTTTGTTTTTAAGTTGTTTTAATCTTGGCAAGTATGCATCAGAGTTATGTTGAAATTTATGACAAATAGGATTATGGGTCCTCTGGAAGAATGGATACCAATGACAGTTTGAGAGTGGCAAGTTTATGGCATTCAATGCACGCCATATCTCAGCAATTGTCACCAGTTTCAGGTTGTTCAGGAATTGAACTACTTCAAGCTGATACATTTGATCTTCATTGCTTTCAGTCACTGACAGGTATTTTATGACATTGACATTCTTCAACTCATTGTCATATTAGGCATTTGAATTGCAACTATACAATAGAGTGGTTTGGTGGATTAAATGAAGAATGAATTTTAGATACAAGAAAGTAAAGATTTTGCAGTAACATATTACTGACTGGTATAATTGGATACCAGTCTTTTCCTTTTTCATTTTTATCCACACACCAGTATGAGGCCTTGCAGGTAGCTGTAGTCTGGCCAGTATTCAGTGAAGTAAAATTTAAGTAATTTTAGTATATCAAAAGCTTTAGGTATTCATGGGTAACACAAATTTTGCTGATCCAAGATACTTGCTCTAAGTTTGGACTTGATTGCTTTGAAATTTTTACCTATACAATCATTTTGCCTTCTTCAACATTTTTATATGTTAAGCCCCATTCAGATGAAGCTGAATATACTTGTCTATATTGCAAATTTATAGACCATTATTTGCAAGGCTGTCTGGTTTTGGACTTTAGAATTTAGAAAAGACCAAATATTTTGGGTTGGAAGGAAGGCTTTCTAGGACATGACTCGCATAGAATATGAGAAAGCTAGAAGACAAAAGGGTTTTTTTTTTTTTTTCAAAAAAAGATATTTAAATCATTTAACTTCAGTGAATCTCTATTTTTCACAAACTTTTTGCTGTCTGCATGCCTCTTTTGGCTGTACTCGTTTGGTCTTCCCGTATATATATGTATATATAAATTGAATGTCTTTACATGATATGAACATTTTCCAAGTCCTTGCAAAGGTCCCATATGTATCTTCTGATCTGGTATATGATGAACTGGAGGTTGTGATCCCAAAGAAGATAATTCTAGATGTCTGGCTTCTGTACCAATGCTGCCATGGCTTCCTTTAGTATTTATATTGCTGCTCTTTCTCTGTTGAGCAGTTTCGTATTATGTCCACGTATTTAGAACTGCAGCCCCATTGAATGATTCCCTACCTGCAATATATATCAATACAAGTATAGGAATTATGAAACTATTCCTGTTCTTCTCACATGCAGGGACAAAATTTTTTGTGGTATGTGAGCCTGCAACCCAACACATGGAAAACTTGTTGAAATTCATATATGAGTTGTACACAGATTATGTTTTGAAGAACCCGTTCTATGAGATGGAGATGCCAATACGTTGTGAGCTCTTTGATATCAACTTAACACAGGCAGTACAAAAGGATCGTGTTGCATTGTTAGGCCGATAAATTGCTTTGTAAACCCCCCCCCCCTTTTTTTTTTTTTTTTTATCTCTTTTTGGGTATTGCTATACAGTAATGTGGAAATTGTCATTCAGCAGCTTGTACAAGTTACTCTCTTTCGCTACTCACAGCTTCGTTACTTGCTTTTCATCAGACAAATTCCTAAGATGCCCACTGTTGGAGAGTCCTCAGTTCCTTTTTCTGTAGTTAAGGATAGGCAAAGTGCCTACAGAGAATCTACTCTAGTTGGTGTGACTAACACCTGATAGTGGTATTCAAATTTAAATATGTCACACCCACTTTGTCTATAGTCTCTGGTACTTTGTTGCATAGCTAAATGTGGTGCAGTGTTTATACTTTGGAGAGACTAATTTATTTATTTAGTCATCGGATTGATCAAAAGTTAGTAAATCAAAATATTCATAATAGATACGTAATTATGTTAGAGGTAACACTTAAAAAAATGTGTTTCACATATATTTTATTTATGATTAGTTGAATTCATCCATATTTGATAAAATGCGTCTTCCTAAAAAAAATTTATATCGTTCATGCAAGTATAATCCACCGTGATTTTCTTTTAAGGTATGCATATATGCTTGGGTTGAGGAGAACAAAAGAACAAAAAGGTTTAGTTTATATCTAAAAGGAAATGTAAAAATCAATTCTTCCTTGAATTTCTTTTCAATCCATATATGCCCTCTAGAAAACAAAAGCACGATACTGCCTTGGAGCCAATCTCAATTAACAAGTTCATAAGTATCAAGAGGGTGAATCGTATTCGATTTCTTTCTCTTTTCTATCCACTAAACGTTTCGACTTTGAGAACTCTTTTAAAAGTACAGATAAAGAACAAAAGAAGCATAATGCATGAGATATTTGTCACAAACAACCTTAGTAGTGGCTCAACATTGTAATCACCAGCTCTAAAAACTCCGTAGTTGACAAGGATGGACACATAAAGTTTCCCTTGTGATAGGAAAAAGGATGGACACATAAAGTTTCCCTTGTGATAGGAAACCTAAACCCTTCAAAGGACTCAAGTAGATTCCTTATGTCATGCGTGGCTTATTATTCACCTGCCCTGTACCAATAATCAGGCATTTTAAGTCTGTCCACCATCATGTTTTCTCTGTTACAATGGATCCAAAATTGGGACAGATCTATTAAGAAAGGAACTTTCATTGACTCCAAAACCAACAGCACAAGCCAAACAAAATTGGTATGTTATTCTTGAACTCTCACATTAATTTAGGAAGTACGCGAATTTTCTGTTTGGCCAAACAAAGAATACAAACTCATTTAGGACTAGGAGACATCCCTTGTTATGATCCTATACCCTTTTTTTTTCTCTGTTTTTCTTCTCTATTGAGAACTTATATCATTATCATCATTTTAGTTTCAGAAGAAAGTGTATTTCGCCATCACAAATATTGGATTACGCCAATACAGAAAGTAAAGGTTTGGTTAAGCCGGTGATAACTTGTTTGTAAATATTCACTAAGTGTACCGTTTCTTGGAGATAGTCAGTTTATACACATTCTAAATGTTTTTGTTATTAAAATCAAGGAGAAAAACATCATTTTCAAATTGAAAACCCCTTGTTCCTAATATATCCTTTCCAAGGCCAGACAAGAACTGATTTGAAATGGGTAGAAAGATTATTAAGGATGATTCTTTGTGAAGTTCATGTGTGCATGTAATTACAGAGTGCAGAGTATTGCAGTATCCTTTATACAAGATTCATTTTGTAAGAACTTTAAAAAGTAAAAAAAACAAAAAAGCCTTAGCTTATGTACATGAATTATTAATTGGATTAAGAAGCCATAAAGCTGAAATTTTGGATGTAGTTTCTGTCCTATATGCATTTCTTTCAAAATCAAAATTATTTAAGTGCTTTTAATATCATGTTAAAAGTAAAATTACAATTTTATTTTTGTACAAAATAGAAGTTAACTTTATTAATATATAGTAAATAAAAAATATTAATATATAAAATATTCAAGGAACCGGATGGTATTTTTAAAGTAAAAGTATCAACTAGTCAAATCTCAAAAAATATAATAAAAATAATTTACTCTGACGAAAAAGAACTAAAACTCAAGAAGTGGAACAGGTCTGCAATAATAATATAAGGATTATCAGCGTAAAATCAAAGCAGCACCAATTGAAGAGTGAGAGGGAGAAATTTCAAGAATCTCATTAGAATAACCTATCTTTTCTATCATTTTATCATTAAAATAGAAAGTAATTAGAAAGTTAATATAATAGTAAAAATGCAGGATTAATGGAGGTTTTGTTTTAGTCGATGATGAAGAGGCCCTTTTTCTATTTTATTAATATGCTGTGGGCATTTTGGGATATGTTCACAGAGTGCCCTGCATGATAAAGGGAGGAATAAGGTTCACCTTCACCATCAATGACCACTCTTACTTCAACCTGGTTTTGATCACCAACGTCCCAGGCGCAGGAGACGTTCATGCACTCTCCATTAAAGGCTCGACATCTGGCTGCCAACCAGTGTCAAATTTGGGGCCAAAACCAGAGCAATTCCTACCGCAATGGCCAAGAAATTGGATTGGCTCACGTAGTAGAGCTACATGTTGAAACCAATCTAGTTCTCTCACTAATTGTTTGATTGCACGCTTGAACGATGAATTTTTTTTTAAGTAACTCGATATAAATTATTCGATTATTGATTAGATGACTGATAAGAGAACCGATGACTCCAACATTGAAATCAATCCAATTCTAACAGTCGGTTTCTCTCCTTTATATTACCGGAAGAATCCTCACAAACTATGACGTGGCACTGCCTAATTGGCAGTTTGACCAAACCTTTCAAGGTGGTCAGTTCTAGACTATGCAAAGTTGGTAGGATGCAAAAATATTGACAAAGATCTAAAATATAATATCCAGTGTTTTAAAAATTCAAAGGATTATTTGCAGCTTACTTAAAGTTTAAAAGAAATTTTTAAATATTTTTTCTAATTTAAAGTATTGTGTTGTATATACATAAAATATGATGGAGCTTGGACTACTGATGCAACGCAAAACAGTGAAGCAAACTTTCATCAATTGGAAATAGGGTAACCAATAGTGTTTGAGATACAGATGCAAATTTAAAATCATCTGTACATAACTTGAAAAGTCATATTGTTTTTAATACAAATTAATTTACGTTAAATACGAATACACATGCAGTTCACCTTATAGAATATCGAGGGTCATGTATTTGGATTCAAGCAACAATTGAGTAACTACATGACAACGGTGTTCATACTATGTTGATATGGTCTATCAATCAATTGGCAGGGATTTTATTTTCTTATTTTTAAAAATTCTTAATATGTTTAAAATTTAAGAGCAACAGTGAAAATGGTGATTATGTATGTTTATTAGGCTATCTGTCTTGATCCATATTATTTATCGGGAAAGCAGATATCCTCCTTTAAGCGTAGGATGCTCCAGTTCTAAATGTAAATTGTTATATGTGCTATATTTAACAGTCTATATTTTTTTAATATTTTTTTGTCTTTTTAAAACAAAAATAATTGACCATCCGTCATCAAATTTACTGACTAGTACAATTTAAAAAAAAAATAGAGAAAACGTGAACGGTTGGATGCGCATCCAATAGTTCAAGTTTGGAGTTGAAGCCTCCTGCACTTGAAAAGGAAATTGGATAGCCTCCTGGGCGCATGAGACAATCTAAGAGCCATTGGATCAGTTTGATTCAACAGCTCCTATTCATCTAGTATTTTTTTTTTAATTTACAAGTAACAACTAATCTAATGATAATTTTAAGTACAATAATGAACATAAAATAATAACTGTAATCTTTTTAAAAAAATAAAAATATTTTTAAAAAATGATAAATGAGAATCGTTGGATCAAAATCTAATTACCTCCTTTGTGCAAGAGGCAAGTTGTGTTCCTTGAAAAGCGCATGAGAGAATCCACTTCCATTTATTGGTCCAATCTATCTATATAATAGACTAAAAGTTTAAATATACTTGAGGTTCCAATAGTTTCATTGAAAAATGATTTTAGTCCCTATAGTTTGAAAACAATGAATTTAGTTCCTGTAGTTTTCAAAATTATGAAATAGGTCCTTGAAGTTAGTTTTTGGTTAATCAACCGTTAGTCAACGCTAACTATGATGTTGATGTCAGTATTAAAATCCATGTCAGTGCTGATTGTGTACCACTTATGCTGACATAAACACGTGTACTCTCTAAAAAAGTTTCAGTTTATTCACTTATGTCTTTGGTCAAAATTTTTTTATTGTCCAATTTTTAATATAAACTCATCTTCTATTTTGTCTAGATCCATAGTTTAAGAATATATTTTTTCATCTTCTACTTCGTCAAGGTTTCTAATTTAATAATATATTTTTTCTTTGTCAAAATCATCTCCTACAAAGTTTTTAATTTGTTCATTTTAGTCCATGTTCTTCACTTTCATTTTTTCTTCTCAAGGTTTGGTCCTCCAAATCAGTCTATAATTTTATTTTTAGTTATGATAAGATTTAATCTATCATTTCTACCCAAAAACAATAAGAAAAATGAATTAAAATTCAATTTTCAAAGCTTACCTTTTATTCGTTTAGATCATTGGTCAAATTTTTTCTTTTGTCCAATTTTTGATATAAACTCATCTTCTACTTCGTCTAGGTCCCTAATTTAAGAATATTTTTTCTTTATAAAAATATCCCCTACAAAATTTTTAATTTGTTCACTTTAGTCCATGTTCTTCACTTTCATATTTTTTTCTCACGATTCGGTCCTCCAAATCATATCATGACTAAAAATAAAATTATAGACTGATTTGAAGGACCAAACCATGAGAAAAAAAGCATGAAAGTGAAGAATAAGAACAAAGTGAACAAAATGAAAAGTTTGTGGGAAATGATTTTGACAATATATATATATATATATATATATATATATATATATATATATATATATATATATATATATATATATTCTAAAACTAAGGACCTAGATGAAGTATAAGACAATTTTATATCAAAAATTGGATAAAAAATTTTTTTTGACTAATGACCTAAATGAATAAAAGGTAAGCTTTGAAATTTAAATTTTAATTCATTTCTTGTATTGTTTCTGGGTAGAAATGATATCTTAAAACATATCATGACCAAAAATGAAATTATAGACTGATTTGGAGGACCAAACCATTAGAAAAAAGCATAAAAGTGAAGAACGTGGATTAAAATGAACAAATTGAAAAGTTTGTAAGGAATGATTTTGACAAAGAAAAAATATATTCTTAAACTAAAGACCTAGACGAAGTAGAAGACAAATTTATATAAAAAAAATTAAACAAAAGGAAAATTTTGACTAAGGACCTAAGTGAATAAATTGAAACTTTTTTTTAGAAAGTTCACGTGGCTAGTCCACTTCAGCATAAGTGGTACACAATTAGCACTGATATAGATTTTAATACTGATATCAGCATTTCAGTCAGTGTTGATTAACGGTTAACTAATAAAAAACTAACTCTGATAACTTATTCCATAGTTTTAAAAATTACAAGAACTAAATTCATTATTTTCAAACTATAGGGACTAAAATTATTTTTTAATGAAACTATAGATAACTCAACTATATTTAAACCTAGACTAAAATAACTCCACTTTCACAAATTCAATACCTATTCCTAGATAGTATGACATCATATACAATTAAAATTTATCATTTCTGTAATTTGTTAATTCTTTAATTTAGAATTTAATTGTGTGATTAGTACATGAATTAAGATTGCTTTGACTTTTGTCAATCAATAGTCTTGATTTTAATTACCTATCCACATCAATTTCTTCATCACATAATTAATGATATAGTGTGGCATCAAAAAATTTAAATTCAAATTTTTGAAACTTTTAATTTGATTACATGCTTAATAGGCGAATTAATATTGATTTAATTTTTGTCAATCAATTGTCTTAATTTTATGCTATAGTTGTCTATTTAAACAAATTCTTCCAAAGTCTTGACACATCTATTTCAGACCTCTCTCTCTATCTCTCTCTCTCTTTCTCTCTGTGTGTGCAAAACTCTTAATTAAACAAGATTTTGCAATCACACACTTGCATTATAGATGGTCATGACAATATCAAAAGCCAAAGTTTTGGTTTTAGAGATACCATATTTCACCACCTTCCTCCTTTATGAAATATTGTCCCTTATTATCTCAAAGCTTCTCATAGATTAAGCAATTAGAACCAATGTCCTTTCACATAGATAGAAGCTACTTTGGAGCACACTACCCACCATGAAATCAATGAAAAGAGGATGATCACGTCATTATTTCAAAAGCAAAAACCCATTCGAAGCTCAAGATGATCAATGTGTGATTTCGTTTTTGCAGTAAGTTTATTGTTATGTTTACAATATAATTTCCTATCAAAATCTATATACATATTTGTTAGTAATTGCATTGATCATGACATGCAGTTTCTTTTCATTTTTGCTTCAGCAATCTAGCAATATTAGTCAAACTTATGAGAGATTGGATAAGTTTCTTGGAAATATATTATTTTTCTGAGTGCAGATTATTAAGAGAAATACTAATGGACAAAGTTTAGTTTATGTTGTTACCCACATATGAGAATGATAAATTGACCCATCAATATTTTGCTGTCATTGATCTAAGCCAAGTATATTTCTATTTCATTATTATTATTAATATTATTATTATTATTATATGTCCACAATTGAAACTCATATTGATGGTTTTATTTTAGTATTCAACAAAAAAAACAAAAACTCAAAGCATCATCTTTTAAGGTCATTTTTTTTTTCAGTTTCGATAATTGAAATAGTTTACTCTGTTTATTATTGTTTATTGGTTTTTGAATAGCTCTGATATAAATAAGTAATATTCTATTATCTGAATTTTAATGTAATTAGTAATGACTTATGGATGCCTAACATTTATTCCTTATTCTAGAATATTAAATATACTTAAATGTCTCTTATAGGTGCCTAACTGTTTTCTTCCATATTAAATGTACTTAAATGTCTCTGTTTAATAATACAATATGAATAAATTAATATTAATTTTATATTTAATGCAGAATATAAGAATTCTTCCCAAATTTGTCAACTATTTACTTAAATATTTTCTTCTATATTAAATGTAATTAAATGTCTCTTTACAGTAATAAGAAATTTTATTTTAGGATACAATGTAATAAATTAATATTAATATTGATTTCTTATTTAATTTAGAGTACAGAGAATCTTCACAGATTTGTCAATTCTATAATCGGAAATGTCTCTTAACTGTTTTATTCTATATTAATATTAATTTCATATTTAATGTGGAATATAGGAAATATTTGTCAATATTGTGATTAATAATGGCTTATAAGTGTCTATTAATTTGAAATTAATATACCAAATTTTCAATTAAATGATTTCTTTCATATGAAATGTAATTAATTTATATTTAATGCAAAATATTAGAAATATTTACAAATTTGTCAACCCTTTAATTAATATACTTAATTTAATTTAATTTAATTATTAATTTCATATTTAATGGAAATTATCAAAAATTGTCATAGATTTGTCAACCATGTAATTAATATAATTGGTATTGACTTATAAGTGCTTACTAATTTGAAATTGATATACCAAAGTTTAATTAATTTTTTTCATATTAAATGTAATTAATTCATATTTAATGCAGAATATTGAAAATCTTTACAAATTTATCAACCATGTAATTAATATAATTAATTTAATCAGTAATAGCTTATTAAGTGCAATTAAGATTATTAATTTGATTAGTTAATTTTGAAGTACAAATACACAACTTGGAATAATGTCAAACGAAGATGAACTAACCAGATACAAATATAATATAACAAGATTTTTAAATAAATATAGAAAGAGCATTGCTATGTCAATAAATAAAAAACTTCGTTTTGCTTGTTGCAATAATTTCAACATTGCATCAGGTATCTATTTTTTTTTAACTTTTTGATTTGCGAATCATATTATCTAAAAATGTAGTAGTCTGTTTTAGTTAATTTCTATAATATTAGATACTTCACAACATGTTCTTTTTTAGTGTGGAAAAACAAGATCGATGGTTAACAATCAAATTAAACTTTCTCCAACATTATCTGACATTACAAATCGTGAGTTAGTTTGGTTTAGATTACATTTATAGACTCCATAAAAATTATAAAAGTTATCTCAATGTCTTTTTTATATTCTTTAAACGAATTTTAATATACAGAAACCTGACATTGTTAAATCACTTTAAAATTACAGTGTGTAATAATATAAGTTACTTTTGTATAGATTCAAAAAATATCTAATATTGAAATTCCTCAATCTTAAAGAAAGTTGACGTGGTTATACTATTATCCTTCTGTAAAATTTCATAAACAACCAAAAGAAAATAGTGTTAAAGCAGTGAAATTATCTATAATATTGGTTAAATAATTGAAAGCGGCAAAAAATTTAATGGGGTTGTTCTGTGTAGAATTAAAAAGTTATGTAGAAGTCTAATTCATTGAATGTTGATTAAAAAAAAAAAAAGGAGGTAATGAAAACACTTGGGAAGTCCATATCTGTCACGACTCGTTTTCTGGGCACATGACCGGCACAATGATGAATCTCTCATCACTGTAAGCCTTCCGATAAATATATCAAATTTTCTTATATGAAAATCATAGATTATCAATTTAAAATACATTATTATACTGACATACAAGCCAAATGTCGAACCCCTGAACTAGATGTCCTAGACGATTACAGAGCAACATAATCTATAACAGAAGAGAGGTCTACCCGACAACGGGAAGGTCCAAAGTGATCTACTCCTCTAGCAGATATTCTTCGATGGCAACCTGATCTGAACAAAAAGGTTGTACAAACAATGTGAGCTTTTAAACTCAATGAGCGAATCGGCCTCGCATTAATAAAATTCAAATACATTACCAGTCATGCAAGCATATCCAAAGGCTCATACTCAACCAATAGACAGAAGATAAAAATTTATCCAATTCAACAAACGTTACTAGTACTCGTCAATGGCAATATATCCCGGAGAGCGCACACAGGCCGGCTCACCAATTATGTATATTTCCGCCATGACGCACAACATCATCCTCTTACATACAAGATAAAAATTCATCCAATTCAACAAACGTTACTAGTACTCGTCAATGACAATATATCTCGGAGAGCGCACACAGGCCGGCTCACCAATTATGTATATTTCCGCCATGACGCACAACCTTATCCTCTTAGCTAGGGCGCCTCACGGATTTATCACCAATCCGGGCTATATCCCTACTGAGGGAATCGTTGTCTCCACACTCATTGGTCAAGACACCCTGTCAACCGGGTTTTTCGCCTTGCCGTGAGAGGGGGTACTGTCCCGCTCAATCACAATCAATAGCATTTCATATCATAATCAGAAGCTCAATATAATATTCATCCATATAACAGGTATAGTATATAACTATATTATGGATTTATAAACCACATATCAAGATAACAATTAATCCATTTTTGAAAACATTCAAACTTCACATCATCATAAGATACTTATTTCATTTTATCCATACTTATGGATTAATTATCTCATTTAGATTCGTCATTCTGAGTCCAATTTCCCCCTATGAATCTTGGGAGTGTCCTACGACATACTTTTTATCACCAGTAATGCTAAAACTCTATTAAAACGGGGTCGTTTCACTCACCTGGATTCCGTACGAACATCGCTTCTCTAAGTCATTACAGACAAGAGTTCTCAGGTGAATTTCGGTGTTCTGCTACGGAGATTTTCATGAAAGATTAGAGAAAATACGTCAGGATTGTTTTCGTACAGATACTGTTCATATGTACAGTTACTGTTCATATATACGGTTACTATTCATACGGTCACTATTCATACGTACGGTCACTATTCATATATACGGTCACTATTCATACGTACGGATACTATTTATACATACAGATAATATTCGTACATACGATCACTATTCATACGTATGAATATTATTTTTATGTACGGATACTATTCATATGTACGGTTACTATTCATACCAGAAATAGAGAATACAATCTGTAAAAGAGTACACCAGGTAAGTTCCCAGGAAAGAGTGGAGGGTCACACTGGACACACTTAAAAACCAGGTCTTTCCTTAGCCAGAACTTTCCTAGACATGTATTCTTCACAGTTTACATTCTATTTCGGTAATCAGAGAATCAAAATAACATATAAACAGCTAAGGACAGTTTTTCTGATGTGGAAGATCAGCCAAGGCCGCAACCACAGAGCATACTTAAGAAATTAACTTCTAAAATTTGAAAGACATAGAAAGGGCATAGTATCCTTACCTAAGCTGAAAAGGAAAGGCCCAAAATCTCAGAGGCCTAGCATTGAAGTAAGAGGAACTTAAGGAGAGAAAAAGAGAAGTTGAAGGTGTGAGTTTATAAGTGAAATGGAAGGGCCTATTTATAGCAAAAGTCAAGGGTACTATTTGATACTATGCGCTAATAAAATATTCAATTTACTATTCATAAAAATGACATTTCTAATAATGTAGTTACTGTGCACCTCACGCTCGAAAATTTTTCTGTTATTACTATTGGAAACTTAAAAGGAAAACTATCCTTTCACCTTAAACCTTTAAGTTTCTTTTCAATTCAGTCCTTTCACTTTAGTCCCTGAGGGTATTTTCACACATAAAACGTCAGTTTCTCCTACGAACTTCTTTCTAGTTTTCTCTTATGACCAAACAACATCTAGTACTTGACATTTCGATTGTATAAATGAACAGTATCGTATACGTAAATAGTATTATACATGTAAACAGTACCGTATACTAGCATAGTAACCATAGTTTGTAAACAAATATTTATATTTTATTTTTCTTGGGTATTACATTATCACCCCCTTAAGAGAATTCGGTCCCCCGAATTCAAAACTCATTTCAATACTGAAATAAGTGTGATTACTTCGTCTATATCTCATTCTTTGTATCTCTTTCTTCCAAAACCTCATCACACCCTTGGTGAGATTTACAAGAACATTATACCATTGACTGTGAACTCTAAACCGCATTATCAATAATTTGCATAAGACTTTTGCCTTTTCTAGACAGCAAGTAATCTCTTCCTATCAGTTTAATCTTCTTCACAACCTTTTGTACCATAAAGTGTCTCATCCTCATAACCTTTACCAAACTCAAACCACCTAATCAGAGACGAACTCTGTCTCTATGTAAAACCTCAAATAAGTGCCTTCTCAACAGTGGCACGTGGTCTTTCCAGTTCACATTGAATATCAGAACACATGTTTCCACACACATAGCTTATAACTTTTACGAATACAAGCACCCTACCCGAAGGCATCATTTTGGCCATAAGCAATACTCTTGCCCGAAGGCGATCCTTCTACCTTAAGGCGATACTCTCAGCTGAAGGCGTTATATAAAATGAAATCATTACATAAATCTCTAGGAAGAACAATCCTAGAAAATATGATAAGTAAATAACATACTTCTTACGCATAATTATATATATGAAAATTCCTCTCACCTCAATGACTCATATAGAGTCGCATCCCTTCAATGATTGAGGCAAACCCATAGTTCTATAGGTTCATAAAATACTTATTCAGCATTCCTCCATAGCTCAGAAGTGCAATGAAATATCATTTTAGTAACTCTGCTCAGTCAAAAAGATATTACTATACTATGCTTTAGAATCAAGTATGAAATATAACAAGTCCAATATCTTCTCATTCCTCAAGTTCTTTTAGTAAAATGAATCACTTCAACAAAGAAGATCTAGATATTAACTTAAATTTTATTTCTAGTACATAGATAATTTTAATACGTGAAGCTTACACCAAATGTAGCTTTAGGTACAAACAAAAGAAAAATAAATTAAGGACGAGGAGGCTTTTGAAATGTAAAAGGTGCTCCAGGTCTAGAAGAGGAAGGTGCTTCAGACCTTAAGGAGGAAGCTAATCGTTGCAGCCTAGAAAGGGTTTCTGAAGGAAGCGCCTGAGAAATTTGGCGAAGAGCATAAGTCACTCCGTTCATACAGTCAATACACCTTGCTTGTTGGTCACGAAAATTTTGAGTTGCAAACATTGAATGTCTATCAACTCGATTAGCCAGTTCCCCGAAACGACGGTTTATCAGTTTCTCTTGGTTTTCAAAGAGACGACTTATTAGTCGCTTCTGGTCCTCTATCTTGTATTCCAGGCTCTCTATCTTACGTTCCAGGAATGCAAGCTTATTTTCTGAGGATGTTGCAGTACTGTCCTCCTCCAACTCTATTACATCCCTCTTTCTCTTCTTAATTTCTGGTGACCTGTCTACAGGTCTCTTCCCTTTGTTGTTTCCGAGACTTAGATTTAAATCAAGCTCTACATTGCCAGTCTCAAAATTCAAGTTGAAAGACTTATTATCAGCCATTGCTCTAAGGATCTCAGAAATAACTTCGAAGGAGAAAGGAATGAAAATTGAGAAATAGGTATGTAATGAAAGTAGTAGGTTTGCTTGGTGCGATGAGTAGAGTAATGGGCATACAAGATTTATAGACAACCCGAAGCCCCTGGAGCTAAAGCCACCACAACCTACACGCCGCTCGCTATAAGGTTTACAGATCACATACGTCGCAATGCCAGCAATTAATGTCGGACATGCAAGTAAATAGTAAATATAATTTAATGCAATTAACATAAGTCAAAGATTTCCTCAAAAAAAATTTCGGCTAATCTTGACCTTTCTCAAAGTTCTGACTAACTACGCTCTTCAGTCTGAGATTTTCTCCCTCTAACTTGTTTTATCCTGTAATCCCATATCACGATGTCCCTCTATGATTAGGTCGCCTCATATTGGCCGTATCTTAGATTCTAATCGGTGTCTTTATACTGGATTTACACATAATATATATGTAAATATATATATTTTAAAACAAAGTTAACTGCTTACGGTCACATGCAGTAAGTATTATCATGATGCAAGGAAATCATTGCCTTTCATTTGCCTTTCATTCTACCTTAAGGCGATACTCTCAGCTGAAGGCGTTATATAAAATGAAATCATTACATAAATCTCTAGGAAGAACAATCCTAGAAAATATGATAAGTAAATAACATACTTCTTACGCATAATTATATATATGAAAATTCCTCTCACCTCAATGACTCATATAGAGTCGCATCCCTTCAATGATTGAGGCAAACCCATAGTTCTATAGGTTCATAAAATACTTATTCAGCATTCCTCCATAGCTCAGAAGTGCAATGAAATATCATTTTAGTAACTCTGCTCAGTCAAAAAGATATTACTATACTATGCTTTAGAATCAAGTATGAAATATAACAAGTCCAATATCTTCTCATTCCTCAAGTTCTTTTAGTAAAATGAATCACTTCAACAAAGAAGATCTAGATATTAACTTAAATTTTATTTCTAGTACATAGATAATTTTAATACGTGAAGCTTACACCAAATGTAGCTTTAGGTACAAACAAAAGAAAAATAAATTAAGGACGAGGAGGCTTTTGAAATGTAAAAGGTGCTCCAGGTCTAGAAGAGGAAGGTGCTTCAGACCTTAAGGAGGAAGCTAATCGTTGCAGCCTAGAAAGGGTTTCTGAAGGAAGCGCCTGAGAAATTTGGCGAAGAGCATAAGTCACTCCGTTCATACAGTCAATACACCTTGCTTGTTGGTCACGAAAATTTTGAGTTGCAAACATTGAATGTCTATCAACTCGATTAGCCAGTTCCCCGAAACGACGGTTTATCAGTTTCTCTTGGTTTTCAAAGAGACGACTTATTAGTCGCTTCTGGTCCTCTATCTTGTATTCCAGGCTCTCTATCTTACGTTCCAGGAATGCAAGCTTATTTTCTGAGGATGTTGCAGTACTGTCCTCCTCCAACTCTATTACATCCCTCTTTCTCTTCTTAATTTCTGGTGACCTGTCTACAGGTCTCTTCCCTTTGTTGTTTCCGAGACTTAGATTTAAATCAAGCTCTACATTGCCAGTCTCAAAATTCAAGTTGAAAGACTTATTATCAGCCATTGCTCTAAGGATCTCAGAAATAACTTCGAAGGAGAAAGGAATGAAAATTGAGAAATAGGTATGTAATGAAAGTAGTAGGTTTGCTTGGTGCGATGAGTAGAGTAATGGGCATACAAGATTTATAGACAACCCGAAGCCCCTGGAGCTAAAGCCACCACAACCTACACGCCGCTCGCTATAAGGTTTACAGATCACATACGTCGCAATGCCAGCAATTAATGTCGGACATGCAAGTAAATAGTAAATATAATTTAATGCAATTAACATAAGTCAAAGATTTCCTCAAAAAAAATTTCGGCTAATCTTGACCTTTCTCAAAGTTCTGACTAACTACGCTCTTCAGTCTGAGATTTTCTCCCTCTAACTTGTTTTATCCTGTAATCCCATATCACGATGTCCCTCTATGATTAGGTCGCCTCATATTGGCCGTATCTTAGATTCTAATCGGTGTCTTTATACTGGATTTACACATAATATATATGTAAATATATATATTTTAAAACAAAGTTAACTGCTTACGGTCACATGCAGTAAGTATTATCATGATGCAAGGAAATCATTGCCTTTCATTTGCCTTTCATTCTACCTTAAGGCGATACTCTCAGCTGAAGGCGTTATATAAAATGAAATCATTACATAAATCTCTAGGAAGAACAATCCTAGAAAATATGATAAGTAAATAACATACTTCTTACGCATAATTATATATATGAAAATTCCTCTCACCTCAATGACTCATATAGAGTCGCATCCCTTCAATGATTGAGGCAAACCCATAGTTCTATAGGTTCATAAAATACTTATTCAGCATTCCTCCATAGCTCAGAAGTGCAATGAAATATCATTTTAGTAACTCTGCTCAGTCAAAAAGATATTACTATACTATGCTTTAGAATCAAGTATGAAATATAACAAGTCCAATATCTTCTCATTCCTCAAGTTCTTTTAGTAAAATGAATCACTTCAACAAAGAAGATCTAGATATTAACTTAAATTTTATTTCTAGTACATAGATAATTTTAATACGTGAAGCTTACACCAAATGTAGCTTTAGGTACAAACAAAAGAAAAATAAATTAAGGACGAGGAGGCTTTTGAAATGTAAAAGGTGCTCCAGGTCTAGAAGAGGAAGGTGCTTCAGACCTTAAGGAGGAAGCTAATCGTTGCAGCCTAGAAAGGGTTTCTGAAGGAAGCGCCTGAGAAATTTGGCGAAGAGCATAAGTCACTCCGTTCATACAGTCAATACACCTTGCTTGTTGGTCACGAAAATTTTGAGTTGCAAACATTGAATGTCTATCAACTCGATTAGCCAGTTCCCCGAAACGACGGTTTATCAGTTTCTCTTGGTTTTCAAAGAGACGACTTATTAGTCGCTTCTGGTCCTCTATCTTGTATTCCAGGCTCTCTATCTTACGTTCCAGGAATGCAAGCTTATTTTCTGAGGATGTTGCAGTACTGTCCTCCTCCAACTCTATTACATCCCTCTTTCTCTTCTTAATTTCTGGTGACCTGTCTACAGGTCTCTTCCCTTTGTTGTTTCCGAGACTTAGATTTAAATCAAGCTCTACATTGCCAGTCTCAAAATTCAAGTTGAAAGACTTATTATCAGCCATTGCTCTAAGGATCTCAGAAATAACTTCGAAGGAGAAAGGAATGAAAATTGAGAAATAGGTATGTAATGAAAGTAGTAGGTTTGCTTGGTGCGATGAGTAGAGTAATGGGCATACAAGATTTATAGACAACCCGAAGCCCCTGGAGCTAAAGCCACCACAACCTACACGCCGCTCGCTATAAGGTTTACAGATCACATACGTCGCAATGCCAGCAATTAATGTCGGACATGCAAGTAAATAGTAAATATAATTTAATGCAATTAACATAAGTCAAAGATTTCCTCAAAAAAAATTTCGGCTAATCTTGACCTTTCTCAAAGTTCTGACTAACTACGCTCTTCAGTCTGAGATTTTCTCCCTCTAACTTGTTTTATCCTGTAATCCCATATCACGATGTCCCTCTATGATTAGGTCGCCTCATATTGGCCGTATCTTAGATTCTAATCGGTGTCTTTATACTGGATTTACACATAATATATATGTAAATATATATATTTTAAAACAAAGTTAACTGCTTACGGTCACATGCAGTAAGTATTATCATGATGCAAGGAAATCATTGCCTTTCATTTGCCTTTCATTCTACCTTAAGGCGATACTCTCAGCTGAAGGCGTTATATAAAATGAAATCATTACATAAATCTCTAGGAAGAACAATCCTAGAAAATATGATAAGTAAATAACATACTTCTTACGCATAATTATATATATGAAAATTCCTCTCACCTCAATGACTCATATAGAGTCGCATCCCTTCAATGATTGAGGCAAACCCATAGTTCTATAGGTTCATAAAATACTTATTCAGCATTCCTCCATAGCTCAGAAGTGCAATGAAATATCATTTTAGTAACTCTGCTCAGTCAAAAAGATATTACTATACTATGCTTTAGAATCAAGTATGAAATATAACAAGTCCAATATCTTCTCATTCCTCAAGTTCTTTTAGTAAAATGAATCACTTCAACAAAGAAGATCTAGATATTAACTTAAATTTTATTTCTAGTACATAGATAATTTTAATACGTGAAGCTTACACCAAATGTAGCTTTAGGTACAAACAAAAGAAAAATAAATTAAGGACGAGGAGGCTTTTGAAATGTAAAAGGTGCTCCAGGTCTAGAAGAGGAAGGTGCTTCAGACCTTAAGGAGGAAGCTAATCGTTGCAGCCTAGAAAGGGTTTCTGAAGGAAGCGCCTGAGAAATTTGGCGAAGAGCATAAGTCACTCCGTTCATACAGTCAATACACCTTGCTTGTTGGTCACGAAAATTTTGAGTTGCAAACATTGAATGTCTATCAACTCGATTAGCCAGTTCCCCGAAACGACGGTTTATCAGTTTCTCTTGGTTTTCAAAGAGACGACTTATTAGTCGCTTCTGGTCCTCTATCTTGTATTCCAGGCTCTCTATCTTACGTTCCAGGAATGCAAGCTTATTTTCTGAGGATGTTGCAGTACTGTCCTCCTCCAACTCTATTACATCCCTCTTTCTCTTCTTAATTTCTGGTGACCTGTCTACAGGTCTCTTCCCTTTGTTGTTTCCGAGACTTAGATTTAAATCAAGCTCTACATTGCCAGTCTCAAAATTCAAGTTGAAAGACTTATTATCAGCCATTGCTCTAAGGATCTCAGAAATAACTTCGAAGGAGAAAGGAATGAAAATTGAGAAATAGGTATGTAATGAAAGTAGTAGGTTTGCTTGGTGCGATGAGTAGAGTAATGGGCATACAAGATTTATAGACAACCCGAAGCCCCTGGAGCTAAAGCCACCACAACCTACACGCCGCTCGCTATAAGGTTTACAGATCACATACGTCGCAATGCCAGCAATTAATGTCGGACATGCAAGTAAATAGTAAATATAATTTAATGCAATTAACATAAGTCAAAGATTTCCTCAAAAAAAATTTCGGCTAATCTTGACCTTTCTCAAAGTTCTGACTAACTACGCTCTTCAGTCTGAGATTTTCTCCCTCTAACTTGTTTTATCCTGTAATCCCATATCACGATGTCCCTCTATGATTAGGTCGCCTCATATTGGCCGTATCTTAGATTCTAATCGGTGTCTTTATACTGGATTTACACATAATATATATGTAAATATATATATTTTAAAACAAAGTTAACTGCTTACGGTCACATGCAGTAAGTATTATCATGATGCAAGGAAATCATTGCCTTTCATTTGCCCACGAGAGCATTATATGTAAGTATATGTAACCATGAAGATATATCATCATCTACACATTTTATTCTATCCAAGTCATTTTGATTTCACATCTCTATGAGTATATGTAGGATAATCACATATTTTCCTTGATCGTAGCCTTCACTCATTATGCATGAATAACATACATAAATGTAATTACAACATGATTCAATCAATTATGTATATTATACTCAACTGAAGGCTCTTAAGAACAACACAATAAAACGGAGAAATGTATTTCAGTTCATCATAAAAGCATCCAAGGCAATCTTTAATGGCTATATCATTAACTTCTTTGAATTTCGAAAAATGCCAACGGGAGAAATGGGAAAACCGAGTAAAATCGGCCGCAAATCCACCGAATACTGACTTTCGTGGTTTTGGCATTAATGCAACGCGCTATCGGTGTGCACGCCTACCCTAGACTTCTGGCTTCCAGCTTGCAGAAATCCATAGGTTGATCGTGTAGGGGTGCGGTGAAGAGATATCTTCTTTGTCTCTTAGTCCAAATTTTTTCTCTATAAAAACCTTCTCAGCGTTCTCAGTTACCACACCACAAAGAGTAATAATCTCCGAGCCTACAATCCCCTAGTATTCCTCTCGCCTCATACTCTTACAAAAATTTCTAAATTTTTCCAAATCATGGCCTCAAGGAAGTACATTGATCTCACAGTAGAGGCTAAGGAAGAAGAGCTCGACTTAAACTTAAGTCTGGGCAAAGACAAGGGCAAAAGACCTTTTGAGGGGTCTCCAGAGAAACAGAAGGAGAAGAAAATGAAGAAGATCGAGGAAGCTGAGGAGACTAGCACGGGCCATACCTCGGAGGACAAAATCGCCTGTCTAGAGCAGGAGGTGAAAAATCTGAAAAAGATGATAGGAGACCTGGAGAAGTTAACTAAACGCAATCATGCAGAAATGACTTCAAGAATAGACAGGTTCTTCTATTGGTCTACCCAGTGCTTCTGCAATCAACAACAAAGAAGTGTTGATTGTATGAATGGGATTTACACTACCCTCCGCGACATTGCTATGTCCCTTGCTCCAAGGAATGGTCGAGGGGTGATGATACAATACAACCCTCCTAATCCGAGACCACCTCGCTTTTAGATTACTCATGCATGAGTAAACTTCTTCTTTTTTGCAATCTAATCCTTCAATTTTTTTTTGTTTTTAATGCGAGTGGTTTCTTTTATTGGCTGGTACCCTAAAATAATATAGCTACACAAAATCAATCATGAATTCAGCTTATAAAATCCACCATATAAAAATTTGATCCGACAGCAACGGAATCAAAACAAATAACAACTTTTCCTTGACTAAGTTCAAAAGTGTAGCCACATCTGTCTAAAACTAAAACTGAGAACATAATTCCTAAGAAGAGATAAGTCTCGGAGGGAAAGGAAATGGAAACATCCTACAGGACCTTCAGTAGAGCCATCTCTCTATAGTTGTGCCCGGGTTCACAACGATAGAGGAGGTCCTACTAAGGTTACCTTGCTCTGTAATCACTAGGAGACCTAACAACCTTTGCTCTGATACCAACTTTGTCACGACCCGTTTTCTGGGCACATGACCGGCACAATGATGAATCTCTCATCACTGTAAGCCTTCCGATAAATATATCAAATTTTCTTATATGAAAATCATAGATTATCAATTTAAAATACATTATTATACTGACATACAAGCCAAATGTCGAACCGCTGAACTAGATGTCCTAGACGATTACAGAGCAACATAATCTATAACAGAAGAGAGGTCTACCCGACAACGGGAAGGTCCAAAGTGATCTACTCCTCTAGCAGATATTCTTCGATGGCAACCTGATCTGAACAAAAAGGTTGTACAAACAATGTGAGCTTTTAAACTCAATGAGCGAATCGGCCTCGCATTAATAAAATTCAAATACATTACCAGTCATGCAAGCATATCCAAAGGCTCATACTCAACCAATAGACAGAAGATAAAAATTTATCCAATTCAACAAACGTTACTAGTACTCGTCAATGGCAATATATCCCGGAGAGCGCACACAGGCCGGCTCACCAATTATGTATATTTCCGCCATGACGCACAACATCATCCTCTTACATACAAGATAAAAATTCATCCAATTCAACAAACGTTACTAGTACTCGTCAATGACAATATATCTCGGAGAGCGCACACAGGCCGGCTCACCAATTATGTATATTTCCGCCATGACGCACAACCTTATCCTCTTAGCTAGGGCGCCTCACGGATTTATCACCAATCCGGGCTATATCCCTACTGAGGGAATCGTTGTCTCCACACTCATTGGTCAAGACACCCTGTCAACCGGGTTTTTCGCCTTGCCGTGAGAGGGGGTACTGTCCCGCTCAATCACAATCAATAGCATTTCATATCATAATCAGAAGCTCAATATAATATTCATCCATATAACAGGTATAGTATATAACTATATTATGGATTTATAAACCACATATCAAGATAACAATTAATCCATTTTTGAAAACATTCAAACTTCACATCATCATAAGATACTTATTTCATTTTATCCATACTTATGGATTAATTATCTCATTTAGATTCGTCATTCTGAGTCCAATTTCCCCCTATGAATCTTGGGAGTGTCCTACGACATACTTTTTATCACCAGTAATGCTAAAACTCTATTAAAACGGGGTCGTTTCACTCACCTGGATTCCGTACGAACATCGCTTCTCTAAGTCATTACAGACAAGAGTTCTCAGGTGAATTTCGGTGTTCTGCTACGGAGATTTTCATGAAAGATTAGAGAAAATACGTCAGGATTGTTTTCGTACAGATACTGTTCATATGTACAGTTACTGTTCATATATACGGTTACTATTCATACGGTCACTATTCATACGTACGGTCACTATTCATATATACGGTCACTATTCATACGTACGGATACTATTTATACATACAGATAATATTCGTACATACGATCACTATTCATACGTATGAATATTATTTTTATGTACGGATACTATTCATATGTACGGTTACTATTCATACCAGAAATAGAGAATACAATCTGTAAAAGAGTACACCAGGTAAGTTCCCAGGAAAGAGTGGAGGGTCACACTGGACACACTTAAAAACCAGGTCTTTCCTTAGCCAGAACTTTCCTAGACATGTATTCTTCACAGTTTACATTCTATTTCGGTAATCAGAGAATCAAAATAACATATAAACAGCTAAGGACAGTTTTTCTGATGTGGAAGATCAGCCAAGGCCGCAACCACAGAGCATACTTAAGAAATTAACTTCTAAAATTTGAAAGACATAGAAAGGGCATAGTATCCTTACCTAAGCTGAAAAGGAAAGGCCCAAAATCTCAGAGGCCTAGCATTGAAGTAAGAGGAACTTAAGGAGAGAAAAAGAGAAGTTGAAGGTGTGAGTTTATAAGTGAAATGGAAGGGCCTATTTATAGCAAAAGTCAAGGGTACTATTTGACACTATGCGCTAATAAAATATTCAATTTACTATTCATAAAAAGACATTTCTAATAATGTAGTTACTGTGCACCTCACGCTCGAAAATTTTTCTGTTATTACTATTGGAAACTTAAAAGGAAAACTATCCTTTCACCTTAAACCTTTAAGTTTCTTTTCAATTCAGTCCTTTCACTTTAGTCCCTGAGGGTATTTTCACACATAAAACGTCAGTTTCTCCTACGAACTTCTTTCTAGTTTTCTCTTATGACCAAACAACATCTAGTACTTGACATTTCGATTGTATAAATGAACAGTATCGTATACGTAAATAGTATTATACATGTAAACAGTACCGTATACTAGCATAGTAACCATAGTTTGTAAACAAATATTTATATTTTATTTTTCTTGGGTATTACAATATCACTAATTGACAACTACAATTGCCTAACATTTTGATTTTACTTAATGAAAATATCATTTTGATTGAAAAACAACGTAGAAAGTAAAACAAAGATGAAGAAAAATCTGAGTAGTTTAATTGATGAGCCTGTGAGTAAATATGATATTAATACACAATTTTGTTACAGAAGAATACACATACACCACACGCATAAACAAAGAATGCTAACTGTACAAACATACAAAAATAAAAATAACTATCAGCTATACATAATTCCGTAACTGCATAAAACAGGAATCAGTTATTAACTTGTAGCAAAGAAACAGTCCGGTGAAGCACTATACTGCTCACGGCTTAACAAAAAAAAAAACAATGTTTATAGATTAATAGTATTAAAACTTCAAATATAAAGAGCATTAATAACTTGAAAATTATATTGACCTCCATTTTCCTTGAAGCAATTTTTTTTTTCTTGAAGTAAAAAAATGAAATTTTAGGCAAAGTCAAGGGAGTGAAATAATATTTTAGTCTAAAAATTAATATCTTTCAACCATGTTTTTCTTGTAATAAAATTGCACAAAGTACCTATTTATCCTCTATAGGTATTTACACAATTGAGGGGCTTTATCTTTAAAACAGAAAATTAAAAAAATCTTTCAAGGATTGAAATTTTAATTTACTCTTATTTATATATGGTATAAAATACTATCTAAAATAAAAACTTAACTCATTGCATTCGTTTTTCCATAAAAAACGAACACTAATAACTTAAACTATTAAATATGGCCTTGGAACCGTCTCATTATTTATTTATTATAACGGTCCTTCTCATTATTAGTTTTAAAATTATGTGTTGGAAGATATAGAAAATAATTAGTGTAGTGACCCGTGTGATACACAAACTTTTCATCAATATCTAGACATAACACATGTTTAAATTTAGATATTTACTTACTTCAATACAAGTTATTAAAAATTTTTTATATATTATATTTGATGTTGTGGTAGAATTATCATTTTTGTCAAGAATCAAAATTTTTGAACCATTTTTCTCCTCACTCTTAAAACTACCACATATAGTTGTTTATGTGTAAAAATTGGGCTTGCTAGATATAAATGAACTAATGAAAGTGATTGACCTTGACCTTTTTTTATTATCATTGCAAAGCACAATGTTATTGGAAACCGGCGTCTTCTAAGTTGAAAAGGCAATATTGAATTTGATGGAATAATTATCATCCTGAAAATCATTAAACACAATGACTTTGCCATTGAGTAGAACTCTGATTATTAAAAAACCTCATCATATCTCTTAGAGTTATGTCAAGAGGTTCAAAATACATTTTATTCATCATAGATGTCTCATCTCATATAATTAATTTTGTCTTGATGATAAGCTCTGCAAGGTCACCTCCTTGTTTAATATTACAACTTGAATCTTTAGTAATTTGTAAGGAAATACAGAATCGATAATGAATAGTTTTCCACTTGGAAATATAATAACAAATTTTAATTTGTTAATTATGTAATTTCTGCCTAATAGGATGCATAACAAAAAGTTCGCATTCCTCTGTGGTCTAGATGAATATTTTCCATGTTTGTCAGACATTTGTCAGTAGCCGATCTTCATTCACTGCCACATGCCATCTCTGTCAAATAAATGAACCCTTGTTTGATCTTATTGCAACTCCTCATTTCTCTTTGTTTTGCTCTAATCGAGATGACAAAAGAAAGAAAGACTTATCTTAACTTGGAAGGTTACACTTATTCTCAAAAGGTGCCCTTACCTAAACCCTATAATAGTAACAGAGACTAAACCATAAAGAGAATGGGAAGTAATCATTGATTGATTTGTGGATTCTCAAATTTCCAGTAAATAAACTTATTATCTTCAAAGGAAGTAAAATAAATTGTATGATAAAGATTTGTCATTGTCGAAAATTATCGAGATAAAATTTGATAAGAGCTGATCATTCGTATAGTTAGGAGTTTAATTTTTTTGTCGCATTTGGTACACAATCTTTATTTCAGATTGATCATTCATATAATTAGGAGTTGATCATTTTTGTAATTATCTAAAACATGTAATATTGAGTATTGATATTATGCATCTAACAAATGTTATAAATATTGTTATGACATTTGATACAAAATGTGAAAAATGTTATAAATATTATTTGTATCTCCCAATTATAGACTCAAAAATCTCTTTCAATCAAATTATAATGAATATTAGGATAACATTCCAAATTTTATTATAAATAAACCATTTTTAATTCACGATTAATTAAGTATGCAATTAAATTAGAAGATTATAAAAATCTCTTTAAATCCAATTATAATAAATATTAAGATAACATTTTAGATTTAATTACATAATTAACATATCAATATTAGTTCTTAGTTCAACATTAAATAGATATACAAAATAACATATATAAAACATAAATTAAATAATTTATGAGATAGTAAAAAGTTAAAATAAACTACTTTTTTATTATTTCTAAAAATATAATAAAACTTAGTAAATTACTAACATTTTTAATATTAAAAACAAATTAAATAAAAAATTGACATACACTTTACTTATGTATTATTTTTTCCATAAAATAAATACCATAATAAACAATATGACATAACAAAGGAGTCCCCATGAATTTAACTTTTTAACCCTAACGTATTGTTTGGTTGGAGAGAAATAAATGAGAGGGGAGGAGAGGGGAAGGGAGGGGAGAGATTTTTTTAATTTAACCTTATTTGTTTTGTTAGTTAGAGGGGAGGGGAGGGAAAATGTAAGTAAAAAATCCTTCCCCTCCTCTTGTTTTATTTTCCTCCGAAAGTGAGGGGATTTGGAGGGAATAGAAATTGTAATAATATAAAAGATATAAGTGCCATTAATAATTTTTTTTAATACCAAGATTACCTTCTAACTTCTTTTATTTTGCTTCTCAAATAATACATTACTAACATATTTTGACTATATAAAAGTTTTATTATTATTATTATTATTATTATTATTATTATTATATGTAAATAATAATTATATGTATAAATAAATAATAAAAGATAACAAAAAAAATAATCCTAATAATAATAATAAACTGAGTAAATTAATAAGGACCAAAATATTATTTTGGTCCCTCACAGATGTCTTTTTTCTCAAGTTAGTCACTTACAAATTTTCATTATCAATTTGGTCCCTCATAGATTGATATATTATCAATTTAGTCCCTCGTATATTTTCATTCTCAATGTGTTGATATGTTATTAATTTAGTTCCTCACATATTTTTATTTTCAATTTGGTCCCTCATAGATTTATATGTTATCAATTTAGTTCCTTCATCAAAAGTTGTTACCATCGAAAGTTATGGTCAGCAAAACAAGAACTAAATTGATAATATATCAATTTATTAGGGATAAAACTAAGAAGAAAAATAAGTGAGGGATTAAACTGATAACATATTAATTTATGATGGACCAAATTGAGAATATAATTTTTTTGAAAGACTGAATTGATAACATATTAATCTGTAAGCGACCAAATTGAAAAAGAAAATATATTAAAAAAAAGGACATATGTGAGAGACCAAAATAGAAATTTAATCAGTTAGTTAAATTATATTTAATTATTTTTTTGTTTCTTCTAACAATAAAATTATTTAGCTTCTTTTCTTATTACGGTAATAATAAAATTAAAATTTTATATGATTTTTAAAACACATTATATATTTGAGTTGCTTTTTAGATGAATTAAATTGAAACTGTTAAAATATTATATTATTTCACCATAACAAATGAACTAACTTATTTAAATATAAGTAATAACAAATTTATCATGTTTTATTGGTCACACAATTAAAAGACTATAATAATCATTTTATTTTATTTTTCCTTTCATTCCTTTGCAAACTAAATAAAAAAAAATTTATTTTTCTTCACCTCTTCTTTCCTCAAACTAAAACAAATAAATAAATTTTATTTTTCCTTCCTTGCCTTCTCTTCCATTGAACCAAACTGTCTCTAAAGAAGAGCCTAACTATTTGGGGTGACTGTTCATTGTATTATATTTAAAAACTTATATATACATATATAATGAAAAAATAATTACACGAAATTAATTTATAAAATTTATAACATTGCCATCCCAAACTTCTATACGCAAACGCGTGCTCCATCATAAAAATTGACAATTCTATAATCGTTAAAGTTGACTCATGAATTGGTTACTGCGAATCGGTTTAAAGAAAAAGATTTTGTTTTGTTTCATTTCCTTCCCATTACTGTAAGATCGCAAAATCTACCGGGGAAAAAAAAAAGGTTTTGATGCTTCATTTCCTTCCCAATACTGTGAGACCGAAAAATTGATCCATTTACATGAATCATAATCACCTACAGTTTTGATTCGGTTCAAGTCGAGTATAGCCCTTCTTTTTTCCCCCGTCTGAGTCGTCAATTTCAGATACCCTTTTTGTTTAGGGTTGCTTTTCTGAATCGAATTTTTCCCCCATTATTCCGTACCGCATAGCTCATCAATATCTGCCAATCCAAACCCACAGTCTGTGTCTTATTCATCACGTTTTGATCTCTGTATTTTCTGCCCTTCAAGGTCTGTGGTGTTTTGATATTTTATGTGTCAGTAGAATTAGGGACTCTCTTGCTTCTGCCCCAATGGTTTCATTCACCGATTCTGGGGTGTTGGCTCGTTGAAGCCCTATCGCTGGTCGTCACCATTTTCGGGTCCTGAACACGAAGACGGTGTCGTATAGCTTTGCATTTGCATTCCCTTTGTGGGCATCATGGCTGATCTTCAAGTAAGTTCGCCGCGGGTGAACGGTGCTGTAATTGTGGAGGATCGCCTGTGCTCGTCCCCTCCCTCGTCGCCGCTTCCGCCATCAAACCCGGATCCGTCGTCGGTTGGGGTAGAAGCTTGGTCGAGAGCCGAGAAAACGACCCATGAGATATTGTGCAGGATACAGCCCACTTTGGGCGCCGACCAGAGGAGGAAGGAGGTTGTTGATTATGTACAGAGGCTGATTAAATATGGTGTTGGATGTGAGGTGATGTTTCTTTCATGGTTATTATGTTTTTTTTTTTCTTGTTATTTTTTAATTTAACGTAACTTTATCAAGATTGGCAAGTCTATACGTCTTATGTATCCGTTCTATGAAAACCAGGCTTATATCTTGGTCATTATTTTTAGAGGTTTGGTTTCTATCCTTGCTGACATGAGCTTTTATTCATCATATTTGCTTTTGTTGATTCTTTTAGCATGTAGGACTTAATCAAGTATTTAGTTTCTGGTATTTGAGACAAATTGGAGTTGCTTGTGTTATACTTCTGCTACTCCTGTTTCTTTTAGTGCTGATCTCTATAACATGATATTGCCCTTGCATTAAGTGGGAATTCTTTCTTGGCCGAGTAAATTATGACATTGCTTTGCAACTTTATTCACTGGAGTAATACCTGGAAAGGTTGACACTAGAAACGTGCAGGGTTTGTGTCCCTTGGACTCCCTCATGAGTTCCTATAACTTGATAGCGGTGATTAGGTCAGTTAAATGTGAGAAAGACACTGCGACTGTATCCAAGATCTTATGACTGATGAAGTCAAGGTTGATTAATAGGACAATTGAGGAATTCAGCTATTTGATGAGGGCTATATTTTATGTGTATACGTATTTTTTCATCAAATGCACTCTTCTGGTCTTTGCTTCAATTGAATGTTATTTTACATTGGCACGACTTCCTTAATTAAGTCGGTCATCAGGTATATGCCAATGCCATGGTTTCTGGGTTTATTTGATTTTATATATTTATTCTTCAACGTAAGAGATATGTTTTTGTCACAATCATATGACAAACTTAGAGCATAAAGTAGTGTTCTTTTGAATGAAGGCTGATGGTTCTGTCCAGTTCCCACTATTTTATTAATAGTGCTTGTCCAATTTAGTGCAGCTGATTGATGCACTAACTCTGATTTTAAAAAAAATATTTCTGGGTAAAATGTAGTAAACTAGTAATAATAAGATTACTTTTAAGACCTTACGTCTGATGTTATGTTTTTTTGTTACAGGTCTTCCCATATGGTTCTGTCCCATTAAAAACATATCTTCCAGATGGAGATATTGATTTGACTGCCCTTAGCTGTCAAAATATTGAGGACGCTTTAGTATCTGATGTTCATGCTGTCCTAAGGGGAGAGGAAATCAATGAAGCTGCCGAATATGAAGTAAAGGATGTTCGTTTCATTGATGCTGAGGTACTTTTTACCATCCTCCGTCTTAATGGAAGTTGAATATTTTTGTTAATGTAAAAAGTTAATTCTTGGTCAACTTTCTCTATTAGGAAAGATCTGATTTATGGGCTTAGCCTAATTTTCCTCCCATCCCATCATTTCCTAAATCTGTAGGAATTGGCCTTTATTCATTGCATCGCTAGGAGTCAGATTTTTTTTAACTGTATCCCTAAAATCGGCATGCACGGTAGTTTATCCCCTGTATCATAGGGATTTATTCTCTTGTACATATGTATACACTCACACAAACACACACACTATGGCGAATGATCCTTAAGACTATGATTGAAAATGATCTTTTTTCACATAAAATTAAATTTCCAGGATGGCTATTTCCTGAATATATTGAATCTGCGTTTCCTTTTATTTTTATTTAAAGCGTATTGAATTTTACTCTTATATGGGAATAGAGGTAAACAGTCCCCATCAATTGAAAATGCTTCCAAATGTCTGCACAAGTGCCCTTTACCTCACCCACCTGATCCTTTTTTGGCCAAGAAGTGTTAAGAGTGTTTTGAATTTTTTTACGTTCTGCAAGTAATGGAAACTTCTTTTTTTTTTTTTACAAAATGTTTCTTTGATCAATGTAAAGTGGTGAACGTTACTTTGGTAGCTGGGTTAGAACCTTGAACTTGTCCTGGCAATTCTTATTGGTTGTAAATCTTAATCTTTTGTTAAATATTTTTTTGATTAGAATATTTTGTATTATATAACTGAGGAGTTCTCTATTGTACTGTGCCTTCCTCTTTTCTTTTCTGATGAGCAGACAGAAACTTCTTTTGGAGAAGATGTCAAGTAGGCAAAGCCTGTCTTTTCTTCCTCTAAGCTGCAGAAACAAAGTTTGATCTGATTGTTGTCTTTGACTTAGATATGAATGTGATTTTATACATATGGAATGTCTTTTCTTTTTCATTTGTCATGGAGTTCAAGTCTTTATCTTTTAAGTAGACATTGTGGCACATGATATTCTTGCTACTGAGATCTGGATATATCCAAGGAATTTATTTGATTATTTTAATGAGATTGAACTGCATTCATAGCTAAGCCGTATTCTTCTCTTCTGTGGACTTCAAAATTTTTTGACTTAAATACACATTGTTGAAATAAGTGTCAGGTAGATTGTTCCAACCCTGTTTGCTTTTAGGGTACATTTCATTTGCATTTTGTATTGAGAAATAAAGAAGTTACTTATTTACTAAAGATGTAAGCTCATAGGCAGTTAATTTATGTAGTGATTCTCTTTGTTAATTATATATGTATTTGATTTAAGTTTTGAAATGTTGGGGGCTCTTTATCTGCAGGTTAAGCTTGTCAAATGCATTGTACAGAATATTGTAGTAGATATATCTTTCAATCAGTTGGGAGGACTCTGTACATTATGTTTTCTTGAGAAGGTAGTAGCCTCTGAAGACCACCAACCACTTTTAAAATGTTGGGTCAAGTACACTTTTCTTCGTTCTGACTCATTTCACTCAACATTTCAGAAGCAGAAGATGCCCTTTAATTTTCTTCTTTTAGTTATTACTCTATTTGAAGTGTCTAGGGTTTTGAGGCAAGTCTTAAAGTATAATGTATTTCATCATTTGTATGTATTTAGTTATTCTACTTTGATGCTGTTTGGCTCTTCAATTTTGTTATTGTATATATTGTTGCATTAATTGCATTTTTAGTTAGTTGATTTCTGCTTTTTTAATGACAGGTTGATCGTCTCGTCAGTAAGGACCATCTCTTCAAACGCAGTATTATCCTGATAAAGGCTTGGTGCTACTATGAGAGTCGCATCCTTGGTGCCCACCATGGTTTGATCTCAACATATGCTTTGGAAGCGCTGGTTCTTTATATTTTCCATCAATTTCATTTATCATTAGATGGTCCACTAGCGGTAAGTTCTCCATCAAATCTACTTGCTCCTACTTTTTTAGAAAATTGGGGGGGGGGGGGGGGATCTACAGTGAATGATTCTGGTGATGCATCCCTTTTTTATGGACTCTGTCCGCTCTACCCTTTATTCCAGGTTCTATACAGATTTTTGGATTACTTTAGCAAATTTGATTGGGACAATTATTGTGTTAGTCTGAAAGGACCAGTTGGCAAGTCTTCTCTGCCCGACATAGTAGGTGCGCAATAAATTTGTGTTTGTATGATCAAGTTGCTTCATGGTTGGTTTTCTGATTCTCTCTTTCTTTTGTGAAGTTGAGGTGCCAGAAAATGGGGGAAATACTCTACTTCTAACTGAAGAATTTATTAGAAATTGTGTGGAATCATTCTCAGTTCCTTCAAGGGGGCTTGAGCAAAACTTGCGCACATTTCCCCAAAAACATCTTAACATCATTGATCCATTAAAGGAAAACAACAACCTTGGGCGCAGCGTTAATAGAGGTATTAAGTGCCTTCCATTTAGTCCAAATGGTTTATTATGTTCTGCTTGATGAAACTAGATTGTGTTATGATATTTTTTTTTCCCTAGTGTTGACATGTTATTCTTATTTAGGATCTTATCTCTGTTTAAATATCATCCTTTTTTTTTTTGTTGTGGGGGGGGGGGGGTAAGGGATCTTCAATATATTGAGAATATGTTGAGTAATTTTTCTTTCCTTTTTCTTTTTTTTTTTTGAGGGGATTAAAATGTGAATAGATTGTAGATCAAATCTGAACAGTTCTTACTAAGCAAGTGCAGCGGAGCCTCTTGGTAGAGAGAAAATCCTTTTAATGGAGAAGAAAGACTGTAGAAGGATTCTCTTGAGCAAGGTTGTTAAGATCGCAGTTTAGATAGTAACATCTTATGATCCCACCTTTGAAAATCGATCTGAATCCTACATAGGATTGTAATATGCCAGTGCCAGGATCATAAGGGAGTTGCGATCCAGATCACAGGATTCCATGATTCCATGCAATCATGGCAGGACTTTATTTAAAAAAAAAAAGAAGAAACAATTCAGAGCAAAATGCACTGCTCTGGGGTGCCTAAATAGTGCATTTTGGCAACCCAGAACCATTTGTTCTGGTTGAGGGTTCTGAAAACCCCCAATTTCTGACTGACTGGCCTATTTTGGTCTTTCGTTGATGCTTCTCTTTCGTTGAGTTCGTTCTTCAGCTTCCGTCACTCACTTTCACTTTGCTTGAAAGGAGAAGCTCACATTGTGCCCCTTTCCATCACTCATTTCCTCTTTTCTGTCTTATCCTATGGCAATATTGGCCTGCGATACCATTGGCTACCTGAATCTGATGGTATCTTTCCAGGGACATAAATGAGTATAGTATAAAATAAATAATTTAATGACTTATGCATACTTAGGTGGAGTTTGGTACGCATGAAAGACTTTTGAAAGAAAGGAAAGGAGAATAGAAAGGAAAAGAGAAAGGAAAAGGGAAAAATTATGTTTGGTATGACAATGGAAAGGAATGGAAAGATTTGATTGTTTGTTTTGTAGATGGTTTATAATAAATTTTTTTTTTACTAAATTACCCCTAAAAATAAGATATAATAAAAAATTATTAAAAAAATATAGCAACCCCACCCACTCATTAGGATTCAAAACTATCTCAACTCATCATCTCTTTCTTCATTCTCTCTCTCTTGCACATCTGTAAGCAAGCCTCACTGTCTTTCTTCATCGTTGGCATCACAAAAGGGAGGGAAGAAGAAAGAAACATAGAACACTCGTTGTATAGTGATTTCATTTTTCTGATTTCACAAAAGGGAGGGAAGAAGAAAGGGGCGTAGATCGCAAGCCCCATCGTCATCGTTTTGCTGTTGTTCTTTTTGCAGGAATCTAATTTCATGTTCTTGCTTCTTTGTTCGTTCTTGATCTCAGTCTCTCCATTCCGCACTCCTTCTTTGACTTGGAATTCAAGCAAAGCTCAACCCAGACCAGCGTGGTTCAAATGCTTAACAGATTCATTCGTAGGGCTTCATCCAAGGGCAGAAAATGGAATTGCGCACTGAACAGAGAGGGCAAATCTGGCAACAAGGAAGAGTTTAGCATCCTTCTTCCTTTCCTTCAGTGCTTTTCCATCACGAAACAAATGGAAAGAAGCCGTACGACAAAAAAATGGAAAACGGAATTATGCCTTCCATTGCAATACTGTAGCAAATTGCCTACCAAACACATGCAAAGTGCACAATAACGGAAAGGAGCCTTTCGTTCCAGTGCTGGAACGCATACCAAACATGTAATTAGTGTTGCTTTCGCTTGTTGACACAACCAAATATTGGTTTGTTGATCCGTCTGTTATTGGAATTTGACTTGCTGCGCATATCATTATTCATTTCGAGGAGAAAACCTGTCTGAAAGATCAGGAACAAAACCTAATTTATTTGTTGCACATGTCTCACACCTGCACAAAAAGAAGGGATGTTGATTATTGCTTTATGATAATTGGACCTTCTTTTTTCATGTTCGGAAGTTTCTTTATTCTTTCTCCTTTGTAGAAAGCATCAGTGCTGGAACTATGGTGGTAGGCATCCCCTCTCAGACCTACGTAGTTCTTATCAAGGAGATACTAGCTAGTTGTTAGTACAAATAATAGCTAGTAAAGATTTAGTGCTATAAAGATCTAGGGTGGCAAAGTACCATGCTTATATAAGTAGATATAAGTGAATGAGTTATAATTGTGTTTCATGATGCACCTTTATTGTGCTTCTGTGCCTGTGTTTTGTGCTTCTTTTAATTAATTAATTAATTTATTTTGAATGGTGCTATGCATCTTGGTTTTTGTGTAATGATTCATTCAATTGTCTAATGAAACATTTTTATAATGACATTCATTTTTTTCCTTGTAGGTAATTTTTATCGAATACGCAGTGCTTTTAAGTATGGTGCCCGTAAACTTGGCTGGATTCTTATGTTGCCCGAGGATAAAATAGCAGATGAGCTTAATAAGTTCTTTGCAAACACTTTGGCTAGGCATGGAAGCACTCAGTGGGATGATGTGCAATCTCCTAGTGTAGCATCTAGTGCAAGAGGTTTTGACTTTTCATCCTCCTCATCAGAAACCAGATTGTGCTCTGAAGACATGTCACTTCTTAGTTTGTCAGGTGGACTTAACAAAGATATGATGCTGGGAAGTTATAATAAACCTGAAATCAGAGATGAAAGAGAAAGATTCTTGGTAAAAGATGCCTTCTCTCGTGCAGGGCCCTTCTATGACTCCACTGGAGATAGAAATGTGGTTTCAGGGTATATTCCTGGAGAAGATATCAAGAATGTTGCAACATCTAGAGGGTTGGGTATGACAAGTAATGGTTCATCACATTGTACAAATGTGAGGACTCCCTTCAGTAATTCACTATCAGGAAAGCATTCAACAAATTCTAATCTAGGCTTTTTGAGAGAAAATGGGAAGGTTGAAAATAGGATTTCTTGTACTGAATCAGCTGTGAACTCTGTTATTGATGATGAGAGAGAGAAGCATATGTTGGGCAATTCAATCTGTTCAAATACTGATGAAAAAAATATGGCATTATACGGTTCAGCAGTTTTAAACAGTCCTGCTGATAACTTCAATAATGTTTCGACTCCTCAGGGTGATATATACACTGCGAGTTTTTCTGGAGGCTCAGAAACTTCAAGAGTTTTGTTGGACCTTACTGGGGATTATGAAAGTAACATTAGGAATCTACAATATGGTCAGATTTGTCATGGTTATGCTGTCTCCCCGCATGTGGTGCCTAGTCCTCCCATGTCTCCTAAGTTGCAGAATAGGAATCCTTGGGACACTGTTCGTCAGTGTCTTCAAATTAATCACCACATTCATCCCCAGACAAACTCTAATGGTGTTGTTGTTGGACAACAACTTTATGTTGTTAATCATCCTACTCTACCCATTGCCTCGTTTGGTCCTGAAGAGAAGAGAAAACCACGAGGAACGGGCGCATACTTCCCCAATATGGTATATGTTTAAAGTTATTTAGATATAATAACAGACCCGTGTATATGCTTCTGAACTATCTAGTTTCTGAACTTTGCAATTTAAATCCAACTGTTAAGCTCATAATTTTTCAGGTCTCCCGCCCATACAGGGATAGGCCAACACCAGGAAGGGGAAGGGCTCAAGCCTCTGGGTCTCATGGACAGCTGCAGAAACACACGCGTAAATATGGCATGGTGCCAGCTCCGCAAGAGGTGAATGTGCCTGTGGATGGTAACTTTGAACTTGCACTAGAAGGGTATCCAGTTCTTGGCAGTGTCAAACCCAGATCAACAGAAACCTATCTCTTTCAACCTTTCCCACGGGGATCTCAGTATGCTAATGGTTTCCCTAAGCCAACTGAGAAACATGAGTCTGACCCTGTTAGCCCTCCGCATCGAGGACCTCCAAGAACTGAAGTGAGCAGTCAACCAGAATCAGGCATTTCTAATTCTTGGGTCTCTGTGCCTAGCATGGGTATAATGACAGAGGAGAGTTCTAATTCAGTGTCTGGAGTTGATCGCAAAAGGTAATAAATATTTTCCATTTATGCATTCAAATGCTAATAAGATATGTTAAATTACTGGCATTTTTGTTTTGGAGCTTGAAAGCACTATATGGTTTTAGTTTGTACTTGGTAGTTTTCCTTTCTCTTAAGGGGATGTCTATGGTTTGGGATTCAGGATTGAAGCGCAGGCCTATCATTTGAAGAATGAAGATGACTTTCCTCCACTTTCCCACTGAGTGCTAGTGATGGATGGTGAATTTGTAATAGCATTAACAGTAATGGTCAATACATGGACAATTGTGACTTGCCTCCCTTTCAGCGGGTGCAACCAAAGGATGGCCATTTTGTATGAATTAAAAACAATGTGCACTCGTCTGAAAATGGAAGATAGCTTCCCTCCACTATGGGAATGCCTAGAACTGATAGTACCAAATAAGTAGAAAAGTGCTGAGGATAACCGTAGATGCTAACAAACTAAACCTAGCTTTGATTGAGTTGAGACATCCTTTTTCCCTATTTTTGTGCTCCAGTTGGTCTTTTGTACAAAAGTGCATGTAAATTCGGTTTTTTTTTTCCTCTCCTACATTTGAAATTGTTGCCATTATTTAGGGATGTATATATCGGGTAATTTTCCTGAATTTTTTGTGTTCTCTAGTTCTGTTGTTTTTGTAATACCGAAGACAATAGATGTCTCATGAGAATGGATACACGGGATTTCTGACAGTTGCAGTTATATATATATATATATATATATCAATTACTGTTACTGTTGACATTTGGGTGTTATACATCACTTCATGCACGATCTTTGTCTGATATACTCAGAAGTGAGGAAACAATATAGGCTTCAGTGCTTCATATCCTTGTTCTCAAGTGATGAAAATACCAGAGATATTCCTTACTGGTCATGTTTGTATGCAGCCTGTTGAATAAGGATTGGATTGGCTGTGCATATAATTATATCCAATGGTTGTAGAATTGCTGTGAATTTAATGAATATGTGCTAGTGCTATTAGCTTAATTTTATTTCCGTCATCTAACTATAGATGTGTCCAGGTGAACAGATTGTTGATCTTTTGTGCAGTCATCTTGATTCCCCCCCCCCCCCCCCCAACCCAAAAAAAAAAATGATGATCTTTCTTGGGGTAGTCTAATCCAGTTCTGTTTTTCTCTAATTGAGAACGAAGTAGGTTATTTTGTACATCTTATGTGATATTTCCCCCAATTTTTCATGACAGAAGCACTATCTATGGTGGAGTCCATAGCCATCCAAATTGGCTTCCACGAGAAACATGATTAGTTTTCACCATGTGGCGCATGGGTTACAGTGAACCTTTTCCCATAACCCCAACACACACACACAAACCCCCCCCCCCCCCCCCCCAACAAAAAAAAAAAAAAACTAAATTAATGGCCGCAGATTACTTGGATGGCTTCACCCCGACTGATATATTACCGACTATAGATGCTAAAATGCAGCAGGTGGAAAATAGGTCTATGGAAGCTAGAGTTTTGAAGGCTTATGTTGATACGAGAAATGTTACTTGTATAACTATTTGTTTCTCACAATTAAGTCTGTATCTATATTTTAACTGGCTTCACTTCCAGATAGTTTAGGTAGGACCAGTTGGATTCAAATAACTATTGTAATAGTTGTAAGGATATATTGTGTATATATTATTTCTTTAAAAAAAAAAACAAGAGAAAAGGATAGGGAGGCAAGAGGAATCCATTATCCAGCATCCATAAGTGTAAAGTCAAATAAAGAAAATGGACAAATAATTATATATATATATATATATCCAATTAATTTAATCATCCCCAAACAAAAGGCAGCGATTGAGAAATGCAGGCTTTCTTAACAAAATTATGACATGTCTAAGTATTGCCCTTGTACATATCTCTCATACTCTGCTTGAATTAATTCTCGACTGAAACAATATTTCTTTTTTCTTTTTCTATTTGTAAAGATTTTATTCAGAAGGAATCTTGCTTTGTGGATAAATTCCATGTTCATTGGAAATTCAAAGCATATCAATATCAATGGTAAGGGCATAAAGATTGTGCTTGGATAGCTTTTTGTTTTTTCCTCCTTGTAATTATTCGCAGTGGAGTTGTTATCTCAAATTGATAATATATTTTGTTCATCTTATTTATGCCCATCTTTTATTTAGTGTAACGACCTTACAATACAGTAACAATGGCATCTTTTTAGAAATGGAAGTTTTGCAACTTGCAAGCATAGCAGATGCTACTATTCAATTACATCAACTCCTGCCTGCTGAACACTGTTTTATCTGGACTTTAAAATGAGTTGGCTTAAATCGTTAGGTAAGATTTAATTAAATACAACTGATTTTTTACAGCTTCCAGATTCAATAATAACTTAATGTCCGGAGGGGGGGAAAAAGGGATTGATTTGCTTTAAGTTTGAACTTTTTATATCTAGTTATATATGTGGAAATTTTCAAGTACATTTGTCTAAGATGCACTGTGATACATGATTTTTTTCTTTTTTAAAAAAAACTTTAGCAATAAATTTTGCACGCAACATAGGTTTTCCGAAAATTAAGTCACTGGGATTATAACAATACGCAAAGTATTAGAGTGTGCCTATTTCCTTAAATTGTACGAATGTGCCTCCTTATATTGGAGTTCGTTATCGTGTTTAAATAGTTCTTTTCATTCGTATTTGTCACGCAATTTAATATAATAGAGTAATATCTATTGATGTCACGTATTTTAATTGTAAGTCATAGTTGAATTAAATCTTAAATTTTAAACAAAAATCATTTATTTGTCAAAATATGAATTTTTTATTACTACAAAATACAATAGATATTTCCTTAATATATGTGATAGTTGGGAAAAAAAAAAAACTCTCAGGATGTTTTGGTGATTTCATAGGCTGTGCGAGTCACGCCATATCACCTAGGACGGTGATTGGTTTTATAAAAACTTGAGATAATATATATATATATATATATATATATATATATATATATATATATATATATATATATATATATGGCTTTGTTGGCTAAAATTAATTGATAAGTCAATTGAAAGTTTATAAATTAATTTTTAATTTATAGTTGATAAATAAAAATTAAAAATTTATAAGCTAACTTATTAAATTAGAAGTGTTCGTAAAAGTAGTTGTTGAAGTAGTTAAAAAATGTAAAATGATGTAAAAAGACATATATTTTATAATCTTAAAATAATATAAATAAGTATATCAGTTTTTAATTTTTAAATTATTATATGTAATCCCAAAATAATTACATTATCCCAAAATAAATTTAGGGGTATAATGGGTATTTTTAAAAAATAATAAGGATAAAATAAGAACAAAAAATTACAAGTTATAAACTACTGAAAGTAACGTTTCAAAATATGCTATAAGTTACTAAAATAAGCTTGTTTACCGAACACTTCTAACAAGTTTATAAACTAGTTAAATAAGTTATAAACTAGCTTAAATGATTTGTCGAACACAGTTATAGTTATCAAAATAGGTTTGGCGCAATGAATCAGTTTACCTCAATTTTGTAAATAGAATGGGATGAACCAATAATTTAATAGTCTATTTTAAAGAAGGATTTTCAGACTGGTCTATCAGAACTTTTGAAGCTTAGGTGAGTTGGAGTAGCCGGCTCTTATGAGTTTTTTTATTTTTTATATTTCAAGCTTTAGTAAATTTTTTAAAAAAAGTTTAGTTTTATATTTTGAAGTTTCATAGTTCGAATAGAGAATTTTTATTATTCGAAAATAAAAATAATTAAAATTACATTTTAATAAAAAAAAGACCTATTTTAAGGTTTAATATATTTTTTTATTATTAAAATAATTAAAAATATATTTTTTAAATAAGATAAATAGGCCTTATGGCCCAGCTCATAGCCCATGATGGGTTGTAATGTACTGAAATTTTTTAGCCCATGTAGGGTTTTGGGCTGGGGTGGATCATTTTGATTCATTTGATATATATATATATATATATATATATATATATATATATATATTAAATACGTATTTTGAAAAAATTGTGTATACAAATAGCTATGGGAATATCTAATATGTAATATAATGTCGGACTAGTAGACAAGAAGCACCAGTGGTCTAGTGGTAGAATAGTACCCTGCCACGGTACAGACCCGGGTTCGATTCCCGGCTGGTGCATACCTCCCTGGTTGAGCAATGAGGAATTACGCGCCTCACGTGACCGATGGGTCTGTCACATGCGTCCGACATACTTAGGACGAAAAGTGGCGCACCTGAGCTCTTCCTTTTTTCTCTCTCTTTTCCATTTTCTGCAATTTCACACCTTCTTCTCCAACTTTCATAATGGCAACAAGAGGTAATAGCAGAAGCAAGCACCAAAAGAAACTAATCAGTGTGGCAAGTACAGAGATGCGCGCCAGCAATAATTATTAATATAATCTGTCATATTTCTTTTTGTGTGTATATATATATATATAAGTATTTGAATACTAATTGGTTCTATTATTGAAGTCATTGTTGTTTATGAGACTATTAGTGATGAATATGTTTTTTTAAAATTATCAACTATCAATCAGTCGATCGATGATTAGACAGTTAACGATTAATATCGTAGAGCCAGCTGGTGCCGTCCATATCAATATCCCATCCTCCCACTTGGGTTTGTTTGCAAAGTCCCCCCACTATCCCCAACAAGTGCTTCTGCGTCTTGCACCCACACACCGTGATTGTGTGTGGTGGTGTCTATGTATGTCTATCTAAAATTTCATTTGCTACATATCAGTGAATTGAGACATACTGTATCTTTAGCCAATCCATGATTATTGTGTGTTAATGACGTCCCTGTATTAGTATTGGAAGCAGTAGTAGAGTGTATATATATATATATGACTAAATTCACTCAATATAATGATCATCACAACCCCACCATGCACTTTCTACTCAACATCTGTGCCTTTACAGAATTCACCACAAATTAAGTGCTTCTTCTGTTCCCTAGTCTGTGAGATATATATATATATATATGCTTTCTTTTACACAACGCTCTAAATGACTATATTTCTTTAAAGAAATTAACCAATCACTCATCATGCCTCCAAATTTATTTTCTTTACCAACAAAGGACGAATTTAAGGGAAGGAATTAATCTTTCTTTATATGGTGAAATTAATAAAAATAAATGTTTTGGGCCTTAATTAAATAAATATAACTAACTTATAACTTTTCAGTCCAAATAAAAATAATACAATCTATTTTAAAAGAAAAGGCTTTTTAGATACTAACTTAATGATGAAGGTGTTTGAATTGAATATGGATGCAGCTAATGATCGAAAGATTGAAAGAAGGAAGAAATAAAGATAGAAACAACAACAACAAAAAGGCACGTGGTTGGATCCAAAATGGAAGTACAGTTGTATATTGCTTCTGTGGTTCAAAAATTATTGCCATCTCTTTTTCTCTGTTCATCAAATATTCTGTAATCTAAGAGACCTTATTTTAAAATACCCTTTTTTTGCATGCATGGATCAACATTCATTAATGTTCAAACAAATCAGGATCTCTGTGATTTGATTACATTATTAGATCAATTTAATTTATTATAGATTTTGAAAATACACTTACATTAATTATTCATAATTCAACTTGATTAATTTATATCGATTACATATATGTTAAACAAATCTTCTACTTTGACTATTAAAAGAATCTCAATGCTTTTGCTAAGTAACTCGAAATTATGACCTTAAATGTTCAATTTCAAATATTAAGTCCTTAAACTTTTAATCTTTAAAAAATATATTATTTTATCCAATTTCATCATAATGACAATAGTTTTCTTATTATGTTAGACTTTCTATGTACTCAATTTTTTGCCGCCTCAATTTTTTTATCTGTCATATTTGACATATGATGTAAAGATAATGTTATTAAGAAAAATTAAACGAAATAATCTATATTTTAAAAATTGAAAGTTTAGAAATATATTTCAAAGTAATTCAACGTCCAAGGGGGGATTTATTATTATTTTTTCTAAGTATAATGTACAATTCTGTTTCTAAAGTAACAGTATATTAAAATTATCCCTTTGACCTGAGTTGGAATGTTCTTTGGTATCTAATGCTGTTAGGTTTGGTTAGGCGGTAGGTCTTTTTCCCTTTCTATCGTTGTTCTTTCGTTTGTTCCAAAAACTTTTTTTTTTTTTAATCAAATTACTAAATCAGATTAAGATATTTGAGTTTTCAATCAGTTAGCGATTGTTTTCATGATCCGGACTCTTTGACTAATTATTTTTTTATATTATGAAAGTATGAGTTTATAACCAATACGGTTGTCAATAATATTTAAAAAATTAGACTGATCAGTTAATTCTATTAGAAAAATCAATGAATCGGATAGATTTTTAATATAGATTGGACTAAGAAACCAATTAACAATCAAATCAATAAAAAAATCGGTTAAACTGGTAAAATTAACTGATTCAATAGATTCATTTTTTTTTAAATTTTTACTAAATATTATTATATATTTTTAAAAAATTTTCAAAAAATTTAAACTATTAATAAAAAATCTAAAACTAATATAAATATATATTTATAACACATTAATTACATATTTTAAGTACAGCTGATTCAACTTTTAAATTACTATTTTGATCAATTTAATTTCTTAAAGCTTGATTAAGAATATATACTTAGAAGAATATAACCGATGTGATGTGTTCAAATGATAAATTTAAAAATGTGAAGGAGTAGGTGGGTACGATGAGATCCAATAAAATAAATTAAATTTGCTTTCATAAAAAGATGGGTTCCATAATAATAATAATAAATGAAAGATTTGACATTCAAGGTGGAATAGATAATAATAAAATGAGAACAAAAGTAAGTGGAAGGACTCTATCAAAGTGAACCCACGCAGATAATTACATTAGGGAAATTATTAAGTGATGAAGTTATTACTTGTTGGGTTATTATTGGATGAATTAAATGCAGGATTTCAATAGTACTTAAGACACCAGAAATGTTAATAATCATAAAAAACTCGTGTGGTTTTTCTTAATTTTTAATTTTTAAAAAAAGTTAGAAATGGTACGTCATAGCCACTGAGACTCAGTGGATGGTCTATAAATTTTTGGCTACAGCACATATTTTAATTATAAATCAATATTTTATTTTTTTCAATTATAATCTATATTTTTTTAATTAATTTTAATTATACTCTTAAACAAGTTAATGTCCAAATATTTAATGGCAGGGTCACACATCTATGAAGCACTTATTAATTTACTATAATTTTTATTTTTAAACAATCATTCATTGTTTAAACATTATACTTGTGACAACTAACTCATATTCAAACAGGATAAGATCATAATAAGCATCAAAACTCTATTAATCAAGTTTTAAATTTTAACGTAATTGCATTCTCAAAAATTAAACTCTAAACTTTTGGTTAAGATAGGATAATTTCTTACCAGTTGACTTATGTGCTTAGTGATATTAATTTACTTTGACTTTGTTATATGAGATTATAACTGATAATGACCAAAGTAATTAAATATAATATGAAGTAAAATAATGATTATTTTGATCATTATTAATTTCAATCCCACTTGATAAAATCATGATAGATTTATAGATATTGACGTGTATAAAATTATATATTGTTAAATATTTAGATATTATTAAATTTAAAAATATAATTAAAATTAATTAAAAATATATAAATTATAATTAACATAAAATAAAATTCTAAATTTTAATTATAACATATACGAATCAACGTCCGAAGTTTTTCAAGTGTTTCACGGATAAATGAATGGTTCATATAACGTAAGTACATAAAAGACATGTTTATAATAATAGTCAAATAAAAAAGTTCGTAGACGTTACAACTTCTTAAAATATATGAATCATATTACTCATCAATGGCCAGTTTTGCTGCAGATTTTTCTCATCGTGAACATCGTTTTTAAGTTGCCTTTTGGCACTCATGAGTAGTTATTCGTAAACTTTATAGGATTTCATTTAAAATTAAGGTTTAAATGTTAAAAAAAAAACTCTTTTACTTTAGGGGATTGCATAATTTATTTCATCAATTCTAACAGTTTATAATATATACTTTTTTGTTAATTAAAAATTATCATATCACTTGTCCGTGCAAGTTAAAAAGAGATTAAATCAAACAAAATATTTGACCTATATACTAAAAAGGTCAAGTAGGCTAAAAATAGGGAGGATCTTGTACTACAATGGTAAATTTTAATTTAGTTTTTATTGTAAGTTTTACAGTGTTACATCACCTTAAATAACTTCCCAACACTTTAACTAACTCTCCACTCCAGGAGTAAATCTATTAAAAACTTACAAATGAGTCCCACAATTAACTCTATACTACTTTAATATTTATTATTTTTCACTAATTCACTAATATTTATTGTGAATTAATTATTTTATTATTATTTTTGTATAAGAATTGGTTCTTATATAAAAATCGTTTTATACATGATAACTAACGTAACGAATTATAATAATAAATTAAAATAAAAAAATTTAAAAATTCTTTAAAAATTACTATTGTAAGTCCTCTAACTATATCAAAGGATAAAGGCCAAAAAAAAAAAAAGCCCAAAAATGATCTTTATGTCATCATATTTTATTATGTCTGGACAAAAATGAAGACTCTCGCAACAAGATGCATACACAGATTCATGTTTATCTTATTCAAGAAAACCAGAAAATTAGTTCACTTTTGATATCGTACTCTGTAATATATATATATATATATATATATATATATATGTATGTATGTATATATGTTTGTTGTCTTATATTTATTATTCTAAGATATGATATTATATTTTAAGCACAAGTTGACAATTTTCCGAGTTCAATAGAACCATATAAAGATTGTTTACTGGTTAGACGCATGAAAATGGGTTGGGTAAATTAGTATAATAATATTCTATTAAAAATTATTTAATGAAAAATATCAATATCTATATATACGTATATAATTTTCATCTAATGATAAGGTATTTGTTCTTCTCACACCATTCACAATAAATCACTTAATTAAGTAGACACATTTTCATATGCCTCAGGACCAAGGGTTAAGCTAACCTCAATTGATAAATTTATTTAAAAAATTAGTAAAAATATATGTATCTTTAAATTCCTTTAAGTTAGCCCTAGGTAGCTATTGTATAGTATAGAGAATCGATAAAGATTTATTTAAAATATAATTATCATTAAATTCCTTTGATTTAAAATATTCATTTTGATAAAATTTTTCATAATTTATAAAAAATATATTATATTCATCAACATTAATGCATAATTATAAAATTAATAAAAATATTTGTTGCGCTTTAAAATTTAAATTTTATAACTAAATCTTCATTTAAATTTTTTTATTAAAATAATAAAGTGATACATTATAGGTTAAATTATTATCTTAGTCCTTTTAATTTAACTCAATTTTTAATTTGATCCCTATAGTTTAAAATTTGGTATTTAAGTCCTTATAGTTTTACATTTTTCTAATTTAATCTCTATTATTAAAATTTTGTCAATATTTTGTTAAATTTTAATAACATGACTGATATATACTATATTAACATTTTGAATATAAATGATTTAAGTTAATTTGTCATAATTATTTAATATAACTTATCATATACATATAAGTTAATATCACTTAATTAACTTTTTCTTTTGCTTTTGGATGACATTAATTAGGTATATTTAGAGTGTTAATGTGCATATAATTAATCACATTATAAATATTTAATGACATATTAACAATAATTTAATAACAAGGATTAAATTAAAAATATGTGAAAATATAATGATCAAATTACAAAATTTTAAATTATATGGACCAAACTAAAAATGAAGCCATACTATGTATAAGGACCAAAAGAATAATTTAATCTACATTATATATACTTTAAAAAAAAAATCTCCCTTTCCAGGAATTGCTATTGCTTTGCAAAATAAGCCCCAAAGTAATTGCTAATTGAGTTTTGCTAGTTGATCAAGTATTTGGAGAAGTATCATGCTTGTCCTTTAACTATGGGTTTATAATTTTAACTGTTACTAAAGATTTTAACAATAATAACTACAGTTAAAAGTATTCTAAACGTTTTTTTTTTAATTTTTTAAAACTTTTAACAATAATTTTAAAATAATTGCTAAAAAAGTTTCGACAATAATTTTAACCCTTTTTAAAGGCCAAACACTCTTACGGTACAATCACCAAATCCCGTCCTTTGAATTTTAGTATTAGTGAATGATGAACATGCTTACATCCTGCAAGGGTACTGACTGAGAAGATTAAAGCTTTGGATAAACATGAAAAACATCAACTTCTACACACATTAAAAATACAATCATGTTTCGTCGATGCTCTAAACGACAACCAAAAACTTGACTATGAATAATGCAATTAGAAGGTGCCTCCACCAATATCATATTACATCCGTGGCAGAGCTGGTGGAGTCACATACCCAGCCCCCAAAGTCAACCATGTCATCCTCGACACCTCCATACTTGGAATCTTCTTGCATCTGACATTATCACAGCCCTTCAGTGCTGCCACCTCATTCCCGATGTGGCACCCACCAACCCCACCGCTGATATCATATGCAGTTTCCTCTCCAACCTACATATATCATATAAGCTTCAGCCTTCATCGATCATCTCCCACAAGCTCGTTTCTTTCTCTGCTTCCATCCTTCTCTTTCTGGGATTGCCAAAGTTGTTTTATTTTTTTCTTGTATTTATTCTTTTGGTTGGGCTTACCTACCCTTTGTTCCACAAATGATTATAACAGAGCGCAGCCACAGATTCTGCAAGTTCCGTGTACTGGTGCTCTCAGAAATCCTTATCCTTATGGCTTTATTTTAAAAAGAAAAAAAAAGAAAAGAAGAAAATTTTCACTTTATGAATACCCAAAACTGACCCTGCCCTGAATCTGTACGTGTCATACGACTCCATCACAATTCGTGGGGAAAAAGGGAATTTTGAGGAGCGTATCGCCTTTCCACCAGGATTATCCGCTTATTCTCTTCGCCTCAATTGTACTGTCGCGTCAAATCTTGCAACCCTGTCTCTGTACATTTCGTTTTCAAAAGGAACAAGAAAAGGGCACTCAAATGGTTGCTAAGGACTACGACCAATTGACATGCGCGGTTGTGAAGGTGGGAAGGATAATGAGGAGTATTGATTACTCGAGGCTCTTCTGGCTCTTCTTTGGAGTCTTCTCCAACGCAAGCAACGAGGGAAAGCCTCGGATTTAGGATTCTACTATAACGGAATAAGGATTTTCTGGTGCTCTTTTCTTCTTCTTCTTCTTCTTCTTCTTCTTCTTCCTCTTGCTAGCTACACGCTTTCTGCAAAAAGGTTCTGGAGCAAATTAAGTGTTTGAAGTATAGGAAGTGATTGTTATTTAGAGCAGATAGTTCAGGATCAAACATGTATGGCAATAAAGAGAACAAGGAGGATGGTAAAGCAGACTATGGATATGTGGAAACTGACCCAACTGGTCGCTATGGCAGGGTAAGTTCTAAAGTCTTAATCTTCTTTTTTCTTTTCTTTTTTTAATATTTCTCTCCATTTATTTTTGGCATTTTTTTTATCCTATTTGACCTTGGATTATACGTCTGTTACAACTTACAAGAAGAGGAAAAGGTTTGGGGCGCACGTGAATGGTATAAGCAGGATGAGTAATGATATGATAGTGTTCTGTGTATATATGTGCACTTTGAAGGGTATATGCTTTCGCCATTGTTGTACTTGTTCCATAAATCTCCGGCCTTAGGAAAGTTGAACCTTGTGGTATTGGGTTTTATTTATTTATTTATTTTTTTTTGGTTTTTTTTTTTTTTGTGTGGACTTAACCAACTGCCAAATGATAGATACGTTTTGTATGTAACTGAACTACTGAAGCTCCATTTTGATCATGATTCCAGTATCAATTGGCTCCTTCAAAGATTTTTGTATCACTTTGGTACTGATATGTACAAGTTTGTTCAAGTGCATCCTTCCAAAGGTATTATGATCTTTTGAGGATCAAATATTCTGCAGTATTGAAAAAAACTCGACAGTACTGAAGTGCTAAAAAAAAAAAAAACTTTGACAAAGGTAATTGATACCAGGGTTATCTTTAGAAGACCGAAATGGGGTTTGTCTCTTGTATGCATATGTGTTGCTTAGTCTGAAGCAAACTGTATCTTACTCTGAAGTTGTTCGGAGTCAGATTTGTATGAATAGGCAACATCTGTTGGTTGTTTTTACCATTTACTTTATGGTTGAGTGAACTATCCTGGCTCTATGCTTAGTAATTATTGGAATTAAGCCTTTAAGCATTAGAAAACCTTTTGTGTATGCTTGGTGAGACTAATCAGTAATGGTCATGATTCAGAGGGGCCTCACCTGTATTCTGCATATTTATGGTATTCAATATATGATTACTCTTTTTCTTCATGAAGACCGGGAATGTCTTGATAAATAAGATTCTACAATACATTTACCAAATTTTTCTCCAGATTGCTAATTACCAAGATTGTTGTGCATCCATGCCTTTCTAGATGCAATCAAGATAATAATAAGAAACGAAAAATAAATCCAAGCCTTGTTGACGAGAGGTCTTTATTCTTTGTGATTAGTTTGGAGACATTCTAGGAAAAGGAGCAATGAAGACAGTGTTCAGAGCTATTGATGAGGTCCTTGGAATAGAGGTAGCTTGGAACCAGGTCAGACTCAATGAGGCACTTCGCACACCAGATGATTTGCAGCGGCTTTACTCCGAGGTTCATCTCCTGAGTACCCTCAAGCATCAGTGCATCATACGATTCTATACCTCCTGGATTGATGTTGATAACAAGACCTTCAACTTCATTACTGAAATGTTCACTTCAGGGACACTCAGAGAGTAATTTTCTTTCTGACAATTTTTTTAGGCTCATAATGTAGTTCCTTAGAAATGGCCATCGTACATCTCTGTTTGCCAGAAACTAATACCTCTTTTCATTTAACCCTGACATTTTAGTGTTCAGATTCTATGTTTATCTGTACATGGCATATTATACATTGAACTCTAGAAGATAGTAACATGGAAATTCATGGCATGCTCATATGGCAATGCTAAACGACTTGATTCATTTTATGTTTATTTGATTTGAGGCTTGATTCACATAATTAGTCTTTAAAACATTATAAAACAGTAAAAAAGAATACGTGTGTCTTTCTCTATGACGTCTTGCCCTTGGAGATCATTTTAATTCAAATTAGGACTAATTGTTCATATAGTTTAATGACCATTTATAAAGGATTTTAAAATAATTAAGAACATCATGATCTTCTGGGATCTGTTGATTGGGAGTTTTACTTCCTTATGCCAGTCATGAAATGTCTATTGCATCCTTTTGGTTTGTATGGTTGATAAGTTTCTGGCTGTGCAGATACAGGAAGAAATATAAGCAGGTTGGTATACGAGCAATAAAGAATTGGGCTCGACAAATCTTACAAGGTCTTGTTTATCTACATGGCCATGATCCTCCGGTAATCCATAGGGACCTCAAATGTGATAATGTTTTTGTCAATGGTCATCTTGGACAAGTGAAAATTGGCGATCTAGGGCTAGCCGCAATCCTCCGTGGTTCACAGCCAGCACACAGCGTTATAGGCACCCCAGAGTTCATGGCGCCAGAATTATATGAAGAAGAATACAATGAACTTGTTGATGTGTACTCATTTGGCATGTGTGTTCTAGAAATGCTTACATCTGAATATCCATATAGTGAATGCACTAACCCTGCCCAGATCTACAAAAAAGTGACATCAGTAAGTTCAGATATTGATCTAGGTTTTTTAGGTGTTTGTGAAGCTAGGTTTTATTTATATGCTACTTTTCATGACCAGGGAAAGCTACCAGCAGCATTTTTCCGGCTTGAAGATACAGAAGCACAGAAGTTTATAGGAAAATGCTTGGTAACTGCTGCAAAGAGACCATCAGCAAAAGAATTACTGGTCGACCCATTTATTGCATCTGACGATGTGATATTAAATACAACGTTTGAAATTCAAAAGCCATTTTTGAATGAGATTGAGATGGAAAAGTTGCACTTGACTGATGACTCAGTCAGAACTGAAATGAAAATCACAGGGAAGCTGAATCCTGAGGATGATACTATATTTCTCAAAGTGCAAATTGCTGACAAATATGGTATCTAACCTTTTCTTAATGCTCAGAATCCTATTGGGTATATTCTAGAAAAACTTCTTTTTAAGGCTATATAAATACATGCTTCTTATGAGTAACATATTTTAAAGTTCAAGCCTACAGATTGAAGTGATGAAAGATTTTCCTTCTGTCATTTACTACAGGTTCTGTAAGGAACATTTATTTTCCCTTTGACATTTTCACGGACACTCCCATTGACGTTGCAACGGAGATGGTGAGGGAGTTGGAGATCACCGACTGGGAGCCATTTGAAATTTCAAATATGATTGAAGCAGAGATATCTGCCCTGCTGCCACAGAGGAGGAAAAGGGACTGTTGGGACACCTTTCATTGGTTCAGTTATCAAAATGACGACGGCGACGGACCTCATCATCACTTCCGCTCATTGTCTTCTTGTTCGTCATCCCAAGAATCAATGTCAGGCTTAGTCACAAAAACTGAGGAAGCACCAAACGGACATTACTGGCTCCATGGTATGTTAATTTTGTCCCTTTCCTCCTTAGTGGATGTCCTATTTCATCAATGTGGATACAATCTTATACCTTGTCTACGCATTAAAACAAAGAGTCCTTCCCTTTGAATTTTGTTTAACTCTCCTGATGAAAGAAATTCTACTTCAGTTTAGATAATCACAAAGTAGGAGAGAACAAGTGTAGGCTTAAACATTTCTAGTCTCTATAGTAACATCGTGAAATTATACTGTTGCAGACGACTTGCTTGATGACTCCAGTTCGCGATGCTCTTCGCAAGGGACGTATTCCAACTTGAATTATATTTCTGTGGATGACCAGGAGAACAATGTGGCTTCTACAAGAAAAGATAAAGTACCCATCACTAGGAGTCACAAGTGTAAAGTGTTTTCTTCCCCTGGCTGTTGCAACCAGTGTAAAGCTTTAGTGTTACCACAAGCTGTTGCTTCTATTAGCAAGAACAAGAGGATGGACAATCATAGATTGACAAGAAACCGGTCCCTTATTGATGTACATAGCCAGATGCTACACCGATCCCTGGTTGAGGAGGTAAACAAGAGACGCTTATTCAAGACAGTTGGAGCTGTAGAAAATATTGGATTTCAGGAACCTAGTGAGGATTCCAGAAAATATTCTCAACCAGTACGTGGTTCTTTAGATGTGAAGTGTTCAAGGAGTAGCAAGTAACAAGGACATCAAAGCTTAAAAGAAAAAAGGACATCAATGTGAAGGAAATTTCATCTTCGTGGAGTGTGCTGGACAAAAATAAATGCTTTTTGAAGATGAAGCAAGTCTGCTGAAGGAAGCTAAACCTGCAGGTACCGTTATCATTCATGTCAGTATAAGCGATGTAGCAGTTTGACGAGTATAGAGATTGATGATTATGGTGGTTATATTACTCAGCTGGGTTGTCCTTTGAGACCATGGACAGAATTGCATGCTTTTGATGTTTACCTTATATTCTGTCAGCCATGAAGAGTCACGTAGCTATCACTTACCAAAGTCAACCCCACCAAGTATATATGCAGTTTCTTTTGTACGGATTGTTATGATGTCATGCATTTTCCTCCTTAGTGTCCATTATTGATGCATTCAGTGTGATTGTTGCTAAATCTGGGAAAGCATTTTACCCAAGAATACAGAGTGGACGTGCCTTGTTTCCTGGGTTAAATTGGCTATAGATCAAATCAATTATGAAAAGACATATAAGTACTTAAAATGTATTTTTAATAGAACTCATTTTTTACACACTTGTTTGTATATTTATGATTGAGTTGATTTATTTAATGTTATATTTATTGATTCTACCCAACAATCTCTTGTAAAAATTTTCAACTCAAAGTAGGATCCAAAGTTTGACCAATTTGATCTATCTAAAAGATTTTCTTATGGCATAATGAGATTTATAACTGTGAAGTTCGATGAATCATTATTATGACAGGATCGGAGCAAAACCATCGTGTATATTAATTCGTTAGATGCCGCATGGGGATAATTTCGTGGCCATCATTGAATACATGCATATTTGGAAGAAAACAATTATAATGTTTGTCCCTTGATTATAAAGACTAATAATATTGAATCTTAGTAGAATGATACTGTCAAATTCTGTTCTCACATGAAAGAGCAAGCTTTCAAATGAACAAATTTAATAATATTATAAATTCGTTTCTTCAAATGAGGTTGAATGAGGCTGGCCAGAATCTGCACTTTCTGCCTCTACAAGATTCCTCAGAGAAATTAATATTTATTTCTGTGTAAAGAGACTCATGACTGCAATAATACGATAGTTTTCCCAACAACATAACAACTAGTTTATGATGATCATGTGGTCCTCAAGATGTTCTGAATTTTGTTCCTTATGAAAACTTGTCAGCTGTATACAGTCCTTAAGAATTCAGGTAATGTCTTACGTGCTCTCTCCTCTGCTAATCTTTATCCTCTCTCTCAAGATGACGATACTGTGTGAGATGACAATGCTCATGAGGTGTGAGTGCAATAAATTTTGGCTACATGCATTTCAGCACAACTATTGCGAGGGCTGGTTTGTCAGATAATTTTTACAAAGTGGCCTCTATATATACACCAATGCTAGTTGGGTTTACATAGTTGGCAAAAGTATATGTTATGTTCTTGATATTTATCCTGATTTTTATTTATGTCCCTAACGTTTATTTTTTGTCAAATATGTCCCTTATTTTTTATTTTTTAATCATATATGCCTCAAAATGATAAAAATATCCTTTAATTTTTTCTTTTTTTCTCTCTCTTCACTCACACCCAGCTCGTCGAAGAAAATTTCAGAGAAGATCCCGAAGAAGTAGAAAACTAGATAACTTATCGCCATTCACTTTATTTCTTTCGCCACCGCGTCTCTCTTCCCCCCAACATTCTTGATTCCCTCTCTTTTCTCTCTGATTCACTCACTCTCTCTCTCTCTCTCTCTCTCTCTCTCTCTCTCAAAAAATTTCTTTCTCCAGTTAGGTTTTTGGCGAAGAAATTTTTTGAGATTGAGAGAGAGGATCAGAGAGAAAAAGAGGAGAACAAGAATGTTGGAAGGAAGAGAGAAGCAGTGGTGGAGGAAATAAAATGAATGACAGTGAGTTCTTCGGTTTTCTAATTATCCATCGTCTTCTCCGATAAGCTGGGTGTAAGTGAGGAAAGAGGAAAAAAAAAGAGAGAAATGAGTATTTTTGTCATTTTGGGACATGTATGATTAAAAAATAAAACATAAGGAACATATTTGACAAAAAATAAATGTTAGGGGAATAAATAAAAATTGAGATAATTATTGGGAGCATGATATATACTTTTGCCTAAATAGTTTGACATTCGTTTTTCTTAGTTAAAGATTTCAAATTTTGAGTTTTATGAACGAAAAAAATAATATTGAAAGAGTTTTACACTTTTGTAATTTGACCCAACTCGAATATGATTAATTGAATCTCAATAAATTTTTTAGATATTGTTGGCATGAATATTTCTGCTATATAATTTAGAACATAGTTAAATATTCACAGGAGATTTAGTTGAATTTTGACGAAATAAAACAACTCAAATAACTAGAGCAAATTCAACCTTAATAAGAAAGCGGAGTCATTCAGAAGCAAAGTGAGAAGAGTAATTTACTATTGACACGAAATTGTGTGTCCGTACAGCATATTTAAGGTTGCTAAAATAAAAGGAGAATATTTTTAGCCGAGATGCCTTAAAGATTCAGAGCGCCATTTCACCCCGAGAGGGATGGTTCGGTACTAACAAGATTTTACATGTTTGATTTTTACATTCAGAGTTGAGCCAGTTCAAACCAAATCTGCTCAAATGCTTTGATAATGAGTTGATGGTACTCTCTTGGGTTGAGTGAGAGATAGCAGGCTAGAAGATCTTCCAAATCCTCCAATTCCCAGATGTTGTTCTCCATTATCATCTCTGCCATTGACTCCTTGAAGTCTCTTTGTGGATCAATGGAGGACTTGACGACTGCAAAACCCTCAGGAAACCCTGTGTTCCTTGAAACCTTGCATGCACTGAATGATGACGATGATGATGATACACTCCTTCTTGCACAGGCTTGAACTCTCTTGCATGCAATTTTTGGAGAATTGACTCTGAGTCTTATACCTCTGGAACTAGCAGATGACTTTCTAGCCACAGCTTTACCACTTTCCTCCAATTTAGATGAGCGTCTCAACTCAGTTGCTTCACTGACCTTATCATCAAACTTCACTGGCTTTGTCAATATAGGAGCAAGTCCAAACTCTGAAATTGTATCAAACCCATCTTTCTTTTCAGGATTCCCAGTGAAGGATTCGTGGTTCATGTCAATGATGATGTCATTAGTGGAAGAACTAACTCTGCAACTGCAATCAGGGGATATGCCATTGAACAACCCAGGAGCAGCAAAGCTATCACACTCATCATCAGACTCAGACGAAGCGCACTCATAGAGATCTAATTCGTAAGAGGAACTCTCATTGGAAGAGGCATAGTAATCAGGAGATTCAGTTTTATTTGGCCTTGTCCAATGGCAGCTGCAAGTGGATGAGACAGGGGGAGAAGGCTTGTAAATGGTTTTCCTCTTAACCCTTCTCTTGGATGACTTTCTTGGCGAATCAGTGAATGGAAAGTCAGTGACTTTTGTGTGAATGGGTGAGTTGAATAGCTTACCAGCTCTATATGGTTCAGTGGGGAAATAATGCAGACAGTTCGGATGCAACCTTTGGGACATTGCTGGTGAGCTTGCTTTGTTCTTCACCGCCTGAGAATTTTTCTGCTTCCTTGATCTGCCCATGTCTTTGAGCTTGTGAAACCAAGCATTTGGTATCATATCAGACAATTTGAACCTGTTATTACCCATCAGATTATAAAACAGCCTCAACCACAACACAACACAGCCTTGATCTTTCTCTATGGGGTATCTGAGAATTGGATTTATTCGTAAGAGTAGAAATCGCTGATTGAATGAGGCTGAAGGCTTGGTTTATAACAGGAAAAAAATAAAGTTGGTGGTGAGGTCCACTAGTAAAGTTTCAACATGAAAGCAAGGGGACCAAGTGTGTCTACCAGATCACTCTATCTATCATTACTGTCACCAAAGCTCTTGCTGCGTCTATCACAAAGAACATCATTACTTTAATCTTCCATGCTTATATATCTATTCATTTCCTTGCTAACATCTGTCATATACTGGTGCCAACACACTTTCTGCAATGAATCTGAGACAAAGCAATGATCAGGTGTACATTTCGTGGGGGTTATTTGAAGTAATTATATGGGAATGCACGCTTTGTTTGTGGGGTAAAAAGATTAACCTTGAATGAGTAATGATGGATTGAACAAACAAGAGAGCCCCATGGATGGGTAGGGTAGGCGCTATTGCTAATTCATTCACTGCTTCCCTAATTCCTGGCTTTAGGAATGATGACGTTCCATGCCTTTTATATTATTAATGATATCCATAATTCCCGACAAGCCTCATGCTTGCGTCACCATCTCAAATTTCACTTTCTTTTTTCAACTAAATTAATTTATTTTTTTCTCTATTTACTCTTCTAAATAGTGCCTTTAAATTAAACCTTATAAAATGATCTCTTCTTTCTTTAAAAAAATTCTAATTAAAAATGGACTAAATTTTGTAAATTTATTTTGACTGTTCTAAAATGTTACCATCTACTGAACTCCCAAAGGGATGTCATTTTATATTAGAATTTGATCCGCAAATACTATACTCATTGAAGAAAATGTTGTCGAGGATAAATTAAGAAAGTTTTTTTTTAATCAAAATGTGAGAAGAGTGACAAAGACTAAATCATCAAATTTGCTCTGATTTTTTAAATAAAAAGTTCAGTTTAAACTCTAAAAAAGATAAAATAGAAAAAAATACCCCCATTAAAAAGTTATATTGGTAAATCATATTTTAGATTTTAATCATGACTAAATTTGCCCCTGTTCATGTGCGAAATATCATATAGTAGATGAGTTGTAATAGTATCTTATACAGGTAATGATTAGTGGGATAGATCAAAATGAGTAGAATGGCGGGTTCACTCACTCAATTATATATTCACAGTTCACAGAAATTTGAAAGAGAAGAAAATGGTAAAAATAACAGTTCAGTTCAGTGAAGAAACTAAACACTGTTGCAGCTTAGGACTCTTTAACGTGAAATTACAAACACTAATATAACCTAAGACCCAAGTCCACCACAACAATTATGTGCTTCTGTTCTATTAGCTGAATAATTATCCCTTAACAAAACAGCTCTTCAGGAAGTTGACACATAGACTCTAGACTTCACCAACGTGTCTCCAATTCTAAACCCAGGCATCACCATGAACTGAACCTTGTACTTTGTTCGTTCTTCATCAGATATGACCCCACCTTTTTCCCTTTCCTCCTCAACAGATTCCATATACAAACTGCAGAACTTGCTTCCTCTGTTCACCGAATACAAGGTTGCATCTGGATCTAATGTTACAGCACAACCTTGTAAAACCCAAACCCATTTTGCCATTTTGGCAAAAAGTTGATAGAACTCTGTTCTAGGATGTTTCCCGCTCAGTATGAATGTCCGGTGATCTAAGTTCCCGAAGAATGTCTCTTCTAGTGTCGGATGAACCACCAGAAGATACTTCATTCGACAGAATTTGGCAAACCCTGAGGCTGGATTCTCTATCAGTGCATCAATGGGGTCTTCAAACTTCATAATATCGCCAACATTGTAAGAGGTTAAACGGACCCCATGAAACATCCTGCGAGCAATGTAGGCCTCGAAGGCATACTTCTTGTCGGATCTTTTGGTATACACTGCTTCATTTTCGATCGACCTGGCTGCCACATCGAGGTCCCATTCTGAAGCTTTCATCAAACTAATCAAGGGCTTTGCAAAATCATGAATGGACTTTGACGCAGCTTTGAAGACATCTTGGAACTTGGTAACATTCAAAACACTCGCCTTCCTCTTCTCTAAACCGATCTGCTTGATCTTCTCTGCCATAGCTTTATTCTTCATCTCCAAATCCTGAAGCTGCCGCCTCAACCGGAGAATCTCAGAGTCTTTCACACTGTTCTGAGACTTGAGCTTCCCCAGTAATGTCTCTTTGGCCGCCATTTCAGACCGCAAGAGATAAGAACACCTTGAAGCATTAAACCTTGCTTTTTTGTATTGCTTCTCCTTGTACTCGCGCTTGAGTTTACATAACTTGTCGAGCTCAGCGACCACTTTATCATCAGCAGCAACAATCTTGTGTGGGTCATAAGGGATGTGAGCTTGCTGAAGCTGAAGATATGCTAATTTCAGGGCTGAGACTGTGTCAAAAATCTTCATGATCTCTAAACTAACACAAGCGTTGCTATCCTTTTTTCCTTGCACTTCAATGGGGCGAGGATGGACTTTCTCGCCATAGCCTTTTTGGGTCTCCTCGCTTGCGTCACTACCTCCACTGCTGCTGCTGTTTTCACCTGCAGGAGCTTCATTGAAAATGGGCTTGTGCAAGTGATGGAGGTTTGGGATTTCGGAAGAGAAGACCCCAATGGATTTCAATTGACAAACTTTGGCGAGCTTACAGACGATGTCTGAGATATTTGAGTTGGGTTTGGTAATGGGTTTATCAGCACTGGGACATTCCATCCCTGAGTGAAGATCAAACCCTGACCTCATAGTAAGCAATTTGAGAAATGAGGAGGATGGGAGGTGGGTTTTCAGATTTTAATCAGCCCACATAGTACAAACCCTAATCACGCAGCAAGAACCGGATTTCCTGGCAAAATGCCAAAAACCCAGGTAGTGGTAGCAAGTAGCATCCCAGATTTATTTAAAACTGAAAATAGGAAATGGCGGTCTTTTTTGTTTTCTCTTTTCCCCTTCCAAGAGGACTCACAATGCAGCTCAAAGAACTAGCTTTCACAGTTCAGAAATCACCCATTGCAGATTGAAACACAAAAATAGAGAGATAGAGGAAAAAGAAAAAGAAATAGCTAAATCCACATGTGGCTCTCAGAGAAAAGAAATGATACAGAGCCAAAACCTCACCGAAAGGCGAATGCAGATGAGGAGGGGCGGTGAAGCAGGGGTAGGACGACGACGTTTCTAGGCGTTAGCGAGCGTTTCCGACGTTTGAAAGTTTGAAAGAGAGGGTGAAGTGAAGGAATGCGTGTCTGGATTTGCTTGTGCTCTGCAACACACTGTCTCGGGAATGCTGACAAACCATTATTTCAAATTTTGTTTCTTTACATTATAATTATTAACAAATCTACCTTTATCTAAACTTTCATATTTATTAACAGCAACATCTAAAAATAAATATATTAAGTGATAGTGATATGATTTTTAGAAATTACTTTTTATAAATATAAAAGCTTATGTAGATAAATAAATTAATAATAATAATAACAATACTTTAACAAGTATCCAAGTGCATTCTTAATATTTCAAGTGATTATATTACATTGATAAAATCAGTAAAAATGATTTTTTTTTCAACTTTCACTTTTGAGGATTGAGGAAAAAGAGGTGAACTGGGAATCTGTACTGTTTCGGAAGCTAAAGCAAAGAAAGTCTTCCTTTTTTGAAAAAATTGCTTAGAAAAAATATATGTTTTTTTTGGCAGTTTGTGAGTGTGATGTCTGGGTCTCTCGTCTCATCCATATTAACAAAAAGATATTTAGATTTTTTAAAAAAGAAAAAAGATAAAGAAATAGTAGCACGCCTGATTCTTTGGTTATTTTGATGGGATCCCCATGCAGCGATAGGATCTGCGTCTCGAAACTCGGTATGAGATCTCAGCCGTCTATTCCTACGTGGGGCCCTACGGGGAAATAAACGACACTATCAGGGACGAATTTGCGTCCGGCGTTTCTCTTTGGAATTAAATATTTGAATTTCTTTCTTTTTTTGGGTCTCTTTTCTCTCTTGTTTTTGGATTTTTTTGGGCTTTTCATTATTTTGGGCATCTTAACAGGGTTTGGATCTATTAGGATTTAGGCCCTTACTGTGTGACCATTAAAATGATCCATTAGGCCCAACCATTTAAAAAATAAAACTAAAAGATGAAAATCTTCAATGACCTCAGCTGAACAATGCTTTCATAAATCATAGTGTTTATTTAATTTTCTTGACTGATACATTTTGCGCTATAAATGCAAACAAGCTTCGCGAACATATGGCTATATATGGATAACCTTCTCTTGTAGTCCTGTACTTTTTTTATCATTAATCTGCATTTTTTTTAAATGCATTTTACTTCTAAAATATTTGTTTTATATATAAAAAATTCTCATAAAGTTTAAAACTAAGCAAAAGACTGTTATAAACTTTCGTATTATACCAAAAAGTCTATGCTGTCTAGTTGATCATTAGTCAACTAACGATTAATACTAACATGTACACTAAAGCGTCATGTCAATTTTTTTTAAACACTCATGCACCACGTCAGCCATCTTCCCTTCAATCACTTTATCTAAGAGAATTACAACATGTGACATATGCTTAACATTAAAGAAAAATTAAAGCAGAGCATGCACAACAAGATCCAATCTTGGACTTGCATAGAAGAGAGAAGTTTTCCACCATCTAACCATCGATGCACATTCAATATTTATATATATGCAAAATTGAATATATATATATATATATATATATATATAGAAACTTATGTTATTATATTCAAAACTCAAAACAATATACATCAATTATTATATCTTATAAAATAATAACAAAATTTATAATAAGATAATATGTTATTATTTTATATAACTCATTTTACAATATATAAAAATTTAAAAATTTTAATAACAAATCTTATAATATAAATTTAATTATTATTTAGTATAAATAATCATTAAATTTACATTTAAAAATAATTATAAAAATATATTATGCATATTAAAATTATTTTTTAATATAAGATTTGATATTATTATTGTTTCATAATAATTAAATTTTAATATAATTTAAAATGATTTGATATTATAATATAAAATTTTAATATAATTTGAATATAATATAAAATTATAATTTAATATAATTTTAATTAAAATTAAAATTATAATATCAAATCTTATATTAAGTTATAATTTTATATTATATTACAATTTTATTTTATATTATCAAATCATTTTAATTTATATTAAAATTTAATTATTATTAAAAAATTATAATATCAAATCTTATATTAAAAAATAATTTATATGCATATTATATTTTTATAATTATTTTTTAACATAAATTTAATTTTTATTAAGCATAAATAATAATTAAATTTATATTATAAAATTTGTTATTAAAATTTTTAAATTTTTATATAATTTAAAATGAGTTATGTAAAATAATAACATATTCCCTTATTATAAGATTTATTATTGTTTTATAAGATATAATAATTGATGTATATTGTTTTAAATTTTGAATACAATAACAAAAATTTCTATATATTAAATTTTACATATATATATTAAATGTGTATTGATGATTAGATGGTGGATAACTTTTTCATTTTTTATGTAAACTCAAGTTCAAATCATGTTATGAATGCTTTGCTTTGGCTATCGCGAGAAGAGAGCGCGGGGTGGGTTAGATAGTTTGATCATACAAAAAGAGAGCGAGTAACATGAGTATGTAATAATTATCAATCACATAAATCGAACGATAATTACGTATCACTTGATACGGATTCAAATTGTCAACACTTATAGCAGAAATTCAAACTTCAATTAGTTTGTCATTTTACGGACTTCAATTAGCCCCAAATCCAACGGTACCTTAGATTGTATTTGAATTTATTGATTGTTGAACAAAATTTATGGAACTTAATACTTACTGGTTTGATCTTACCTCATCAATTTTTTTTTTCAATTTTGAAAAGGTGAAAAAATAATAACTAAGAATAAAGTGAACAAAGAAATATTTGAATGCAAAAAGTGAAATAGACAACATGCATGTTGAGACAGTCACTGCCCGAATAGAAACTGTCCTGAAACCACTTCCACCAAAAAAAAAAAATTCATTTCTCACAAAGGTGATAGATTAATTCATAGCCATGAGAGAGAGTGAGAGAGAGAGTGAGAGAGAAGGGGGGGAGATTCATATGTCAAAATCAAATAATTCAGAGAAAAAAAGAAGAAGAAGAAAAGAAAAGAAAGTGAGAGCAGCTTTATTCAAAATCAAAAGTTGAATAATTGAGACAACGAGAAGAAAAGGACAGAAAGGGGTGCAGATGTCACCCTCACGTTTCCTGTATCACTCTCATAAGCTCAAGGGCATGCATATTGCATATATATATATATATACACCACCATCAATATTAAGCTTCGATAACTATATATATATATATATATCACTCTCATAATCTCAAAGGGAGGGACTGTGTGGAGAAGATGAGACAGTAAAGGAGGAAAGAAAGAAGCATGGAAGGGCTTTGCAAGAGAACAAGAAGATGGCAACAAAGTTCATTCATTAAGTGTGTACGTATATATATATATATATATATTAGACACACGTACACATGTGTTCGTCTTCATCCTCCAATCCTTCACTTGCTCACGCTTGCTATCCAACACAGAAATTGGCAAGAAAACAAAAACCTGTGTCACATTGTTTGATACATCGATTTGGTCATCCTATTTTTGAATGTCATTGTCTCAAGTATTATTTGAAATGCTTAATTAGTGTCCACTAATTTAGTTATGTTTGGCTTAGTTTTTTGAGGTCAGATGTTATTTAACTTTTCTCTAAAAAAAATATTATTTTAAGATTTTGAAGTATTTGACCAAGTTTTTGAGACTTAGTGTTTCGGATTTAGAATTTTTGTTCTTATGAAAAATATCAAAATTATAGCTTTATTTTTAATATGATAATAAACTAATTGTTAAATGGTTTTAGTACTCAAAGGAATGTATATTGTATGAAAAGTTAATTTCAATGACAAAAAATAAATTAGAGGAAAACTTAATATAATATTTAAACTACATAAATGGTAAATGTAATCTAACTGAATTCCATGTGCTTAGTGTAATTTACCCAATTTTCTAATATGGCAAAACCTAGTATATGCACCAATGTTTTTGGAACCGACTCGGTCATTAATCTGGGTTGGCCTTTAAGTCAACAGGTCAATTGTTGAACTGAATAAATAAATTAAAAATTAAAAATTATATTTATACTTATATTATTTACAAATAAATTTAAAACTAAGTAAAATAAATAATTTATATGTAAATTTTACACTTCAAAGTTTTAAAACTATAATCATTAGTCATAAATAATTAAAATATAAATATCCATAAATAATTTTTGTCATAAAATGAAAAATATTTTTTAAAATATTTGATTATTATTTTTTAAATTAGATGATTGTATAAATTTTTTTATTTATGCTCTTCAATTTTTTTAATTTAATTTTTTACATCAAATAATTATATAAATATAGTTTTTTTCTGTAATACCCATGAAAAATAAAATATAAATGCGTGTTTTCAAACTACTATTACTATTTCAGTATACGGTACTATTCACCCGTATAATACTATTTACGTATATGGTACTGTTCATTTATACAATCAAAATGTCAAGTACTAGATGTGGTTTGGTTATAAAAGAAAACTAGAAAGAAGTTTGTAGGAAAAAATGACGTTTTATGTGTAAAAATACCCTCAGGGACTAAATTGAAAGGACTGAATTGAAAAGAAACTTAAAAGTTTCAGGTGAAAGGATAGTTTTCCCTTTAAATTTCCAATAGTAAATAAAAGAAAAATTTTCCATCGCGTAAGGTGCACAGTAACTGTATTATTAGAAATATCCGTTCTCATAAATAGTAAATTGAATATTTTATTAGCGCATAGTATCAAATAGTACTCTTGACTTTTACTATAAATAGGCCCTTCCATTTCACTTCTAAACTCACACCTTCAACTTCTCTTCTTCTCTCCTTAAGTTTCTCTTGCTCCGACTCTAGGCTTCTGAGATTTGGGCCTTTCCGTTTTTGCTTAGGTAAGGATACTATGCCCTTTCTATGTCTTTCAAATTTTAGAAGTTATTTTCTTAAGTATGCTCTATGGTTGCGGCTTTGGCCGATCTTCCACATCAGAAAAACTGTCGTTAGCTGTTATTTTGATTCTCTGATTACCGAAATAGAATATAAATTGTGGAGAATACATGTCTAGGAAAGTTCTGGCTAAGGAAAGACCTGGTTTTTAAGTGTGTCCAATGTGACCCTCCACTCTTTCCTGGGAACTTACTTGGTGTACTCTTTTACAGATTGTATTCTGTATTTCTGGTATGAATAGTATTCGTACGTATGAATAGTAACCGTATGAATAGTAACCGTATGTATGAATAGTGACCGTATGAATGGTAACCGTACGTATGAACAGTATCTGTAAGAAAACAATCTTAACGTATTTTCTCTAATCTTTCATGAAAATCTCCGTAGCAGAACATTGAAATTCACCTGTGTACTCTTGTCCGTAACGACTTAAAGAAGTGATATTCGTACGGAATCCAGGTAAGTGAAACGACCCCATTTTAATAGAGTTTTAACATTACTGGTGATAAAAAGTATGTCGTAGGACACTCCCAAGATTCATAGGGGGAAATTGGATTCAGAATGACGAATATAATGAGATAATTAATCCAGGAGTATGGATAAGACGAAGCAAGTATCTCATGATGATATGAAAATTGAATCATATAGTTATATACTATACCTGTTATATGGATGAGTATTATATTGTGCTTCTGATTATGATATGAATTGTTGTACTATTGATTGTGATTGAGCGGTACAGTACCCCCTCTCATGGCAAGGCGGAAAACCCGGTTTAAAGGGTGTCTTGACCAATAAGTGTGGAGACAACGATTCCCTCAGTAGGGATATAGCCCGCATTGGTGATAAATCCGTGAGGCGCCCTAGCTAAGAGGATGAGGTTGTGCGTCATGGCGGGAAAATACAAAATTGGTGAGCCGGCCTGTGTGCGCTCTCCGGGATATATTGTCATTGACGAGTACTAGTATCGTTTGTTGAATTGGATGAATTTTTATCTTCTTGTATGTAATTTCTAACTATGTCTATTGGTTGAGCTTGTGTCACGACCCATTTTCTAGGCACATGACCGGCACAATGATGAATATCCCATCACTGTAAGCCTTTCGATAAATTCTTCCCACAAGTAAAATCGTTAGTCATTATCTCTATATTCTCAAAATACCATTTCTTAATAAATACAAAGAAAATACATCAGATTTTCTTAATTAAAAATAATAGATCCTCAGTACAAACACATTATCATACTGAAATACAAGCCAAATACCAAACCCCTGACCTAGATGTCCTAGACGGTTACAGAGCAACATACTGTATAACAAAAGAAGGGCCTACCCGACAGCGGGAAGGTCCAACGTGATCTACTCCTCTAGCGGATGTACTTCGGCGGCAACCTGATCTGAACAAAAAGTTTGTACAAACAGTGTGAGCTTTTAAACTCAGTGAGCAAATCGGCCTTGCGTTAATAAAATTCAAATACATCACCAGTCATGCAAGCATATCCGAAGGCTCAAGCTCAACCAATAGACATAGTTAGAAATTACATACAAGAAAATTCATCCAATTCAACAAACGATACTAGTACTCGTCAATGGCAATATATCCCGGAGAGCGCACACAGGCCGGCTCACCAATTTTGTATTTTTCCGCCATGACGCACAACCTCATCCTCTTAGCTAGGGCGCCTCACGGATTTATCACCAATCCGGGCTATATCCCTACTGAGGGAATCGTTGTCTCCACACTCATTGGTCAAGACACCCTTTAACCCGGGTTTTCCGCCTTGCCGTGAGAGGGGGTACTGTACCGCTCAATCACAATCAATAGTACAACAGTTCATATCATAATCAGAAGCACAATATAATACTCATCCATATAACAGGTATAGTATATAACTATATGATTCAAATTTCATATCATCATGAGATACTTGCTTTGTCTTATCCATACTTCTGGATTAATTATCTCATTATATTCGTCATTCTGAATCCAATTTCCCCCTATGAATCTTGGGAGTGTCCTACGACATACTTTTTATCACCAGTAATGCTAAAACTCTATTAAAACAGGGTCGTTTCACTCACCTGGATTCCGTACGAGTATCACTTCTCTAAATCGTTACGGACAAGAGTACGCAGGTGAATTTCAGTGTTCCGCTACAGAGATTTTCATGAAAGATTACAGAAAATACATTAAGATCGTTTTCGTATAGATACTGTTCATATGTACGGATACTATTCATACGGTCACTATTCATACGTACGGATACTATTCATACCGGAAATACAGAATACAATCCGTAAAAGAGTACACCAGGTAAGTTCCCAGGAAAGAGTGGAGGGTCACACTGGACACACTTAAAAACCAGGTCTTTCCTTAGCCAGAACTTTCCTAGACATGTATTCTCCACAGATTATATTCTATTTCGGTAATCAGAGAATCAAAATAACAGCTAACGACAGTTTTTCTGATGTGGAAGATCGGCCAAAGCCGCAACCACAGAGCATACTTAAGAAAATAACTTCTAAAATTTGAAAGACATAGAAAGGGCATAGTATCCTTACCTAAGCAAAAACGGAAAGGCCCAAAATCTCAGAAGCCTAGCGTCGGAGCAAGAGAAACTTAAGGAGGGAAGAAGAGAAGTTGAAGGTGTGAGTTTAGAAGTGAAATGGAAGGGCCTATTTATAGCAAAAGTCAAGGGTACTATTTGACACTATGCGCTAATAAAATATTCAATTTACTATTCATGAAAACGACATTTCTAATAATGCAGTTACTGTGCACCTTACGCGTACGATTGAAAATTTTCGTTTATTTACTATTAGAAACTTTAAAGGGAAAACTATCCTTTCACCTTAAACCTTTAAGTTTCTTTTCAATTCAGTCCTTTCAATTTAGTCCCTGAGGGTATTTTTACACATAAAACGTCATTTTCTCCTACAAACTTCTTTCTATTTTTCTCTTATGACCAAACCACATCTAGTATTTGACATTTTGATTGTATAAATGAACAGTACCATATACGTAAATAGTAACAGTAGTTTGAAAACACGCATTTATATTTTATTTTTCATGGGTATTACATTATCACCCCCTTTAAGAAATTCGGTCCTCCGAATTTAAATTACCTCAAGTCGTAAAAAGATGCGGATATCTAGAACGCATGTCGGCCTCGGCTTCCCATGTGGCTTCTTCGTGAGTTTGATTCCTTCACAAAACCTTGACGGATGGAATCTCCTTAGATCGGAGTTTCTTTACTTGACTATCGAGGATCGCCATCGGTATCTCCTCGTATGACAAGTTTTCATCTACTAGGATAGAATCATTCTGAGAAGGGTGAAGTATGTGAGAAGGGTCATGAAGGTACTTCCTTAACATGGATACGTGAAAAACAGGGTGAATCCCTTCCAGATCCATAGGTAGGGCAAGCCGATAAGCCACTTTTCCCACTCGTTCTAGAATCTCATAAGGCCCGATGTATCTAGGACTCAACTTTCCTTTTCTTCCAAATCTCAACACACCTTTCATTGGAGAGACCTTAAGGAATACCATATCGCCGACTGAGAACTCCAAATCACGTCGTCTGTGGTCAGCGTATGCCTTTTGTCTACTTTGAGCTGCTCGCATCCTATCTTGTATTGTCTTAACCTTGGTTAGGGCATCCTGGGCCAAGTCAGGTCCTAATGCTTTCGCTTCTCCTACCTCGAACCAACCGATCGGAGATTTGCAACGTCTCCCATACAAGGCCTCAAAGGGTGCCATCCCAATAGTGGCCTGGTAGCTGTTGTTATATGCGAACTCTACAAGATACAAATGCTTTTCCCAGCTACCACTGAAATCTAGAATACAAGCTCGTAACATATCCTCTAGCGTCTGAATCGTCCGCTCTGACTGTCCGTCTGTCTGTGGGTGAAAAGCGGTACTAAGGTCCACTCGAGTACCTAATGCCTCCTGAAAACTTCTCCAGAAACGAGAGGTAAATTGAGGACCTCTATCAGAAATGATAGATATAGGTACTCCATGCAACTTTACTATTTCTTTAATATACAATTGTGCCAACGTTACTACACCATAAGTGGTTTTGACTGGAATGAAGTGTGCTGATTTGGTTAGTCGGTCAACAATGACCCAAACTGAGTCATAACCTCCTGTGGAACGAGGTAGACCAACAACAAAGTCCATCGTCACTCGTTCCCATTTCCATTCAGGAATCTCTAATTGTTGTAACGAGCCTCCTGGCTTTAGATGCTCAGCCTTAACCTGTTGACAGGTTAAACAACGAAACACAAATTCTGCTATGTCTTGTTTCATTCCTTTCCACCAGTAGATCTGTTTCAGATCTTGATACATCTTGGTGGCTCCTGGATGTACAGCATATGCAGCACGATGGCCTTCTTCCATGATGTCTCGTCTAAGAGTTCCAACATGTGGTACACACAACCGTTGTTCAAAATGTAAGACTCCTGTATCGTCGAGTGTGAAACTATTCACTTCACCAATCTTCACCTTTTCCATAATTTGGACAAGCTCAGGATCCTCCATTTGAGATATCCGTATCTGGTCAACAAGGGAAGATCTAGCCCTGATATGGGCTAAGAATGATCCTGTCCTTGTAACCTCAAGAGTAGCACCTTTTGCTCTCAGCTCTTGTAGTTCTTGGATCAAGGGTCTTTTTGTTACTGCTATATGGGCCAGACTACCCATAGATTTTCGACTCAAGGCATCTGCTACCACGTTTGCTTTGCCTGGGTGGTAAAGAATATTGCAATCATAATCTTTTAGTAATTCTACCCATCTCCTCTGCCTCAAGTTTAAGTCCTTTTGGTCGAAAATATATTTTAGACTTTTATGGTCAGTGTAGATTTCGCAAGTTTCTCCGTATAGATAATGTCGCCATATCTTTAAAGCGAAAACTACTGCTGTCATTTCCAGATCGTGGGTGGGGTAGTTTTGTTCATGTTTCTTAAGTTGTCTCGATGCATATGCCACTACCTGGCCATGCTGCATGAGGACACATCCCAACCCTACTCTTGATGCATCGCAGTATACTGTAAAACCTCCTGGTCCTGAGGGTAAGACCAATACAGGTGCGGAGATTAACCTTTTCTTGAGTTCTTGGAAGCTTTCTTCACAAGTGTCATCCCATTGGTACTTTACCCCTTTCCTAGTCAGTCGTGTGAGAGGGGCGGCTAACTGGGAAAAATTTTGGATGAAACGACGATAATATCCTGCCAATCCCAAGAAGCTGCGAATCTCCGTGACGGAGGTAGGTCTAGGCCACATTTTGACCGCTTCTACTTTGCTTGGGTCTGCTTGGATGCCATCTTTGGAGATCACATGTCCCAAGAAAGTTACACGATCAATCCAAAACTCGCATTTAGAGAATTTGGCGTACAATTGATGATCCCTCAATGTCTGCAACACAACACGAAGGTGTTGTTCGTGCTCTTCTGAAGTCTTTGAGTACACCAGAATGTCGTCTATGAAGACAATGACAAATTTGTCTAAAAAGGATTTAAAAATCCTATTCATTAAATCCATGAAAGCAGCTGGTGCATTCGTTAATCCAAATGACATCACCAAGAACTCGTAGTGCCCATATCTGGTACGGAAGGCTGTTTTAGACACATCCTCCTCCTTGATCTTGAGTTGGTGATAACCAGACCTCAAGTCAATCTTTGAAAAACACCTGGCTCCTTGAAGTTGATCGAAAAGGTCGTCGATGCGAGGCAACGGGTATTTATTTTTGATAGTTACCTTATTCAGTTGCCTGTAATCTATGCATAGTCTCATCGATCCGTCCTTCTTTTTCACGAACAGAACAGGAGCTCCCCAAGGTGAATAACTTGGCCTTATAAAGCCTTTGTCTAGCAAGTCCTGTAACTGAGTTTTTAACTCTTTTAATTCTGTTGGTGCCATTCTATAAGGGGGTATGGAGATTGGGCGAGTATCTGGTGCTAACTCTATCTGGAACTCAATCTCTCGATCTGGGGGTATACCTGGTAAATCATCTGGGAAGACATCTACAAACTCCTGGACTACTGGAACGTCTTCTACTTTTAGTTCTTCTTTCTTAATATCTTTAACGAATGCCAAGTATCCTTTACAGCCCTTTCGCAATAAACGTTGGGCATACATTAAAGATATAAGATTCCCAGAAATTTCACTCCGTTCACCATGAAATACGAAAGAAGGCTCCCCCGGAATATTAAATTTAACTATCTTATTATAGCAATCCAGGGTGGCATGACAAGATGCCAGCCAATCCATGCCCAAGATGACATCAAAGTCTGTCATATCTAACAGCATTAGGTCTACTGTTGTATTTATTTCTCCGACTCTTACCTTGCAAGCTCGATAGCCTCGTTCTATTAGTAAGGTGCCTCCAGTAGGCGTAGTTACTAAAAACGGACATTCTAATCTAACAACTTTTTGCTTAAAGTTCTTAGCAAAGAATGGTGACACATAGGAATGCGTAGAGCCAGAGTCAAACAAAACATGTGCAAAATTTGATTCAATCAGAAGAGTACCTGCTACCACAGTATTAGACGCCTGAGCATCTTGACGGGTTAAAGCAAATACTCGAGCGTTCCCTCGGCCTGCTGAAGCCTGCCCTCGACCACCTTGTCCTCTACCAGCACCTCTTCCGATTCCATTGCCTCCTACAATTACAGGGGATCTGTTGGCAACAGTAGCCTCTGATTGATTAGGGCGTACTGACCCTTGGCCAGATCTCGTGTAGAGTTGGGGGCAATCTCTTTTGATGTGGCCCTGTTGACCACATTGGTAACAGACCCTAGTGTTGTTGTTGACAAAACAAGCTCCGAAGTGATTTCTTTCACATTTAGAGCACCAGGGCCTTTGTTGACCCCCTGTACCACTTTGTTGACGCTGTGGTGCACTAGCAGTAGAGGCTGCACGTCCAGAACTCTCTCCGTGGTAGCGTGATTTCTCATCTTGCTTCCTCTTTCTTTTGTTATTCCATTTTTCTTTTTGCATATCTCTTTCTTCCATCATACGGGCGATGTCGACGGCTTCTGTGTAAAATGAAAAATCTCGTATTTTCGATCCCACCCTGTCAAATAAAGACTCTCGAAGGCCTTTAATAAATCGTCGGATCTTTTCTTTCTCAGTTAAGACCATGTGAGTAGCATATTCAGACAACTCTATAAACAGATTGTCGTATTCATCGACGGTTCGTGATCCTTGCCGGAGTGCCTCAAACTCATTCATCTTTGCTTCTCGTATACTTTCCGGAATAAATTGTTCTCGAAAAATTCTTTTAAAGTCATTCCATTTAATGGGTGGGGCATTTCTGGCCATGCCCTTCTTCCATGTTCGCCACCAGCGGTCGGCCTTACCTCTTAACTGAAAGGTAACAAGGGTTACTTTTCGAGGTTCAGGGCATTCTAACGTGTCAAGGATTTTCTCACAGTCATCTAGAAAACGTTGTGGGTCTTCATTACCATCTCCTGCAAAGGTTGGCGGATTCAGCTTCATAAATTCTGAGATTTTGACCTCTGTACCTACCCAATCCTGAGGAGGGGGTGGAGGTGGCATCTGGTCTGTCTCTTGTACTTTTGCAGCATGTACTGATGCCTGTGAGCCATCTTCAGATGATTGTCCCATCAAAAGTTCCTTTAGCCCATTCACCTCGTTCTGCATTGCAGCTAATGCTTCCATCACTACAGTCGCGTCAATTTGTGATGGTTCTCCAGCATTTCTTCCAGGGTTTTCAGTGGATATTTCTCTGTTTTGTGCATGATTATCTTCTGCACGATTAGGCATCTCCAATCTTGCATTTGCTGACTGAGCAGCTGGAGGGACCAAGGCCCTGCCAGATCTTGTGCGGATTCCAGAAGCGTTTGATTTTCTTGGTGCCATCTAAACTTATTCTACAATTAAGAATAATATATATCGTCACTATTATACTTCAAGTAAAGACACGAAAGAAATGGATTTTAATCTCTACAGGGCTTTTGGTGGATCTTCATCCTATGGTCGTGCTGCAGTCACGACAATAGAAGAAGGCCCACTAAAGACACCTTGCTCTGTAATCACTAGGAGACCTAATAACCTATGCTCTGATACCAACTTTGTCACGACCCATTTTCTAGGCACATGACCGGCACAATGATGAATATCCCATCACTGTAAGCCTTTCGATAAATTCTTCCCACAAGTAAAATCGTTAGTCATTATCTCTATATTCTCAAAATACCATTTCTTAATAAATACAAAGAAAATACATCAGATTTTCTTAATTAAAAATAATAGATCCTCAGTACAAACACATTATCATACTGAAATACAAGCCAAATACCAAACCCCTGACCTAGATGTCCTAGACGGTTACAGAGCAACATACTGTATAACAAAAGAAGGGCCTACCCGACAGCGGGAAGGTCCAACGTGATCTACTCCTCTAGCGGATGTACTTCGGCGGCAACCTGATCTGAACAAAAAGTTTGTACAAACAGTGTGAGCTTTTAAACTCAGTGAGCAAATCGGCCTTGCGTTAATAAAATTCAAATACATCACCAGTCATGCAAGCATATCCGAAGGCTCAAGCTCAACCAATAGACATAGTTAGAAATTACATACAAGAAAATTCATCCAATTCAACAAACGATACTAGTACTCGTCAATGGCAATATATCCCGGAGAGCGCACACAGGCCGGCTCACCAATTTTGTATTTTTCCGCCATGACGCACAACCTCATCCTCTTAGCTAGGGCGCCTCACGGATTTATCACCAATCCGGGCTATATCCCTACTGAGGGAATCGTTGTCTCCACACTCATTGGTCAAGACACCCTTTAACCCGGGTTTTCCGCCTTGCCGTGAGAGGGGGTACTGTACCGCTCAATCACAATCAATAGTACAACAGTTCATATCATAATCAGAAGCACAATATAATACTCATCCATATAACAGGTATAGTATATAACTATATGATTCAAATTTCATATCATCATGAGATACTTGCTTTGTCTTATCCATATTTCTGGATTAATTATCTCATTATATTCGTCATTCTGAATCCAATTTCCCCCTATGAATCTTGGGAGTGTCCTACGACATACTTTTTATCACCAGTAATGCTAAAACTCTATTAAAACAGGGTCGTTTCACTCACCTGGATTCCGTACGAGTATCACTTCTCTAAATCGTTACGGACAAGAGTACGCAGGTGAATTTCAGTGTTCCGCTACAGAGATTTTCATGAAAGATTACAGAAAATACATTAAGATCGTTTTCGTATAGATACTGTTCATATGTACGGATACTATTCATACGGTCACTATTCATACGTACGGATACTATTCATACCGGAAATACAGAATACAATCCGTAAAAGAGTACACCAGGTAAGTTCCCAGGAAAGAGTGGAGGGTCACACTGGACACACTTAAAAACCAGGTCTTTCCTTAGCCAGAACTTTCCTAGACATGTATTCTCCACAGATTATATTCTATTTCGGTAATCAGAGAATCAAAATAACAGCTAACGACAGTTTTTCTGATGTGGAAGATCGGCCAAAGCCGCAACCACAGAGCATACTTAAGAAAATAACTTCTAAAATTTGAAAGACATAGAAAGGGCATAGTATCCTTACCTAAGCAAAAACGGAAAGGCCCAAAATCTCAGAAGCCTAGCGTCGGAGCAAGAGAAACTTAAGGAGGGAAGAAGAGAAGTTGAAGGTGTGAGTTTAGAAGTGAAATGGAAGGGCCTATTTATAGCAAAAGTCAAGGGTACTATTTGACACTATGCGCTAATAAAATATTCAATTTACTATTCATGAAAACGACATTTCTAATAATGGAGTTACTGTATTGAAAATTTTCGTTTATTTACTATTAGAAACTTTAAAGGGAAAACTATCCTTTCACCTTAAACCTTTAAGTTTCTTTTCAATTCAGTCCTTTCAATTTAGTCCCTGAGGGTATTTTTACACATAAAACGTCATTTTCTCCTACAAACTTCTTTCTATTTTTCTCTTATGACCAAACCACATCTAGTATTTGACATTTTGATTGTATAAATGAACAGTACCATATACGTAAATAGTAACAGTAGTTTGAAAACACGCATTTATATTTTATTTTTCATGGGTATTACAGCTTGAGCCTTCGGATATGCTTGCATGACTGGTGATGTATTTGAATTTTATTAACGCGAGGCCGATTTGCTCACTGAGTTTAAAAGCTCACACTCTCTGTACAAACTTTTTGTTCAGATCAGGTTGCCGCCGAAGAACATCCGCTAGAGGAGTAGACCACGTTGGACCTTCCCGCTGTCGGGTAGGCCCTTCTTTTGTTATACAGTATGTTGCTCTGTAACCGTTTAGGACATCTAGGTCAGGGGTTTGGTATTTGGCTTGTATTTCAGTATGATAATGTATTTTGTACTGAGAATCTATTATTTTTAATTAAGAAAATCTGATGTATTTTCTTTGTATTTATTAAGGAATGGTATTTTGAGAATATAGAGATAATGATTAACAATTTTACTTGTGGGAATAATTTATCGAAAGGCTTACAGTGATGGGATATTCATCATTATACCGGTCACTGTGCCTAGAAAATGGGTCGTGACATTTTCTTATCTCCTAATTCATTAATAATAATATATTTATTTTTTGTTAAATTAAATGTCATTTCCATTTTAATTTTTATCATCTTGTCACATGCACATTTTAGTTTTTTTGTTAGAATAATTTTAGCACCTTACATATATATATATATATATAATATTTCACTCATGTAAATCAAGAAGAAATTGATAGTAATATGGTAAGACATACAACATATAGGTGGGAGGATAGAGTATAATACTTGGTAAGTGCACATTTTTTCTAAATTTTCATATAGATTTAAATATTTAAAAAATAAAAGGTCCGGGTCGGCTTCGACTTAGCCTAGTCGATCAAGTTGTTTATACGTTGGTCCAAAAGCTTGACACAGATTGGTTCTGGCCCAGGATCACCAGGTCCCCTGTCAACCCATTTGGCCAGTCCGTATCCAAAAACTTTGATATGTACGATGCATTGAACCCAAATTTTTTGGTTGGCCAATCAAAACCGTCCGATCAATTTTGACATGAGCCTCGCTTGATAGGAACCTAATCAAATGATTTGAACAACTTGTTTGGCCAAACATAAATTCTGTGTTCACATTGCATTTGGGGTTATCCTAGTCTATTGGTCTTCTAGGATAGTTTTAAGTGAAAAACACACAGGGACCTCAGTTTCAAAGAATCTCACCCCACTGTGCTGACTTTCAAATTCATTCCCTACAAAATCAAAACATGGAAGTTTTTGTTTTGAAAAAAAGAAAAGAAAAAAAAAACAGCTCATGTGATGTATGAATAGTGGTAAATGAAATGGCTACCAAATATATCCTTCACATGGGAACAAAGATTTGATCTTGTGAGAAATTGTCTGGGAATAACAATGGGTCTCAGTTTCTTAACTTCACCCATTGCCTTTTAAGTTAATAATATTATAATAGAAGTGTAATTGAGAGTTACCAAATCAAGACGCTTTAACTTTAACCCATTTGTAGAAATCCCATCCAAAATGGACATTCCATGAAAACCATCCTTAAAGTTGGAAACTTTATTTAAATTATTGTGATCTGAATAGAATTTGAGTTGCAGAAATGGGAAATCAGAGACCATGCATACAACACAAATAGTCAAATTTACATACCCTGTCCAAACACATGCAACATTTTCTTCATTTATTTTATCTGGACAATGTTTTTGTCCTCACCTCCTTGCCTTTGGAATATGAGTTGATTGATAGGATTTTTTATCAAATTTGTAGAACGACCAGATTAGAATTTTATTTTTACAATTTGAAGTTTCTACTTGGTCATCATAGTGTACATTGACAATATTGTTTATGTATCTTTTAACATGTGTTATTGAAAAGTTCTCAAAAATTGTACTTAAAGTTTTTCTTTTTCCCTAGACCATTTAAAGAAAATACACACATTTAAGTTAAACATTAAAATTGTCAAACGAGTTGTTCAATTTACTTATTGAGTGACTTGAATTATTTAATAAATTTAATTATGATCAAATTTGATATTTTAAAAACACGACGTGAAATGAGAAAAATTAAAAAATATGTGAAGGAAGAAGGATGAAAATAACAAAAGCCACATTGATCAAACAATATTAAATCAATATGTATTATGTGTTTTTTGCTCCATTTATCTTTTTGATTTTCTGCATTAATTCTATTACACCACCTTTAACCAAAGTCCTGTATGACAATGATAAACATGAATTGGACTTGATTGGAACATATATGAATTATGAGATAAAAATCCTAGTCCAAATTGGTACAATAATTTTAACACCCCCTATTAAACCTATTAAAGAGCACCTCAATCCACTCACTTGAAAAACAGCCATTTTGACCAGAGCCCATGACATTCTTTTTTCCTGTGTGCCTGCTTTTTCTCCCATTTCCATCCTCACACGTGCAGAGGACACTGCAGAGGCTATAGTTGTAATTTTACATGTGGATCGTCCCCGTAAGAACTGTGAATTGCCCCCACCATACTAATGATCTAAGTTTCCCAGACAAATTGCAGCACAATGCACGGTACATTTTCAGCATCATCCACTTCTTTTCATTCCGCCGGAACACAGGTAAACCCAACAAATCGTACTTATTTGAATTCTTAAGTATATATCTTCAATCCTTAATGCAAGAACCAATATATTCCAAACCACCCCATCCCTCAATGATGCTTCAAGCGTTAGTATAGAACAATACGAACCAACTGTTTTAATGGTCCTTCAAGAAGAGAACCGCGACACTTAAAGTTGATTTTGTGTCTTTTTATGGTGAATGGTTTTTAAGGTAATTTTATGAATGTTTAATGAAACGACAGCAGAAAAAGAACAAGAAAGGTGCAGTTAAAAATTAATAAAATATAAATTGGCAGAAAGATTTTCTGTGAGAACATAAAACTATGTATAGCAGGGGAAGAAATCAAAAAACAGAGGAGTGAGAAGGAAGTAGCAAGTTTGTGGGTTTGGGTATGGTTGAGAGGCAGAGAAAGAAAAGCCTGCAAGAGAATCATAGACCCAAACAAGGTAAAGCTTAGGATTATGTGGTGAGGATCCTAATAGATTCTTCACCTCTCTTTTTTTGTTTCCCCCACAGAAACCCACTTCTTCATCAGATAACAATCCGTACCACTTCCATTCAACACTTCACTCCTACTGTCTGTGCCCACTCTACTCTCTGTTGCTAGCTAAATAGCTGCCTCTTTTCCAAACCCCTCCCCTCCCCCCCCCCCCCCCCCCAAAGAAAAAAAAAAAAAAGAAGAAGAAGAGTTGAGAAAATTCAAAAAGGGGTGTGATTTGATATGGGAAATGCAGTGAAGTGTTGGGAGTTATCTGTTTAGCTTCATATCTGCATGGAACGTACAAGGCCTGTGAGTTGTAAACCCTATTATTGGTTCTCTTGGAAGGGTCAGAGTTAGAGAGAGAAAGAAGAGAGAGAGTGAGAGAGAAGGTGCGTGTGCGTGTGTGTCAGGCATATATCTGAAGCCATATTCTCGGTGCTTGCTTCTGCAGCTATAGGAGCTTTGTTGTTGTTCATGGAGAGGAAGAGAAAGATCAACATTAGGCTCATCAGTATAAGCAAAATCTATCTTTGTTTCAGTTTCTCCTTCATCTTCTTGGTGTTCTTAATCTGCACAGTCCTCAGCACTGCATGTCTAGGTATACAATTCCCTCTCTTTTATTGTATTACTATCATGTCCACATTATTGTTGTCAATGTCATCTCTAAATCTCACTACTAACTTTTCTTACACCTTCATTCCTTCTGTAATGCAGATACCAGCAGATGTATTCCCATGTTTACTAAAGCTGATAGAGATTTTCAGGTAGATTGTTCTTCCTTGATTATTATTTCCAGTTTTACTTATTAAATACTTGTATATAATTTGAGTTTACATTCCTTGTTCTCATATCTAATTTGCTGGAGTTTAGATCAAATTACCCAATGAAAATCAACTTTTAAAAATAAAAAAAGTTTGGCTTTGGGTCTAACCCTTGATTATATATATGAGATTAGTGACCATTATGATAAAACTTTATTGTAGTGGTATTTCTGCAAGGAGTGAAAGTTCTGGTAAGGAATAATGAATGACAAGCATATATAGTTGTGATTGTGTGCAAGTAAAACACTGTGATTATACATTTTATTAAGGTAGTATTATTTTTAGATTCCACACATAAACAAAGAAAAAAATTATAACTCATACCTAAGAAATCTTTAAATCTTTCAAATCATATATATTGAGTAATTAGCCTATAGGTAGTGTTTACCCTCAGTTCATATGTAATGAGACTCATTTTAAATTGTTTACGTATATGTTCATAATTAATTTTGTATAAAGTCAGTAAAATTCCACTGTTTCACACTAGAATTCACTATTCAGAGTTCAGACACTTTTCTTTTAATAAGAAAAATAGAGACAGCTTTAGGAAAAAACAGACTCACAGGGAGTCAGATACGGGTAAGATGCGCCAAAATAGGTACAGAGGTGCAGGTACAGGTGCAACATGAGCCGTTGGATCATTTGTGGGTCCTCATGATTAGGTGTCACACGTGGGCATTGGTCCCATTTGCTTCCTCAATTGCCTCTATCCACAATTACGCCCCAGGCGCACGTTAGAATCAGGCACTCCTTTTTCTTTTTCTTTTTCTTTTTTTTTTTGTGAGGTCTTGTATTCTGCTCACAAGTCTGGGTAACTTGCGCTCACGGCGCACTGTACGATGCTACGCGCTATCAGTTTCACCGGACACCATACTTTTATGGGAGTCGTAGCTACATGGCATAGCTTGTGTGTGAAAGTGAATCATGCTCTCTCGGCGCATGATAGCATTTTCAGTACGGGTCCATGATACGGCGACTATGTCATTAACAATCTCTAGAGAACTGATTAGATAGATTGTTTTGATTTTAAAATCTGTAAATTGATTAGATTTTTTATTTGTGTTTGATTATGAAATTGATGAAAAATTAATTAAATCATTAAAATTGACCAATTTAATTGGTTTAATTTTTTTATTTTTATTTTTATTAAATATTATTATGTATTTTTAAGAAATTTTTAAAAATTAAAATTATTAAAAAAAGATTTAGAATTGTTATAAGTATATATATAACATGTCTTACATATTTTAATATCATATATTATATATTTTAATATTTGTAATATATAGATAAATTATATATTATATATTTTTTAATATTTTAATATACTTTAAATATTATTAATTTATTTTTAATTTAATCATAATCTGATTATTAATTTCTTAAACTGATATTTTAATCGATTTAATGATCGGTATAATTTTTTAAATCTTGGTCAATAATCAAAATGTCACTAATGTGAAGAGTCCCTGTAGCCCGATTTTTAAAAATAAAAGAATTGCTGAGATTATTATTATCTTAATTTGATAATAATTTTTATTTATGTACTAGAAATCTGAAGAGGGAATTGGACAAGACATGATGCACGAGGGAAGAAGAGAGGGTTTTTCATTGGGGTGGGCAAGGAGGATTCTAGGTGGGCCTGGGTCATCGCCACCGAGATGCACGTCCAAATGCGGCAATTGCACGCCGTGCAGGCCAGTCCATGTGCCGGTGCCGCCGGGGACGCCGGTCACGGCGGAGTACTACCCAGAAGCATGGAGGTGCAAGTGTGGCAATAAGTTGTACATGCCATGATTATATTTTCTCCATATATCACGTATTTTTGCCTACCTAAGAACAAACTCTTTCTTTAATTACTTTATCTTAACTGTGGTAGAAACTTGATATCGAAACACAGCACAGGACTTGATTTGATGTAAAAAAACAAAAAAAAAAAAGCATATATATATATATATATATGTTGATGATACTGATAATGTTACTTCGCAGTGAAAATTAAGTTGTGACTTTTGTCCGTAGTGGTTGGATCTTTGCATCTTGTCTGTTGCTATGTTGATGAAATGGTGGGATGCAAAATTGAAAATGTTGAAGGGTTTGAACTTTGAAGTGGTAGCATAAGAAAAGTGAGAAGACAAAGTTGATTTGAAGATGAATAGCTCCATTTGCAGTGTCAGTTCGTTTTTGGTTCACAGTGAGGGTCTGTGTATGTGTCCCCTCTCTGCTTTACTTAGCTTTATGCCTTCATCTTTATCTATGTCAGCCTTTATCTCTCTCATTTCTAGTTAAATATATTATTCAAATTCAGTGAAATTTAGGTCAACTTAATATCTCAGTATTTATTAGATTCAAATACTGTCAAAATATTTTTATAATTAAGTCTGCAGTGTGCTACCCTTACCCTACTCATGGGGCTGTCAAATGGAACAAATTGCCCTATCCCAACTCAGAGGCAATGACCAATGGCGCATTTAGGATTTTTCGGTCAGACAAAATTTTTATTTATTTTTTTAAATTTAATGATAATTCTTTTAAATTAATTTTAATTTATTGCTCATTTAATGATAATTTTTTCTTTAAAAATATTTTCATTACAAAAAAATATTTCCTCTTCTAAATCTTAATTGTATAATCAATCAACCAATTTGATAGAATTAGACTTATGTACAAAAATTACAAATTTCAAATTTTTACAAAGAGGTCCCAACAATGGAACAAGAAATTAACCATCATTAAGAAAAGATTTCATAAAATTGACTTCACAAATATATTACTCATGATTCTAATTGCATAATCAATCAACCAATTTGATAGAATTAAACCTATGTACAAAAGCCCCAAAATTCAAGCTTTTACAGAGAGACCCCTAACAATAGAATAAAAAATTAACTATCATTAACAAAATATTTCATGAAATTAACTTCACAAATATGTTACTCATAATCCTAATTGCATAATCAATCAACAAATTTGATAGAATTAGGTCTATGTACAAAAACCTCAAATTTCAAACTTTTACAAAGAGGTCTGTAACAATGAAATGAGAAATTAACCATTATCAAGAAAAAATCTCATGAAATTAACTTCACTAATATGTTATTTATGATCCTAATTGCATAAACAATCAATCAATTTGATAGAATTAGATCTATGTACAAAAACCTCAAATTTTAATTTTTTATAAAGAGATTCCGAACATGTGTAATTATTTAGAATAAAAAATGAAGGTTCAAAAATTTCAAAAATAAAAAAAGAAGCACCAAAAGTAGAGGTTTAAAAATTTTAAGAGGTTAAAAAATAAAAAACGACCGGGAGTGGAAGTATAAAAAGGGGGTTATATACAATTATTTAAAATTTAGGGGGTGCATGCCAACATGTGGCTCTGCCATTGGCAATGACCAGGTTGGTCAAATTAGATCTTATATAATTTATGGGTCATGGGCTAACCTAATAGTGTATTTATTTTATTTAAAAATGTACTCTTAATTATTTTAATGATAGAAACTATATATTGAAATAATCAAATTTTAAAAAATTAAATTAAACCTTCAAATAGGTTATTTTTATTTTTTAAAATTTAATTTTAATTATTTTAAATGACAAAAATTAAATATTAAAACTATAAAATTTTAAAAAATAGAACTAAAATTTTAAAAAATAAATTAAAACTTAAAATATAATAAAAAATTAAATAAAAAGCTACAATGATCGCACACTCCAATCTACCTAAACTCAATAATTTTAATGAATCAAACTAAAAATCTTCTTTTAAAATAAATTATTAACTATTAGTCCATTTAATTCTATTTATAAAAATATACTATTCACATCTAACTCTTTTGACCGACAACGTCTCATCTAGCTGTTGACTCAATTAGTTATTTAATTTTAAAAAGAAAAATTATTAACGTTTAAACTAATAAAAATCATTAAATAACTAAAAAAGTTAGCAGTCACATGACACAACATCTTGGTAACAACTGATTGACGAATTTAACAATTTAAATTACTTATAAGACAAAATAAAAAGATGAAAAAAAATTATTTTGACACGTTCGGAATTTTAAGGAAAAAATGATTTAAAAAGTTAAATGTATGATCATGATGGTAAGATTTAGATGGTCCAAGATTTTATTTCTATAAACTCTTGTTTACATTCCAACCAGCGAAGAATATAATAGCTTCTACTACAATAAAGGTTTTGGATTCATGTTTAGTTTTAAAAGCCAAACAAAATATTTCATTTATTTAAACAGTAATTTTTACAATTAATAATTATTAATTGTGAAAACTAATGGCTCATATAATTCAAGCACTCTACTTTACTTTCACAATTAACGACCTAAATTTTATGATATTATTTTTTTTTTAATTTTTTAAATAAATTATAAAATTTAAACTGTTAGATTGTGAAAAATTAATGACTCGGATGAGTAACACCTTGCTTGGCTTTCAAAGCCAAATTTCTCTAAACTCATATTTTTTTTTTTTGGTTGAACTGAAATTCATTGAGGCAACATAAAAGGGCATAATTTCACTTTTTATATCGCTTTAGTCCCAAAAGGGCCCGGAAGCTTCAGTTATGGGCTTTAGAGCCCATACAACCCATGTATTGTAGTGCTTAACTGTTATTTTCTTTTTTTGTGGAACAAAGTTAATTTCTTGTCGGCCCGTCCTTGCTATGCTTTGCATGGTGGGGTTTAAATAAATCGATTGTCAATGAGAAGGCCCAACCCAAAATTTTCTCATTTTAGCTCAGGCCAGCCCAAAATTCATATTTTAAATTAATTATGTTAATATTTCCATTTATGTAATTTGTTTAAAAGCTTGTTATTGGGAATCTTTTATTAACCTCAACCAAAATAAATTATTTCTCTCTTATTATTATTATTATTATTATTATTAATTACAAGTGATCTTAACCAAATGAAATTATGAAAACAGTGTTGGTAAATGAGAAATTGATATTGAGCTTTGTTGGACCTTGGAGTAGATTGATTGAGCCAATCGAACAAGCCATACCCAATATGTAATAAGCGTATGCTAGTCTTGAGTTATACCTTTCGTGGGTATTCAATTCTCATTTACTTCTCTATGAAATTTCTGAATTTTCGTACTCAATATTCATTTATCTTACAATAATTTTATAATGAACACTTTTATCTCAAGTGACAATTATTTATATAAAATTTATTCATATAAAATATGAAAAAAAAAATCACAATGATTAATATTATTCAAACATATATACAACAAAGTTTTTGAACCCAAACTCACATAAATAAATTTTGCAAATTTTTACTGAATATAAGTGTTTTGATCATTCCCCACAATAGCCAAAAGAATCACGTACGACCATAACTTAAGAAGGCGCATCACATAGTCGCACTTGCACACACTTTGTACTAAATCTTGTAATGCCAAAGAGCTTTTGTCATCTTAAAATTAAAATGTTAGAAAAATATATTAAATCTTAAAATACACTATTTTTTAGAAATATAATTTTAATTATTTTGAATGCCAAAAATTAGATATTGAAACTAGAAAAATTTTAAAAATAAAAGTTAAAATAGTTTTTTAAAAAAAGCTCACAAAGCTAACTTATTTTAAACTACTTAAGTTTTAAGAACTTTAATAGACTAAATTAAAAAAAAAAATCGTAAAAAAAATTATTAGATTATTAATTAATTCTATCCAAAATTAAAGTGAGCTTACTGACTGGCAAAATTGCTCTAACGACAAACGAGGGAGCGAGGCATACGTCTGTACGTGTATGTGGAGTTGACCACTGGTTAGGGTCGGCTGTGTGTTTGGCTTCCAGGAAAGTCCATGTCATGCAGCCCGTGAAGGAGAAGTCGCTGGTAGACAAAACACTTGTCGTTTCCCCCATCGTTACGTGTACATTGTGTTATATAGTCAGTGTCGTACCTAAATTACAGTGTATTTACCTCCCACTAAGGCTCTAACCACAGCAGAGCAACGCGTGTACCGTGTACGACAGTGCGTTGATTCCCCACACCCTATTCCGTTTCCAATTCCACTCACACCAACCAAATGGATGCCTTTCATTTGTCCCACCTCTCCTGTCTCTTATTCCCAATTGGATATCATCACAACAAATTATCCTGGATTCCACCCTCAACATTTTACAAATAAAGTAGCGTTACACAATACTTGCATATCATATTTATAACCACAATTTATTAATAAATATATAGTTATTGTGAACGAAAGATAAAAATGTAGGAGAAAAGTAGGGTTAGCTAGCATACATAGAGAGAGACACATACTAAAGACGTGCTTTCAGTTTCAGACATTGCATAAATTTCATGATGCATGAGTTGCATGTCCACATCAAAATGGAGACCACTCCTCAGTTTTCTTCCCCGCAATGGATGGCTGCATGGCATGTAGATATGTTGCTTCAGGCTTCGGCATGTATATATATGGCGGCCCTACTTGTGCCTGCAATCCATGTGACTTGCAGAAATATTAATTGAACTCATATTATTTACAAATCATCACTCTCCCACATAAAGCTAAATTATAAATTTTTAAATTATAATATTGTCATTAAAAAAGTTAAAACTATACATTTAAAATTAAGCTAACAGCTTAGGCATCAGTAAAATAATAAAATTTTTTGTATTCGAAAGTTTTAATGTATGGCAGTCATTATGACAAAAATCATGAATCATCAATAATGCTAGCCAATACATGTGGATGTGGGACCAGTAAATCATCATATGATATCTTTCAATATATTCAACAATCAAAGTGGTCCCATCTTTTATATTTTAAAAATTGACATGACAAATCAGCAAAAGATGTTCACCATATATAAATTAAATCGAGTTACATTATAAATTGTGAGGTTAATTAGTTTGTGGATGAAGTTATTATAAATTACATATGACAATGCCAAATTAATTTTCATATATATAAATTGAGTTTATTCTTTGACATATGGCTCTAATTACCCTGATTGTCACTTACGGAAAATGTCCATATATTTATTATCATTCGTAATCGATGTTGTTGGTTGTGCGTGCAATCTACAATCCTGAATTGCCTTACATCTTTGTATCGTATCCTTTTTCTTTAAGAAAAAACAAATGTTTGGCCATATTATCAAATAGTTTTGTTTGTATGAAAGTTACATTTCAATTCATTTGTGAAACACAAGAGGTAGCTTTCAATGCATGCAGCTTCCATATTTGCCTTAGGTTTTAAGGGAAAAAAAGTCTGCAATAACTTTCTTTTTTTTTTGGGTTTTACAATTATTTTCCATTAAATGTAATTCTATTTAAAGCATTTTCAGTTATTAAATATAAATACTTTTTTCAATAAAAATTTAAACTTTAATCTATCATTTTGTAAAAGATTAATCTTTTTGACTAAATGTAATTTTCATTGATAAAAACTGCAATAATTTGATATATAGATGTTTTTTTCTCTCTTTGGTCTCCAAAACTGAAGTTATTTGAGAAGAGTTTGGTATATACTTTCATGTTCAATGTAAATAGTGTTAATTTGTCTTTTTTTTTTGTTGGACATGGTGTTATTTGTCATTTTAAAATATGTTTATATCTGGTCCAAAAAGATGTTCCAAAAGTAAAATATCAATATCTAATTGTACATATATATTATCTGTTGAAATTTCTATACATGTATCATTTTAAGCAACGAATAAAGTGATATATAAATAGTATAATATGAGGTATTATAACAATATATATAAGCAAAATAACATGTTGATATATATCCATTATTTTGTGAAACTTCAATAGCAAATAAGGGTAGAAGCCTCCCCTACGTACGGTGCCTGATGATGTGGTTTTTAAAAAACGCTAGAAGAGGTACAATAACAAGAAGAACAAAAGCGATAACATAAATTAATTGTAGCCTTTTGTTGTGAAATAAAATAAAAACATTGGAAGCAAAATTGATAGCAACCCCAAAACAAATTCTCACATGGTACCTTGATAAGGACATCGTGAAACAGCGTCATACACGTGATTCCTCTTGCGCGTTGATCATGCTCTGCGGTTGCGTCTGGATTCGCGCCTCCGCTTCTTTATTCATCACACGCATTCACCTTCGAACCAGATTCCTTCCTACGCGCTGTTTTTTTTTTTAAATATAATTATTATTTTATGTTTATTTTTATATTCACAACAATTATTTTAAATCAGTTAATACTTGTAATTTTTTAAAAAATATAAAATATTAAATAAATAAAAGCCATCAGAACAAATAAATCTAACGACCCTTAAAGAGATTCTTCCACATAAGAAACAATCTACTTCCATTCACTTCTCACGTCAAAACTCTTAAAAAGACTATCGCACTGGTTAAAAGTACATTCCATTTATAATTAAGCTTAATTGGTTAAGTCTATGTAGTCCACACGTTATACGAATTGAATTTGTGTAACTAGTGGGTATAACCTGTTATATATATATATATATATATATATATATATATATATAAATAATATATATTAAGTAGAATAATATAAAAAAAGTAAGAGACATCATTTAATTATATATTAAATTTATACAATTATTTGATCTTAATTAACAAAAAAGATAACTAAATAAAAAGATAAAGAAAAAGTTTATTTTTAGTTTTTTTAAACTCCAAATCTCCAAAATTATATCTTTCTTTTTTAACAAATGAATTATTTTTTATTATTTTTTTAATAAAAAGTACTTTTTTCAAAAAAGAAATGCATGGGATAGCAATTTGAGATCTAGTGCTTGTCTTATAAGAACAAATATGATACTTATCCTTATATCGACCGTTAAATTTTAAATTTAGCAATTCATATTTTAATGTCTTTAAAAAATTATCAAAATTATCATTTAACATCTAAATTGTTAGATTTAAAATGTAACAGTTCAAATAGAGACAATCATTATACTAATTCTATAAAAACAAGTAACAAATCCAATTTCCATTTCAAAACCAACTCAAACTAAGCCAGGTTGGTCCATTTGCAGAATTATATCAAAGCTTACCCACTATACTGTTATTTCATACCTCCCACTCCACCAACTTCATATGTCAACCCTTCAATTAATTACAAGACAAATTAATCTCATTTTTGCCTTACTATATATAAATGCTAGAATTCTTTTTTTTTTTCCAGATTTAAGTATCTAAAAGTTAAACATTTTTTTGTTGTTGAAGTTCAAATAATTACTACGAGTTCAAATATTACACACCTTCATTTTAATATAAGTGTGGCCTTCTCTAATTTTATTTTGTTAAATTTAGATAAAACTACGTATATATATGTGTGAACATAATTGTTTTCAAAATTATGATATGTACAATAAAATAATTATATATATACATATATAAGAGTGAGAAATAGAAAGTAAATAATTAAATAACTTTTTATTAGTATGAATATATAATAAAATTACTATAAGTTTGTTTTTAATACTTAAAACATCATTTAAAAATAAATTTTAAAAATTAAACTCTATTGAAGATATGTCTAGATTTAATGTCACGAGTGAGATTATTTTCTTGTAGAGAATATTTGTGAAAAAAATATTAAAAATAAGTTAAATTGTAGTTGACATTCACACGTCATACAACCCTATGCTAATAAAATAATTTCTGAAAATGTAAATGATAATAGTTTACAACATTACAACTAATTACATATGACTTTAATAAACTATGAAAATTGCAATTTATTGTAAAGCACGCTTCAAAACAACAAACAGTCTGCGTGAGCAACTTTTCAATTTAGTTTTTTTGTAGAGAAGCAGACCTTATCGTCAGACCTAACAGTCATGTTCAATTTGGTCCTACATTTTGATTAGCTGGAGACAGTATAAAATAAATAATTGTGTCAAGTACTCAATTAATTAAGCTTGAAATAGTTGCTTCCGGGGTCCGCATTAATTAGCCTCTCATTAAATACGATTAAGGGCGCTATCAAAAGTTTAATCAAACAATTCAAATTCCATTTTGACTGCCATTTAGTTGCTATTATATTTCAACATTAATTGGGTGTGACTCATGTGCAAATTGACTATAAAATTTAGCTTCATATATATTTCTGTATTTAGTCTTTTACGGCGTAATGAATTTTTTTTTTTCCCTTAGCGAGGAAGATTCAAATGGGAAAGAGAAATTATTATGTCAGACAATAAATTAAAACAATGGCGGCATATAATTGAAGTAAGGACGGGGACTCATCCGAGTGATGCGTATAACACTTCCATGTTCTCATTTCCAAAAATGTTGACTTTTATTTGCAAAATATGTGACAGAAGATGCTGGTAAGAACAATCACATCTACACACGCAATTATTATTTTTTAACTTGCCGACAATATTAATTAATTATAATGCATGTGCATTTTTGATGTTATAGCTTGTGGTTTCGAAATTTTAATTAATAGAATAGAATTTGTATTATATTTAATCTTAAAATTGCGTCTTTTTGACACTCTTGACTAGGTTGTTAGTATTAAGAAACATACGTTATGTGATTGCAAAATGAAAAATTGGAAATAATGATTTATCAGATATATTACTAAATTTTAAAATTAATGAATTATAAATCTTTGCTGGTAAGCTTGCACTTTTTGGATTAGACATTTCGTCGTTTATTACCAAAAAGAAAATTAGGGGACAGGAAATGTCTGTGCCTATGATGAATGGGATGATGATATTATCTATAATCGCTGCTGCGGTTGAGTGTTTGGCTGCAGGATTAATGTCAACCAGCTTGGAATAGGAGATATTCATTTTTTTCGCTGGAAGATCTGAGACCCATTTGATATAAATTTAAATGTTTAAATGAAAGGGAATGAAAATTAAAATAAAAAATAAAAAAAAAGAGAATAAAAAAATTATGTTTGATATAATATGAAAAAAAATAATGTGTTTGGTGTTATATTTTAAAATGAAAAAATGAAATGAATTTAAAATGATTTTACTAAAATATTATTGTATAACAAATTGAAAATAAAAGAAACACACTTATCTGAGAGACATATTTATTTTTTTATACTAGTGTCTAGTGCAATGGAATGGAATTATATTCCATCAATTTTTAATCCATGAAAATTTCATTTTCTTATTAGAAATAGTTATCAAATGAGGAAATAGAAGAATCTCTTTCCTATTTTCATTTACGTAATGAGTACCAAAATCTAACTTATGGGTTAGTTTAAAAAACAAAAATTGCCGAGACTGTATTATTATAGAAAGAGCTAACTGTTAATGGTTATGTAAGGAAATAAATTCACATATTTCTTTATCAACTTATTTCTATAATTAGCTTTTTACAATTACAACTTTCTCTTAGATTTGACAAACGATAACAAATCCAAGCATAGATCCTTATTTTAAAAAAAAAAAAAAATTTGGCTTTCTATGATATACGTACAGGATTATTCTATGACAAGGTTAGTTGGGTATATGTCATAGTTATGAGTTATGATATCAGCCTTTAATTGAATTAAAAAGAATTGGTAAACGGACATTATTTCCAAGGCTATAAAAGGTCCATTTGGTATTAGAAAAGTGCACGCCAACGACTTTCACTTGCATTAATCACGTCTAAGGCAATATTTTTTTTTTTTTGAAAAGACTAAGGCAATGGTATTAAGTTTCTTACAATAATAGATTCCTGGTTAATGTACTTGATTCTCATACAAAACAAGATACAGGTTATGTTTAATATTTGACTGAAACGTCATTTTTTAACTTAAGTATGTATCAAATATTTTTAACGACAAAATAAATGTTTGTAATACTTATATTTTCAAATAATTAAAAAATAGCTTTTAAATGTAAAAATATATAAATTTTAAAAATTAAAAATCATATAATTTTGAATAAGAAAGTATAATTTAATTTATAATATATAAAAGAAAACTCATTCGTCGGCACTTTGCATCTCAAAGGACAACCGTTTCCTCGTTGCCTGAGTTGAACGGCTAAACCAGGGCCCCACTGGAAAAAGCTTCTATAGCTACGCGGGCTGCACCGACGTGGCAATATCTTATTGCATAAGAAAATTACATCAACCATGCATCAACGAACACGTGTATGGCCAATAATATTTTAAAAAGATAAAAAAAACACGGGTTTATCGAGCCTACTTACCCATCCCTCCCTGGGTATTCAAAATGAGACTTTCCTTTCAGCCTCTCGAGGCCTCCATGAAATATCGAACCCGCAGCATCCCGAAACTTCGGCTAATGTTTTAGCTTCTTCGCTGCCGTCTACTACCAACGAGAGAGACCCGAACCTTCATCATCTTAATTCCCCTTTGGAATTTCCCTTTTATATCTCGAGATATCACTACCCAATAGCATATATATTCATCTCTGAATTTCAGCGAATTCCGGCACTGTCGGAGTTTTGACTGCACCACTTATTCTCAGGTTCGATCTCTGGAGGTGTAGTCATGCCAGAGATCGAACGTGTCCAGGACAACAACAACGCGTTGTTCGGAAAATATGAGCTCGGAAGGCTTTTGGGCTGTGGGGCCTTCGCCAAGGTCTATTTCGCACGAAATGTTCAGACCGGCCAGAGCATCGCCATTAAGGTCATCAACAAGAAGAAGATCTCCAGCTCCGGTCTCATGCCCAACGTCAAGCGCGAGATTACCATCATGAGTCGCCTCCGCCACCCCCACGTCGTGAGGCTCTATGAGGTCTTAGCCACCAAATCCAAGATCTACCTCCCCATGGAGTTGGTCAAGGGCGGCGAATTGTTTACCAAGATCTCCAAGGGACGTTTCAGCGAGGATGTCAGCCGCAAGTATTTTCATCAATTGATCTCCGCCGTCGCGTACTGCCACTCCCGCGGTATTTACCATCGTGACTTGAAACCGGAGAATCTCTTGGTCGACGATAACGGGAATCTGAAGGTTTCGGACTTCGGACTCAGTGCCGTGAGGGAACAGATCCGATCCGACGGGATGCTTCATACGCTTTGCGGCACACCGGCTTACGTCGCACCGGAGGTCCTGACGAAGCGTGGTTACGATGGGGCGAAGGTTGATGTGTGGTCCTGTGGCATCATCCTCTTTGTAATGACCGCCGGGTACCTACCGTTCAACGACCCGAACCTCATGGTTATGTACAAGAAGATCTACAAAGGCGATTACCGGTGTCCTAAGTGGATGTCGTCGGATCTCCGACGGTTCCTATCGAGGCTTCTGGACACCAACCCGGAGACCCGAATCACCATCGACGGGATCCTTCGGGATCCGTGGTTCAGGAAAGGCTACAAGCCGGTCAAACTTCACGAGGAGCCCTTCGCTTCCGCGTCAGGGACAAGGCCCGATGAAGCGGATAAGATGACCGATTTGAATGCGTTTGATATCATCTCGTTCTCCCCCGGTTTGGACCTTTCCGGTTTGTTCGATGACAAGGACAACGCAGCCGAGGACGGCGAGCTGTTCGTGTCGTCGGAGTCACCGGAGAAGATAATGGAGATAGTGGAGGAGGTCGCCAGGTCGGAGAGACTCGTCTTGCGGAGGACGAAGGAATGTGGGGTAGTGCTGGAGGGGCAGAATGGTACTTTCGGGCTTGCAGTAGAGGTTTACCGGTTAACGGAAGGCCTGGTAGTGATAGAATCCAAGGGCAGAGGCAGAAGCGCTGTGAGTTTGTGGAAGAACAAGCTGAGGCCTCAGCTCTGCGCCACCGGCCAGGAGTCAAGTTCCCAGGTTGCCGGTGACTAGAATCTCTTTCAAATTCCAATTCTCATTTCTCCGCCCAGAAATTGAAAGTGAAAAATATTGAGAAAAATAAAAAAAGAATAATAATCAAGTTCAATATGTGTTACAAACTCAATGGTGTTAGTAGATATTTGAAATTCAAAACAATTTTTGAAGGCGTCAATTTTAAGGAGGGGTGTATCTTTTCATCTTTTGCGCTGAGAAAATTTTACAAGAAATTACTGTTCCATATCAGGTGCCCTCGAGAAGAAAAAAAAAGAAAAAGGATAGTGGTACAAATCAAAATACACCCTTCACAACATTGGAAATCAACCATGGTGATATCCAAGAATGATGATATATGATAGGTTTATTGTAAGCGCTTTGTACATTACTATGTTCATAAATAATATTTTCCGTTTTTCGTATAATGTGTGCCTGGGGAATGATACTCCTTATTAAAGAGTTTTTTTCTTTTTTCTTTTTTCGGTTAATCATGAGCCAAAATGCAAAGATTTTTGGAAAATTTAGATAGACGTGTAATTCACTTCTTTTAATTTTTAAAACTGATCATATAATTGCTAACTAACGTAATCTTTTGTTAATTTTTTTTAAAATATTTAAAATCACTAGTGTATATAGAACTAGAAAAGTTTATTGTTTGTTGTTTGAGATGTTAAATTATTTTTTAAGATTAATTCAGTTTCTTTCGACTCGTATGGAGGACTGGAATTTAGAAATAAGTTAATAGGATGATTTTATGTATTTTTACCTTAATAATAACAAGAGTAGTTTGTTATTACATTTTTTGTACATATAAGAGAGAGCACAAAATTTTCAAAACGTTATTATTTGATAAGAAACTTGGGGAAGAAGAACTGAAGAAGCATTGATAGATGGCCTTTGCATTTGCAAATTGAAGAAACCAACTTATGAACAAACAACACAAAGATGAAATGATTGATTGGGAAGAAAGCAATTGATACCGCACCCCCACTTACCAGCGAATGATGTGTTTTTGTGGGCTTCAAATTTTTGGTTAAATCTATCTGAATTGCCCTTTCTCACCCAACTAATTTCTTCACTGATAATCTTAAATGTGGCTCAGTGTTAATAATTTATCATCCGCGAAAATTAACATCCATTGGATCACTTTTTTCTTTTTACAATCAGATCTACTTGGTTAAACAGAAACCCTCGGCAACATTACTATCTTGACCACTCCATCAAACTCCCCACCTTCAAATCAAAACAGTTGAATTTTGGACCAACTCAAAATATCAAGAAACATATTGATGGTTCTTAAACTGATTAAGGCCACCTCCCACATGGAAAAAGTTAAATGTCGATGGTTCCATGGTTAACTCTTATCTTGGAGTTGAAGGTTGTATCCAAGACAACACTGGTAACTAGGTTAATGGTTTCTCCAAATACATTGGTACTAGTTTTATTCCTCTGGCTTAATTATGGGCTATCACCTTAGGTTTAAACCTAACAACTACTACAAATATCTCCAATTTAGAAATTAAATCCGACTCCCTCCAAGCTATTGAACTCAGAAACAATCACCAGCTGGTATCTCATCCCTACATTACTCTCATTTATAATTGCAAGTATCTACTTTCTATTTTTTCTAACTCAAAGATTAGCCACATCCCAAGACATAGACACAAGTGTGTTGATCTCTTAACTAAAAGAGAAAGACGAAAGAAGCTGCCTCTCATTATCTATGAAGATATCCAGACTTTCTTCAACTAATAATCTACCTAGAAGACAAAACAAGTAAGCAGCAACCATGTCCAACATCCATAGCTAAATTTTGCCTCAACCACTTGGAGGATCCTTTTGTGCTTATTCTACTATTTATCATGTTTCTATGTTGTTATCCCTAAGTACTATGCTTTACGTGCCTCTCTTTAATTTGCTTTACTTTGTCGTAACAGCTACTGCTTGCTTATTATACTGTACTCTTTTTCAATCTACTACATTCCCTTATTACCGAAACTAGAATTTTGGTTAAACCTAATTAACCCAAAATTAAAGTTTAAGAATGGCTGTTATATAAATTGAAAGTTCTAGAATCATAATCAGGTGTTATGCTTCCAACTCCCAAGCTTCTTGAGTATACTTGCTTGGACAAGAGGGAGTGGGTGATTATATTACATTTTGTGAATAAATATAAGAGAAAAGAAATGAGGAGACGCTGAAATAAAGCAAATAATAGGCACGAGATATCATGGGAGTAGATGTTTACTTATGTTAGTTTTGATATTTTTTATTTTAAACAACATTTGGCACTGTATTTACTATCATATTGAAAATAAATTTGTAATATAATATTGAAACTTTTTTAATAAAATTTAAATTAAAATAAATTTTTGAAAATATATTAGAGATAATTCGAGCAAATTTCAAAATATATTCATATAATTTACGACCTTTAAACCCTAATGCCATTGAAAAAAAATAAAAATATTAGAACTCTAAATATACTTCATACTCATGCGAGCTACGAGATATTTTGATCCTGTTTGTATAAACAGCTTATTTAAGTGCTTACAGAATAAACGTTTATATATAAGTTATTTCTATAGTTAAAGAGTTTATAAGGACAAATTTTACACTTATTTTCATAAACTATTCAGAATAGTTTATGAAAATAAGCTAAAAAACAGTTTATTGATATGTTATAAATTATTTTTATAAATTCTCTCAAAAATATACATAAGTGTTTATGTTATAAAATAAACTAAATAAATTTAAAATAAGCTCTTTTGTTTTAAAAATGTATCCACACAACTTGAAGATTATGATTGAAGAAAAATAAAATTGGTGCCATGTCAGACAAGTCACGAGGACGCGTCCACTGTACACTTACCTCCACCAAACATTTATATTTTTCTCTCAAATCCTCTGCTTTTGTTGTCTAATAAAATATTAGGCGTCATCAGCATAGTTAAATTGGAGTGAAAGACATAGAATTATTTATGTGAGTCTTACTTTCGACTTCTCAGATATTGAGCGGTAAAACCCAATCAAAGATTTGGGTTCTGTGCTTTTGATATGTGGTTCTCTCACCTTTCAGTTTTACTTTTTAAAATTCAAGTATTACATTTCTTACTTAGTAGGCATATCTCCGCCAAATCAGGGAATGGGAGGGGAACCCGGATATGTTTTAAGTTAAAATTTCAATTCACATTTATTTATTGTTCCTTATTACTTAATATCTTTATTATTTTATAATTATTTATTAAATCCCAACTTTGGAATCTTTTAGTTATTAGTTGGATTGATTTTCAAATTTGCGAGAATGAATTTCACTTCCTATTTTTGAAACTCCGTATTTGTTAAAAATTTATTATTTTTATCTTTTATTAAAATTTGAATTTTATGTCTATAAAAATGAACTACATTTTTTACTGTTCGTTGAAACAAAAAGCAATTAAAGGAAACGTTACGTTTAACAATATTAAAATTGAAAAAAAAAATTGTTTTTGAAGCATATTGTAATGTAGAAAAAATGCTTTTAATTTTTTTATAAAAGTAAATTAAAATTTAGAACTGAAAATTTTTTATTATTCTTTATAGCATTAGGGTCATAATGCCTGAAATTTTGTTACAACTATTTTTTCCCTAAAATAATATTGATTCTTGATATATTTATAATGTTCATTAACAATAAATTCATTTTATTTGTAAATTTGTAAATTTTGTAATTTTATATTCTAGCTCTTGTTTGTGTAGGAGTAGCTGGAAAGTGGGAGGGATTGAATTGAATGTGATTACGTGCTAATTTGTTATAAACTTTTTCTCTACTATTTTTATTTTTTATAGCATAATATTAGAATATAAAAAAGAAGAGAATAATGCCTCCAAATCCAATGTCATCACAATATTCTAAATATTATACGAGTAATAATTGATGATCGCTTGTAGTGGCTGTACTATCGAAGGCTGCTTTGTTTCTTTGTTATTATTTTTTCTCTTCTGGACTGGGCCATACCAGACAAAATAATTATTGAGTTTACTTTAATACAAAATAAAAAAAATTAAACAAACCAATAGTTATGTCTTTTGGATCCACGGCAGAGAATCATGTAATAGTAAAATAGTATTAATATTTAATAATTTAGACGATGATTACGCAATGGTGCAATAATTCAATCGGAGTATATTCTGGTTCAACTTAGGATCAATTCTGACAGTTTTTTTGTGTATAATATAAATATCACAAGACAAATAGTTATTAAATTATGCTTCTATCATCTAATAAACCCTAAAAATTAGAAGAGAGTCACTGGCTCCATTAATATATTTTCAAATGTTCAATAAAATATATATATATTGACATTTGATGCGTCCTAGATTTCGATAACATATTCTAAATTTTTTTTAGGAGGGGGCTATACAAAGAGACCGTAATTTAATTATTTTTTAAATAGTGTAATTTATTCTTTTATAATCTGACAAATGGTTAGGTGAGATATAAAATTTTAATTTTTAAAATGTAATTATTTTATTTTTTTCTAAAAGAAATGAAGTCATTATATAAATAAAGCCCAACGACACCTGAAATAATTGTAAATTTTCCCCTTTTTTTGGGGTTAAAATCAAAGGCAATTAATTTATCATCATGCGCTGGTGCTGCGGGGCAGTTAAGTTCTCTTTACATGATAGATTTGTCAAATTCCACAACAATATGAGTCTTGAATGTTAAGAACAAACAAAAAAAGACTTCGCTTAAAAGGAAACGAAAGCTAATATATATATATATATATATATATTTATTTATAGGATTCTGCCCAGTCATTGATCTAGATTGACCTTCAGGCCACTAGGTCAATTGCTGAATCGAATAAATAAATTAAAAAAAAAATTATATATACTTATATATATATTTACAAATAAATTTTAAAACAAATAAAATAAATTATTTGATGAAAATTTTATACTTTAATATCTTAAAACTATGATCATTAGTCATAAAATAATTAAAATATAAATATTTATAAAGTTATAAACATTCATAATAATTTAGACTGTAACGACCCAAATTTCGGACAAGTTACCAATACACTGACACAAATCTCGTGTCATCGTAAGTCTAATTGACATCTCAATTTCTACCGTTTTTTGTTTATTATGAATATTGGTATCATATATCATTCATTTTTATTTATTAAACAACATAGAATATTAACATAAATAAGGATTAACTAAAATAATTATTAATTTATAGTTGAATATTAGTTGAAATAAATATAATTAAATATCAAATATATGTTAAAATAATTATTAATTTATAATATAAATTATTATAACCGTATACTGTATACACATAATGGGAGATGAAAACTTATCTGAATTCCTTGCAATCTCCCAAATTATAATTTTAATATTTAATATAAAATAATCGAACTTTATTCATTCACAAAATCACGTTAATATAAATTCATAATTAAAACCTCATCTTCTACCATAATCTATATAATAAATTCTCAAAATAAATCTTCGAATTCAAATCAAAATAAATACAATAAGTAAAGTAATTTATTAGCTCGAGATCCTTTAGATGTCCAAGTTGACCAAAGAACTTCATAAACTTAACAAAATAAAACACTAACAACATGGAACCCACCCAACGATATGATAGTTCAACGACAACTACTTATCTAGTAGAAGATCCTCATTCACTACCTGATTTGAAAAAGAAAAGCCAATGAGTGTGAGATAATAATCTCAGTGAGCAAACCAATCTCCGCCGTAATAAAATTCCACTAACAATAAAATAAAAGTATATGCAAAAATCACAATTTACAAGAAAAAATATCTACTAGAGAATTTGCTATTTAATCAAACAATTCATACCAACAGAATTAGTACTCGTCAATGGCAAAAACGCTCGAGAGCGCCCGTAGGCCCGTTTAACCAATCTCATCAAAACCCGCCATGACGCACAACCTCATCAGCAACGATTATGGCGTCTCACAGATTAAATCCGGACTCATCTGTCTACCAAATGAATCGTTGTCTCTACTCTCAAAGGTCAAGTCATCCTATCACCCGAATTTCCCACTTGATGTGAGAGAGGGTACTATCATGCCCAAACACACACAAAGTTCAAACAATTTCAAATAATCATCAAAGTAATCATCAATATATTCATAATATAATCATAAACATAATCATCATTTTAATTTCCATCGGATAATCATAAGTATTCAAAATCACAAATAGTTATATTTATCTCATGAACTATGTATTTTTCCTAATGTTTGCCGTTAGCAATTCCATCAATAATTGAATTTTACAAAATTTTCAATTTTACTTCTAACCCGAATCCCTTAACTGGATTCTCTCTTTTTTACTATGATTATTACCTACTTTTATACCTTATCACTTTAACATTTAAATAATATTAAAGAATTATTGGTTCGCTCACCTCGAATTATGCTATACCGTAATTAAATTCCATTTGAGTGATCCGACATGAGTAATAGTGTGAGCAGTAACTTCAAGTTCTTCTAAGTCTTAGGTATAGAACGCCTAAGGTCTAGTGTATATGGTTTCCTTCGATGGTGTCATGAGAGTGATTGACGTGGATGAAAGTTTGGAATTGTAAACGGTGATGTAGGTATGACTTGAATGGTGTATATGATGGATTGTTGTTAGGTATGTAGAGTGATTGAATAAGGTGGGAGACTTTTGTACTTACTGGAGCAAATCTTATTTGAGTAGATTTGAAGATTCAATCAAATATAGACTAATTTATTGGGATTTTTCATCTTTTACTCAACTAAAGCTAAAAAGTTATATTATATTACTATGTTTTATTTAAGGATTTCAAAATACTATAGCTCTTGTTTGAAAATTTTTTTATTTTAATATATTTTCAATTACTCGGCTTATTCCTCTAATCAATTTCCTTCTTTTAAATTTCGAAAATAATATAATAATTCAACATGGACTTGTAAAATTATAAATTAAAATTCAATCCAGATTTGAAAATACATTTTCAAATTTATTTATCTATTATCTTTTATTAATTTACTCTACTAAAATGCATTATCTTATTTATCCAATTATCTAAATTCAAATAAAATCATATATTTGATATTGCAATCCCATTCAAATATAAGAAAAATAACAATTTAGTTCAAATTTTAAAAAGATATTTTCAGATTTCTTATTTGGATTATTTATCCTTAACTTTAAAATTATATTAAATTAGACTTGATTAGTTTTAAATAACCATCTATTTCTTTTATTTAATCTTTTGCATTATCCACTACTCCTTTCACTACTAATTATATTATTTAAAAATAATTATCTATTTCCTAATAACTGTATGGCATCTCCTTTAATTTTATATTTAATATTTTTTTTATTTCTTTCTCATACTCTAATAACTTAATTATCACTACTTATTCAAAAATTAATATCTTAAGATCTAAGAGTTGTTTTTCATATCTTATTTCACATCAAGATTCCCTACAATTTTCTCCTTCTTTTTCTACCCTTTATGAACTTTCCGCTATGCCCTAACAAAATCTTAAAACTTTCATTTTTGTCCCTATAATTTCCACTTTGGTCCCTGTACAGTATCGCACCACACAATGCTAGCTTATAGTCCGAAATCACATACTAAGGCATCAACACATCATATAATAGCATTACAAACACATATTGCACCCCAATTTGTAAATCATTATTTATAAAATAAAATTTAACAAAAAAATAAATAAATAACGAGTATTATAACATAAAGTCGAATATTAATTAAATAATACAAAAGAAAGAAAGAAGGAAAAAAAACTAAAATGCAAGAATTTAAGGGACTAAATTGTTATATACTTAATTTTTTGACTCAAATTAATCATTAATTATCAATTATCTCAGTATATTATTACTACATTGCTATTTTATAGTCTATAGTATACACTTTAGACTCTTTTCCATTAGCTTCTCATATTTTTATTTTCTATTATTTTTTTTTATTTTTATCAATGTTGAGACAAGACCCTATGCAGCAGTGTCGTACGCACAGGAGAAATGTTGAAAAGAAAGAATGAAAAGATGAAAGTTGAATACCTAGAATCACATTTCTCTTTCTTCTTCTTCTTCTCTCAATCTCGGACTCGGTTAATATCTCTTTCTTCTTCTTTCAGCCTCGGACTTGGTCTTCCCCAAGAAATAAATGAAAAGTTGAAAGTTGAAACTTACTCTTCATTCTTCTTTTTTTCTCGGACTCTGTCTTCTTCTTATCCTTTCTTCTTTTGCTAGCTTCTTTCTCTCTCTCATCGATTCTGCAATTTTTTTTAAGGGAGCAGCGGGTCAATTGGTTCTGCTAAGACCCGACCAAGTCAACTGAATTTTAATTAGGTTGAATGTTGACTTGTCTAAAAGAATAACTCAATCCAAACCTAACTTAAATTGTTAGTTTTTGATTCAACTTGTGAGTCCAGGCCAATTTTTATAACAGAAATATATATATAAAATTTTTAAATTTGTTATTGAGATAAAATGAGCGTCTTGAGAACTTTCAAATTTATAATAAATGATAAATTTAAAACCTAGATAAGATGAATAATTTCAGGTTATATCATGTGTGTATATATATATATATATATATACGGGGAAAAATCATATAAGAGAAATAAAAAAAGAATGAAAAATGAGATAATAAGAAGAAAACAACCAAGGGATGAAAATACAAACACCATAAACCTAGATGTCATAATCAGTGTCGACGCCAATTACTATTGTTGTTTGTGAAAGCTTCGCGAGATAAATAATTTATTTAACACCAATAAAATTGTACGAAAATATAATCATTCCAAAAACAAATATATTATATTTGGTGACATAAATGTGGTCCCAATCAATTTGCCGTTCAACGTTAAGAGTATGTTGCATGCTTTCTCTCTTGTCATTTTCTTTGTTTTTTTTTTGGTCATTTTCCCTGGTTTGAAAATCCACCAATGTCACGCATTCAATATTGAGTCGAATTGTCTCTAAATTTTTTTTTGGCCCATATCTTATAAATTGGGATAAGTCAAATTTTATATAATTCATAGTTAAAAAATAATAGTCTATTTTGACCCATTATGGGTCATAAGTCGCTCTTATAAATTTATTTATTTTGTTTAAAAAAAAATGTTTTTAATTATTTTAATGATAAAGTTCAGATATTAAAAATTAAAAAAATTAACTATCAAAAAATTAAATTATTCTTCTAAAAATTTATATTAAACCTTAAAATAAGTCATTTTCTTTTATAAAATGTAATTTTAATTATTTTGAATGACAAAAATTAAATATAAGAACTATGAAATTTTAAAAAATAAAATTAAACTTTTCAAAAAAAGATAAAAATTTAAAATATAAAAAATAAAAAAAAATATCGTAATAGCCAGCCTACCCCTAATCCACATAAGTTTAATGACTTTGATGAATTTAGACTAAAAGTCATTTTTAAAATTAAACTATTAAATTATTAATCCACTTCGTTCTGTTTGTAGGGTTATCCTACTTAACCAAATCTTTTATGACAATCTTACTCATTTGGACAGCTTTATTAAAAGAGATTAATGTAATATACTCTTTTTTATCATTTGTTTGATTTTCTATTTCCCATGTATTGATGGCTACAAATCATCAAATATTTTTCTTCAATTGGGTTCATTTTTCAGATTGGGCCGGAACTAAGAGGCCTAATCCATCTTAATTATATCGTGGCCCATAAATTCTCATACCATTGAATTCTGGACCTATCTTTGTTTCCCCCGTTCTTATGCTTCATCGAAGGCCCGGTATTGGACGCCCGAAGATGGTGACCTCGCCATCACAACCGGGAAGCTCCTCTTTCTAATTCATTCATGGTTCTTTGCTTTTTAAAATTCCACCTGCGCGCTAGGCACTGCATAACGACGTGGAGTTGTTCTTCTACAACGGCGTTTTCTCGGCGGAGGCAACTATTTAAGGTAGCTTTGTGTCCCTTCTACGAGCTGTAGTATTTTCACTTGAGTGATGTTTTGATTTGAGTACTGTGAAGATTGGGAATTTGGGATAGTGTAACACTGGATAGAATGTCAAGTGAGGCAAGGTTAAAGCTTAAGCTGAACAAGAAGCACAAGCTTGCATTAGGCAATAATGCCGCAAAGTCCATACAAAAGGATAAGCCTCTCCCGAGGGAGAATGGGTCAAAGGGGGATTCTAGAAAAAAAGTTAGAACTAAAGAAATTCAATCAAGCAAAGAACAGTCTGGTGGGGACTTTCGTGAGAGTGAAAAGCTGAGACCTTTGGATTCTAATGGAAGGAAGAAGAGAGTATATGCTAGGGCGGAAACAGGAAGAAATGGGAGATCATATAATGGGAAAGCAGCATTCGACAAGAAAGCTTTGTTAAAGAAAGGGGATAAGAAGGTGAATGATGAACTTGTTGAAGAAAATACCAGTGACGGCCGGAAGCGGGTTTCCAGTAAGACAAATAACGCGAACTCTGAAGCTAAGTATTCGTCTCGCAAAATGAAGGTCAAGGAGGAAAATGTTAAATTACCAATTGCTAAACAGAGGGCCAGGACAAAGGAGGCGGGTAAAAAGGATTCTGTGACGACAGATGGTAATGGAACTGGTTTATTGAAAAAGCATAGAGAACATAAATCTGGCTTCTGCGAGGATAAAAGCCAAAATGTTGAACCTTCTTTGAAGTCCAGGAAGAGGAAAGCTCGAGCTAAAACAGGGCTGGATGATGATGTTGAAATAAATGAGCAGCCAAAGAAGAGGAAAAGGGTAATAAGACTTGACCCACATGATATCTCAAACAAGCGACTAGATGATGGCATTGTTATTGATGGTTGGTAACTTATTTTCCTTCCTCTCTCTGCATAATCCCAGGTCTTGTTTCACAATTTTACTTCATTTGTTTCTTCTGCTAATATTTGCTTCGCCATTGCTTTAGGAACTCTATTATGTACTGTGACATCATCATACTGCAGATTTGGAGTATTTTGCTAATGATATTACATTTTCATAAATGGTGATTTAAATATGTTTTGAATTCCAAAAAGAATAATTCCTTATTAATAGAACATGCTTGACTCTGATATATAATATGTGTAAGTGGCTGTAGCAGCAAACTGAGTTATAGAGCTGTACTGACTGACTGATTTATGTTTAATTGGAGTAGAATAAAACTTTATTCTAGTCTGAGATGTTCTGGTGGCAGGGTAAGCATCATTTTCCTCTTCTCTCTCTACTCTGCGATTGATGCAGTACATGTAAGATATACTCTGACTACTGGTTACTGATTTGTTCTGGAATTATTTGGTGATCTAACACTTTTGAGAGTTTCTCTTCCACTTTTCCATTGTGAGTTTGAAATGTAGGTCCAGCTCTTGCTTCCCGAACCATTTATTCTCTTCAACCAGCCATTTTTTTTTTCTTTCACTTTCAAATGCTGTCCATTATTCTGTGATGCAGTGAGCTGCAGTAACTTGGTGGTTTCTTCTTTACATTGAATGTGACGTGATGCTTTTTACAGTTTACTTGAGTATCTTGAGGACTTATTCCCTTTGATAGTCTAAGTTAATTTGGCTACTTCTCCTCTTTCCAACAAAACCAATACCCCTGGTTTTTATGCCATCTATCTTACGCAGTTGAATTTCAGGAAGTTCAAAAGACAAAAAAAAGGAGTCTGAGGAAAGGCCTGAAATGTCCAAGAATGCACAATTCCGTGCAATACAACCTAGCCCTTCAATACTTTCCTTTGTGGAAAAAAATGTAATGTTGATGAGCATGAAATTTTGATAGTTCGGTTGATTATGTCATTCTTTAATTTATTAGTTTTGATTTGCCATGATATGATTATTATTCACAGCTGTTGGGCCGGAGACGCATGATTGAGATGAAAAGGGCAGGCTACAATATTGATCTTTCTGCACCCCTTGATAATGTTCCCTTCTCTACCAGCTCAGAAAGAGAGAGAATAGAAGATAATGTACATGTCTAAATAATGAATTCCAAAAATAATTTAAATTTTTTTAATAAATCATATCAAATAATACTTTTAGAACAAGCAAGGTTATGCAATTTAGCAATTGTTTCTTCTGTCCTCTTTTTATATTGATGCTCTATGGTAATCCCCTGATACAGATATTTAGGAATAAATTGGAGTTTTTTGCTGCTGCAAAGGTCTCATCATCATTTCCACCTCCATATCTTCCTGAAATTGCATTTGCTGGTAGGATTTTAAACCACCACCATTTAATCTCTAGTACTTTTTTTCCTGTGTTGTTGATTCACTTTATTATATTATGCATTGATGCATTAATGTGTTTATTTGAGAATTCGATATTTAAAAACATTGTAAGCTTTGGATGTTTCAATAGCCGATATAACATTGTTAGTGTTGAGAACTTCATTTAGAGGTGTAATTATAGTAGTAATTCTGTCTTCTTGTTGTTGCAATAAAAGACTCATAGAACATCAATCATTATGGTGCAGGATCTTTATTCTTCAGCACTAGATGACTAAGGGTGCGGTTCTAGGGCCATGACAACTCCTATGAATTAAGGTTCAGATGGGAGTTAGCAGAATAGCTTAGGGTTGTCTTTGAAATTAAGATATTTAAGGGGGTTTGTTGGAATAAAGAAACCATATTCGATAAGTTCAAAAAAGAAAAAGAAAACCTTTTAATCTAGGCTTATTAGGCCTCAGATCTGTTGACTTTGGTTGCCTTTAAAAGAATCACTAAATATCAAAATTGGAGACTGAGTAGTCCGCATGTAAGGCCCTAAAATGGCTTATTTGTTTAAGCAATCTTAGCTTCATCTTTCTACCAACTTATGATATTAGCACTTAAATTTGGTTTTCCCTCCTCTGCCATATCATTATCCAAGCCTTCCTGGTATATAACGTACATTTCATTGGTGCAGATAAAAAGGTCTTTTTTGCAAACTTGTTACTATCAATATTTACTAATTGTTATATTCATTTACAAGAATGCAGTTCATCCTCATTTTTGAGAGGCACTGGGTTTTTCTTGGCAATTTTCTCACTCAATGGGTCACTTTGTTGATGGTTGAAATTTCTCATTTTTGCATTACTTAGCAGCACTCTAAGTTTCTAAAGTAAATAGCTTTCTTCTGCTAGTTTTCAAAATATGCAATTCTCTAACTATGTTTCCTTAAATAGTTTTAGAAAGGGAATGATACATGCCAACTTGACTGTGTGCTGTAGCCCGGTAATTTTGAGGTTAAAACCCTGAAAAACTAAGGAATATACAACCAAGAGAAAGAAGATTGATTTATATTTTCTAATACACATGCCAAGAGAAATAAGTTAAATGATATCTGTCTGATTCTGGTTGTCAGGAAGGTCAAATGTTGGGAAGTCATCTCTGCTTAATGCACTCACCAGACAATGGGGAGTTGTACGAACATCAGACAAGCCTGGCCTTACTCAGGTATCCTAGAGTTTTTGATGTTGGTAAAGTTGGAAACTTTAAATATAAGTTTTTTAAGATGCAATTTCTCGTTTAACCATGATGAATTCTCTGCAGACCATTAACTTCTTCAAGTTGGGATCAAAGCTTTGCTTAGTTGATTTGCCAGGATATGGATTTGCTTATGCAAAAGAAGAAGTGAAAGAAGCTTGGGAAGAGCTTGTAAGTATGCAAATTGAATTATCTCTTGGTGGTCTAAATGTTTCCTAAAATTTGATTTGGCCAACAATTTATGAGTAGTGGAACTTATCTGTTGGCAAGGAAGATCATTCATTGTTTTCGTAGCTCCAAGACGGATTTGGAAAAAAAAGTTGGGGAGGGGGTTGTTCAATTATATGTTTTTTGAAGTGTCAAAAACTCAAAATAAACATGTTAGCTAGTTTCATGTTGATCAAACTCATTCTTGTGGTCTTATACTGTTGTATGCTTTTCACTTGGTATTATGAATATAATTGAGATCTTTTTGACTATCAAGCTAAGATTAATTTCTTACAATATTGTTTTCTGTAATTAATATGTAGTGAGCATACTTTTAAGAAGCAAAGTGTTGTCAGGGATTCCATAATTAAAATTGATGATTATATATTTCTTCTTATCTTGCTGCTTGTGTATGTGATATGCTTAATGTTGACTTCAGGAATTTTGTATTCATTTTCTAATTAAAAATAAAACATCTTTCCATACTCTTAAACGAAAAGCAGGCATTGGATAATGAACCTAACCTGTCGGTCTTGATTATACTTTAGATACTGAGTAGGCCTTTAGCTACATGGATATTGTTTTATGTCTGATTTGTTTCTCTTTAGTGTCTTTACTCTAGGATAGTATATTATAATATAGGTATTGGACTGCTGGTATTTTCCTATATTTCATTGTTCACATATGCGTATGGAGTTGTGTTGGAAATGGTTTGTCATGTAAAAGGCTGATCGATAGTTCCTCATGAAAAACCTCAAATTGTAGGTGAAGGAGTATGTTTCTACCAGAGTTGGCCTCAAACGAGTATGCCTATTAATTGATACAAAATGGGGTATGAAGCCAAGGGATCGTGAGCTTATTGACATAATGGAAAGGTACATGGTTAGTCTTATTTCCCAGTTTATAAACGCACAAAACTCTTATGGTGGTATGACATATACTTAATGATGCATGTGATCAATTTGCAGATCACAAACTAAATACCAGATTGTATTAACTAAGACAGATGTGGTTTTCCCAATTGATGTGGCACGCCGTGCCGCACAAATTGAAGAGGTGAATTTTAGCCATCCGAATTGGCCTTTATCTGAATATCAGTGTATTATTGAGACTGACAAGCTTCTGTGAACTGTTTATCTTCACAGAGCCTCAAGGAGAACAAGTCTGTAGTTCAGCCTACGGTAGACTGATTCTTTTGGCTGATTTGTTCATAACTTTATCTTTATCACATTATTCTTGGAAGTGAGCTATGCAATTTGCGTTGTGCTTATTGCAGATGATGGTAAGTTCAAAATCTGGAGCCGGAATTCGAAGCTTAAGAACGGTTCTCACGAAGATAGCACGAATTGTCAAGCTCTAAAAATTATAGTACGTTTTTTTCACGCGTACATACATACAAATGCATTCATATTGATTTGGGCACTTTTCGTATCTAACTATTCCATTGCAGAGGAAAAATTGTAATCTTGTGGGATTAGAAGCCCCGTATATTTATTACTTTAGTGCAGCATTTGTAGTTATATCAATCCTACTTTTTTGTGAACTTTTTCTTATTAGTGGTAAAACAGGGGAGAAAGATACAAATCAAATGCATCCAACTTGCTTTCATTTCTTATTTTGCAGGCACTGGCTTTTTGTACATCCAGATTCTCTAGCTCTGAGGCATGCCAGGTAGAGGATGGTCCAAATTATTTGTTTTCTCTGATAGGGAATGCATAAGATTAGATTGTTTTTATGGAAAATATTGTTTTCCTTATTTTAAATGTTGATTTATTTAATTTTATTTTTACTGCTGTTTGCTACTGGATAGCTCTACTTTGTCTAAACTAAGAAATATTACACTCTTCTTGTGTTGCCATTGACTAACATTTTTATATATTTACTTATCTTTAAATGATTAACTTCATAATTGTGTGTAATGAATTTATAACATATAGGGATTGAATAGTATAGAACTGAATTTTAAAGATTAAGCAATCAATTCATGTATTTTTTAAGGAGTGAATTGTTAATATGGTATATTAAAAATTGTAATAAAAAAAGAGAGGTAGGTTGTTAGAATATGAGCATCAATACCCCAATAATAGTGGCTCACTCTTTAAAAAGGGAAAATATGTGTTTGTTTCATAGGTTGAGTGTGGTGGGAGTAGAAGATTTGAATCAGTAATTTAGTCATATTTGGGTTTCATCATGATTCAAACCAAGTTGCAATTTTGGATTGGACAATACTGGTGTCTAATTTGTTTATTGGGTTTCTTATTAATTTTGAGATATATTAATTTAATTGCTTTAAGGGTGTATAGAGGATGTTGATTGTTGACCACATCAATAATGTTTTTTTTTTTTGTGAAATCATCAATAATATTCAAATCCAATATAACTGTCACGAAATGTTAGGACTTACAGAAGCAAATTTGCTCCTGCACTTGTTCCAGCTCCAGACGTAGATCGTTAGATGCGTATTTAATGATTCACATTTTTTAAAATATTTTTTTGTTTTTTATTTTTTATTTTACAAATTGTACTAATCGTTGAATATGATAATCATTGACCGAAATCGGACTGTCAGTAAATATTTTATTAAAAAAAAATGCAAGAAAAATGTGGTTGGAGCTAGAACAAGCGCCAGAAGAAATCTATTTCTTGAACTTAGAAGAGATGGCAACAAAAATTCATGATCCAGAAAGTTAATCCAGTCAATTAGTGTAGCGAAATTATAAATGTGACAGGTAGATTAAATTGAATTAAGTGTTAAACCAACGGTTGTGGATAGATCATGATTATGCAATAAATCCATTCATTCTTGGCCTGTAAAATTCACTCACTTAGAGCCAAAAGATAAGTGTATATTTATACACACAAAGACGTTTACATATGGCGGGACAAAGAATGGAACATAAAGGACGGGAGTTCAAGTGGAAGTTTTGCATTTCATGTATGTGGGCCAACACTTACATATTTATTGGAAAAAGACAAACTCCAGAATCACGAAATTATATGCCTAGAGAGAGAGAGAGAGAGAGAGAGAGAGAGAGGGATAGAATTCTGTATAATCTTATCTAATTGTAATTTTGGTTTCTAAATTTAAAAATATAATACTTTATTTCTTAAACTATCATAACTTAAAAAATACGATGAAGAAAAAATTGAGAAAGATGATAGAGTAAGAAGGTATGCCGTAACACATTGATAGTAATTTTAATTAAAATTTTACAATTTCAATACTTTAGAGTAAAGTGTTGCCTTTTAAAATTAAAATTTTAAAATTATAATTAAATTATTATTTTTTGTTTGGAAAAGAAAAGAAATATGGACGAAGTCTCGGTAGTTCAACCACCACATTCCTTCCTTGTTCATAGTCGAGTCCACTTCCATGTCTTCCGCAGCTGCAACGCTTCCATAGGATCATCAATTCGTGGGTCTGACACGCGCGAAGATTTCTTCATCACAGAGACGATCGATTGAGGATAATGTGTCCTCTCAGGCTCATACTCATCTTCTTGTCCGCCACTCTCGCCGGTTTCTTCGTCCTCCGCAATCTCAGATCTCAGCCTCTGCCGACACAGCCCAACGACGACGTTTCTGACACCAATCCTCAAATCCCAGATATCTCCAATCCTTCCCTAAATGCAACTTCCAAGGTACCCGAATTTCCACCCTTTCTGATTCAACTTCAAATTTTCTTTCGTTTTGTATTTTTAATTCCCAAATTGCGGATGCAGGTTAGGGCGGCTATTGGATCTGGGTTCTGGACGTTAGTAGATATGGCTAGTGGTCGTTATCTGTGGAGGCACATGGTCTCCTCTTCAAAGTGCTCTAGCTGATCAGTATGTTCTTCTCGTTATTTATCAGTATTGTCTCCGATTGTGATTCTAGGCTTAATTTGGAAACTTTGTATCATTGCTGTTGTTGTTATTTGTGTCAATATGGATTGTGAAAATCATACTTGCAAAGGAATAATATCCAGCTCTTCCACGATGTTATATGGAGTGTAATTTTTGTTTTTGTTTTTACCATATCTCCCTCCATTCATGAGGCAGAAGATTAGTAAGGTAGAATGGCTGGATGGCTTAACCGAAGTCATTTTCAATTGGGGTTTCAAGATCATTTGATCATTTCATTGTAAATGCAGAAGATGTTGGTCGGGAATGTTCTAATAGTCATGTAAATGACCATTCCATATTCTAAAGGTTTAAGTTATTAGAACCTCTTAGTATTTTTATCAATATTTTTAACTGAGAGAACTCTTTGTAACTTAAGCTTCTTAGTGTGTTGTCACTGGAGGTGCAATAAAGAAGAATAGATTGTTGATAGTCATGCCTTTACCTCGGAGGCAACTCATATTTGTACTGTCCTCAACTTGAGTTAATGAAATATGATTAGTTGTCTCATCCTGTTTACCTACCCTAACTTCTTTCACTTCAGATGACCTCCTTTCTCTCCTTGTGATCGCTATGATCATTTCAGAAATCTTTTCCTGTTTCTGTTTGCTGAATAAGATTACCATTTGTATGAACAGGTATCAATGCACCCCTATTGCTGAAGTAACTTGAACAAAGAAAACCTAACTTTGTTTCATGAATATGAATCTAGTTGATGTTGCTTCCTTTGGTTGTTTAGTTACTATGAAATTGTTTCAAATCGATCATGGAAACTTTTTCCACTTGGTTTTCTTGATTACTTCAATGTACCTCAAGCTTTCAGTTTCATTAAATGGGAGTTGAAAGAAAAGTGGTCAACAAAAAGTGGTTCCACCATCTGAACTATTCTTCATAGCTCAGCCATCTGTTTGATCAATCTATTGCTATTATTTAATCATATCTACCAAATCACTGGAAAATTTGCAGTATGGTATTATTTGTGAGCGGGTTAGATTAGGGAAGGTAACACACTCACTCCCATATCTTGAATTTTTCTCGTTGATGAAAATGGGTAGGGATTTTACAAGCTGAACTACTATTTAAATGTGATCACTTTAAAAGTTAAGTTGAACCGTGTTCCAGGACTTAGCTTTATTGCGTTTGATCAGCTAAGCGTTGTTAATTCTATAGGTGAGCACTAACCCGCCCAACTCATCTAACCCGCACGTTTGGGTTGGATTGACGGGTTGGGTAAGGTTAAATCCTTCCATCCTGCCAAGTAGCGGGTTGAGAATTTTTCAACCCAATTCAACCTGCCAACCCACACAAAAAAAAAAAATATATATATATATATATATATATATATATATATATTTTAAGGATTTTTTAGGGGCTTAGTCACTTAGGATTTTTTGTTATACTCATTATTTATAAATAAATATTTATGTGTTATGTACTTATTAAATATTTCTTGTTAGATGGTATAAAAGATAATGTGTGCTTTTATTAATTTATTTGTCTTCTATGTATTGTGTATCTTGTTTTGGGAAAAAGAAATAAAGAAAGAAAGAAAAAAGAGAGAAGAAGAAGAAGAAGAAAGCAAAACAAAAATAAATAAATAAAAATAAAAAATAAAAAAGACTACCCGCCAACCAAACCCAACTCAATCTTATCCAACCCGACTCGACAGAGTGTGGGTTGGGTTGGTTCGTGTCCATCATCAAAAAATAATAACCCGACCCGACCAAATTTGATTGGGTTGGGTTGAAATTTTTTTCTTAGCCCGACCAACCCAACCCGTGCTCACCCTTAGTTAATTCAGCGTAGCAACTCAAGAGAGAGTCAAATACAAATTAGATCTAAACTCATAGGATAACATGTATATAAATTTAGAGTAATATACTTTAAAAAGTACTTAAGTCTTAGAAGAGGTAACACCCCTCTAGACCAATAGTGTTTAGCCTAACCCAAAAAGAGTTATAGACCCCTAGTGGGCTGGTAAAGCCCAAACATGCATAATTTTTTTTTTCTAACAAAAAAAGATTTGGAGATGGATGACTCGAGAGCCCAGATGCTTCCACCTGTCGAGCAGTCGCTGAAGCTAGTCTCTGTTTCACATCCTCAAGAGCCAGAAGTAGCTTTCATTGGAAGGAGGAGCCAGCGACGGGCATGCTTCTGAGACATCGCACCAGCTGTCGAACGTTGTCCTGAAAATTGCAGCTTCAACGACAGGAAGGGGGATGAAAGTGACGACGGGGCAGGGGAAGGAGGAGAATGTTGATAACACCCTGGCGGATGATAACACTTGTTTGCTCCTTAGCCCTTTGCAAAAGCTTCAAGTTACCCCAGCACTAGATTCACGTCCCCCGCACTCCCTGTATCAAATGCATGCTTAAGACAAAGAGTGTCTCTAAATTCTTGAGTGGGCCCTGCAAGTAACATGGGTTACTTTCATTGCTTGTGTGATTGCCATTCAACAACCTCAGGTTTTAAGATCTTCATGCATTTTTTGCTGTATTTGCTATCCGGCTGTAGTTGGCTCCTTTGGGTCCTAATAGCCCAACTACTCTGAAGCTCTGAAGAAGAGGTTTGGCACCGGGAAGAAGGGAAGCGATAATGGAGAAAAGGGCTAAGGCCAGCGAAGATTTACCTTCAGGATTGTGAGAACAAAACTCCTATAAGAAGAGAGGAGAATCTACAAAAGAAAAGGGAAAAACTCTCACAATAGAAAGGAAAAAAATGTCAAAAGGAGAAGGAGGGGGGTGAAGCTGCCTGACGTCGCTTAAAAAAGGGAAGCCTAGTAGAGGAAACTCTAGCAGAGCAATTATGAAAAGATAACGTGCCTACCTTATTCTTCTAGTAAGCTACATTTTCTCTTTTCCATCTCTTGTTTTTGAAAGTTAGGGCTTAGCACTCAAAGGAACTCTGAAATTTATAATGGATTTTTTTCTTAGAAATCAGAATTTTGAACTTTTTTTTTGCCAATAGTAAGAAATTAGATTTTCATTCAAAATTAGAGCTGTCAAAGTAATCTGCTAAAATGGTGGATTCGGTTGGTATTTTGTTAACTCTCTTAAACCAGACCACATTAATTCGCCCATATAACTAATTCACTAAACCCACTTATTTTTAAACAGAAAGTAATTCCAAAAACTCACATCATGTAATCACACTTCTCTATTTTAAAACATTATCCGTTAATTTCTCCACCCCCTGGCTAGTTGATCTATTTTGTCAATTCTATTCAAAATTCATTAGAATGTGCAAAGTCATTCAAAATTCACTAAAAAATACCAAAATTATACATAAAATCTCGAAGTCAACACTTCAAAATTCTTTGCTCGATTAAATAAAGTTGTTTAACTAAATAAAAGTTACATAGACCCCACTTATTAATGACAATTCAACAGTTCTGTTTACAAAACAAAACTGGAAGTCAACTACCACTCCCACCATCAAAACGCCACCGCAAGCTATGCTTGCCTCTTCATTATGGCAACTTCCATTTGTATTAAGTTTAATTCAATTGCCCTTCGAAAAGGACCAACTGACAAGCGTTTCTTTTCTTTGATTTTTATTATAATGTCCATCATAGACATAGCTTGTATCTCTTCTGTAACAACAAAGATTTTCCAAAGCAAACTCATCTCACAACTACACTTCTCATTGTTGAAGACCGCGTTGTTGCGATCGATCCAAATCTTTCAGATGTCTATTTGCAATGACGAATTTAAACAAAAACATCTCGTGATAAAAGCGATTACAAAATGTTGATTTTATTTAGAAAGTTCAAATTTTGTGGAAGAGACTACAGTAAGAGCAAATAAAAAAAAAAGGGCAAAACTTGGAAATGCACTGAATATCAGGGTCGAATTTTTCTTTTTTTTTTTTACAAATTAGTTCTAGTTATCTTCCCTACTTATGAGGAGAAGGTATTTAAAAACTAGCTAAAAGTCTAAAACACTTGCTTTTTCATCTACTGTTTTTTTTTTAAATTTTTCTAGCCGTTCTTAGTATTGCCATTATGCCAGAGTTTATATATTTTTAAAATAAAATTATACAGCAAACCAAACTACTAAACTTTTCAAAGGATTCATAAAAGAAAAAACCATTTCTTTGTGATACTACATCTTGCATCCACCCTTCCCCAAAAACAAAAAAGAAAAAGAAAAAAGAAAGAAAATTATTGCTTTTCTCCCATCCTATAGATCTGAAATCAAGATCCAAAAGTTTCAAAAAAAAGAAAAAGAAAAAGAAATGAAGATCCAAAACTGAAGTTGCCGTATATTAGTTGAGTCTCAGCGTGAAGTCCCAACGGTCAAATTTCATTAGGGAGCGGCGAGATGACGAAGAGAAGGGGAAGGCCACAATCCTCAAAAACCCTCGATCCTCCTTCACAAGAAGCACTGCCCGAAGACCAAAACACAGCCTCCGATGATGGCAAAGGCTTCTTCGCTTGTTACCTCTTGACCTCTCTCAACCCTCGCTACAAAGGCCATACCTACATCGGGTTCGGCCCCATACTCTCATCTTCACTCTTCTTATTTCTGTTCTACGCTTCTCAAGATCAAAATTTTCTAATCTCCTTTGATTCAAGCGAAAAAACGATAACCTCCCAAAGTGCCTTTCTGATTCAATTTTTTCTCAACAGAATCTTTGGGTACTTTCGATTTTCTTTGATTTTTGCCCCAACTTGCTTCTTTACGGATTTTCGTTTATGATGGGTTTTTGGGTCTGTAATTACAGATTTACAGTGAATCCCCGTCGTCGGATTAGGCAACACAATGGTGAAATTGTAAGCGGAGCTTGGAGAACGAAGAGGAAGAGGCCTTGGGAAATGGTTTTATGTATTTATGGTTTCCCAACTAACGTGTCCGCTCTGCAGGTCATATTCTGTTTTCTTTATATTGCTTCTCGTCTAATCAAATTCCTTCTATTCAATTCTATCTGAGGTCTGATCTAAATTTGCTCCTAAATGTATAGAACTTAGCAACAGAGCATGTGTTCTCTAAAATGAATACTTATATTTAGAATAGCATTTACTACTCTAACATATGCAACCACTTATTCAAGCATGTGGGTCTTTGTGTAATTCACTTGGAAAATATGGATATGGTATGGGCTCAGATTCTAGAATTAATGATCTTTTTGTCTGTAATTTTGACATTTATTTTTGGCCTTTCACTCTTCTGTATATATCCGCATCTGATTAGTGGCATAAACATAAAAGGTTCTATTTTTTCACTTGGCTTAGAGAAGCCTGGCATGATTAGATTATAAGAATTAAGCTACCGAGAAGTCCAGTTTTGAAGGTGATGTTTTTATTTGGTCATTTTGACTGGGAATTGCAGTTTGAATGGGCATGGCAGCATCCCGTTGAATCGCTGGCCGTTAGGAAGGCAGCTGCTACCTTTAAATCCCTCTCAGGGCTTGCCAACAAGATTAAACTTGCATTCACTATGCTCACTCTTCCATCTTGGCAGGGGTATATCTTCTTTCTCTGTTAGTGCAGCAATGGTTAGCCTTTTCGTTGGCACAGTATATTTTGTTATCGGTTCTGATGTATATAAATATGACATGAATGGTCACAGCATGAATATGACGGTGAACTTCTTCTCAACGAAGTACATGAAACATTCTGCTGGTTGTCCAAGCTTGCCAGAGCACATGAAGGTCCAGATTTGCTCCATGGACGAACTTCCATGTTACGCTGAAAGAATTGACGGTTTATCTGAGAATGAAGATGACTGCTTCGGTCAAGAGGAATGTGATAATAGTACAAGTAATAGTGATTCTGTAACAGACACATTTGATGGTTCTGTCGCTCATTTTTCAACACAAAACAAAGAATCTGGAGAGAGAGAACCTTGTCCTTCATTTGCTTCCCAAGACAAAAGTCAACAATTCGGCTCTATCATGTCACAGATGAGGGAATCATCACCAGTAAGGTCCTCAATAAGAGTAGAGATAATCGAAGACGAAGGTTTTATGAGTTCAACAGATAAGAAGAGTGTTGAATCTAGACAACCAGATTGCATACAATCAGGTGCTATATCAGCTGCTAATGGAAGTCAAGAACTCAGAAGTAATTCTAGTATTCCTGATGAAGCTGATATAATAGATTTGTCTACTCCATCTCCTAGCTGCAGAAGCTTTTCAGTTAGCAAGAAGAGAAGAGTTTCCTGTGCTCATACTGATTATATAGACCTGACAAATTCCCCCAGCTTTATCCAACTGTAATGTGTTGGGCAATGAATTCACCAGTGCGGTGAAAAAACTACATGTTTTAAACCAGTTGTACAGTTATTATTCTCCGATCATGTCGATCAGACAATAAAGATAAGCACCAAATATATATATATATATATATATATATTGTATTGTAATATTTGTGTTTTCGCTATTTAGCAATTCTAAACAAACAAGTTACGAATGTTCCACTTTTTTTATTTTTTGGGGTCTTCTTTCTCAGTTTCCTTACTCTTGGAAATAGTACTAGCTTTTGCTCATGCGTTGTAATGTAAGCAATCCTTACGGAGTTGTGTTTTAATGCTTCATTTACTGTTTGGTTATGGGCGCTTGAAAAATTTAAAATAAATATAAAAATGATGTTATAAACTGAATTAACTTTTACAAGTAGGCGCAGAGAAGGCTGGAATTTGTATATGAAGCATTTTGATTTCCAGGGAACATAATTGATTGGAGCCAATAATGCGTGCTACGGCAACATAATTTGCAGAAACGTACATGAAACAAACATGTAGAGTCCACCAAAACACTTTAGATTTCTCATTGACACCTCAAGGGGAAGGGTTTACATCAAATACAAGATTCATAATTAAAATCACAACCTAATACGTTCATGTTTATGTAACACATTAAAGGGACACAAGGGACCGATCATCTTTCTTATGTGCTGGCCTCCTACGAGTCGTTGGATGAATTGATCTAATGACTCTATTTTTTTGAGCGTTTTTTTAATATAAATTTGACAATTATTAACTCATCCAATAATAATTGTAAGTACAATAATAAATATAAAATGATAATAATTAAAAAAAAATTTTTAAAAAAAGAAGAGAAAAATATTAAAATAATGAGTCGTTAAATCAAAAAATAGTGAAATGATAAGAGCCATTAGATCATCTAATCCAATGGCTCACGAATCCTACTCTGTAATACTGGCCTTCATCTAGTTTGATTAATAAACTCATTAAAAAGTTGGTATGTATATTTATCATATGATATATATTGTCTTCTTCAAATCAAAATTTGAAGAAAATTCAATAAATCCCCCACAGGAAAATGTTATAAAAAATGAAGCACCCTGAAAATATAAGACAGTCAAAATGGTAGCAGCCTTTTAAATATGATCAAAGCATATTGAAAGAAGATGCTCAGTATGAAAAACCAAAATAATTCAAAATGTACATTAATACACAAATAGCTAAGCATCAGGTAATGAAAATTGAGAGCGTGTTATAGCTGTGGTTGTTGCGGCTGCTGGTCACGTGTCTGTAGTTGTTGCTGTGATTGCTGTGATTGCTGTTGTTGGTCATCACCTTGCCAAACCCAAACAATATCCTGAAGAGCAGGCCTTATATCCTCCTTCAATATTTTCTGAAATTCCCATGTATCTCCATCTGATTTTTTCACCTCCACCAAATGGAAATATGGAGTAACCTCAAATATCTCTGCATCCACAGATAAAATACCCTTCCTACCTTCCTTAAGGCCCTCTAATTTTAACAAACCTGCGGCTTTCTTCTTTATTTTCATCTTGAGACGCCTAGCAGTTTCTTCCAGCTTAGAGATGATGACTGGTGCAGGTTGTCTTGAAGTAAATCTTGCTTCTCTATTCTTAAAACTGTCTTCAAAGAATCCGGAAAGATCAAAACCAGCAGAAAGGGAGATAATATCAAATGCATTTATACTGGTCGGCACCACTGCCTCTTGCGTCGTTTCTGCTGCTGTACTATCACTTTCATCACTTCGATCAGAAGGATTTGTACCTGATGAAGAGACAGCCTTTTTTTCCACCACAGGCATTTTTTGTTTAGCAATTGGCCCTTTCTTGAACCAATCACATTCCCTAACCATAGCCATAGAAATCCTAGTATCAGGATCTGGATCCAGTATCTTGCATACTAGTTTGCGAGCTCCTGGAGAGAACCAATTAGGACATTTAAATTCTGCTTTGCTAATCTTCCTATACATCTCTATCAAATTTGAATCATGAAAAGGGAGATAACCTGCCAATAAGACAAACAAGACTACCCCACAAGACCAAATATCAGCTTTGGCACCGTCATACCCTTTTCTTTTGATGACTTCAGGAGCAACATAAGCAGGTGTGCCACAAGGTGTATGTAGTAAGCCATCTTGCCACTTGGATTCAGCAAGAGCACTCAACCCGAAATCAGAAACCTTCAGATCCCCATTTTCATCCAGCAAAAGGTTCTCTGGCTTTATATCTCGATGGTACACACCTCTACTGTGACAAAAATCAACTGCATTGACAAGCTGCTGGAAATATTTATGTGCAGCATCTTCTTTGAGCTTCCCTTTTTTAGCCACCTTATCGAAGAGTTCACCCCCTTTAGCATATTCCATGACAAAGTAAATCTTACTCTTGGTTGCCATAACCTCAAAAAGCTGTATAATATTGGGATGTCTAACCTTTCTCATAACAGATATTTCACGCTTGATGCGATCAACTTGCCCAGATTTCATAACCTTATCTTTGTCAATCACTTTAATAGCCACACTCTGATTGTTTACTGCACTTCGGGCATAATACACCTTACCAAAGGTACCTTGGCCTAACAATCTTCCTAACTCATACCTTTGCATTAGGACATTTGATTTGTTCTCCATACCAGACACAGTAAGATGAAATAATAATATATTTCTGAGAGTATAATTATATACAGAAAGGTGTTTCATTCAACCATCTTCACATAAATCATGTATTAACAGAACAGGCACTCTAAAACTTGTGTGCCAGCTCTGCATTGAGGGATAACAAAGAAATGAGCTGGAAATCTGTGGTACACTCTTCTCAAGCATGAAGGAGGGTAGTATTTGCAACAAAATAACCTTTTGAACCTCAGAGACAGAGCTTTGATCACTAAGGCACATCTAACTGAAAGGACAACAAGTATAACAAGTTGTGGAGCTTCAGCACTGCAGTTCAATTTCAGCAGAAGGTGTTTTTACTGGAGATTCTGAAAAGCAAAGGGAGAATAATATTGAATTCAACAATTGTTCAGGAAACATAGCATAAGATGAGAAATGAGATTAAAACTGATAAAAGTATAGTAGATGTTAATTTGTAAACGCAGAAGCGAACTATGTATTTTATAAGAATGAACTTGGATAAATCACAAATAAGGGTATTAATAACGATTCATATGGTTTTGGATATTATCACTTACAAGGCATGGAAGCTGAGCAAACTAAAAAGCACACGATAGACACCAGAACACAGGACATATGTGTATGAACACAATTTTATTGTAGTATCATATCTTATATGAGTGTGTCAAGTGTGTATCGAACACGATAAAACTCCTTGAAGTATCAGTGCCTCATGGCCAACAAATCTTTCCATGGGAAACTCATCACTTCTAAAAGAAAAACAAGAAAACCGAAAAGTAAAGAAAAGCGTAATCATAAACCAGAGTTAAGGGTTGAAGTTTGAAGACGACCGATGCTCACCACCAAACTAACCACCTGCCATTGCTGTAACTCTCCCAGCAGCAACCCAACTCATCCTCCAAAGCTATGAGTATGAAATTTCCATGACTCGAATCACTAATTCAACCAAAATAAACACCAAAAACTATACTAGATCCATAAATTCTCATAATCGCAGCAAATAAATACTGCAGTTTCGATTCATCCGAAAAATCAAGCACATGCTCAATTAAAACCGACAGAAAGATAGTAGACCAACCTTTCAGATCGAGCCGGAACAGCTGGTGGTTGAAGATGCAGACCCAGAAAACGGAGATAATTATTCGCTGCATGCAAGACTCAGAGAAGAAAAGGAACGAAAATTGTTTATTGGTGATTTATTTGTTCGATGTCGTCATGATGATTTTACTTTTGAGTGGGCCAGACTTGAGACGTGGAAATCAAATGAGGTCTCGGGCAGAGGGTGTGGATAGCGAAGGGTCCAGCTCATGCTAGCACTCGTGAGCTCCATTCCATCTCTTGCCACGTGGCCAGCTGTTTTTGTCTTGGTGAAAGATGCGGCACTGTTTCATGTGGTTATGGATGAGTTAGGGTTTGTTGTTCGGTAAGAAGAGAACAACTCCATTACCAGAAATTTCCACTTTTGGATTTGGTTAAAACTAACAGTTAAACTTTTTTATTTTCTCCTGATCTAATAAATTATTTTTAGAGTTAGGACAGGCGACACGTAATTATAGTTTTGTGCGAATTACGTTTTATTCTAGGACTAAAGTTTAGTTAGGTAGATAAACTATAAATAGTAATAAATATTTTTTTAAAATGTTTAAATAATAATAAAAAAGGGTTAAATTATGTTCTTAGCCCTTATAGTTTAACTCAATTTCTAATTTGGTCCCTATAGTTTAAAATTTTATAATTAAATCCTTATAGCCTTACATTTTTCTAATTTAATCTCTATTATTAAAATTTTGTCAATATTTTGTTCAATTTTAGTAACACCACCCATATATATACTATATTAACATTTGAAATATACATCAATTAAATTAATTTGTCCTAATTATTTAATATAAATTATATTACATGTCATACATATATTAGTTAATATCTTTTAATAATCTTTTTTCCTTCTAATTGGCATTAATCAGGTATATTTAGAACATTAATATGCATATAATTAGTCATGTTAAAAAATTTTAATGACATACAAACAATAGTTTAATAATAAGGACTAAATTAAAAATATATGAAACTATAAAAACTCAATCACAAATTTTTAAATTATAAAGACCAAATTAAAAATCAAGTGATACTACAAAGACCAAAAGAATAATTTAACCTAAAAATTGATCAAAGAGATTACATGAGAATTGATGAAATGAAGAAATAATTTTTATAATTTTTCCATTAAGATCTAACATTTTACTTTTGTCTAAATGAAAAGATATTTTTTATATTTTAAACTTTATATATCAATTTTATAATTATTATTTTTTTCTTCTTTGTATTGTTTTAATTTTGTTGTATGTTCCCAAAGGGACATTATTTTATTTTATTTTTGCTCAAACGATTAAACTCTTATTTTAAGGAGATAAAAATATAATTTCTCGGCTAGCATTTTGTGCTCAATAATTATACAGATTTTTCTGTTGAAAACTTTGTAATCAACCTGCACAATCAACTCCCGCAGAGTTTTTAATGAATATGAAAGGCTTCAAATTTATTTCTTCGTCATTTCAAAGAGTAAAATATTAGTTGTTTATTTAACTGTTTAATCCAATTGTTAAGAGATTCTACTAACTTGGGTACGTAATTCCATTCTTTTATATATGAGAGTCAACATAAGAATCCTGTAAAGCAATAAAATATATGTAATTAAACTCTTCAATAAAAAATATAATTAAAGGGGGTATATTTTTTCAATTAATCAAGAGCCACACACTATTTAGTGATTGCTTATAAGATCTTCTCCACCTATCGGAAATTTCTTTATTAAAAAGGAAATCCGTAATACTGATTTCTCCATGTAGCAATGCCTGGATGAGCTAATTATATATTTATATTAACTTCCGTATATTCGAGGATAAATGTTAGGGTAAATTATATTAACTTCTAGCGTAAATTAAAGATTTACTTGTTCTCAATTTAATTCTAAAAAAATTATTTGTCTCAATTTAATTTCAAAAAATTCATTTTCAAATAATAAAAGACCTTATATCTCAAAAAATTAACCTCCACATGACTATTTTTTTTTATTAGGCTTTTAATCTCATCAACTGCTGCCATAAAAAAGTCACGTCAATGCTACACACCACGTCATAATAGAGTTAAAGGGGTTAATTTTTTGAGATACAAGAACTTTTTAATTGAGAAATAATTTTGCAAGAATCAAAATACACAAAAAAAATTTTAAGAATTAAATTGAGAGCAAATAAATTTTACATGAACTAAAATGTCAATTTACTCTAACTTCTAATGAAAATTAGTGATATTATTGTTGATTATTTTTAATATATATAACGTTAAAAATATTTAAATCCATGTTAAGCTTTAATATTAAATTACAGTTTTTTTAACATGATATTGAAAAATATTAAGTAATTTTGTTATTGATAAGAATGCACCTTGTGGAGAAAATTTACTTCAATTATAACCAAAAATAAATTAAAAAAAATAAGTACAATATTGTGACAGAGTTTCAACAAAATTCTCAAGCCAAACAATCATAAACCATGAATTCTCAAATGCAAAATTATAATTGATTTATAATAGTAATGTTCTAATTAGGTGTAGGTACGGGTCGGTTCGATTTCGGGTTGGACTAATTTTTTAACCCAAAACGATCATATATCAGCAGTTTGAGTTATGTCAGGTTCAACCATTTTTTTTTGAAGTTGAACCCGAACCAACCTTGAACGAGCTAGTTTAGGTCGAGTTGGCGAGTTTGCTTCATTTTTTTTTTAACTTTCTTTCTTTCTCTATCTCTGACTCTCTGCCAGAAGTAACTTGAAATTTCTCTCTTGTTGAAGCTAAACCAAAACGAAAATGAAAGTTTCACTTCATCCTCATCTAAACCCAGTCCTTCTTGTCCCTGCCATCATTTTGAATCATTAATTGTTGTGAAAATAGCCTTTCAAGGTTTTGTATTTCAAAAGAGAAAACTAAAAGTCCCACATTACTTAAAATAAGGAGGGAAAGAGCGTTTATATACTAATTTTTGTTAGTAGGCTAATAAAGAGCTTGAGAATAGGTGGGCTGGCACATCCCAAAAATTGAACATGTGAAAAGATACTATTTCTAGGGAAAACTTCAGTAGCATTCCGAAATCCTGGACAATCTTAATATCTACAACTACTCATTTGATAAAATTCTCAAACATGAGTTATTTACATAAACTTCATAAGGTTTTATATTCAACCTTTATCATATATTTCACGCAACAGAATTATAATTATTTGAATAACAAACACAGGTACACATAATCTGATATGTTTAAAACATCGCAAACCTATGAGACCTATACAAAGTACAGAGCGTTCCTAGTATTCACATTAATAAGTACTGGTATCCCACCATACAAAGATGGAGAACAACTCCAAGGGACTTCTAATCCTCAGTCGGATATTCTTCCTCCTCACTTACTATATATGAAAAGACGACTACATGGAGTGTTAGTTTATTTAAAAACTCAGTAAGTAAATAACTGTACCATATAGAATATTACAAGTACAAATACCATATTTATTAACATAATCAATCTATCATTCATTTTACATAATCGTAATATTACATTTATCTGAATTTACGTATGATTTCTTAGATGCAATCACTTTGCATTATGTGCCATAGATACTTGCACCGAGTGACTCAGAAATTTAACCTTCAAACTCTTTATGCATAAATGTGCCATACTAAGTGACTTGAGAATTTAACCCTCAAACTCTTTGTGCATAAATATGCCGTAGATACTTGTATTCCCTTGAATTTTTATCATCAATCATAGCAATTATCATATATTATCAATTGGAATGCCGATTGTTTAACATTTTAATAATATTGTAAATGAGACTTATATTGTACTTTATCTAATGATATCAAATTAGTTTAGCAAGGTTATTCACTCACCTTGATATTGTCTAAATTTACCTTGTCCATACTAGAATTTGTGTAGGGAAATCTCCTAGTAAAAGATATTACAAGGGAACATAAGAAAGGGAACAAAGTCATGAAAATATGTAATTTTTTCTGATTACTATAGTAACGGTCAACTAACTGTTACTACAGTAACCACTAATGGTCAACTAACCACCACCGACGTTATAGTACTTTTATCAAAGTCAATGTTACAGTACCGCGAAAATCTGGAAAAATTTTCCTGATGAACAGTGTTTTTCTGAAAAATTTTTAGAATGAACAGTAATGTTTTTTGTGTTGTTCACCCAAAAATCTCAAAATCACATTCAAGACATAATTTCTTTTGATTTCTTTCATGAGTTTTTATCCTTGATGTTTAAGGAATCTCTTGACACCAAAACCCCCAATTTTAACCCACAAGCTAAGTCTCAATCTTCAATTTTTCATCTTAAATCCTAAAAACCAAACTTCCTCCAAATTATTTGATAAATTGAAGTTTAAGGAAATCAAAGAGATTGAAGCTTACCTTAAATTATTACAAATCAGTTGAACTGAACAAATGATCAGAACTCTAAAGATCAAAGGAAAGGATTTGAGAGGAGGATGAACAAATGAGAGAAAACTTCACTGTTCACTTTTGCCTTGTTTCAGATGCGGGAATTGTAAAAGGGAAATTGTAGAAATTTTAGGTTAAGGGTTTCTAATGGGTTATTTGAATAACCCATGGGTATCCATAACTCAACACCCAAAACCATCCAGTCAAATTACAATTAATTGACTAATTGACCATTCTTAAACTATTTTTTCATGAATTTCACCATTCTTAAGAATATACCCCAAATGGTACAAATATCTAGTCCAGTCATTTAACTTAATTTTCATAAATAATATTCAAAGAGAACATTTATATATGAAAATTAAAATGACAAAATATAGAATAAATTCAAATAGCATTACAAACGCATATAATTCCAAAATTAGCTGGTATTACATGGCTCTCGCACATATAAGCCCACATGGATTCAAGTTAGTACAGTATAAATCATCCGATTTGTCCCCCTGCGCGTGTAATAAATTAGACCAGTTTAATTTTTTTTTGGAGAAATATTATTTTTTAATTTATTTATAGCTTATTTGAACAGAGGCGAATTTTATTATTATGAAATTAACTTGGATTAATGTTAGAAAATTAAGGGTTGACAGTTTTTGTTTTATTTGTTTTAAATATATTTAAATATTTTAAAACTGCCCATTAATTTTTTGAAACTATCCATTAATTTTCGAAACCGAATTTTATTTATTAAAATTTTTATCTGTCTCATTATTGTTCATCAGTTATAAAATGAGGACTCTTTTCCCTTATTTTACACACAAGTCAGAAACAATTATGTACTTCTTTCTTCTCTTTCTCTCTCACTTTCTGGGTTACGATTTAAAATTTATGCTGCTCTGTGGCCTAAGAGTTTTCTCAGAAGGATCTGTTTAATCTTGGAGGGAGTTCTATAGACGCAGATTTTTAACTATGGTCAAGGAATAAATTCCTTAAAGACAATGTATACTATAAAGACGCGACTTAGATTATTTTGTACTGGTTTTCAAATTTTTTACAACATAACAGAAATCTTTGTCCTTGCCATAGGTATACTTCTCAATCCTCATCACATATTCACACCAGTAACACAATCCCTTCCTCATTTCTTTCACTCTTGGCTTACGCATTGGAATTTGGAAGAACTCTCTTCAACAGCCCATGATTGAGACAAACATAGATGAGAAAATTATAACCACTAGCCAGAAATTTCTGGTTCTTATGAACCGAAAATTTTTAGATCTGGTTCATATGGACAAGAACCATAAATTTTTGGTTCATACGAACCAGAGGAGAGGTGGAGACATAAGTGGTAGATATGAACTAGAGATAGAGACGGAGATGGAGTAGAGGTGTGCGACTGAGAAAAGAAGGAGAGTAGGAGACAGAGACAAAGTGGAGTGGAGTGGCTGGCATGCGACTGAGAAGAGAAGGAGACAGAAACGTGCGACTGAGAATAGAAGGAGGCGTGCGAGTCTGCGCTGGTGAGAGTTACGACTGAGGGAGAAGAAAAGGTTACATGAAGAACTTGGAACTGTGACCGAGTTTGAAAGCACGGGGGAAACATCGAATGATTCAAGAACTGAAGAACACATGAAATTATACATATATCTATATACATATTATATATATATATATATATATATATATATATATATATATATATATATATATATATATATATATATATATATATATATATATATATGTATATATGTATATATGTATATATGTATATAGGTCGAGTTACCGGGTTGGGTTGGGTTGAAAAACTCTAACCCACCACTGACCCGTCCCATGGTTGGGTTAGAGAATTTCAACCCAGCCCAACCTGTAAACCAACTCAATTATACGAGTTGGGTTGTATTTGGCGGGTTGGACGGTTTCACAAGTTGGTTGCCTACCCCTAATTCTAATCATAGTTTAATTGTTTGTATATAATTTTGATAAGTAACATAAAACACATTGTATATTATAATAAAGAGAATACTTTGATCCATAAAGTCTGGTATCAAATTTCAGACAAACTCTTTTGAGACAAATATGAAAGGGTTTTCTCTTATAGTTTTGGTCAAATAGAAAAATGACACTCACATATGCCTTTACCAAAACCAACTCAATCATATAACTCACGAAACTACTTGTAATATCTCAAGAATTTATATAAATATTTAAAGTCTAATTTGAAATTTAGTGAAAAATTTAATTATGTGAAAATGTGCTTTTTGAATTAGTGAAAAAAATCTGGGAATAGAAATTTTAATTTTTAATTTAGGAAATTTTTACAAATTCTCAAGGACTAAAGTGAAAAGAAAAGAAAGTATAGAGGACTTTTGAGAAATGACCAAATAGAAACCTGAGAGGAAGAATAAAGCTTATAAGAATGAACTATGAGTCCGGTACCGAAAAGATGATGAATTCGAGGTTAAAGTGGTATTTGAGACATCGAGAGGGATTAAAGTGAACAAATCTTATAAGCTAAGGTGGCTATGAGCGATTTTATCGAAAAAGAAATTAGTGGGCCCACACATACAATTATTAGTTTTTCTTTTCCTTCTTCCTCCCGAGGCTTCATGTTCTTCGTTCATTTCCATCTTCCCTTCTTCAATCATTTCTCAAATTTTCATCCGGCGATCTTGTATTTTCTAACCATACTTCCGATTTTCAGGAGTTCTAGAGGTAAAGAGTCTCTTTTTCTCCATTTTCGGACCTATGGAAGAAAATTAAGATTTTGAGTTTTAATGGATGAATTTAAGTGTGGATGTTAATGTAAAACATTCTTAGGTGGTTTATGATGTTATTAGAACAAGAAATTTCGTAGAATTTGGATATTTGAAAAAGTTAGTGTTATTGATGAAAATTTGAGATTTGAGCTTGGATTGTTGGTAGAAATTGGGGGTTTTGGTGTTAAAACACTCCTTAGACATTAAGGATGAAAACCCATGGAAGAAATCAAAAGAAATGTTGTTTTAGATATGATTTTAGGATTTTTGGATGAAGAACACGAAGAACATCGAAAATTTTCCCCAGAAATTACTGTTCACCGAGAAAATTTTTCCAGATTTTCTCGTTACTGTAGCGTTGACTCGGTCAACGTTACTGTAGCATTGACTCGGTCAACGTTACTGTAGCATTGACTCGGTCAACGTTACTGTAGCATTGACTCGGTCAACGTTACTGTAGCTGCGTTGACCGTTGACTATTACTGTAGCATCAATTTTTTTTTTTAATATCGTTGAAAAGCTCTTTGAGTCTAGTTTCCAATGGTATAAGTGTCATTTAGAAATTCATTACCGGTTAGGAGTTATGACTTAAGATGTGAGTAAAGGTCGAGAGTAGTGATAGAAAATTTCTCTATTTTGTAACCCTAATGGTTTTTACCTGGTTACAATAGGGATGATTGGGGCGCAAGGTGGGAGCGCCGAGAGCATGGAATCCAGGTGAGTAGGCAACCTTGCAAAATTAATTTAATAAATTAGTCAAAGCACAATATAAATCCCATTTGTGTTATTTGTGAAATTGAGAAGATTATCAGTGTGTGTTCAGGTTGAGAAAAAGTATAATATCATTGGAAGGTATTTTATTACCTTTGAGAATTGATTTCTCTAGTTGACTAAAGAACTAGATGTGATTGTTCCTTGAATAAATTGGAACATTTTGTAAGTAAATAACCTTACTAAACTAATGTGATCTTATTAGATAAGGTACAATACAAGTCTTGTTTATAACATTATTGAAGTGAGAAATAATCAATCTCGCTGTTGATAATATATGATGATTGTTATGGTTGATGATAGACATTCAAGGGAATAAAAATATGTGTAAATTCATTTATTTCATAGTAATTATATTGTGATAAATTCTCACTATTTTATTGATGAGCAAAAGATCTACGAGATCTAATACACGAGTTTGAAAGGGTTAGAGTCCCATACTACTCGGTGTATAAATGTGAAAACCTATGCACGAGTTTGAAAGGGTTAGAGTCCCATACTACTCGGTGTATAACTGTGAAAATCAATACACGAGTTTGAAAGGGGTTAGAGTCCCATATCACTCAGTGTATAAATGTGAAAATCTATGCACGAGTTTGAAAGGGTTAGAGTCTCATACTACTCGGTGTATAAATGTGAAAACCTATGCACAAAGAGTTTGAGGGTTAAATTCCCAAGTCACTCACTGCAAGTATTTATGGTATATAATACTATAATTATTTAAAATAAATGATAGATTGATTGTATTAGTAAATGTGGTGTTTGTGCTTATGATATTTTCATGTACAGTTGTTTACTCACTGAGTTATGATAAACTCACACTCTCCATGATTATCTTTTCAGATACAGTGGTTGAGGAGAAGAATTTATAGCTTTTAAGGATATACTCCACTTTTGTCTGGTAAACAATTGGTAAGGATTAGGAAACGCTCTGTAATCTAGTAGGTCACCTAGGCTTGGGAGGTTGTATAGTACTGTATAGTGTTTGAAAGTTGAACATTTTCTGAATATGTATACAAAATATCTTTCTTGGAATATTTATGATTCACATAATTATGGATATTAAGAATGTTCACAGAGATTATGGGGTACCACGGAGGTACACCCTAGGTATTTTATGTTTATATCACCTGTAAGTTTTGGGATGTGACAAATTGGTATCAGAGGTGGTTTTAGGTCCCCTATAGATTACAGAGCAAAGTGTTCTTTGTGGGCCCTTTTCCATTGTCATGAACCGCGGCATGACCATGAGATTAGGTTCCATAAAAGACCTTGTAAAGTTGAGTGTTCTTGTCATAACTTACCCTTCGATAGAGTTAGTTAGAGATAATTTTGTTACAATATGAGATAATTGATTTCATATGTGGAACTTTGGAACTTGTTGGAGGTATGATCTTTATACCGATGGAAAAGGTGATCTCTGTATGAAATTTTTCTTTTTGAGAAATTGGGAACATAACTCTGTAGTGTACTCTTAAAGCTGAGGATCAGTAATTGCTAGAATATGGCTTGAGGGCTGGGCCAAGAGTGATGTATTAGATGGGGTAAAGTTGATTATGAGACATGGGCTAGAGTTCAAGAAAGATTTTTACAAAGAATATAGCGCAGATTACTAATGCAAGAATGGGAAAGAACTCTTGTGAGGCAGATCAAGATTTGATTTTGATAGATGCCAGACAGATGTAATTTATGGAAGAGGATGTAAGTCCTAAATAATATGTTCCTTGATAAAAGCTTGGTTGAGAAAATAGATGTGGGCTAGGTAGTTTTTCCCTAAGGGAGATACTACGGTAAAATGGAACCTAGCATAAGAGATATTGAGGTACGTTATAAGTCTTCTCTAGGGGCGACTCGCCAAAGTTGCACTTGTTTAGTTAGGGATTGGCATGATGGTACTATGTGATAGAAGTGTTTCAAAATATATATATATATATATACAATGTAGAAGTTTTGTAACATTGGAACAATTAGAGCATGTTAAAGGTAGGCTGTTGGCGTATGAACATTCATAATTGTTAAACGTGATGTATGATTGGAATGGTCTAGAAAGATATTCTTATGGTAGTTTGTGCCTCAGAGTGTTAGTTTAAGGAAAGCTTGCGAATCGAGGCTCTTAAGCAAGAATTCATGACAATTCGAGGGCATAATATCGAGTTCAATTGATCTATACGGTAAGCCTTCATCTACTCCCGTATGATAAGGGGAAAGACAACGAGACTTGTATAGAGCTTCTGTTTGTCTCTGTGTCAGCTTATAGGGTCATTAATTTTTTTTTATGTGATTGGCTTATAAGCTGAATTTGTTATTGATTTTGTGTGGCTAATTTCTTTTATCTTTCTTCATTTTATTATTATTATTATTATTTAGAGTACCATCTAGTAAAAGAAACTAATGGCATTAAAAGCGGAAGGATTACATTGCAAAAAAAAAAAGGGAAATTACTCATGCATGAGTAATCTAAAAGCGATGTGGTCTCGGATTAGGAGGGTTGTATTGTATCATCACCCCTCGACCATTTCTTGGAACAAGAGACTGAGCAATGTCACGGAGGGTAGTGTAAATCCCATTCATACAATCAACACTTCTTTGTTGTTGATTGCAGAAGCATTGGGTAGACCAATAGAAGAACCTGTCTATTCTTGAAGTCATTGCTGCATTATTGCGTTTAGTTAACTTCTCCAGGTCTTCTATCATCTTCTTCAGATTTTTCACCTCCTTCTCTAGACAAGCGATTTTGTTTTCTGACGTGTGGCCAGTGCTAATCTCCTCAGCTTCCTCAATTTTTATCTTCTTCTCCTTTTGATCCTCTTGAGACCCCTCAAAAGGTCTCTTACCCTTGTCTTTGCTCAGACTTAAGTTTAAGTCGAGCTCTTCTTCCTTGGCCTCCACTGTGAGATCAATGTACTTCCTGGTGGCCATGGTTTAGAAAATTTAGAAGTTTTTGCAGGAGTATGACGAGAGAGGAATACTGGAAAATTGTAGGCTCAGAGATGATTACTCTTTGTGGTGTAGTAACTGAGAACTCCGGCGCAGTTTTTATAGAGAAAAATTTAGACTTAGAGCCAAAGAAGATATCTCTTCGCCGCACTCCTACACGCTCAACCTATGGATTTCTGCAAGCTGGAAGCCAGAAGCCTAGGGTAGGTATGCGTGTCAACAGTGTGTCACATTAATGGCAAAACCACGTAAGTCAATATTCAGTGGATTTGCGGCCGATTTATACTTGTTTATTTTTCATATCTCTTGTGGGCATTTTCTGAAATTCTAAGAAGCCGACAGCGTAGCCATTAAAGATTGCCTTGGATGCTTTTATGATGAACTAAAATGTATTTCTCTGCTTTCTTGTATTGTTCTTGAAAGCCTTCAGTTGAGTATAATATACATGATTGATTGAATTATATTGTGATTATATGTATTTAAATACATATGCCATGTATGTATGTTATCCATGCATTGAGAGTGAAGGCTATTTGTTATGGCCAGGAATAATATGTAATGATTCTACATACATTCAGAGAATGAGAAGTCTGAAATTTAAAAAGGACTTGAATAGATGAAAATATATAGATAATGATGTATCTCTATGTTGATACATACATACATATATGCTCGTAGAGGCAAGAGAAAGGTAAAAAAAAAAATTTTCTCACTTTATGGTAACACTTGATATGTGTAAATGTGAGAAGTTTTTATTTTAATATGTATGTTTGAAAATGTGTAAGCTTAGGGCAAAGCCACGGATTAGAAACCTAGATAAGGTTAATATGAAACTACCCGTTCATGGAGTAATATCTCGATTTAGAATTATTGGATAAGACAAATACAGAGTTAGGAAGTCATAAATTGAAGCGGCGATTAGTTTAATAATTTGAGCAAGAGTCAAAAGTTAGCCGAAATTTTTGAGGAAATCTTTTGTATTTGATTATATTTTGTTATTTTCTGGCATGCTTATTATAGACCGTTGGCATTGCGATGGATAAGGTCTGGAGGCCATCTTTAGAGTGTGATGTAAGGGTTTTGGTAGCCCTAAATTTCGTCTATAAATAATGGATGCCCCATTACGCCGCTTATTACACTAAGAGTTCATTACTTATAAGCTTTCTAGCATCAAACCTCTCATTCCATACAACCTTTATAGCTCAGAAAAATATGGCCGGCAATAAATCTTTCAATTTAAACTTTGAGGCTGGCAAGGTAGAGCTGGATCTAAATCTTAGTCTGGAGAACTATAAGAATAAGAGATCCATGGAAGAGTCATCAGAAGCTAAGAAAAGAAAAAGGGATGTAGTAGAGCTAGAGGATGTTAGCATAGCAACATCTTCAAATGATGAGCTTGCGCTTATGAGAAAAAAGATGGAGGACTTGGAAAGGTTGATAAACCGCCACTTTGAGGACCAGGGAAGATTGATAAATCGTCTCTTTGTAGAACAAGAGAAGCTCTTGAATCGTCATTTTAGGGAATTGGCGAATAGAGTTGATAGACATTCGATGTTTGCAACTCAAAATTTTCGTGACCAACAAGCGAGGTGTATTGACTGTATGAATGGAGTGACCTCTGCACTTCGCCAAATTTCCCAAACGTTTCCTCCAGAAACTCTTTCTAGGCTGCAACGATTAGCTTCCTCCTTAAGATCTGAAGCACCTTCCTCTTCTAGACCTGGAGCACTTTCTGCATTTCAAAAACCTCCTCGTCCTTAATTTATTCTTTCTTTTATTTATACCTTAAGCTAATATTTGATGTGAGCTTCGCGTATTAAGATTATCTGTTTTGTAAATCAAGTTCAGTTTGTTGCCTGTAACTTATGTACTAGAAATAAGGCAATTCTTGTACTGAAGAAACTTGAGAAATAAAAATATGTTGAACTTGTTATATTTTGTACTTGATTGTGAAAATTCTAAAAGAGAGAACGAGATTTGGACAAAATATCTGCATTTGTTTCAATCTTGAGTTAAGTTTTGAATTCGGAGGACCGAATTCTATTAAGGGGGGAAGAATGTAATATCTCAAGAATTTATATGAATATTTAAAGTCTAATTTGAAATTTAGTGAAAAATTTAATTACGTGAAAATGTGCTTTTTGAATTAGTGAAAAAAATCTGGGAATAGAAATTTTAATTTTTAATTTAGGAAATTTTTACAAATTCTCAAGGACTAAAGTGAAAAGAAAAGAAAGTATAGAGGACTTTTGAGAAATGACCAAATAGAAACCTGAGAGGAAGAATAAAGCTTATAAGAATGAATTATGAGTCCGGTACCGAAAAGATGATGGATTCGAGGTTAAAGTGGTATTTGAGACATCGAGAGGGATTAAAGTGAACAAATCTTATAAGCTAAGGTGGCTATGAGCGATTTTATCGAAAAAGAAATTAGTGGGGCCCACACATACAATTATTAGTTTTTCTTCTCCTTCTTCCTCCCGAGGCTTCATGTTCTTCGTTCATTTCCATCTTCCCTTCTTCAATCATTTCTCAAATTTTCATCCGGCGATCTTGTATTTTCTAACCATACTTCCGATTCTCAAGAGTTCTAGAGGTAAAGAGGTAAGTTTTATCTACTCTATTTCTCTTTTTCTCCATTTTCGGACCTATGGAAGAAAATTAAGATTTTGAGTTTTAATGGATGAATTTAAGTGTGGATGTTAATGTAAAACATTCTTAGGTGGTTTATGATGTTATTAGAACAAGAAATTTCATAGAATTTGGATATTTGAAAAAGTTAGTGTTCTTGATGAAAATTTGAGATTTGAGCTTGGATTGTTGGTAGAAATTGGGGGTTTTGGTGTTAAAACACTCCTTAGACATTAAGGATGAAAACCCATAGAAGAAATCAAAAGAAATGTTGTTTTAGATATGATTTTAGGATTTTTGGATGAAGAACACGAAGAACATCAAAAATTTTCCCCAGAAATTACTGTTCACCGAGAAAATTTTTCCAGATTTTCTCGTTACTGTAGCGTTGACTCGGTCAACGTTACTGTAGCATTGACTCGGTCAACGTTACTGTAGCTGCGTTGACCGTTGACTATTACTGTAGCATCAGTTTTTTTTTTTAATATCGTTGAAAAGCTCTTTGAGTCTAGTTTCCAATGGTATAAGTGTCATTTAGAAATTCATTACCGGTTAGGAGTTATGACTTAAGATGTGAGTAAAGGTCGAGAGTAGTGATAGGAAATTTCTCTATTTTGTAACCCTAATGGTTTTTACCTGGTTACAATAGGGATGATTGGGGCGCAAGGTGGGAGCGCTGAGAGCGAGGAATCCAGGTGAGTAGGCAACCTTGCAAAATTAATTTAATAAATTAGTCAAAGCACAATATAAATCATATTTGCGTTATTTGTGAAATTGAGAAGATTATCAGTGTGTGTTCAGGTTGAGAAAAAGTATAATATCATTGGAAGGTATTTTATTACCTTTGAGAATTGATTTCTCTAGTTGACTAAAGAACTAGATGTGATTGTTACTTGAATAAATTGGAACATTTTGTAAGTAAATAACCTTACTAAACTAATGTGATCTTATTAGATAAGGTACAATACAAGTCTTGTTTATAACATTATTGAAGTGAGAAATAATCAATCTCGCTGTTGATAATATATGATGATTGTTATGGTTGATGATAGACATTCAAGGGAATAAAAATATGTGTAAATTCATTTATTTCATAGTAATTATATTGTGATAAATTCTCACTATTTTATTGATGAGCAAAAGATCTACGAGATCTAATACACTAGTTTGAAAGGGTTAGAGTCCCATACTACTCGGTGTATAAATGTGAAAACCTATGCACGAGTTTGAAAGGGTTAGAGTCCCATACTACTCGGTGTATAACTGTGAAAATCAATACACGAGTTTGAAAGGGGTTAGAGTCCCATATCACTCAGTGTATAAATGTGAAAATCTATGCACGAGTTTGAAAGGGTTAGAGTCCCATACTACTCGGTGTATAAATGTGAAAACCTATGCACAAAGAGTTTGAGGGTTAAATTCCCAAGTCACTCAGTGCAAGTATTTATGGCATATAATACTATAATTATTTAAAATAAATGATAGATTGATTGTATTAGTAAATGTGGTGTTTGTGCTTATGATATTTTCATGTACAGTTGTTTACTCACTGAGTTATGATAAACTCACACTCTCCATGATTATCTTTTCAGATACAGTGGTTGAGGAGAAGAATTTATAGCCTTTAAGGATATACTCCACTTTTGTCTGATAAACAATTGGTAAGGATTAGGAAACGCTCTGTAATCTAGTAGGTCACCTAGGCTTGGGAGGTTGTATAGTACTGTATAGTGTTTGAAAGTTGAACATTTTCTGAATATGTATACAAAATATCTTTCTTGGAATATTTATGATTCACATAATTATGGATATTAAGAATGTTCACAGAGATTATGGGGTACCACGGAGGTACACTCTAGGTATTTTATGTTTATATCACATGTAAGTTTTGGGATGTGACACTACTATTTATTCATCATACACATGAGTCGATTCATGGGTCGGCCCATTTTATAAGAATGTCTTATTATTATTATTTAGAGTCGAGTATCTACATACATAAAATTTTTTTACTAACACCCCAAACTAACTTTTAAATATATCAAATAAACCCCTTAAATGCATACTTTATAAAAATCTTATTTTGGATATGTAAGTTCATTCTTAAATTGATAATCTATGATTTTCAGATAAGAAAATTTGATATATTTATCGGAAGGCTTACAGTGATGAGAGATTCATCATTGTGCCGGTCATGTGCCCAGAAAACGGGTCGTGACAAAGTTGGTATCAGAGCAATGGTTGTTAGGTCTCCTAGTGATTACAGAGCAAGGTAACCTTAGTGGGACCTCCTCTATCGTTGTGAACCCGAGAACAATTATAGAGAGACGGCTCTACTGAAGATCCTGTAGGATGTTTCCATTTCCTTTCCCTCCGAGACTTATCTCTTCTTAGGAATTATGTTCTCAGTTTTAGTTTTAGACAGATGTGGCCACACTTTTGAACTTAGTAAAGGAAAGGTTATTATTTGTTTTGATTCCGTTGCTGTCGGATCAAATTTTTATATGGTGGATTTTATAAGCTGAATTCATGATTGATTTTGTGTAGCTATATTATTTTAGGGTACCAGCCAATAAAAGAAACCACTCGCATTAAAAACAAAAAAACTGAAGGATTACATTGCAAAAAAAGAAGAAGTTTACTCATGTATGAGTAATCTAAAAGCGAGGTGGTCTTGGATTAGGAGGGTTGTATTGTATCATCACCCCTCGACCATTCCTTGGAGCAAGGGACATAGCAATGTCGCGGAGGGTAGTGTAAATCTCATTCATACAATCAACACTTCTTTGTTGTTGATTGCAGAAGCACTGGGTAGACCAATAAAAGAACCTGTCTATTCTTGAAGTCATTTCTGCATGATTGCGTTTAGTTAACTTCTCCAGGTCTCCTATCATCTTTTTCAGATTTTTCACCTCCTGCTCTAGACAGGCGATTTTGTCCTCCGAGGTATGGCCCGTGCTAGTCTCCTCAGCTTCCTCGATCTTCTTCATTTTCTTCTCCTTCTGTTTCTCTGGAGACCCCTCAAAAGGTCTTTTGCCCTTATCTTTGCCAAGACTTAAGTTTAAGTCGAGCTCTTCTTCCTTAGCCTCTACTGTGAGATCAATGTACTTCCTTGAGGCCATGATTTGAAAAAATTTAGAAATTTTTGTAAGAGTATGAGGCGAGAGGAATACTGGGGGATTGTAGGCTCAGAGATTATTACTCTTTGTGGTGTGGTAACTGAGAACGATGAGAAGGTTTTTATAGAAAAAAAAAATTTGGACTAAGAGACAAAGAAGATATCTCTTCACCGCACCCCTACACGATCAACCTATGGATTTCTGCAAGCTGGAAGCCAGAAGTCTAGGGTAGGCGTGCACACCAACAATGCGTCGCATTAATGCCAAAACCACGAAAGTCAGTATTCGGTAGATTTGCGGCCGATTTTACTCAGTTTTTCCATTTCTCCCGTTGGCATTTTTCGAAATTCAAAGAAGTTGACGATAGAGCCATTAAAGATTGCCTTGGATGCTTTTATGATGAACTGAAATGCATTTCTCTGTTTTATTGTGTTGTTCTTAAGAGCCTTCAGTTGAGTATAATATACATAATAGATTGAATCATGTTGTAATTACATGTATGTATGTTATTCATGCATAATGAGTGAAGGCTACGATCAAGGAGAATATGTGATGATCCTACATATACTCATAGAGAATGAGAAATCAAAATGACTTGGATAGAATGAAATGTGTAGAGGATAATATATCTTCATGGTTACATATACTTACATATAATGCTCTCGTGGGCAAATGAAAGGCAGTGATTTCCTTACATCATGATAATGCTTAAGGCATGTGACCGTAAGCAGTTAACTTGGTTTTAAAATATATATATTGATATACATATATTATGTGTAAGTCTAGAGTAAAGACACCGATTAGAATCTAAGATACGGCCAATATGAGACTACCCGATCATAGAGGGACATCGTGATATAGGATTACAGAATAAAACAAGTTAGAGGGAGAAAATCTCAGACTGAAGAGCGTAGTTAGTCAGAACTTTGAGAAAGGTCAAGATTAGCCGAAATTTTTTTTGAGGAAATCTTTGACTTATGTTAATTGCATTAAATTATATTTACTATTTACTTGCATGTCCGACATTAATTGCTGGCATTGCGACGTATGTGATCTGTAAACCTTATAGCGAGCGGCGTGTAGGTTGTGGTGGCTTTAGCTCCAGGGGCTTCGGGTTGTCTATAAATCTTGTATGCCCGTTACCCTACTCATCGCACCAAGCAAACCTACTTCTTTCATTACATACCTATTTCTCAATCTCCATTCCTTTCTCATTCGAAGTTGTTTCTGAGATCCCTAGAGCAATGGCCGATAATAAGTCTTTCAACTTGAATTTTGAGACTGGCAATGTAGAGCTTGATTTAAATCTAAGTCTCGGAAACAACAAAGGGAAGAGACCTGTAGACAGGTCACTAGAAATTAAGAAGAGAAAGAGGGATATAATAGAGTTGGAGGAGGACAGTACTGCAACATCCTCAGAAAATAAGCTTGCATTCCTGGAACGTAAGATAGAGAGCCTGGAATACAAGATAGAGGACCAGAAGCGACTAATAAGTCGTCTCTTTGAAAACCAAGAGAAACTGATAAACCGTCGTTTCGGGGAATTGGCTAATCGAGTTGATAGACATTCAATGTTTGCAACTCAAAATTTTCGTGACCAACAAGCAAGGTGTATTGACTGTATGAACGGAGTGACTTATGCTCTTCGCCAAATTTCTCAGGCGCTTCCTCCAGAAACTCTTTCTAGGCTGCAACGATTAGCTTCCTCCTTAAGGTCTGAAGCACCTTCCTCTTCTAGACCTGGAGCACCTTTTACATTTCAAAAGCCTCCTCGTCCTTAATTTATTTTTCTTTTGTTTGTACCTAAAGCTACATTTGGTGTAAGCTTCACGTATTAAAATTATCTATGTACTAGAAATAAAATTTAAGTTAGTATCTAGATCTTCTTTGTTGAAGTGATTCATTTTACTGAAAGAACTTGAGGAATGAGAAGATATTGGACTTGTTATATTTCATACTTGATTCTAAAGCATAGTATAGTAATATCTTTTTGACTGAGCAGAGTTACTAAAATGATATTTCATTGCACTTCTGAGCTATGGAGGAATGCTGAATAAGTATTTTATGAACCTATAGAACTATGGGTTTGCCTCAATCATTGAAGGGATGCGACTCTATATGAGTCATTGAGGTGAGAGGAATTTTCATATATATAATTATGCGTAAGAAGTATGTTATTTACTTATCATATTTTCTAGGATTGTTCTTCCTAGAGATTTATGTAATGATTTCATTTTATATAACGCCTTCAGCTGAGAGTATCGCCTTAAGGTAGAAGGATCGCCTTTGGGCAAGAGTATTACCTATGGCCAAAATGATGCCTTCAGGTGGAGTACTTGTATTCGTAAAAGTTATAAGTTATGTGTGTGATAACTTGTGTCCTGATATTCAGTATAAACTGGAAAGACCACGTGTCACTTTTGAGAAGACACCTATTTGAGGTTTTACATAGAGACAGAGTTCGTCTTTGATTAGGTGGTTTGAGTTTGGTAAAGGTTATGAGGATGAGACACTTTATGGTACAAAAGGTTGTGGAGAAGATTAAACTGATGAGGAAGAGATTACTTGCTGTCTAGAAAAGGCAAAAGTCTTATGCAAATTATTGATAATGCGGTTTAGAGTTCACAGTCAATGGTATAATGTTCTTGTAAATCTCACCAAGGGTGTGATGAGGTTTTGGAAGAAAGAGATACAAAGAATGAGATATAGACGAAGTAATCACACTTATTTCAGTCTTGAAATGAGTTTTGAATTCGGGGGACCGAATTCTCTTAAGGGGGTGATAATGTAATACCCAAGAAAAATAAAATATAAATATTTGTTTACAAACTACTGTTACTATTTCAGTATACGGTACTATTCACCTGTATAATACTATTTACGTATATGATACTGTTCATTTATACAATCGAAATGTCAAGTACTAGATGTGGTTTGGTCATAAAAGAAAACTAGGAAGAAATTCGTAGGAGAAAATGACGTTTTATGTGTGAAAATACCCTCAGGGACTAAAGTGAAAGGACTGATTTGAAAAGAAACTTAAAGGTTTAAGGTGAAAGGATAGTTTTCCCTTTAAGTTTTCAATAGTAATAACAGAAAAATTTTCGATCGTACGCGTGAGGTGTACAGTAACTACATTATTAGAAATGTCATTTTCATGAATAGTAAATTGAATATTTTATTAGCACATAGTGTCAAATAATACCCTTGACTTTTGCTATAAATAGGCCCTTCCATTTCACTTCTAAACTCACACCTTCAACTTCTCTTCTTCTCTCCTTAAGTTTCTCTTACTCCAAAGCTAGGCCTCTGAGATTTTGGGCCTTTCCTTTTCAGCTTAGGTAAGGATACTATGCCCTTTCTATGTCTTTCAAATTTTAGAAGTTAATTTCTTAAGTATGCTCTGTGGTTGCGGCCTTGGCTGATCTTCCACATCAGAAAAACTGTCATTAGCTGTTTATATGTTATTTTGATTCTCTGATTACCGAAATAGAATGTAAACTGTGAAGAATACATGTCTAGGAAAGTTCTGGCTAAGGAAAGACCTGGTTTTTAAGTGTGTCCAGTGTGACCCTCCACTCTTTCCTGGGAACTTACCTGGTGTACTCTTTTATAGATTGTATTCTCTATTTCTGGTATGAATAGTGATCGTACGTATGAATAGTGATCGTACGTATGAATAGTGACTGTATGAATAGTAACCGTATATATGAACAGTAACCATACATATGAACAGTATCTGTACGAAAACAATCCTGACGTATTTTCTCTAATCTTTCATGAAAATCTCCGTAGCAGAACACCGAAATTCACCTGAGAACTCTTGTCTGTAATGACTTAGAGAAGCAATGTTCGTACGGAATCCAGGTGAGTGAAACGACCCCGTTTTAATAGAGTTTTAGCATTACTGGTGATAAAAAGTATGTCGTAGGACACTCCCAATATTCATAGGGGGAAATTGGATTCAGAATGACGAATCTAAATGAGAAAATTAATCCATAAGTATGGATAAAATGAAATAAGTATCTTATGATGATTGTGAAGTTTAAATGTTTTCAAAAACAGATTAATTGTTATCTTGATATGTGGTTTATAAATCTATAATATAGTTATATACTATACCTGTTATATGGATGAATATTATATTGAGCTTCTGATTATGATATGAAATGCTATTGATTGTGATTGAGCGGGACAGTACCCCCTCTCACGGCAAGGCGGAAAACCCGGTTGACAGGGTGTCTTGACCAATGAGTGTGGAGACAACGATTCCCTCAGTAGGGATATAGCCCGGATTGGTGATAAATCCGTGAGGCGCCCTAGCTAAGAGGATGAGGTTGTGCGTCATGGCGGAAATATACATAATTGGTGAGCCGGCCTGTGTGCGCTCTCCGGGATATATTGCCATTGACGAGTACTAGTAACGTTTGTTGAATTGGATGAATTTTTATCTTGTATGTAAGAGGATGATGTTGTGCGTCATGGCGGAAATATACATAATTGGTGAGCCGGCCTGTGTGCGCTCTCCGGGATATATTGTCATTGACGAGTACTAGTAACGTTTGTTGAATTGGATAAATTTTTATCTTCTGTCTATTGGTTGAGTATGAGCCTTTGGATATGCTTGCATGACTGGTAATGTATTTGAATTTTATTAATGCGAGGCCGATTCGCTCATTGAGTTTAAAAGCTCACATTGTTTGTACAACCTTTTTGTTCAGATCAGGTTGCCATCGAAGAATATCTGCTAGAGGAGTAGATCACTTTGGACCTTCCCGTTGTCGGGTAGACCTCTCTTCTGTTATAGATTATGTTGCTCTGTAATCGTCTAGGACATCTAGTTCAGGGGTTCGACATTTGGCTTGTATGTCAGTATAATAATGTATTTTAAATTGATAATCTATGATTTTCAGATAAGAAAATTTGATATATTTATCGGAATTATAAAATAATTATATAAATACATATGTACATAAAATAATTAACGCTAACATATTGAACATAAAAATATCAAATACAATTTAATTAAATTTCAAGAGAGGCATAAAAAATGATGGATGATGATGATGATGCCCTTAATTAGTGCAGGTTTGGAAAAGGAGAATGTTAAAAATATCAAATACTTCAACAGGACTAATTATTCTTTATGTATTTGAAATTCGTATTGATTTGATAGCTATCTGTCTTTAATAAATTATTTTTACATATAAATCCTTTGAAAATGTTAACTCCATTATCCAAGTTTATGTGGGGTCGATTTGGTGTTATTTCACTATTGACCATGCCTGCCCTCATGGTATGTGTTCCAATTCAATGTTTATGTTGGTATGTTGCATTACCTAATAGAATTATGTCTTTTTTGTGTTTTTTCTTTATGATTGTAATGATTACAAATTGATATGAGTAAACGGAGGGATATAAATTGCAATTAGGCCAAATGCAATAAAGATATAATTACCTACTAACATTGCATCTAATTAGGATTACACATTAAAAGACAATGAAAAGAGTAATTATTTGCCACAAAAAAAAACGCACTTATCCCGGAATTAATGATTAAACATAGACCTTTTTATGTAATACAGAAATTAATTTTAGAAAAATAAGGGAAATCGTGAAGAGAAAGATGAAGGTAGGCTCACGGATCTCATTTTTTGTGTATCACGCTTAGCAACTCTTCAAAGATTAATTATGTTTTGGACAACATGAAACATGAAACATGAAAGGTAGAATTAATATTCATCAACGCCTTCTTTCTCCTTCTATTGGTTACCATTATTTCAACTTTCCTCTTCAATTTCAATATGACTATCTATTGCCTATTGGTCTTGTAGTTTGTAGAGCCTATAACTCTGTTTCAACTAGATAAATAAAAACAAAATTATTTTTCTTCTCCCTACTGTTTATCTTAAATTTTTATTTTGTTACTAACGTATTTTTTTGTGTGTCAATTTGATTTTACATTTTTTTTATTTTAATTTTGTTTATAGGGCTCATGCTGTTAACAAAGTTGACAAAAGATACTAATGTAAATTCTTTCAAGTGACAGGTTGACTCCTTCAAATGGCATGTAAATTTTTTCATGTGACACAATAAACGTTTAACTTTTAAAAAGTATTATTTGGGGGCAAAACTGAAACTTAATCAAATGTTTGAGTACTAAAATTAATTAGTATGACTTTTTGGTAATGGACGAATCATATAGAGAAGTCTACATCAACATTTTCTATTAATTATGTTAATGAAATTAATCTCCGAAACAAAATCAAAATAAAAAAATATATGAGACGAAATTGACACAAAAAAATGTTAGAAATGAAATTAAAACTCGAAGTAAACATTATGAATGAAAATTGTACTTTTGCCATAAATAAATAATAGAGTAAATTCATAATTTAATAATTAATTTTTAAAAGTATTTTTAGTTAAAGTTGAAGTCTTTTAATTTACTTTTATAAAAGTTTTTTTTTTCATTTTGGTCCATAAAATCTTTTAACTTAATCATTCATTTTTTTTTTTGATATCAGAATAGTGCATATGTAAAAAATCGTAAAGTCAATTTGTTTTTTAAATGAGTTTTCAAATCGATCTAGAGTGATGCCAGTAATTCATATTAGGTAGCCTACAATTACTTTAATCTTGAAGGACCGAGATAAAAATGTTCTTTAAGAACATAAATTATTAGTTTACTTTAAAATAAAATGTTAACTATATAAATGAAAAATACTTGTTATAGCAAAGAAGGAATATTTACTTTTCTAATACATCATAATTCTTTTTTTAAAAAAAATCGTAACTATATTGTCGTTATACCAAATGGCAAATGCCACATTCTCAGACATCACGTTTGTTTGACTTGCTTCCTCTTAAACTTCTGATCCATTTCTTATAACATTAATTAACAATACAGTTAGCTTGTCCTAATTATGTCTCCAATTTGCCCGATTGTTTCGCAGTTTATAATTCACTTAAACGATATTTTTTTCCTCGGCGGCTAGAAAGAGAACTATTATCTTTTTTCTTCATTCCACTAAAACACACAAATTTGGCAGTAATCTACTAACCGTTGTTTGATTGTCACACAAATTTGGTAGTAATCCACTAACGGTTATTTGATTGTTTGGTTGTTTTGGCATTTTGGCAATATATTAAGAGATTCTGTTTGATCAAGATTCTATTTAGTTAAATAGAATTTTTTTAATTAGATAAATTTCACATGAATTTTATTTAAAAATTTCAATCAAATGATCTTGATCAGATAAATAAAGTACTAGTAAAATAAGTGATCTATAAATATATTGAGAGTGACTAAGATCTTTGCTCAATAATTTTTTTGGACAGCTACCGATGGAATTGACTGAGAAAATCCCTTAATTTCTTAAAATATCAGTACTTTTGAGAAGAACAATATTTTAGATTTATAACACATGTTCTTAATCAAATTGAAAATTATATACGTAAAAAAAAATAAAAAAGAAAACATGCTAATTGGCCCATCGCCATCAGCGAAGGTAGGTTCCATTGTCAGAGTTGACCAAGTTAAAGTCATCTACAGAACCTCACAAGACACGTGCTTCGAGAGCGAGCAGCACGTGCACCATCTCACCTCTCCCCATTTATTGCAGTCTACAGACTCATAGTCATACCACGGTATCACCCTGTTTTCCTTTGTGTTTAGAGCATTTTCAACGGAGATATTAAAGAGTTATTAAAAACATAAATTAAATTTTATTGAGTTTTATTATCAGAGTTTGTCAATTTGATTGTTACATATAAGAATTATTTTTATATAAGAATTGATTTTTAACCAAAAAATTAATAAAAAAATTGAAAAGTGAACATTAAATATATCAACATTAATTATCCTGTATTAATTAAAGTAGTAGAGAATAGTTTATGAGACTCATTTGTGAGTTTTTAAGAGTTACACAAGAGTTATTTAAAACCAAAAGTGGTGATGTAGTATGATAAGACCCGCAATAAGTAACTTATTAGAGTTGTATAATTAGAGATGCTCTTATATATGATTCACTATTAAACTTTGTTTAGTAAGAATAACTGATAAGATAGTTGAAAACTTATAAGTTAATTTTTAATTGAAAACTAAAAGCTGCTAAGCTAACTTATTGAATTAGAAATATTTAGTAAAATTAACTGTTGAACTAGCTAAAAAATATAAAATGACATAAAAAAATATATTTTTATAATATAAACATATTATTTTTTAATTAAATTAATTTAAATTATTATATATATAAAATTTATTATATATATGTTTTATATAAATATAATAAAATATAAATAAATATTATATATATATATTATATAATATATGTGAGATAAGAGTATAATGAATATTTTCATAAAATAAAAAAAAATATAAAAATTATAAGCTACTAAATTTAGCATATTAAAATAAGTTATAAGCTATTAAAATAAATTTATTTACTAAACACTTCTAACAAATTTATAAATTAATTAAATAAGTTATAAGCTAGTTTATAAGTATTGCCAACCCTAAATCCTAAACCCTAAACCCTAAACAAAGACTTAGTATTTTTTGGTGTAATTAATTATTACCATTTATATGACCAACGGGACAGCATGCTTCAAAATACATTAATAGGTAACGATGAAAATTATCGCAGAAACAGAAAGGGCAAAGTTGGAAATATCGCCATCTCATTCTAGGATTTTTGCTCCGTATATATATATATATATATATATATATATATAATTTAGGATTTTTACTGTTTTGAAAAAAATTAAAATGATAAATCCGATCATTTGCTTGACTTACATGCTAGGTAGAGTACTCGGTCATTGATTCAACAGTTCATGTACGCTAAGTATTCTATTTTATGAAAGAAGATTCATGTCGTAAAAAAATTAACTTCACTTGTAGTTGTTGAATTCGCAAATTCAATAATTATAAAAATATTCTAAAAACAAATAAAAAATCTTAATGAACCAAAGTTACCGCTGACGGAATTGAAAATAATTTAATAGTAATAGAAGCCATATGTGGGTATCCCAGATCCTAATTGGTTAACTTTAATAAATTTGACAGGCACTCATTAACAACCAACAAAAAACGAAAAAAAAAAAAAGAATCAAATATTTGAGTCTCGGATTCCAGGAAGCCTACATATAAAATATTAATGTTCATTCCTAGCTTGCACATTACTCACAATATCTTGAAAAAATAATAATGGCGTAGAGTTGACTTGGTTAATTAGTAATGAGTAATTAATAATTAATTACCATAACAAGCAACTCTTAGAAAATGTGAAATCCAAATTAATTAATGACTCGCCCACTCTCTAGTTATTTAAGTGTGAGCTTCTCCGCCAGACCTCCAGACTACTCCCTTCACCCCTTCACTCTGAGCTGAGCTTCACAGAGTAACAGCGTAAAGGCTTTCCATGGCGGCGATTGAGAAGAAAACGAGGAGGTTAACGAGAGAAGGTTCGAATATGTCAAATTACGAAGGTTACCACGGAGACGAAACGGCGTCGGTTCCGTTCACGTGGGAATCGCAGCCAGGTACCCCCAAGGTCAAATTCCGTGACACCCCTCTCCCTCCTCTCACCCCTCCACCTTCTTACACTTACTCCATTAACAAACCCCATAACAACAAATCTTCTTCTTCTTCTTCTTCTTCAAAGCCGAATCTCTTCCCGTCTATATTCCCCAAGCACACCGCCAGAAAAGCGCGTGTTCTTCAGCGGCCTCCGCCGTCCCCTGCAAATGCTTCGCCGGCTTTCTCGTTTTCTTCTTCTACCTCCTCGTGCTCGTCTTCGTCGTATAATTCTAGGTCAGCGTCGCCGGCGCGGCTGAGATCGCGATCTGTGCCGTCTTCGCCGGTGAGACGTCAGAGGAAGAAGGAGGAAGAGGACGTGGATGTTTCGGGATTCTGTTTTGGGAATGCGGGGTCGAGAGGGTGCTATTCCTCCATGATCAAGAAGCTGCTACTCCGAGATTTTGTATAAAATGTTACAAATGAGTTACAATATACAGGATGCTCTTCTGCAGTGTTGTCTTGTTTGGTTCTTGGTATTAACGACTGATTGTACTGATACCGAAAGTTTGTATGTGTCAAACTCGTAACTAAAATGCATAAATTTTAATGCCTTTACCTCTCATTGTTAACAATTTCCCCATGTTCATTTTTTCAGAGAGTGGGATTAAAACTTTAGTGAGAAATACACATCAATTGTTATTTATTTAGTTCTTAAGAAGATACGCCTCTTTATTTTGAATGTTCCAGAGTTCAAATCTTGACATCGGTACCCGAGAGAAATTGCACCCAACAGATAATATTCTTGCTGTAGCTTGTGAATTAATTCGTGCCTTGTGAATTTTTTTTCTTGTCTTCTATTATTTTTTTAAAAAAGTTGCACTAACTGTTAGATCTTATCTAATGGTTATTAAATTTAATATCATTTTTTTTAAAAAAAAAAGCAAGAGAAATCACAAATGCATCAAATGCGCAATAGAAATCCAGATCCGTTTCATTTTGGGCATCAAACTTAATGAAAAAAAATTATTACTGAAGGCGAAAGTCCCAGAAAACTCTTTAAAACACGTCAATGTTTTTTTTATAGTACTATAAAAATTCAACTAATATATATATATATATATAAATTACTGAATTACAAACTATAGCATTGTAATTTTATTTTTTCAATCCACCTGTCATTATTAATGCAGATTTGATCTAATTAAATTGCTTTCATTGACCACATTATAGTATACTTTGGTGCATTATTATGAAGAAATCAGTTTTAATAAGGATATAATCAATGCAATTTCATTAGATCAAATTCTGCTAGAGTTTGCTCAAAATGATTTTAGAATGATCTCATTATAAAAAGGTTTACAAAATTGATTTATAGGTTCATATGGTATAATGTCATTAAATACGAATTTCATATAGTCAATGCTCACCATATATCTTCCAACGTGAAGAGAACAAATAGCGAGAAGGTTAGGCTGGAAATCACCTTGTGTTGTCTTTGCCATGTGATTGCGGAACCCACCATTTTATTTTCATCATTCACAATAATTATTCTTTCTGTTTTGCAGAAAAAATGTACAAACCTTTCGTCATGTTTGAAATTTTTATTCATTAAATTTTCAAATATTTGAAATTAACTAAGCCAAAAAACTGATAGTAAAGTTAAACTCATAATTCAGAAAATCGGATCAAACTAGTCGATTCGACCAGAAAATTAGTAAACTGACTAGTTCTCTAGTCTGTTTTGGACTTGGATACAGGTGATCGTTTAAATCAATAAAAAAATTGATCGATTCGACAGTTCAACTGGTTTTTTTTAAAATTTTTATGAAATATTATCATGTATTTTAAAGAAATTTTCAAAAATTTAAATTATTAAAAAAAAATTTAAGATTGATATAAATATATATCTATAACATACCTTAAATATTTTAATATTATATATTATATATTTTAATATTTTAATATATGTAACTGTTAATACCTGTATGTATCTAAAAGGGAGTGAATTGGATAATTAGAACTTTATTTCAAACTTACTAAATTTTCTTTTGCAAATCTTTGATCAGGATCCCAAAACAATTTATAAGTTTTCTTAAACAATTTCCTTAACTTAATTTACTATAAAACATTTTATTTAAGTAATTTAGATAAACAGTTGGAAGGAGTAAAATAAAGAACACATAAGAAATATAGTAATTCATATATATCTAAATGATATTTTTATGTTCACTTCTCAAAGGCACAATATGAGAGTTTGATTAAGGGACAATCACAACAAATACAACAAGTAACTCAGTTGAGGTTCAACTTCTCGCTTATACTATTCATTTAATAACCTCTAAATGTGGTTTAGCAGTACCTTACTTTTACGCTTACCAAACTGCTCAGTCTTAACTACGTCCTTATCAAACTTTTACAACTGGAAACCTTTTCTCCTGAAAGGGTCAGCCAACAACTTTTACTCTCTTGCATTCTTTGATGAATATTTTTTGGGTTGAACCCAGAATATCCTTAAGTCACTTTGGACTTAAAATTAGTCCCTATTCGAGTAAGGAGCGTTAAGGTTAAAATTCTCCTAATAAATGTACTTTTTAAAATTCAAACTTGTATTCTCTTCGTTAAAAGGGTTAAGACTGCTTACCATATCAACTAATAACTTGTTAGTTCTTTGATGAATGTTATGCACATTAACTTGGTTTTAATACATATATATAACCATAGCCAACAGGAAAAGGAATGAAAAAGGCTCTAAACATTACACATATGTGTTTTGGTATGTAAGTATAATATATATATATATATATATATATATATATATATATATATATATATATATATATATACATACATATTTGTGTGATATTTTGAATATAGAAAGTGTGGGAGAAAACGAGTTCGGTTTATTTCTTATGTATAAATGTAGTAAGTAAATAGGCGAGTTCTTGACTGTTATATCCTAAAAGTAACACGTTTGAGTATTTCTGCACTGGGTAACATAGCAAAAAGTGAACCCATAGGAGACGTAAAATTATTTTAAAGAAAATTGAGATACTCATACATCAACGCAGTACCACATGATTTATATTTTTAAAACTAACATTTAATTCTTTTATTTTGTATTAATTCTTATTTTTCAAGTTGTTGTTCCAACATATAAGGAAACCCTCCTTGACTTAAGTGCCTTCATTTGATGCATAACAGTTAGATATAACTGTGTCTTGATTATCTCTTTCAAATCTGCAATGACCAGCTTTTAACTTTGTATACACCCTTTGTTTCCTTAACTAGAGGTATTGGTATATTTATTACAAAATATTTACTTTCGAGTACTTGATTCTTTCCAAATTCATCAACGCAGTTATTTCTCCTTTATTTATCATAGTTGATTACCTTGATCTTTGTTATTGATTCTAACTTTGTGCATTAAATATATATATATATATATATATATATATATATATTTATATAATGTCAAAAATTTTACTTATTCAATTAATCTTTCTATAACCGATAAAATATTACAGACAATTGTATATAAATTAATACTCAACGAAGTTTCTTTTAAAATGAAAATGATCTGAATTTAAACACTAGGTTTTAATTAAAAATAATAATACAAACAAATGTTAGTATTCTTAAGAAAGATAAGATATGGGTCGAAATGAATAAACTATAGTCTGACTGAACCTTGGTTTCACCTATATATTAAAAAAAATAAGTGCTCGTCCGTTGCCAAAAATTAATTAAAGACCTCATCTGTTGTAAAGTTTTGATGACTAGGTGTGGTGTGTCAGTATATCTTTATATTATTTTATTTATTTTTTGAAATAAAATAGAATGCATTGACAATTGAAAGTTTGGTTTAGTGTTACCTTAATTTTATGCAAGGCTAGAACTATATTCCAATCATTTTCTTTAATAGATATGCAGTTCAGTTGAATCCCAACATAAAAAATCTAGCCATAATTCATCAATAAACAATTCATCAAGAAGTTCAAAGTAAATAAATCATGAATCCCTTCCACTCCACTTGCAAACAGTGAAATAGTAACCAACGAAAATTAAGTTTAATAGAATGGGTCAGTTATTCACTACAAGGCGGTAAATTATTTTCAAATACTTGCTGAGTGAGGTAACCACAATTTATGGCCGATAATTTTTTAAACAAAATTATTTTATTTATGAGAGGAAAAAAAAGTGAAATAGCAAGGGCATAAAATTCATTTTTGCCATTTATCTTAAAATCTTATATTATTTTCGAAAAGGGAGGGTGGGGGAAGTTGAGATTAGGGCCATGAATTAATTTCAATATTAGAGTCAATTCGTGTCCTTCTGTTCAATTGTAATTTGACAATTGATGATATATTTTTTTTTAAAAAAAATTTATTGTTAATTATTTGCTTGTAATTAAACAACTAGCAAACGGTCTTAGTTGTATCCAATTCTAGAGCCAAGTTGTTCTTTAAGATTAGGGGTAAGAGAGACGAAGTGAACTATTTATTTTTGTATTATATTTTATCTAAAATTTTGCATTCAATTCGATCATGATGTAAAGTTAAATTATATAATTTTGATTAAAAATTGCAATGAATTATGAAATAAAAGTAAGAATAGTTGAATATTACACAAATACCCAAGAACTCACGTGAAAGGAAGGTAGAGGCAGAATGCGTGCAAGAAAGCGAAGAAATTTGGGCAAGCCATGTCTTGAACTTTAGAGAGAAACATCTTCCTTCCAAGAATATTTAAAGTATACAGCTTTGCTTTTTGTTATAAAAATATATACAGATTCTTATAAACTTAAAATATAATTAAAGTACTCTAAAATTAATATTGATTTCCTTTTATCAGAAGTTTAACTTACTCAAAAATATCTATTTTGATCAACCTTTTTTTTTCAATATTAATTATTTTATCTTGAAAATCATAAATTCAATTCATTCTAAATTTTAAAAGTGATTATTTTTATATTGATCAAATAAATATGTAGTACTTATTATATTATATAAATAATATATATAGGCATTTTGATCAAAATATGTATAATTGTAACTTATCTTTTATTAAGAAAAACAAGGTTAGTTTAGCACATCTGTTGATTTTAGAAAAAAGGAGTATTTTTTTTCAAAATAATAACAAGAATCGCGTAATATAAAATCTCTCAAAACAAAAGAATTCAATTTATTTAAATGTTATTCATGGAAAAAGAAAGAGTATTCACGCCGCCTCATAGCAATTATATTCAATGCTTAGAAAACCTTCATCTTAGTATCCTTCCCCTAACTTTTTTTTAATTTTTTTTCACAAAAGTATTTTTTATGTCCCTAATGTTTATTAAGTTTTAATTTTGTCTCTAATATTTTTTTTTGCATTAATTATGTCCTAAATATTTTATTTTTATTTCAAATCTATCATTTTTACTATCGTCGTCTATTCCACTAAATGAAAATGTTGACTGAGTGATTAGTAAAAATGGTAGATTTAAAACAAATGTATGATTCAAATCTACATTTTACATGTCCTTAACAATTTTTTTTTTGTTTTGTGTTGGTTATACCATATATGTTTCATTTTTCTTTCAAATCTACTTTTTTTACAATCAGTCCAGTCAGTATTTTTCGTCAGTGGAATAGATGATGTTAGTAAAAAAGATAAATTTAAAATAAAAATAAAATATGTATAGATATAACTGACAAAAAAAGCGTTAGAGACAAAATTAAATCTTAGTGTAAACCTTAGAGACGTAAGAAAATATTTTTGTCTATTTCCCATGTCTAAATAATGACAACTGTACAATTATGCACAGTTGATAAATTTGAGTTCCTAGCTTAAAAATTATTTATGAAATATGGTAATTCTATAAACTATATTGTATGCTAAATGCAATTTACCCCTCAACCCATGCAGCAGTAACATTTTTAAAGTTAGGGACGAATTTTGTCTAAATTCATATCTCCTTTTCAAAACAATATTAAATAGTCTTTGAAAAAAGAAAAAGAAATTAAACCAGTCTTGGTGTGAAAGTGATTAAATTTGTGTTGCTGCAGGGCCATAGCATCAATTTCATCAATCATTTCACAAGTTGTTGGTAGTTCACAATCATTCATTGTCTGAAATTTTGGTGCACTATTCCTGTTCTGCTACTTTATTTCAAGCTGTAATTTCCAAAACTGGGGGAAAAGGCCAAACTCCAGAGATTGTTGAGAGTACCAATCCTCTCATCTAATTGGCCTCTCACACTCATACATGCCTTCCCCTTCTAAAACTTTAACTGGTGACATACACAACCCTACCAATGAAACCATAGCAATAAATCCATCTCTATATATAATTCTTGGAAAACTCAGCCCTTGAAATGTCCTGACACTGACCTTCCATGTTTGTTTTCCAAAAGTCAATTTCCTTCTGTGCCACCAACGCAACACGTGTGCAAGCTATATTGACGATTTAAGCCCCATATGCAACCTAATCTCTTTTATATATGTTTTCTATGATTAAATCTAGTTATATAGGTCTATCTTTTGTTTATTATAAAACGACATTGACCAACTGTTCCTAATACTACCTTGCCTTTTAAGCACTTGTTTCCTTGTTCTCAGAAATACTCCTTCACCTGTTTGTGTTTGTCCCTCACAGAGAATCCTTCCTCCTCACAGCCCATCATTCGGATCAAGACAATCACAGGCATGCTTGGATGTCCAGAAACAGGTAAATCATAGAATTTTCAAAATCTTTTGTCTCGAGACTTGGGATTTCTTTTGATTGTTTCGTTATTGTTGAGTTTGACCTGACTGTTCTGTTTTGTGTTGATTCAAAGAACGAGCAGAGGAGAGAGCGAAGAGCACAGCAGAGGTAGCAGAAGCAGCAGCATCTTGTCAAATGGGAAGGAGCCATTTCTATGGACCTGTAGCTTCATCAGGGACAACCTTAAACACAGTCACTCCTTGCGCTGCATGCAAGCTTCTGAGACGAAGATGTGCTGAAGAATGCCCTTTCTCTCCTTATTTCTCACCCCACGAACCTCAGAAGTTTGCAGCTGTTCATAAAGTGTTTGGTGCAAGCAATGTTTCCAAGATGCTAATGGTTCGTTTATAAATCATAACTTCACACCAGACATACTAAGTTGTTTTCTTTAAAGAAAGCCACTGTATTTTCCTATCAAATTTGTGATTGTATCATATGTAGGAGGTGCCTGATAGCCAAAGAGCCGATGCTGCAAACAGTCTGGTGTATGAGGCTAACCTGAGGTTGAGGGACCCAGTGTATGGATGCATGGGTGCAATATCAGCTTTGCAGCATCAAGTTCAGTCATTACAGGCAGAGCTAAATGCAGTAGGAGCTGAGATTATGAAGTACAAGTACAGAGAGGCTGCTAGTCAGATCATTTCTTCTCATGGAGCCATGGTTTCTTCAGTGGAAGAGTCACAACAAGGTCTTGCTCAACCTCCTCCAAAGCCATCGTCATTACCTTCTGCTTCTGTTGTTCTTTCAACCCTGTCTAATTCATCTTCCACTTCTTCTGTATACACTCCACCCACCAAGAGCACAATGAGCCACGGATCCATTTCCAGTGAAAATGTGCCTTACTTTGTCTGATTTAATTAGGATTAGGGCTCATTATTAACTATGGTTATCTTTCTATTACTCTGATATATCCTTTTGTTTAGTTTAGTTCTTCAGAGGCTTCAAGCTTTTGTTTTTGCAGCATAAACAATATGATTTCTATTTCATTATCTCCTTCATGTGTAATAATACATTCTGATCATTGTAGGCACAGATACTTCAGCTGATTCTGTTTTCTATTTCAATAGATTTTTCTTTGTTTTAGAAAGAGATTAATGGAGAAAAATGAAAAAAAGTCAACTGGTACAGTGTAGCTGTATAGGTCTAGGTAATGGTAAAAAGTTGAAGATTCCTGCAATGGATGCTCTGAGAAACATATATATATGTATGTGTGTGTGGGTGTGTGTGTGTAAATATATAATCGATTTCATTATATATAGAAATGTAGCTTCAGATCACATGAATGAAGTGTATATGGAGTGTTGAACAATTGGGCAGGGCACGTGGGGCGTTTCCTGAAGCTTAAGTTTATATACATGAGATTCGGTGCCAGCTGAAGATTTTGAAGGAGATATGGAAACTGGAAAGTTTTGAAGAGCTTGAAGGATATGCATTAGAGAGACAACAGGTAATGTAGTGATTGTTTCCTTTTCTGCTCTTCAAAGGTTGTGTGCTTCAAACTTTACAAAGCAGCTCTCGAACGATTTCTGACTTCTTTATATATATATATATATATATATATATAAGTAACACAATGATTCTTTGAAAAATGATATAAAAGGTTGTGTGATTAAGATTTTGAAAATGAATAAACGTGTCACCAATCTACGGGGTGAGATTTTGGCTTTGTCGTTCAGCATAAAAATACAAGAAACTAATAATCAAAAATGTTTTAAATAATTTCCTTAATTTGTAAGGTTGTTCGTTCTAAGTAATGGACTAATGGCATGCCACTTAGGTCAATATTTTTACCAACAAAATCTCATTCTGTGAAGCATTCGATTCCTTTGACGTGTGAAACTCAACCTGATCTAGTTTGAAATAACACGTCTTTAAATTAAATAAAAAATATATTGATATATTATTGATTCCCATATTTTTTTTTTCAATATTTTCTGTATAGTAGTATGGACGAAAGATGCACATAGACTATGACTCAGAGCCATTGCTTGAAATATTTGCATCTTTGCCTTCACATACATATATCAATGTTTATTTAATTTTTTTAGAATAAATTGTTGATTTAATCTTTAAAATGTTATAGTTATCTCAATTTATTTTTTTAAAAAAATAAAAAATATCAATTTAATTCTTAAAAACTTTATGTTTGCCTTAAATCTAAATAATATTTTGACAATGATAGATTTAAGATTTAACAACATATATTTAATAATTTAGCAAGGAAAAAAATTAAATTAAGGTAAACATAAATAAATTAAGACAAATGTAATACATAAGAGTTTTGTAATACGTAATTGAAGCTAGTTGGGCTACTTAATGAAAATAATTATATGTTAGATATTAATTGACCAAATGCATAAAATATGTCTTACTTGTATCGCATTTATGCGGGGTTGACAAGTTATAGATTAATAGAAAGAAAAGACAATTAAATGAAGTGCTTGTGAAGATTCCCAGATATAAATATATATTAATTGTCAGATTTTGGATCTGCGTATAATCAAATTAATATAGAATGAATTTATTTGCTTAAAGTTCATATATATGTATTAAAGCGTTCACATGGATGATATTGATGGCTAATTAACAAAGAAAGAGGCGTGACACAGTAGTTTATTAGACTTCTCTTTTCACCTCACACTCATACTCACGTGGACAGCTCACCACTTAAATTTTGTTTTAATGAGCCTTCACGTGGAATCATTAAGTAGTAACTATGCCTCAAACTTCAAACCACACAGCAAAAGTTGGGATTTGATGCCTCCCAATGCTAACTATGATGTTTCGCTTAATTTAAGTTATTATATTTTATAATAATTAGTTTAAATTTTAAGATATTATTTTTAAAAAAAATTTAAAAAAAATTATAAAATCTAAATCGTCAATTGTAAAATTTAATAACTCAAATTAGATCAAATACTTTTTTTAACTTTGGAGCTAAATAGAGAATTTATATTCCAAAGTCATGTTACAAATTTAATCACATTTTAAAAATGATTGTTATTTATAAACGGAGAACTTTTTAGCTTCACCTTAGAATTTAGTTGAATTAGGTTAATTTTTAGGGCTCAACAATTTTTTTAAACTAATAATTATATAGGGTTGAGTTGAGCTAGGCTCGAAGGCACAGTAAAACTGATTAAGAAAATGATCAATTAGTAGTTTAATTATTTTTAGGGTTAGTTCTAAAGGCTAACTCTTATAATCTATTTGGTTCACAATACAAAGCAATAATGAAAAGGAAAAGAGAATGATAAAGAAAAAAAAAAGAAAAAGGGAAAAAATATGTTTGATATGTATTTTTTAATAGGATAATTTGACCATAATACCCTCAATTTTTTTACTTTATTAAAAAATTATAAAACTTTAAAAAATAGAAAAATCCAACAAATCCCTCGTCGTCGATGAAGCTGTTCAAAATGAGATCATTCTTGTTCGTCTAGTAGTCCAAGCCCTTTTTGTTTAAAAGATCAACACACACCAAGTGTTCAAGGAATGCTCAGATTCATTCTCCTAGTCGTCGACGTCTCTGTACTCTCTCTCGTCGTCAACACCTCTTTTGTTCACCGTCGACGCCATTACCTCTGATTCTGAGTGGACGACTTGAGAAGACGGAGAAGATGCAGGCATAGCATGGAGAAGACAAATGAGTTCATGAGGGTGAGGGACAGGGCGGTGAGAGTCTAAGGGGTGAGGTCGTGAGGGTCTGAGGGACACCCATGTCATTTTCATACCTTTCCATTGGTAGATTCACATTTTCTACCGGGTGCTAAATGGAAAAATTCGTACGCATAGAAAGGGAAAACAGTGACACAGTGGAATGGAATGGATCTGCTCTGCTACCCAACCAAACACTGTTGACCCTAAGGCTTTATGCCATAAGTTTTGATGATGACAAATGTATTTGAATTATAGCATTGATATATATATATATATAAAGGTTAATTATCATATACATGCTACAAGTATTTAAGCATGACTATGTTATTTAATGTGTAATGTCTTATACATTAATCATGTTATTTATCATGAATTGAACTAACCATTTGGTTTGTAAGTAAGATATATTTTATAGGTTGGTTCAAAACAAGAAGAGTGAGCATTGGATTGAAGAACAAGGAAAAGTAACATCATGCCTCACTTAAGGAAAGCAACATACAAGGACAAAGCTCCAAGAAATGAAGAATTAGAAGATTTGAAGTCTTGGAAGCTTGGATGCATCAAGATAGCCTATGTGTTTACATTAGGTATATTTTATATAGGCTAGTATATTTGTGCAACTCAATGATTTAGATTTGCATACATTGGCTCAAGCATTTTGAACAAAAAGATAGTGAGATATGAAGTTTTACAAAAGTTATTTTTTTGACCTTTGGTCATTCCTTATATCATATCTCATAAATTAAAAATCGGTTTTTCAAGTATCTTAATCTCATTTGATAGTAGACTCAAAGATCTTTTCAACGGTATATTATTTATTCAAAACGGAGTCCAAATGAGAAATATATGACTATTTAAAATATAGTTTAAAAAACTGAAAGTTGATTTTACTGTAATAAAAAATTATTCTGTTCTGACCTATAGTCAGTATTTTGATTATATCTTTTAAAAAAAAATAATTTTTGAGTAAAACTTAGCTCATTTGAAACTAGACTCCAAGAGCTTTCCAACGGTATATTATTTGTTTAAAACGGAGTTCAAATGAGGGAGTTATGAATTTTTAAAAAAAACTCAAAATCTGGACTGCACTATAAGTGCTGTAACGGCTATATAACGGCTAGTTTTGTAAAATCTTATATATATGACCTTAGATACACGATTTTGAGGTAGAACAAAGTCCTACAATGTGATATTAACTTCTTCTATCATCTTTGAGAGAAAGGAAAGCATTCTTGAGCCAAATCTTGCATATTCTCTATCATTATAGTTATTAGAGCTTCATTTGTATTCATCTACTCTTTAAAGAGAGTTTCTTTGTATTGTTGATTTTGATCAACACATATATTATTCTGAGTTGAGGTTCGCAAGTACCGGTGTTGGAAGAACTTGCTTTGGGTTGAGGAGGAGCCCGGATTCATAAATTCTCCATTGTGGTTTCGCAAATACCTGGATCGAATTTGCGTGGTTGTAGTGGTTTGCAAGTACCCTGATTAAACTTGCAATTATAGTGGAAGTACTCAAGTGGTCTCTTGAGCACTGGATGTAGGCTTGGATTAGCCGAACCAGTATAAATCTTCGAGTTTGCTTTCTCTATCCCTTACTCTTTAATTTGTGCATATTGATATCTATTATTTAATTCCTTGATCTTTATAATTATTTATCTTGACAGCACATTGATTTTCTGTAGTGTATTTATTATCCTAAACATTGTACTTTTACAGAAAATCATTTTAACCTCCAATTAATTCTTGTAAAAAATTTATAAAACCCAATTCACCCCCCTCTTGGGTTCCAACCATTACTTTCAATTGGTATCAGAGCTTGGGCTCTTGTTTAAAGACTTAACCGTCTAAGAGTTAGCATGGTTGGATATAGTGATTGGTTTATTTCTAAAAATTGTTCTTTCACAGAACCTCTAATTTTTGATGCTAATCATTTTCAATATTGGAAGTATTAAATGAAAATGTTTTTAATTTCAGTAGACCATAAACTCTGGGATGTTATAGAAAATGGTTCTTGTATGCCTGTCAAGGAAGAACAAGGAAAATGCATTCCAAAACTTAAGAGTGAATGGAATGATACTGAAAGAAGTTTAATGCAACTCAATGCTAAGGCAAAATTGATTATTTCTTGTGCATTGAGTCAAGATGAATTTTTCAAAATCTCCAATTGTGCAACTGCAAAAGAAATGTGGGAAATTCTTGAAGTTGCACATGAGGAAGATCTTATTGCTGAGGAATTAAGGTGTAGAAGTTTCATTAATGAACTTGAAATTGCTCAAATGAATAATTGCAAAACCATTAATGAGATACAACTTGTGCTTAATCAATTCCAAGCTCTTGGTGTTGAACTTACAAGAAAATCTCAAATCACCAAGGTGGCAGACGAAGAAGAAAAAGGAGAAAAAGAGAAACCACAACCAAAAGGTGAATCATCAAAGAAAGCTTACCTATCTTCCATTTGGGGAAATAGCAATTCTGATAAGCAGAACACAAATGAAGAAGCCAACACTTGTCTTGTGGCCAGAGATAAAGATGAGGTAAATTCATTTGACTACTCTTTTGAAAAATTACAAGATACCTTTGATGATTTACATGAAGAATCTCTTATACTTGCAAAAAAACCAAATGTTTCAAAACAGAAAAACTCTTCTCTTGAAAATGAGTTGGAAACATTGAAAAATGAATTTTCTATTTCCAAGGAAGAGAATTTTGTTTTTGAAAATCAAAACAAAACTTTGCAAGAAGAGAATTTGATTTTAAAAACAAATATCTCTACCAACAAAAATTACTTTTGTACCAAGTGTGATTCTTTGAAAAAGAAAAATGATAATCTTAAAAATACACTTGAAAAACTCTTTCAAGGTAGAGAAATTTTAAATACCTCAGTTTTGAAACAAAGAAGAATTAACAAAGTTGGTCTTGTTTCTAAAAAGAAATCAAACCAAAAGCAGTTTAAAAACTTCTTTGTTTCTGCAAAGATGTCCAATAGTCCAACTTGCACTTGTTTCTATTGTGGACTGAAAGAACACAAATCTTACTTCTGTTTTTATAAGAAAAATCTTGTTCATGGAGTAAAAATGAAATGGGTTCAAAAAGGAACTCATGACCCAGGTAAACCCAAAGAAATTTGGGTACCAAAGATAAATGAATAATTTGTAGATTTGCCTCGAAACAAGGAGCGGAAATGACTTTTCAATGGCTACATCATTCAAACTCTACTCTCTTGCATCAAAAGGAGGCAATGGATAAGTAAACATATAAGCTGGAATGCATTGTAAGAATTTTGACTGATATGTTTACTGCTCTCTAATGCTTTTGTCTGTTGTCTAATATGTCTTACATCTATCCTTGATATTCATGCATGCTATATCTGAAAACAATTCTTATATGTGTGACCTATAGATTCAAATTTTGTTTTGAACCAATATCTTTCTTCTAAATACTGCTCAAACTCTCCTTTTTGCCGCATCATGAAAACTTTCGTCCATCACATGCATATTTCTTTTGCTTTCACAATAATAAGATTACTCTTGCCTATAGTATTTATCCTTATTGTAATCTTATTCAAATATTTTCAATAAAATCAAATTTATTGCAAAATTGCATTTCATGGAAGCATAGCACTTTTATTAATATGACATATCTTGAACATAATATTGCTCCTAGTGCTCGAGATTTATTTGAACATTACTGATTTGAACATCAAAGTGCTCAACCAAAAGTGTTTTGCAGGAGTTAATCCTCAAATTTATCCTCTAAAGCACATTCTTTCCTCTGCTCTCTGAAATCAGTAAGACTTATAGTTTTGAAGTTGGTTGGTCGACCAACGCTCCTATCAGTAGTCGACAAACGAAGCCTACATTGAACCAATGCTCAGCGCCAGGAGAAGAATGCTGAACGCTGAACGCTGAGACAAGTGGTCGACCAAAGTCCTCAGACTGGTCGACCAACTCAAGCCAGTGGCTAACTAAGGCAATTTTGGTCATGAGTGGTCGACCAACTCATTCACGATGGTCGACCAATGCTTGATAGATCTTGCAAATAATCAATCAATTAAAATCATTAAAATTGCAAGAAGACAGGATCAAAAGAAGAGTGATGAGCAAAACAAGGATATCAAAATCTTGAACAGGAACTTCAAGAAGCAACAAAAGTTTGCCAAAATTGATGAGTATCTCTATCCTTTACTTCTTCATTATTTAATTGAATGATACTCTTTGATCTCAATTGAACATTCTGGGAAATTTTTTTTTACTGTCATACTTTCATTGCAATGACATATTATTTTCTGACATCTTACATACTTGATCACATCATGACATATAAAAATATGTTAAATACTTAAATTATTTTTTTTAATACATCATGGTTTGAGCATTATACATATCATCTCTTTTACATAAGCTGTAACTTATGAACCATTGTTTATGGATTATAGTTTATATCTGATTATATCTTATTAATCCATATTACCTCAATTATGTTACTACATACTCTGATTATAATATGTTTTATCTTGAGTAAGTATGTAACTTGCTTTTGCTTTGAAATGATGATATATATATCCATGTCAGAAAATTCTTTCTATCTTTAAAATGGATATATATTTTTCAAAATATATATATCCTTCTATTGTGCTAAATTTGTGCGGCTGATTTTCTTTATCTTTATTTATTATTATTATATTTTTTTAAGTACCGTCATCTGAAAGAAACCACTTGCATTAAAAAAACCGAAGGATTACATTGCAAAAAAAAAAAGGGAAGGTTTGCTCATGCATGAGCAATCTATAGGCGAGGTGGTCTCGAATTAGCAAGGTTGTATTGTATCATCACCCCTCGGCCATTCCTTGGAGCAAGAGACTGAGCAATGTCACGAATGGTAGTGTAAATCCCATTCATACAATCAACACTTCTTTGTTGTTGATTGCAGAAGCATTGGGTAGACCAATAGAATAACCTATCTATTCTTGAAGTCATTGCCGCATTGTTGCGTTTAGCTAACTTCTCCAGGTCCTCTATCATCTTCTTGAGTTTCTTCACCTCCTGCTCCAAACAAGCAATTTTGTCTTCTGACGTATGGCCTGTACTTATCTCCTCAGCTTCTTCGATCTTCATCTTCTTCTTTCGGTTCTCTTGAGATTCCTCCAAAGGTCTTTTGCATTTGTCCTTGCCTAGACTCAAGTTTAAGTCGAGCTATTCCTCCCTGGCCTCTACTGTGAGATCAATGAACTTTCTTACTGCCATGGTTTGGAATATTTAAAAATTTTTGTAGGAGTATGAAGAAAGAAGAATGTCAGGAAGTTGTAGGCTCAGAGATGAATACTCTTTGTGGTGTGGTAATTAAGAATTCTGGGGGAGTCTTTATAGAGAGAAAATTGTGACTTAGAGCCAACGAAGATATCTCTTCGCCGCACCCCTACACGCTCATCCTATGGATTTCTGCAAGTTGGAAGCTAGAATTCTAAGGTACGCATGCACACCAACAACGCGTCGCATTAATGGCAAAACCACAAAAGTCAAGTTTCGATGGATTTGCGGCTGATTTAATTTGTTTTGTTTAAAAATTTTAAGGATTAATAAAATGGAGATAAACAAAACCGTATTTCTCTGCTTTGTTGTGTTGTTCTTGAGAGCTTTCAGTATAATATACATGATTGATTGCATCATGCTATGATAATATGTATCTAAGAACATATGTTGTGTATGCTATTCATGCATCATGAACGAAGGCTACGGCCAAGAATAATATTTCATGATTCCACATGCACTCATACAAAATGAGAAGTCAAAAATTTAAAATGACTTGAATAAAATGAAATGTGTAGAGGCTGATACATCTTCATAGATACACATACTTGCATATAATGCTTTTGTGGGTAAATAAAAGGCAATAATTTTCTTACATCATGATAATGCTTGATGCATACGACCGTAAGCAGTTAATTTTGCCTTTAACCTTTGAGTTACATTACTAACTTAAGCATTAGAGTGGTTGTCAAAATTTTTACATGTACTCATCCTCAAGATACATATATAAATTCATTTTGAATGGGTATATAAATTGCTTCCTTTGTGCTGAAATATATCTTATCCTTTATGAAGCAAATTTGTTTTGAAAAAGGACTTTAAAAATACTTCTGTTATGTTAATATGTTTTATCATATGAAGCAATATTTTTTTTTGAAAAAGAAAAGGTCTTAAAGATCTCTTTTGTTGTTGATGACAAAGGGATATTGATGTTTGATGTATGGATTATGACCTATATGCTTGAATATATCATGCTTTGCTAATCTATATATCATACTTCTGCTGTGTGCTGTAAATATTTCTATCATATGACAGCAAATGATGTTTATTTTTTTATTTCAAAGAGTTCAATTTTTCTGCTATTTACTAAAAATGCCTTTTCATAAACAAGCAGAAATCATTTTCAATGAAAATATTGCAGAAATTTCTTAAAAAAAAATCTTACTTCAAAATTCTTCAATCAAAAACTGAATTTCCTTTATAATGATTTGGACAATCTTTTTCAAAGGAAAAGTGTTATGAAATTCAGGGCGAGCTTTATCTCTCTTGAAAATATATAGATGACCTTGAAAAAGAATATATCTTAAAAAAATTGAATATTCATTATTCATTATTCTTTTTCAAATTATGCAAGGTTTAAGGGGGAGCCTAAAACTCTTTCAAGTTTTATCTTTTGGCTCATTTCATTTGACATGAGAAATTTTTCTAAAAATTGTTTTTACATGTCAATGAAAACAATGGTAAGTTTTGATGTATCCTAACCCTATACTATATTGACATCTTTCGACATCCTGGCTTAAATAATGTATGTGATTTAACTTCCATATATTGTGTTACTTACACCTTTTTGTTGATGTCAAATAGGGGGAGAAGAAATAATAGAAAAATATGTGTATGTGCTTATAACATTGCATTCATTATCTTGTAATACATATTTTTCTGTGGTGATTTGTCATCATCAAAAAGGGGGAGATTGTTGACCCTAAGGCTTTATGCCATAAGTTTTGATGATAACAAATGTATTTGAATTGTAGCATTGATATATATATATATATATAAATGTTAATTATCATATACATGCTACAAGTATTTAAGCATGACTATGTTATTTAATGTGTAATGTCTTATACATTAATCATGTTATTTATCATGAATTGAACTAACCATTTGGTTTGTAAGTAAGATATATTTTATAGGTTGGTTCAAAACAAGAAGAGTGAGCATTGGATTGAAGAACAAGGAAAAGTAACATCATGCCTCACTTAAGGAAAGCAACATACAAGGACAAAGCTCCAAGAAATGAAGAATTAGAAGATTTGAAGTCTTGGAAGCTTGGATGCATCAAGATAGCCTATGTGTTTACATTAGGTATATTTTATATAGGCTAGTATATTTGTGCAACTCAATGATTTAGATTTGCATACATTGGCTCAAGCATTTTGAACAAAAAGATAGTGAGATATGAAGTTTTACAAAAGTTATTTTTTTGACCTTTGGTCATTCCTTATATCATATCTCATAAATTAAAAATCGGTTTTTCAAGTATCTTAATCTCATTTGATAGTAGACTCAAAGATCTTTTCAACGGTATATTATTTATTCAAAACGGAGTCCAAATGAGAAATATATGACTATTTAAAATATAGTTTAAAAAACTGAAAGTTGATTTTACTGTAATAAAAAATTATTCTGTTCTGACCTATAGTCAGTATTTTGATTATATCTTTTAAAAAAAAATAATTTTTGAGTAAAACTTAGCTCATTTGAAACTAGACTCCAAGAGCTTTCCAACGGTATATTATTTGTTTAAAACGGAGTTCAAATGAGGGAGTTATGAATTTTTAAAAAAAACTCAAAATCTGGACTGCACTATAAGTGCTGTAACGGCTATATAACGGCTATATAACGGCTAGTTTTGTAAAATCTTATATATATGACCTTAGATACACGATTTTGAGGTAGAACAAAGTCCTACAATGTGATATTAACTTCTTCTATCATCTTTGAGAGAAAGGAAAGCATTCTTGAGCCAAATCTTGCATATTCTCTATCATTATAGTTATTAGAGCTTCATTTGTATTCATCTACTCTTTAAAGAGAGTTTCTTTGTATTGTTGATTTTGATCAACACATATATTATTCTGAGTTGAGGTTCGCAAGTACCGGTGTTGGAAGAACTTGCTTTGGGTTGAGGAGGAGCCCGGATTCATAAATTCTCCATTGTGGTTTCGCAAATACCCGGATCGAATTTGCGTGGTTGTAGTGGTTTGCAAGTACCCTGATTAAACTTGTAATTATAGTGGAAGTACTCAAGTGGTCTCTTGAACACTGGATGTAGGCTTAGATTAACCGAACCAGTATAAATCTCCGAGTTTGCTTTCTCTATCCCTTACTCTTTAATTTGTGCATATTGATATCTATTATTTAATTCCTTGATCTTTATAATTATTTATCTTGACAGCACATTGATTTTCTGTATTGTATTTATTATCCTAAGCATTGTACTTTTACAGAAAATCATTTTAACTTCCAATTAATTCTTGTGAAAAATTTATAAAACCCAATTCACCCCCCTCTTGGGTTCCAACCATTACTTTCAAACACTACAAAGACAATGTTGATAGGAATTCCAATTTCCATTCCTTTCCATCAGCCAAACCAAATGTAGTGTTAGAATGATGGTTGAAGGGCTAGCTCATGAGCTTAGTCATAAGAGTCAATTTATAGCCCTAATAAGATTGAAGTAAGTGAGAAATTTTTAACCCTTATGTAAAAGCGACGTGGATTCTCTAACTTCACGTTACCGATTGTGACATGAAATTTAGACTATTCATTCGATCGAATTATCCTGTGATTTTTTTCATAAACATAGACCATTTAATAGCGTAAAGTGGACATTTTAGATCTCACATTACGGATCCTGACATCAGAGGATTCGCGTCCATGTAAAAAGAAAACTTTGTCTAAGCTACCCTTGAAATGTTTAAGGCTTTTTTGAAAGTTAAAGTGGGATGCATTAGCCTTAAAATTGACATTTATGGCTGTGTTAGGCATGTAAAAAAAAAACTTATAACTTATTTGACCAGCTTATAAACTTATTAAAAATATTTGGTAAACAAACTTATTTTGAAACCCTACTTTGAGTAACTTATAGTTTATAGCTTATAACTTTTATATTTTTCTTCCTATTATACCCTTAATATTTTATTAGAATTTTTATTATACCCTTATATGTCATTAACGACTCTTTGTATCTTCTCTGTCATCTCTTAGTATTTATATATATATATATATATATATTATATATATATATAATATAATATAATAAAATAAATATTTTTAATTAATTATATATATAGTAATTTAAATTAATTTAATTAAATAACAAAAAATGAAATGTTTATTTGTTTTGTTTTGAGATTATAAAATATATGTCATTTTACATCTATCAGTTAATTTAATAGCTCCTTTTATCAAATACTTCTAATTCAAGCTTTCAACTAAAAATTAGTATATAAGCTTTTAGCTAGCTTTTAAACTTTCAAATATTTATTTTTTTATTTTTTATTGACATAAATCAAATATATTTGAAGTGCCAGGATAGTACATAATTAACCATTTTGGCATATTTTAACAAAATAATGAAAAAAAAATTTCATGGTAAGGTTCAAATTATTGTTTAAAAAATACAAAATTAAATAAATATCAAGTAAAATTCTAAATGCCAGCAAAATAATTTAAAAAAAAAAAGCATATCATCAATAAACTAATGGCTCCCATAACAACAATCTAAATTTTAAATGTTGAAAATGAGGTGAATTTCATATTTTGGTTCAATACCTAATACTCATTTTTTTTTACTTGTTTCCATACTTCAATAAATCATGAACCTCCCATGGTGAAGGTTTTAACTTTTACGTTCATTTTTAATTATTGTTTTTAAAGGAACTACCAATTAACCCAAAAAAAAGGGTCTGATTCCTCTGTTTGTCTTTAAGACAAGCAAAAGCCTACTAATCCTGAAACAGCGCCATTTCAATTTTTTTAAAAGTGCAAAACGCACCGTTTTATCATGGGGTGAGTTCTCCTTCTTCAGGTTTCTTTTCTTCTTCGATGCCCTATCTTCTCCTCTCCTCTCTAGCTCTTCCTCTTCTCCATTCCGAGCCACTTCAATGGCCCTTCTCTAGCACTGCTCTTTTCCAACCCCGAAATGCTCTTCTCCTCTCTAACAACCCCTCTTTCCGGCACTGTTATTCTCCAACCTCGACACTACTCCTCTCTGACCCCCCCTCTCAGAATAGGTAAGGATTTTCTCTTTGTTTCTTCTCCTCTAGCTTTTAGGTTTGGTTTTATAATCCTAGTCCGTTAGATATATAACATTTTAAATTCATTGGAAAACTCTGCAATTTTTCTTTGCTCGATAGTGAAATTATGTCTGTACATATCATTCCTGTTAGATATATATTTGTAATTACAACAAGAACTGCACATATCCCTCTCCTCTTGATAAACAAAGAAAAATGATCCTCTTACTATAATCTAAGTTCCGAACAATACAAAAAACTAAATAATCAAATGGAACTCATGTAGACTTTCACTTGTACGTGTTTTAGTGTCCTTTGTTGCTCACCTGAACTCTCTCAACATGGACTAGAATTTATAAATAAGTTTTCTTCGTAATTTCTTTCTAGTTTTAGTGGAAATTCATGTAGACTTTCACTTGTAATTGTTGCAATTTAGTCATCTGAGTTTCGTATGTTCACTCTTGTTCCTTTTCTTTCAATTATTCTAGTTAGTCTGTCAAGCCTTTTGTTGCAAGTGGCATTTTCTCAATTGTAAGTTAGTGTCACTTTTGTCTAGAACTTAAGAAAATTTGACAACAAATATAAGGAGGGATGCAACTTGCATAGAACTTGGAGCACTCAATTGTGACAATTAAACATAGGGGTGAAAATGAATTTTGATGGGAGCTAGAGGAACTAATAGTCTCATTGTATATTCAAACATTTATGATATTTTATTTGTTGTTTTTTCTAATTTCATTGCATATTCAAACATTCATGTATATGTATTCTATATTTGTTGACTGGTCTAGGAAATGCTTATTTCTTTATATGTATATGTACACTATATTTGTTGACTTGATTTCTATATTTTGAGTGTGATGATTCCAAAGGGTGCAGTTTGGAAAATTCTTACTTTTCTGAGTCAAGCTCACCAAACATCTTTTCTTGTTACCTTGGAGTTGGTTGGGGCATGAACGGTGGGGTTGGGTCTCGAGGCGTGGGCTTCGCCTTGGAGTTGCATTCGGACCTTGATGAGGTCAAGAGGGTGGGTGGAGCATCCTGCAACCACGAAAGCTATACCTCCCTTAACAAAACCTTTGATGCCCATATTGAATTAATTTTCTCAAGAACCAAACAGAGCTAGAAATTGAGAAGGAAAACTATAGGAGGGGAACTAAATAATGGTAGAAGAGGAGGAGCAACTGGAGCTTGGGTTCATCTCACTGGACAGTAGGAGATGAGAATGGAGGGCGAAGGCAATGGAGGAAGAGTAAGGGACGGAAGGCCTTTCAAACATATAATATTGATAGTAAGCAGAAACTATCAATGATTAGAAAACACAGCGAGAAAGGGAATTGCTTGAAAAATGTAAGTCCGAGCAAAGAGCTAACTTTGCTTATCGAAGACTAAGTCTGTTAATGTTTGTGGCTCCAACTCATGCTTCAAGCTTAATTTATTGCTTCTGCTCTAAGTTGTGTTCATGTTGTTGTGTTTTAGTCATATTTCGGTTTGGCCTTAGAGTGCATACTCCTCCAGGTCATTTGTTTGTGCTCTTATTGTTTGAACAAGGTTGGGCATGACACATGAGCAGGAGGGAAAGCTGACTCGGTGGAAAAAAAGAGGATGACATGGCAAAATAAATGTTCAAGCAGCGTTGACTAACGGTCTACTGGATGGAGGGAATGAAGTGCACAAGGTGAAAAGTTGAAAAAAGTATTTTGCTAAGTTTTAATGTTGGAGGGAGTTTTTGCACAAGATGAAAAGTTAAAGGGGGTAAAGTGCAATTTTCCCAAAAAACTATGCCAATTCCATTGCTGTAATTGAAATCAATATGCATCATCAGATAACAAGAGCATGGTTTACTTAACACTAATATCCAGAAAAAGAAAGCACACAAGCAGGAAACAGAAGACACTTGAGCAAAGGAAAAAACTGCTGCATGACATTCCAGTAAAACCCAAAGCGACTTTTAAGATGTTGAACCAGTTTCACAACCAAAACATCCATACTTTTTGGATAGCAATATTGTCTCCCATTGAAAGGAAGACCAATTGATTTATACAGAAGTACAGAACAGAAGATATGCAATAAATTGCAAGTCATGGCCCAACAAGGCTGCTTCTTCTTGTTCAATATTTGTTCTTCAAAGCAATATATAATTTCTTAAGAAAGAGGTGCATGATCAGTTTGGTTTCCATAAAGGGAACCATGACAAAAAGAAAACTCATATCCACGAACTATATGAATGGCTGTCAATTGTGCTCATACTAACATTTTACAAGACAAGACCAACATGAAATACATTCTGATTGTACTGATGATAACAGCTGCAATTTGATGCCAGATCTAGGAAGCTCATAGATGCATTAGTTCAAAGCTTCTACAGGGTTAATGAAAAGTAGCTAATTAGTTTAATAATCATGCAAAGCTCAAAAGGTAAGCTTCATCAGCAGAGCCTTTGCCAGAGTTTATGCGCAGAGATGCAGATCAAATTGGTACAAGCAAAGAATGCCATTTAAATATAAGGGGGCTTAGTTTAAAGATTTCACACGTGTGTCCGTTTAACAATTCCTACCCTGGATTATCACGTCCTTTTATTAGTTAAGCTGCAAGCATAGTTCTGCAGCCTCTACAGGTTATTATTAACACAAACAAAATGCTGCAATTTTGACTGACAAGAGAGTTCCTGCTTTCTTCAGTAATTCGATGAATTTTTAACCTACTCAACAAATAAGCTGTAAATTGGGAAATGAATAAATCAATTATAAGAGAAAACAAACATAAAATCAGACTTTTAATATTTTTAACATCCTCAACAACGATGATTCTACTTTTATCAGAAGACAATACCGCATTGCCTAGACATGTGCCTTTACAATGCATTAACTAACTCGGTTATCCCAGATCATGGATGATATAAATCAAATGCAAAATTTAAAGTAAAAGACTATCATTCAACACCCCCCCCCCCGGGGGGCCCTCTAAAACAAATAATAATAATACTTTTGGCCACCTTTATAGTTGCTAATGCTGCCAGTTATTACAGTTTCATTTCCAGTCCGAAACTTCCATCTGACAATACCCATCAGATTGTAACTTCACCATCAACAATTGCCAGATTCTATATCAGGATTATAAACAGCAAAGTTCTCACAGCCCAAAAAAAAAAAAAACGCAACACCATTTCACCCAAATGGAACAAAACCAGCAAGGGACAAGGAATCTTTAGGCCAATGCCAATGGCCAAACCACCAACATTGATTGATCTTACCAATTGAAAAACTCCAAGAACCAAATATAGAGCTCCAGTGGCACCTCAAAGCATCCAGGCCATAATTCAGAACTTGAAGATGTTGGTTTAAGGCAGTGCTCGATGAGAAGATCAGTAATTGGAGTTGGTGGAAACAGAAAATCACATGTTTTGTCTTTCTCTAAAGGAAAGTTTGGGTTGTAAAATACTCACCAGTGAATAATATAAGTGCAACCCACCAGTGGTTATTGTTTTAAAACATGCATCTCGATTGACACAAATATGCCAGACATATTATAACCAATAAAACTTAAAAGTTGTTCAATTTAACCAGTCTCCACCTCAACCTCTGATCCACATAGCAATGGATCATATTCTAGATCCTAGATCAAGATAGCATAGTAAGAGGACCATAGAGTAGCCAACCACCTAAAAATAAGAATGTCGTTCAAATAACCAAAGAATTCATCCTGAACATTCAACGCTAGATACTATAGGCATCCATAATTCATCTCAACAAGGGTCTATAACAGAATAATAGATACTCCGCAACCGAGTCTGCAGTCCAAATAATGTAAGTGATTACAAGATGCAGGAGCATGCAAGAATAATTAACTAATTATTTCGTGGAGATTGAAGCACCTATTGATGACAAACTTGGTGACCAATCAGAACACTTGTTTCAAGGGTAACTACTAACTACCAAAATAAAAGGTTTAATATTCATATGGTAAGTGTACAAAGAATAATGAACTATATAATAAAAGTGTTCATGCCATTCGCACCAGCACCTTATTCTTTTTGCCTGCAGATAAAAGGAGTACTTTCCCATCCACTATATCCTCTGCCTCAATTCTCTTGTTTTCACTGTTTACTCTGTTATTGTTCAAGTAAACACCTCCTTGCTTCAACAAACGGCGTGCAGCAGATTTGCTGTCAAACAACCCAGCGGAAACTGATAGATCAACCAAAGTCATATTCAAAACCTCATCATAAGCTAAAGAACAAGATGGGACACCCTCAGCAATCCCCTCAATAGTTTTCCAGTCCAACTTTGTCTCGGATCCTGGCCTCAATGCTTCAGTTGCCTTAAGAGCCTCAGCTAAGCCATCTTCTCCATGAACAAATCGGGTAACTTCTTCAGCAAGCCTCCGCTGAATGGTATTAGGCATATACCCAGGTTCCCTCATCTGTCTCTCCAAAGAGTTTATCTCCTCAATATCCAAAAAAGTAAGAATTTTCAGAAACCTAATCACATCCACATCGGGAACTGAGAAAAAATACTGGTAAAACTTGTAAGGAGACAAGAAGGAAGGGGATAACCAAATAGCACCATCCTCTGATTTACCAAATTTGGTACCATCACTTTTCAAGAGAAGAGGGAATGTCAAGCCATAGGCCCCCTCAGCCTGTAATATTTTTCGAATTAACTCGGTTCCAGCAGTTATATTGCCCCACTGATCACTACCTCCAATTTGAACATTAACACCCTCATTCTTGAACAAATATAAGAAATCATAGCCCTGCAACAACTGGTAAGTGAACTCTGTATAGCTCATTCCTTGTTCCGAATCCAACCTCTTCCTCACACTTTCCTTTGCCATCATGGAACCCACCCTGGCAAATCGACCCACCTGTTTCAGAAACTCCAATAAACTGAACTCCTTCCACCAATCGTAGTTATTCAAAATCAAAAGCGAAGAATCATCGGAATTGGCATTCGCATTCAAGTTATCCAAGTACTTATTTTGAGGACCACCCAGAATTCTTCTTATAGTGTTACTAATACTTACAGTGTTCTTCTCTAAAGTATCGATATCAAGTTCAGGCCTCTCGAGGCTTTTCCCAGACGGGTCACCTACGCGAGCGGTGGCACCTCCGATCAGAGCAACGGTTTTATGGCCGCACCGGCGGAACCACGAGAGCACGATTAGCCCAAGAAGGTTACCCAAATGTAAGCTCTCGGCGGTTGGGTCAAAACCACAATAGACCTTGAGGGGTCCACCAATGGGGTCCGAACAAGAGTTTCTGAGATTATCGCTGGTTACGGACTCAAGAAGCCCTCTTTCTTCAAGGATTTCGACGACGTTGCGATGAAGCAGTCGATGTTGTTGTTGCGGCTCAGTGGGAGAGTGTGAGATTTGTACACTGCAGGTGGCCCTGGTGAATTGGAGCGGGAGGGAGATAGATAGACTGGAAGAAAGGGAAGCAGAAGAAGGAGGTTTGAAAGGAAAGAGGAAGAGCTTAGTGGAATGGAAGAAGAGTAGGGTCCTGGAAGCAGAAATCGTGGCCATTCCGCTTCGCTAATAGTTGGTACGATCAATCTCTCCCTTGCCCGTCGAATTGGATTTGGATTGAGGATAGAGGCGCCTCCAACGTGAAAACTAGGATGCGCAGGCAAAATCATAAATTTACATTTGATTAGATTAAATTTTTATAATAATTTTTCAGAAAATATTTAACTATATGTTTTTGGAATAATTATAACTGTGTTGAAAGTATTTTTTTATTTATTAATACATATTTATATTTTTTTAAAAAAAATTAAACTAGAATTCAATAACATTTTTATAATTCTTAAGTATATTGTTTTTAAAAAATAGACTAAATCTATTAAATTGGATTAGTCCAATTTTATAAATAAAATATGATAGGCTAAAAATTTAATAGTTTATATTTAATAAGAATTTTTACTCAAAGTGAATTAAGTTGGACTAACTTGATGATTTTTTTAAATAAAAAATTTTTAACAAAAATAATTTTAAAATATTAATATTTTAAGTTTATAATTTTTTTTTGTTATTTTAGTAATGTGTACACTATTTTCTTTTTAATGATAAAGAAATTCAAACTCTAGTTTTTAATTTACAATACTTCAATTTTATGACTTAAGTTATAGATTTCTTTATCATATTTTTTCACAATCATTTTATGCACAAAAATACAAAATGTACAATTTTTTTAATTTTTATCATAAAAATATACGTACCTTCTGAACTTTAGTGAATAATTACATAAATACTAATGTGATGAATTATTAATCTTTATTTTTATTAAATTAATTTAAAATTTATTTAATTAAATAACTTTATCTCACCAATATATATATATATATATATATTTAATTTAACATCTAATAATTCATAACTTAATCATTTGATATAATTTTTTAAAATTTATAATATTGCAAAAGAATAGTCATACTCATATATATATATACGTACATCTTTACTTATATATGAAAGTAATGGTTGGAACCTAAAAAGGGGGTGAATTGGGTTTTATAAATTTTTCACAAGAATTAATTGGAAGTTAAAATGATTTTCTGTAAAAGTACAATGCTTAGGATAATAAATACAATACAGAAAATCAATGTGCTGTCAAGATAAATAATTATAAAGATCAAGGAATTAAACAATAGATATCAATATGCACAAATTAAAGAGTAAGGGATAGAGAAAGCAAACTCGGAGATTTATACTGGTTCGGCTAATCCAAGCCTACATCCAGTCCTCAAGAGACCACTTGAGTATTTCCACTATAATTGCAAGTTTAATCCGGGTACTTGCAAACCACTACAACCACACAAATTCGATCCGGGTATTTGCGAAACCACAATGAAGAATTTATGAATCCGGGCTCCTCCTCAACCCAAAGCAAGTTCTTCCAACACCGGTACTTGCGAACCTCAACTCAAAATAATATATGTGTTGATCAAAATCAACAATACAAAGAAACTCTCTCTAAAGAGTAGATGAAAACAAATGAAGCTCTAATAACTCTAATGATAGAGAATATGCAAGATTTGGCTCAAGAATGCTTTCCTTTCTCTCAAAGATGATAGGAGAAGTTAATATCACATTGTAGGACTTTGTTCTTACTCAAAATCGTGTATCTAAGGTCATATATATAAGATTTTACAAAACTAGCCGTTATATAGCTGTTATATAGCCGTTACAGCACTTATAGTGCAGTCCAGATTTTGAGCTTTCTTTAAAAATTCATAACTCCCTCATTTGAACTCCGTTTTAAACAAATAATATACCGTTGGAAAGCTCTTGGAGTCTAGTTTATAGCTGTTATATAGCCGTTACAGCACTTATAGTGCAGTCCAGATTTTGAGCTTTCTTTAAAAATTCATAACTCCCTCATTTGAACTCCGTTTTAAACAAATAATATACCGTTGGAAAGCTCTTGGAGTCTAGTTTCAAATGAGCCAAGTTTTACTCAAAAATTATTTTTATTTTAAAAGATATAATCAAAATACTGACTATAGGTCAGAATAGAATAATCAACTTTCAGTTTTTCAAACTATATTTTAAATAGTCATATATTTCTCATTTGGACTCCGTTTTCAATAAATAATATACCTTTGGAAAGATTTTTGAGTCTACTATCAAATGAGATTAAGATACTTGAAAAAATGATTTTTCGTTTATGAGATATGATATAAAGAGTGACCAAAGGTCAAAAACTAACTTTTGTAAAATTTCATATCTCACTATCTTTTTGTTCAAAATAATTGAACCAATGTATGCAAATCTAAATCATTGAGTTGCACAAGTATACTAGCCTATATAAAATATACCTAATGTAAACACATAGGCTATCTTGATGCATCCAAGCTTCCAAGACTTCAAATCTTCTAATTCTTCATTTCTTGGAGCTTCATCCTTGCATGTTGTTTTCCTTGAGTGAAGCATGATATTGCTTTTCCTTGTTCTTCAATACAATGCTCACTCTTCTTGTTTTGAACCAACCTATAAAATATATCTTACTTGCAAACCCAATGGTTAGTTTAATAGCATGATTCAATATATGCAACATACATATTAAATAACATAATCATGCTTAAGTACTTGTAGCATATATATGATAATTAATCTTTATATATATCAATGCTACTATTCAAATACATTTGTCATCATCAAAACTTATGGTATATAGCCTTAGGGTCAACAATCTCCCCCTTTTTGATGATGACAAATCACCACAGAAAAATATGTATCACAAGATAATGAATGCAATGTTATAAACACGTATACATATTTTTCTATTGTTTCTTCTCCCCCTATTTGACATCAACAAAAAGGTGTAAGGAACACAATATATAGAAGTTAAAGCACATACCTTCTTTAAGTCAGGATGTCAGAAGATGTCAATATAGTATGGGGTAAGGATACATCAAAACTTATCATTGATTTTATTGACATGTAAAAAGAAAATTTTAGAAAAATTTTTCTCATGTCAAATGAAATGAGCCAAAAGATAAAACTTGAAAGAGTTTTAGGCTCCCCCTTAAACCTTGCATAATTTGAAAAAGAATAATGAATAATGAATATCCAATTTTTCAAGATATATTCTTTTTCAAAAAAATGCATTCAAGTGAGACAAAGCTCCCCCTGAATTTCATAACATTTTTCCTTTGAAAAAGATTGTCCAAATCATTATAAAGGAAATTCAGTTTTTGATTGCAGAATTTTGAAGTAAGATTTTTGAAGAAATTTCTTCAATATTTTCATTGAAAATGATTTCTGCTTGTTTATGAAGAGGCATTTTTAGTAAATAGCAGAAAAATTAAACTCTTTGAAAAAAAAAACATCATTTGCTGTCATATGATAGAAATATTTACAGCACACAGCAGAAGTATGATATATGGATTAGCAAAGCATGATATAAACAAGAATATTAATCATAATCCATAAATCGAATAATAATATTTTTCAAGATTTCTGAAAACCAATTTCTGCATATATGCATAAAATTATTTCAACATATAGCAAAAGTGATTTAAAATAAGGATACTCAAATCATTTTCTTTTCAAAACAGATAATGCTTCAATATGGCAAAGCAATTTCAGCATTGTGGAAGCAATTCAAGAGATTCACGATATTTTTCTAAAACATTTTGCTTCGAACGAATTTAGAAATGTTTCATCTAAGGAAGCAATATATATGGATTAGTGTAATAAGATATATTCAAGCATATAGTTCATAATCCATATATGAAACATCAATATTTTTCATCCCTTTTGTTATCTACAACAAAAGAGATCTTTAAAATCTTTTCTTTTTCAAAAAGAATGTTGCTTCATATGATAAAACATATTAACATAACAGAAGCATTTTTAAAGTCCTTTTTCAAAACAAATTTGCTTCATAAAGGATAAGATAAATTTCAGCACAAAGGAAGCAATTTATATATCCATTCAAAATGAATTTATATATGTATCTTGAGGATGAGTACATGTAAAAATTTTGACAGCTCATTTTGTATGAGTGCATGTGGAATCATGAAATATTATTCTTAGCCATAGCCTTCGCTCATGATGCATGAATAGCATACACAACATATGTTCTTAGATACATATAATCACAGCATGATGTAATCATGTATGCTCTCAAGAACAACACAACAAAGCAGAGTGATACGGTTCTGAATATCACCATTTTATTAATCCTTAAAATTTCTAATCAAAACAAATTAAATCAGCCGCAAATCCACCGAAAATTGACTTTCGTGGTTTTGCCATTAATGTGACGCGTTATCGGTGTGCATGCGTACTCTAGACTTCTGGCTTCCAGCTTGCAGAAATCCATAGGATGAGCGTGTAGGGGTGCGGCGAAGAGATATCTTCGTTGGCTCTAAGTCATAATTTTCTCTCTATAAAGACTGCCCCAGAGTTCTCAATTACCACACCACAAAGAGTATTCATCTCTGAGCCTATAACTTTCTGACATTCCTCTCTCTTCATACTCCTACAAAAATTTCTGAATTTTCCAAACCATGGCAGCAAGAAAGTTCATTGATCTCACAGTAGAGGCAAGGGAGGAAGAGCTCAACTTAAACTTGAGTCTAGGCAAGGACAAAGGCAAAAGACCTTTGGAGGAATCTCAAGAGAACCAAAAGAAGAAGATGAAGATCGAAGAAGCTGAGGAGATTAGTACAGGCCATACGTCAGAAGACAAAATTGCTTGTTTGGAGCAGGAGGTGAAGAAACTCAAGAAGATGATAGAGGACCAGGAGAAGTTAGCTAAACGCAACAATGCGGCACTGACTTCAAGAATAGATAGGTTCTTCTATTAGTCTACCCAATGTTTCTGCAATCAACAACAAAGAAGTGTTGATTGTATTAATGGGATTTACACTACCCTCCGTGACATTGCTCAGTCTCTTGCTCCAAGGAATGGCCGAGGGGTGATGATTCAATACAACCCACCTAATCCAAGACCACCTCGCCTGTAGATTGCTCATCTATGAGCAAACATTCCCTTTTTTTTAATGCAATGTAATCCTTCGGTTTGTTTTTTTATTTTATTTTAATGCAAGTGGTTTCTTTCAGATGACGGTACTTAAAAAAAATTATAATAATAAAGAAAGATAAAGAAAATCAGCCGCACAAATTTTGTACAATAGAAGGATATATATATTTTGAAAAATATATATCCATTTTAAAGATAGAAAGAATTTTCTGACATGGATATATATATCATCATTTCAAAGCAAAAGCAAGTTACATACTTACTCAAGATAAAACATATTATAATCAGAGTATTTAGTAACATAATTGAGGTAATATGGATTAATAAGATATAATCAGATATAAACTATAATCCAAACAATGGTTCATAAGTTACAGCTTATGTAAAAGAGATGATATGTATAATGCTCAAACCATGATGTATTAAAAAAAATAATTTAAGTATTTAACATATTTTTATATGTCATGTTGTGATCAAGTATGTAAGATGTCAGAAAACAATATGTCATTGCAATGAAAGTATGACAGTAGAAAAAAATTTGCCAGAATGTACAATTGAGATCAAGGAGTATCATTCAATTAAATAATGAAGGAGTAAAGGATAGAGATACTCATCAATTTTGGCAAACTTTTGTTGCTTCTTGAAGTTACTCTTCAAGATTTTGATATCCTTGTTTTGCTCATTGCTCTTCTTTTGATCGATCCTGTCTTCTTACAATTTTAATGATCTTAATTGATTGATTATTTGCAAGATCTATCAAGCATTGGTTCAATGTAGGCTTCGTTGGTCGACTACTGATAGGAGCGTTGGTCGACCAACCAACTTCAAAACTATAAATCTTACTGATTTCGGAGAGCAGAGGAAAGAATGTGCTTTAGAGGATAATTTTGAGGATTAACTCTGCAAAACACTTTTGCTGGAGCACTTTGATGTTCAAATAAATCTCGAGCACTAGGAGCAACATTATGTTCAAGATATGCCATATTAATAAAATTGCTATGCTTCCATGAAATGCAATTTTGCAATAAATTTGATTTCATTGAAAATATTTAAATAAGATTACAGCAAGGATAAATACTATGGGTAGGAGTAATCTTATTGTTGTGAAGACAAGAAAAATGTGCGTGTAATGGAAGCAAGTTTTCATGATGCGGTAAAAAGGATAGTTTGAGCAAAATTTGGAAGAAAGATTTTAGCTCAAAACAAAATTCGAATCTATAAGCTGCACACCTAACAATTGTTTTCAGATATAGCATGCATGAGTATCAAGGATAGATGTAATGCATATTAGAGAACAGACAAAAGCATTAGAGAGCAGTAAACATATCAGTCAAATTTCTTACAATGCATTCCAGCTTATATGTTTACTTATCCATTGCCTCCTTTTGATGCAAGAGAGTGGAGTTTGAATGATGTAGCCATTGAAAAGTTATTTCCGCTCCTTGCTTCGAGGCAAATCTGCAAATTAATCCTTTGTCTTTGATACCCAAATTTTTTTGGGTTTGCTTGGGTCATGAGGTCCTTTTTGAACCCATTTCATTTTTACTCCATGAACAAGATTTTTCTTATAAAAATAGGAGTAAGACTTGTGTCCTTTCAGTCCACAATAAAAACAAGTGCAAGGTGGACTTTCGGACATTTTTGTAGGAACAAAGTAGTTTTCGAAATATTTCTGATTTGACTTGTTAAGAACAAAACCAATTTTGTTAAAGCTACTACTTTGTTTCTCAACAGAAGAGTTTTGAATTTCTCTACCTTGAGAAAGTTTTTTAAGTGTGTTTTTAAGATCCTCATTCTCCTTTTTCAAGGAATCACACTTGGTACAAAAGCAATTTTTGTTGGTAGAGATATTTGCCTTTAAAATCAAATTCTCTTCTTGCAAAGTTCTGTTTTGATTTTCAAAAACAAAATTCTCTTCCTTGGAAATAGAAAATTCGTTTTTCAATGTTTCCAACTCATTTTCAAGAGAAGAGTTTTTCTGTTTTGAAATATTTAGTTTCTTTGCAAGCATAAGAGATTCTTCATGTAAATCATCAAAGGCATCTTGTAATTCTTCAAAAGAGTAGTCAAATGAATTTACCTCATCTTTATCTCTGGCCACAAGACAAGTGTTGGCTTCTTCATTTGTGTTCTCCTCATCGGAATTGCTATTTCCCCAAATGGAAGATAGGTAAGCTTTCTTTGATGATTCAGTTTTTGGTTGTGGTTTCTCTTTTTCTCCTTTTTCTTTTTCTTCTATCTCCTTGGTGATTTGAGATTTTCCTGTAAGTTTAACACCAAGAGCTTGCAATTGATTAAACACAAGTCGTATCTCATTAATAGTTTCACAATTTTTCATTTAAGCGATATCAAGTTCATTAATGAGATTTCTAGACTTTAATTCCATTGCAACAAGATCTTCCTCATATGCAACTTCTAAAGTTTCCCACATTTCCTTAGCAGTTGCACAATTGGAAATTCTAAAAAATTCATCTTGACTCAATGCACAAGAAATAATCAATTTTGCCTTAGCATTGAGTTGCACTAAACTTCTTTCAGTATCATTCCATTCACTCTTGGGTTTTGGAATGTATTTTCCTTGTTCTTCCTTGACAGGCATATAAAACAATTTTCTATAATTTCCCAGAGTTTATGGTCTATTGAAATTAAAAAAATTTTCATTTTATACTTCCAATATTGAAAATGATTAGCATAAAAAATTGGAGGTTCTGTGAAAGAATAATTTTCAGACATAAACCACTCACTAGATCCAACCATATTTACTCTTAGACGGTTAAGTCTTAAATCAAGAGCCCAAGCTCTGATACCAATTGAAAGTAATGGTTAGAACCCAAGAGGGGGGTGAATTGGGTTTTATAAATTTTTCACAAGAATTAATTGGAAGTTAAAATGATTTTCTGTAAAAGTACAATGCTTAGGATAATAAATACAATACAGAAAATCAATGTGCTGTCAAGATAAATAATTATAAAGATCAAGGAATTAAAGAATAGATATCAATATGCACAAATTAAAGAGTAAGGGATAGAGAAAGCAAACTCGGAGATTTATACTGGTTCGGCTAATCCAAGCCTACATCCAGTCCTCAAGAGACCACTTGAGTATTTCCACTATAATTGCAAGTTTAATCCGGGTACTTGCAAACCACTACAACTACACAAATTCGATCCGGGTATTTGCGAAACCACAATGAAGAATTTATGAATCCGGGCTCCTCCTCAACCCAAAGCAAGTTCTTCCAACACCGGTACTTGCGAACCTCAACTCAGAATAATATATGTGTTGATCAAAATCAACAATACAAAGAAACTCTCTCTAAAGAGTAGATGAAAACAAATGAAGCTCTAATAACTCTAATGATAGAGAATATGCAAGATTTGGCTCAAGAATGCTTTCCTTTCTCTCAAAGATGATAACAGAAGTTAATATCACATTGTAGGACTTTGTTCTTACTCAAAATCGTGTATCTAAGGTCATATATATATAAGATTTTACAAAACTAGCCGTTATATAGCCGTTATATAGTTGTTACAGCACTTATAGTGCAGTCCAAATTTTGAGCTTTCTTTAAAAATTCATAACTCCCTCATTTGAACTCCGTTTTAAACAAATAATATACCGTTGGAAAGCTCTTGGAGTCTAGTTTCAAATGAGCTAAGTTTTACTCAAAAATTATTTTTATTTTAAAAGATATAATCAAAATACTGACTATAGGTCAGAACAGAATAATCAACTTTCAGTTTTTCAAACTATATTTTAAATAGTCATATATTTCTCATTTGGACTCCGTTTTCAATAAATAATATACCTTTGGAAAGATTTTTGAGTCTACTATCAAATGAGATTAAGATACTTGAAAAAATGATTTTTCGTTTATGAGATATGATATAAAGAGTGACCAAAGGTCAAAAACTAACTTTTGTAAAATTTCATATCTCACTATCTTTTTGTTCAAAATAATTGAGCCAATGTATGCAAATCTAAATCATTGAGTTGCACAAGTATACTAGCCTATATAAAATATACCTAATGTAAACACATAGGCTATCTTGATGCATCCAAGCTTCCAAGACTTCAAATCTTCTAATTCTTCATTTCTTGGAGCTTCATCCTTGCATGTTGTTTTCCTTGAGTGAAGCATGATATTGCTTTTCCTTGTTTTTCAATACAATGCTCACTCTTCTTGTTTTGAACCAACCTATAAAATATATCTTATTTGCAAACCCAATGGTTAGTTTAATAGCATGATTCAATATATGCAATATACATATTAAATAACATAATCATGTTTAAGTACTTGTAGCATATATATGATAATTAATCTTTATATATATCAATGTTACTATTCAAATACATTTGTCATCATCAAAACTTATGATATATAGTCTTAGGGTCAACAATATATATATACACAGAAACGAGATACTACTTATTTAGTTTCCACCATCATTCTAAAACATAAAAGAACAATTAATAAATTACCAAAACTAATTTATAATTGATTATCTATTTTATGCACAATAATAATAAAAAATGAAAAATAAACTAAAAGATGCTATTATTATTAATGAGGAAAATAATTAATAAAGAACTTATTTGAAATTCAAAAATGCAACTTTCCTTTCCCGTTGGAGCACCGCCTCTGGCCGCGAAACAAAACCTACATTGCGTTGCGTGTTATTCCCGCAGTTCCTCTTCAATTCAGTGATCAATCTTCAATTCTCCTTCTTCTGTCGGAATCGCTTTCAGGCTTCGTATTACCGTTTTCCGATCAGAGGCAGTCTTGTCTCGCGTTCCTTCCCATAGTAACTGATCAAAGCTACTGTTGGGGTCTAACCGTTTAAGAGCATATGGATTCTTCAAAATATTAATGGATCCTTCGCAGGAGGACCCATGCTCTACACCTCCGCCATTGTTGCCGAGTGTTGAATCAACCGTACCCAACGCGCCAAAGAAGAAGCGTCCCGCAGCAACTACACCAGACTTGCCAAACAAAAAGCGCATTGTCTCTTTTGAGACTGGGATGTTTTTCCACTATCTTGAAGAGGTTCATCGGAGTTTTCTAGAAGAATCTCGGATGGCCCAGAATGCTCCGGCTACAGTGGCGGCGAAGAGAGAACGACAAATGCGTGTTTTGATGTCCTTGCGATAGTGTTCCATCAATTAGCAAGTTATGCGAGTAAATTTTGTCGAAGAGGTTTGGCCCCCCCATCTTAGTCAAATTCCTCTCTCTGCCTTTGCTTAAATATGCTCATCTGAATTAGTTGTTTCTGGGTAAATGTAATTGCTTTGCTGCTTCATTAGCCTTTATTTTCTCCTTGTTACTTAATCTTCAGTTTACCCTAATCAAAGAATGGATCTAAAGGGTAAAAGAAAATAAAATAAAATTACTTACTTCAATTTTGGAACTTTGCGATCTTAATAGCATGTGAGAGGCAACATTTTGTACAGGTTTTACTTTTACATCCCTCCTTTTGGGATTTTTTTTGCAGAAATAATTGTTGAAAGAAGATGTCGAATTAATCCGGGCTTACGCATCCAGTTTTGCAATTAGATGTTGTTACCATAAAATCTTAAGTTAGTGATGTAAATTTTTTTTTTTAATGCTTTTCAGTTGGGATTCTGAAACAATGTCATAGATTGTTGTAGGCTCCAGACATAACTTTTGACTAATCCCTCATTGCTAGACAGATTTATATTGATGGTTGTTAGTACGTTTGAAATCGAATTTTTAGTAGTGTTTAGTATGTTTGGGTCAAAAGAAAAAGAATTGACCGACCAAAAACCAATCTATTAACAAGCTAATGAGTTAATTGCTTTCCTACTTTATTTTATACTTTATAGGGTTTATCTCTAATTTTCTTTCAGGTGTTAGGGTATAATTTCGTAATATTGGAAGAGATGTGGAATGAGATTTTTTAAAGTACTTTACCTAATAAAGTTGGAGAGAGTTAGAAATAAAGAAGTGGAGCCTATTTGTATGAGGTTTAGTGTATTCCATTGAGTCTCAAATTTTTAATTTTGTGTCTATCTCTCTCTAACTTTACCTAGTAAAATTTTTGAAGAAATTTAGAGCATAACATGGATATCAATGGAGCAACAAATAGCCGTGGTCCTAAGAAACTAAGATAGTTTCTGTAACTCACTTTGATGAAAATTTTCTTTTTTTTAGTTTCTACTTACTTTCTCAGTTCCTTGTCTTTTTTCATCTGGCTGTAAAACCCTAAATCTTTGAAGCTCTGTTTGATACAAATTTTTAAAGTTTATGTTAATAGTAATACATGATGGTTTAAATGTTGGATTATTCAAAAAAATATGTGTTTTAAATGATCAGAGGCCCAGATTTTAAGGACTAACTTTAATCCAACCGGAAAATTTGGTTTTTATTGGGTTTCTTTTCTGGTTCAATTCTTATCCAACATCAAAGGGAAAAAGAGATTTTTAAGCCAACTGTCGTCACAACCATTAAAACTTACTCTTAAATAATAACTTTAAATAGATATTGTAGAAAGCGATGGACAATAGAAGTGCCCATAAAAGGCAAACTTGTTTATAATTGAATTTGGTTGAAACTTGAAAGTAGTGATTTCTTCCTGCTAGCCCTACTTCTGGCACTTTTTATTGCAGTGACTTTCTAAAGGGATTTATATGTTTGCTACTGTTTGATTGATTTGAACATATATGGAGCTTCTTAAACTTCGAGGAGATTTGTAGCCATAAGCTTTTCCAAAGACAACCTTTTGATAGTTTACATAATTGAATTTCTGGAAAAGTGAAACACAAAGCAAAAATCAAGATTGTCTCCAATTGGCTAAGTTTTATTGGTTCTTTACATGATCTTTGAATATGTTCATGTTAGTAATTTTCCTTTAACATGAACTCACATATTTAAATAATTGTACATGTGGTGCTGTCAATTAAGATTTATGGCCCAAGGCAATCTCCATGTAGTTTAAATTATTGGGCTAAGTACCTAAATAAGTTGGTTTGGGCCTTAATGTATAAAGTCCGTTTTAGCTTTCGCCATTGTTGATTGGCTAACCCTAAAGTGCATATGGGTTGTGGTTCCCAATGGTATGCTAGAGTGGTTAACTTTAGACCTATCACTTTCACTCTCCATCCAAGTGAAAAGATTCTCTGATGGCTGGCATTACCTTGGAAGAATCCCTACCTACTTTCTTTGAGTCGCTTTCTAATTGATCAAGGTATGTACTTGATTCCTCTATTCAAGTGAACCTCTGCTTTCTAATCTTCTAAAAATGGTTTTGGGATATTCAGAATCATGGACTTTAATTCTTGCTTTGCTATTTTGGGAAAAAAAAACATGTTTTAGAGAACATTAGATGAGTTCATGATATTTATGTGTTTTGTTTTACATCAGTTCTAGTGTTTGTATTCCCTGTTTGCTAGGTGGTGATGTGGTTAATTTTCTTTATGTTAACTATTCAGGCTGAAACACCCAATCTAAATTAGATATAAGTGGCTTACACTAGAATGTGAGCTAAAATTGAGAAGTCTGTACACCAGATTATAGAGTACCTTACTGTTTTCCTAGGATTATCAATTTTTGCTCCTTATTAGTGGCATAATATTTTAGGTTCAAGTCTTTAAGATCAAGTGTGTAGGCTAACTGAGCTAGGTTGAGGTTGTTGAGTTGGGTTCTGCAAGAGGAAAGGAGAATGCAGCATCTGCTCTTCTACATCTTTGCGTGCACAGTAATCAATATTTAAGCACCATTAGTAGCTTTGTCACAGTCAGGCACCCCAAGGGCCAAAGAAAAGATATGCTTCCTTCAATATGTTTTCATATTTCAGTTGCCTTTCATCTTAGAAAAAGTGGTGACAGACTTCTGTTTTGGTCTATGTTTAGGCCCAGGTTCTCCTGAACCAATTCAGAAGTCAGAGACATGGTAATGCTGCTGGGAGAGGGTGATTTTGAGTTCCTGGCGTCTTGTAATTTCCAAAGGTTTTGAATTGCACCTTATAGAGCATCTCTAATTAAACATTTCATGGTGCAAATAATGTTTAACTTGATTGTTTGTTGGATTGTTTTTTAACTAGATTGTAGAGGTTGGAAAAAAAAAATATATATATATATATATATATATATATGGGGGATTCATTGTGTCCTCTCGTGAAAAAGCTCTGTTATGTCCGGGGGAAAAAAATTATACTTGTAAATCTAACTTTCGTTTCAAGAAAAAGAACTGTCATACTTTTGGCTGAGCTTGGGGAAGACGATGGTGGACAGATGAATATTGAAGCTTTCTGTTCATGGAAGCAATGATACATACATATATATATATATATATATATATATTGATGGACATATTGGGATTCGTGCTTGGTATTTTCTCTGTCACTTCAATTTTGTTGTGATATACATAATTATGTTCGTGGTATGCATGAGAGATATGAAGATATGCAGATACTAAACTCCTCATGGAAAACATTTCTAAGTTAATATTGTCTTTAGATGTAATGAACCAAGATAATTATGAAGACACATAGAACGTATTGAAATGTTTATTTAAAAGCATATTAAACATAATTATATATTCGTTTTAAGTAATTTAGTTACTTTTATTTTTTACTTTTATTAATAATAGCTACCAACCTGTTGATTATGATACAATAAATGTGGAAAGAAAACTCTCGTACACAATACCAAGTTTTGTTCTCGACCCAATAAAAGAAAAGAAGACTTGTTATTAGACCTAGGCTGGAACGGTCTAATTGGATTTAATCAATAAATTAGTTATCAAACATGATCAGGAAATACTTAATCTTATGTGTTATTATGATCATATAAATTAATAAATATGTATACATGAAATCATGAATTATTCATTTCTAAGAATATTATTAGATAAAAGACTAATTTTTTTTAAGTTCTCTTTAAATTGACATTTTAAGAAATTAAAATATCATTGTGCATCCAACATTAATTAATTACAATGATAATAATGGCCGTTTGAATTCTAGAAACACAAGTGTCCATTTTTTGGAGATGCTTATGTATTTCAATTTTTATTATATATTGTACTGTATATCAAACAATTTTACCTAAAAATTGAGAATATTTTGACATTTTTTCTCTGCTTGTAATTATAAATTACATTGATAGAATCATATTAAATTTATGTGTGTTCTTAATTTTTACTTTGTTTTATCTTATCCATTGAAACGTTTTTCTTGACATCCTTCGTGAGCTTGAAAGGATTTTATCTTACATCTTATTGGGAGGGTCTTACCTTTGATAAAACCACAAAAAAATAGTGGTGTATTTTTGAATTGTTAATTTGAAGTTAGCATTGAAATTTACTTATTATTCCTTGCATGAAGTATTCAAACTCAAGAAGTGGACAAATTTCCAAGAAATCACGTGAACTCACACAACACCAACAGCAACCTCCCCACTTATGGGTGTATGCAATGCGGTAGAAGAAATAAAATGCCTCATTAATTAACTCTTCTACAGTTCTTCCTGATCTGTCCCTTAGAGCCGGTCAAGGGCTTGATATCCCCCATCTTGATCATGGCGGCCACAAAGTCGGACTCAAAGGCCCTGGGATTCCTGCCGTAAGCTCGGACCAGAGAATCGGTGGATCCGCCATTGAAGAGGACCTGATCGGAGTGAAGCAGCCCCCTCTTGTTGAGGAGGTTCTTGTAATACTGGTTGTCGAAGTGATTGGGAGTGACGAAGTCGAGGTTTGCGTGGATGTTGTCCCCTGACCCGCTTCTGCTCGGACATGTCCTCCGCCTCGCCTTCGCGAATGAAGCGTCGATGTCGGTCTCGTTGTATACCCGATTTCTGAAAACTGAACACTTGGCCTTCCCTATTGTGTGCGCTCCTTCAACCACAATCACACACACCATCCTCAATTTCAGAATCCAATACTCTGATTGAACCGGCGATACAGGCATCGGTTCAATTATGAGCTAATTAACTTTAAAAAATATGAAAAATAATATACATAATTAAAAGTTATAAATATAAATTTATAAATTTAATAAAAAATTAATATAATAAAAAAATATTATTAATCAATATACTATTTATTAATATGAAATTCATAAAATATAGATATATTGATATATTTATTAAAATTGACTGATTTGTAATATTAATTTATTTATTACTTAATTATAAAAAAAGTAAAATTAAAAAAATTTACAAAAATTCAAATGGTTTGGTTTAATTAATTTATTTAGTACTGATTTTTATTTAATTTGACTAATTTTTTATATCAATTTAATTATTTACTGATTTTAAAAATTTTTATATCAATTTAATTATTTACTGATTTTAAAAATTATTCTAAATAAATTTTTAATTTAATCAATCAAATTAGACGATTTGATCCTGACAAAAATAACAATGACTCATGTTCCAATCTCCCGTAATATTGTTAACTAATTTTATTACTAAAGAGAATATATGTTGTGTACAAAATAAATTAATTAAGAGTTGTGTGTAATATTTAAAAGAATAATTTTGTTAATTTTGTCAAATCTCAAAAAAAAAAGAGGTGCAATTTAGCTTTTTAAATTTTGTTTCAAAGTATTTGTCAAATAATCAATTTATTTTTTGGTTAAACAAATAATCAAATTCACTGGTGTCTTTTAGGGATTGAGACAATATTGGGCTTCTTTCTGTAAATAAATATGAATAAAGCCTTCACAAAAAATAAAAATGCATAAAGCATGCTTCCCTGTGACTCTTACTAGTAAGTATATATAATAGAAAGAAGTGACATGGCTTTTATCCAAAAAGAAAAGAGTGAGGGAGGATGCATTATACGTGTTGGGTGAAATGTCACACTCAGATCCCCCCCTTTAGATTTCAATAGATTTCAAAGGAAGAGAAAAAGAAAGAGAGAGAGAGAGAGAGAGAGAGAGAGAGAGAGAAAGAGAATAAGAATAAGAAAGAAAGAGTGAGAAGAAGAAGAAGAGAAGGAAGGAAGTAGTACCAGATAAGGCAACCAAGTCCTTGACAGAGAGGCCATGAGCCCGAAACCTTTTGATAAGGTTGCTTAGTGTAGAAGTTGGAGGTGGGATCACTCCACTGTTTGCAGCAGCCAAGCTTGCCGTCTTGGAGTCTCTCCTTCCCAGCTTCACCTTCCAATCGGGCCCCCCAAGCTGCACTATGATAAATTAATTAAAATCTTCCCACAAAACTGTAAATATTGATAAAATCTCTATCTGAGAAAGAACTGAGATTAATGGAGGACTGACAAGAACGACAGAGTCACGAGCAGCAATGGCGACGATGTCAGCACAAGAGACCACACCGGGGCATACAGCCTCAACCTTGGACTTTATAGCATCAATCACTTCGAACCCTCTCACTGAGTTGAAGTTTGGACCTGCTGTCTTCTCCCCTTTGAACTTAGATGTGTCGTCCAGTAGTATAGATCCATCGCACCCCTGTTTCACACCAACTTTGAGGAAATTTAGCATTTCTAAGCAATATATATATATATATATATATATATATATATATATGGGAAGTTGTTTTTCCTTTCTACTTTCAATTTCTTTTGGTTATATATTGCTAATAGAACCTCAAATTTGGCTAGCTTCGCTAATCGAACTGGTTGTTGTTCGTTAAAAACCAAAAGAATAATTTAACATCAATTAATGATTCCTTTTAAAAAAATGATATTGTTTTGGCACTCTCAGATATAATACTAGAAATTAATTAATACTATAAAAAAGTTTTGAAGAGTAACATTATTTGAGATTGAAACCAAAACCAAAAACAAATAAACATTAAAATGATATAAAAATTTGGGAGTGCAATAAATATTGAAATGATCTCTAAAAAATTAAAATGAAAATTTAATTAAAACAAAAAAGGTCGAAGTTAAAAATGTTAAATTTTAAGATAGAAAGATATAATATAAATGGGAGTGTATATGTATATAAGTTTATCTTCCTTCGTCTTTTTTTGGTCATCATATCATGTGGGGGAGGAGAGGAGGGAAGCCATGCCATAACCAAGAACAGCCAAAATGAGTCATTCAAGCAGTACTATTGTCTCATCATTCAAATAAAAACACTGGTTGAAAGAGATAGGAACCTCGTCATATTGTGAAAAACTGTAGTTAAGTTTCTTGGGAAAAAAGTACTGCCCATAATTAACTGAATATAAGTTGGCCAAATTAAAATAATTAATGTAGCAAGAAAGGAACTAATTGAGGAAATCAAAATTAAAAAAAAAATGAGAAACTGATCAAAATTAAGTATGAAGCTATGGAGTGAAATTATAGATTACATTGACAAAGCAGTCATGGAAGAAGAGGCGAAGGAGAGAAGCTCCCATGCGACGTTCTTTCGAGATCGCAGAATGAACAACAGAGTTCACAGTGTGGAAAAGCTTTGGGCAACGCTTGGAATAGAAGTTCTGAGAGAGTTGTGCTGAAGAGCTTCCTGCCAGAATCAGGAACAAGAAAGCTAATGCAAAAAATAAGGAAGAAGAAGAAAAAGAAGATGAAAGGGCCATTTCTTTTTAATTTGTTTCTGGTATATGAGTATTGTATGGGAAGCTGAATTGATCAGAAGATGGTGGGTGGGGGAGTGTGAGGAAGTATGAATGAGGGGATTGAGCAATTTATAGAGCAAAATGGAGGAGTGTGCGTGGCAAACTTGTTCTCACCTAATCATCCAGAAAGAAAGTTGCATGGCATGAACAGTTTTCTATCTACGTCTGCACTTGTTGATAAGGTTGAAAGCTAAGCTAGCATTTATCATGTGAGCCACCTTTTTTGTTCTTGAATATTTTATATAGATGTGCATGTTTGATTATTTTAATTTGTTACAATACAAATCATTTTTATAGATAATATATATCTATATAACTGTCTATTCGAATTAAATTCTTTTTGGCGTGAATGGTCATATCAATATATTTGAATAACTGGCAAAAAGACAAAAACAAATTAAAGCATTTTGCTCTTTGAATTTGGGAATCAAAATGATAATATATGCCCAACACCCATACTTTAGTTGGGAGTTTGATTCTTCTTTCGTTTTTTTTCCTCTCTTTTCTTCAAGTATTATGCTTTATATGTAAAAAAATAATAATATATACTTAGATAAAAAATAGATTTCCTCATATACTTGAACTTGAAAGAACTGTTAAATATATCCTTAGTTAATAAAATGGTAATTTACTATAAATAAATAAAAAAGAGAAGAATTTCTTAGCTGGAAAGCATATTGATGTGGTAAAAAGTGGACTATAATTTGTTCAAAGAGTGGGTATCTCTATCGCTTCGATTTTCCAAAAAAGTAGGGTCGGCGTCTTTTGGGATTAGAGAATTAATAAGCCAAAGTTGACTGTTCAAAGGTTACACTTAGCCAACTACTATCTTATTTATTATACCAACTCCGGATAATATATAATACTTTATCATCAAACCATTCATTAAAAAACATATAAAATTTAACTGAGTTTAAACTTAATTTTTGTTCAAAGTAAATTAAATATAAATGTAGTTTGAGATTCAAATGCAAGTACCAAACTAAACAAGTTAAAATGCTACAAACACACGTTATGATGGCATCTAGCCAGACATGCTTTTTTTAATATTGGAATGCTAATTCAAACAAAAAATTTTCAAACATTCAAACGCTAATATAAAATAGACGCTAAAAGGGATTTTGAGCAGGCTGGGTGAAATAAATTAACCAGTCAAGATTCGAGAACAAATGATACTTAGGTTCACAAATCAAAAGCTAATTGATATATATATATATATATATATATACTTAGCAGCTAGCAGAAATCATTGTATGTCTGTGCTGGCGATTGTGTGTTGTTAACGTGGTCTATTTGGCTTCTCTTCTATTATTTGATATGAGTTCTTTTGATGTTAATAAATTTTTGTCTTTCTATGTTAGCATGAATCTACTTTTTCGCATCTGCGTACTAGTGTCAAATTGGCTCACAGTTTGTTTGTAAATGAGCGGGTATAAATTTAGTAAATTAGACCGTTTAAAAAGAGTTTAAATAAGTTGATTTATTTTTTATAAAATTATATTATTTGTTATAAATAATTTTATTTTATCGTATTTTATATTTTATAAGATTATATTAAATAAATATAATAAATTTATATATAAAAATTTTTATAATCTTTTTTAAAATAAATATAAAATTTTTAAATTTAAATATAATATAATTAATTTAAATAAGAAATAAAAAATATTAAGAAAATAATATTTTACATATATAAATTGTAGTTTAATAAAAAAATATTAAATTATTTACTAAAAAATTAATATTATATTATTTAAATATAAAAAAATAAAAAAGAGTAGTCGTCAATGCTTAACGAATGGACTTAAGACATTAAAAAAACTAATCGTCAGTGCTACATGTGTGAGTGCTTCGTTATTGTTCACTTTTCTCTGTAAACGTCGTTGTACTTGTACCAAAGGGAATAAAATGTTGAATTATATAAAGCACTTATAAGACAAATTGATAAAATAAGACACAGATATAACGTACGGTCTCCACGCGCAAAAGAAAATTATGTTAATTTCAACCTTAATTATAACTGTCTCGCTTTGATGTGGAATATAATTACCAGTAGACTAGCCTGGGCATATAATAATATGGTATATTTATTATTTAACTTCAAATTTTAGTGAGACTGAGCTTAACGTGTGACGTGTTATAATTAGCAAGTTTAAATTTTTATTTTATTCATTCTTTTAATATAGTAACAGCCACTTTCTTACTTGGTCGACATGAACAGCTTATCTATAATAGCATCAACGGGGCAAATACTACTAATAATTTCGTAATACTGAAAATAGTCGAGTACCACAGTTTTTTTCTTTTTTCTTTTTTGATAAATAATTTACTCTTATCAAAATTTAGACTTCATACATAACTTAAAGATAAATTACATTACATGACCTTTTCTTTAAAAAAAAAAATTCGGTGGCAAAAGTAACAATAATACTAAATGTACAGTAATTTATGGTACAAAAAATAAATTCAATCAAAGAGATGAATTATAATTAAGAGTGTTGCCTAAGTGTCTAACAAAGTTGTTGAATTTGAGAGTATATGTAAACTTAGAACTTAAATCATAAGAGTTTATATAATATCTTAATTTTTAATTAATATAAAATTACTTAATTTCAATTATTGTGATATTGTTCTTTTTATGTTCAATTAACTCTTTATATAAAATATAAATTGACAAAGTAAAGTAAAGTATCAATTGAAGTCATAAAATATTTATACAATACAATTATGAGTTTTGGATATGGGTGACCCGATTTTTTTGGGTTGGTACTTTTGAATTGTTGCAGATTTGGTCGACTTGGTGTAAATTTAACAAGTTTGAACAAGTTTGATCGAATTTATTTGATTGATTTGGAGATTTTAAACTCACAAACTCAGACAGATTTCAAAGTTAATTTGAGAGTTCAACAATCAACTACATTTAATAAAAAGCATATATATATATATATATATATATATATATATATATATATGAAATTTTCATGTAGAATAAATATGTAGTTGATCATGTTGAAATTATTGGCCTCTGATGGTCCAATAGGTACGTAAATATTGAAAACGATGTGTTGGTGAAATTGAGTTTCAAAATGATTTCGTTCTTGGATACTACTTAATTTCTTTCGCCTTCGTTAATTAATGAGACAAAACTCTAGCTCTATCACACGATCAAAATCAGCAGAAAAGTCGTGGATTAATTTTCTGTAGAATGAGATAACTCTTAAGCTTTATTAATATGAATTAGTTAGAAATGTCGTCATTGTACATTATTCATGCAAAAGAAATTCAAAGATTCATAATTATATGTTCTTGATTCTGAGACCGCAGCCAAATCCTGCACCTCAAGTGTCGTTCCCAAAGTTTCACACTCAGAGAATATTGTATTAATAGCTTTTTATATGAATTTAGACATTTCTATTTTTTGTGTTAGTTTTTTAAGTGAGTTAAGCAAATTATCATTCTTAACACCTGTCATATTCCTTTATCTCACTTGTAACTATTGCTTTCACTTGAGTAAGAAAATGATATATGGACAATTAGAATTAGCAAATTGAGAAACATTTTCCATGTGATGAGATCAATAAATCACAGTGCTTACCAAAGGGATTAAATTACTGATCACTTAAATAATGTTAATATATATATACACACATTCACGTTACAAATTAATTTCCACCATGTTCTTGCCAATTGAAATCGTTTTGGCTCCAATATTAAAATTATGAATTTCCCTTACCAGCCTTTTGATTAGGCTATTGACGATAAATTTTTTTTTAAAGAATTGATTGATTGAGAGCTCTAGTATAGTCAAATGATTAACTAGTAGAATCGATAACTTTAATAATAGAGCTAATCAATTTCCTTGTCAATCAATTTAGAATGGAGAATTTGACATACAATTTGAAAATAAATTTCTTTCTATGTTTAAAAAATATAGGAGGCTCCTACTTCAACATGAACTATTGAATGTGTTATATTTAATAGTCTATATTTTTTTGTATTTTTTTACCTTTTTTTTTAAATTTTATTAATTATTTAATCTTAATCAACAATAATCAAATTAATCAACGTTTAATATAATTTTAAAAATTAAAAAAATAAAAAATAAATGAATCGTTAAATATATATTAAATTAAATAGTTCACGTTAAAATAAAATTCTCGTATAGAAGAATCAGCTTCCCAATTTCGGAATGTGCAAGTCTTGACTTAACCGTGAAGTTGATTAACTAATTATACGATATCCTCAAATGCACAAATTACATATATCTACATAATTAATGACTTTCTTTTTTTTGAAATCAGATATTCCAATTATAGTCTTGACTTAATTAGTATCGAACTCGGTCGTGTGGACTACTCGGTTTTATAATTATAAATCATCTCTAATTAAGTTAAGCCTGGCTCAGTGACAAAAATATATATGCAAAATTATTTATAATTAAACATATTATTTATTCTCTTTGTAACTTATCTTAATTTAAAAAAGGATAATTTACAATTTTGTTCCCAATTGATTTGGCTTAAATTCAATTTATATCCTAATTCCTATGATTTATAAATTATATATCATTCAATTCCCCATGGTTTATTTCGTTACCTAGTTATTTATCCGTGTGGTATCTTTAGCCTAAATTTTATCTCAAAGTTTTCTCGTGTAAAAGTTAAAAATAATTTTCACTTGTACCTTTAATAATTGTATACTGTAAAATTATTAAATCAAACTGACATTTCGAAATTAAAATTGCCAATTTAATCCCAGGGAACAATTTGAATAGTGTAAAAGATATAAGTGAATCAGACATTTAACAGTAAAAATATTTGTTATCTTATCTCTATCACATTGCTCTTCTAACTTGTCAATTTTAAATGTCAAATACTACTAAAGGGTTAAGCAGTAAGTGAATAAATGACATAAATCGTAGATAACACACTTTAAACAATCGACAGACAAATTGATTATAGACTATAGTAAAGAGAGGTGACTACTAACTACCCGTAAAAGAATTAATGCTTATTCTGGGTTGAGTTTCAAAATTCAAATTCAAATTCAAATTCACTACTTTATAGCAATTGATGTAAGACTAATAAATTAATTATTGTTGTAGAATTTGACAATCAACATAGAATCGTGTTATAATAGGAGGTTGTTTTTAAAGAAATATTTCACGGTAATAAAACTTTTTTTTTCAATACTAAACATGCTCTTGTGATATGTCTCGGATTGTGAATAACCCATAGTTCTTTTTGAAGACAAGGTTCAAAACCTTACAAAAATATGCGAGATAAAAATGTGGAGGATAAAAATTATAATTTGAAAATTATAAAACTAATATCATGATTGAAGTATGTAACAATCAAGATTATCATTAGTTACATATAAGATTAAAATTAATATTTAAAAGTTAAAACAGAATAGTTTCAAAACAAATAAGTACAAAAATTATAATTATCGTAATTCTATTATGTTCAAATAAATAAAAAAAATTAAATTGAAAGTATTTTCTTATAGAAATAGTAAAACAAACCCCACTCGATATATCTTGTACATATTTGATTTACACTGAATTGATATATGTAAGGGACCCATCTTCTATTTGCGTCAACAGTTCTGTAAATAATAGATTTATAATTGGGGGGCTTCACTGTTACCCTCTGTTTCTTTTGTTTGTTTTTCTTTATGCTTTTGGCTTCACTGCTATTTTGGTAATGGCGTGACCAATTAATCTTACTCTTACAACTTTAAAGAAACTCCTTTTATTTATTTTGTTTTCTTTTTTGCCAGCTATGCTAAATAGAAAATAGTTTAGTTAGTCTGCATGTGATTTTTTTTTTCCAATCAAACGTCTTGTTTAACAAAAGAATCTTTTCTTTTAGTGTTTTAAATTTTACATTTGACTCCCTTAATATTTCAAATTTTGCTTTACTTTATTTATTTTTCAAATCAATTAATTAATTTTTACATGAGATAAGATATTACAACTTTATAATAACATAACACTAAATGTAATTAAACTAATATCAATTAAGTTTAATATAAAATTATGATTATAAAAACTATTGAGCAATTATTTGGTTTAACATTTATTTTTCATCTTAAATCATGTTTTCTTTCTCAAACTCTCTTTTGAGAAAAATGACTTTAACTTGCTTTTAATAAAAATTAGGTTTAAAATAAAGTTTAACTAAAATGAAACTTAGCCAATTTCTATACAAACACACACTAAGTAATTTTGTTACTGAAAAAAATATATTGTGGAAAATGTTAATTTTCAATTGAAAAAAATGGAGATAAGCTGATTATAATTGTTAAAATAAAAAAATTAAGGTAACAAATGTAAAAACTTAGTGAAGTTTGAAAATAGATTAATATAATTTACTCTTTTTATTCCTTTTTTGTTCATATAATTAAGATTCCCCTCATGAATGAAGCTAGAAAGGTCTTATAAATTGAAAACACGGGTTGGCAACATAGTACTTTTTCATCATTTTGGAGTTGGTAAGGCCAGAAATTTTGGGATTCCAAAAGATCTCTGTGTTTTCTTTCTTGAAAGTTCAATATATATAAAATTTATTTAAATAATTAAATTAAGCCTTCTCCTACAGTCCACCGACAAATATTGGATGAATCAGAAATATAAAAATGAAAACAGCAAAGAACATTATATCATCAACCTATTCACATAGTAAAATGTCTCTATCTCTTATATATCAAAATATTGGGCATACAGTTTAAAGTTACGAAAGCGAAAGTTTTTATACCTGATAGATTAAGGGTCTTAATTTGTCTGCCTAGTGAAGAAATGTAAGATACAAAAAAGTTTCCTGAAAGTGTTTATTTAGTTTAGCTGAAAAAAAAAACTCTTAACATTATTTTAAAAAATAAATTGAAATGAAATATGAGAATACTATAATTACAAAAAAATCATTTTTTTTAAAAAGAACACTGTAGTTAGGTAAAATTAGCTAAAAGCATGGAGGTTTGAAGAAGTAAGACTGAAGGAAGTCAATATAATACCAACTAAACCAATGGCTGCTGACTGCTGAGGCTGCTCTACACTTCCCCAAAAAAAAAAAAAGCTTTCATTGATTGGCGTGCACGACAAACTCATAACTTATACTTCAATCAATACCTGTTTTCTTTTTTTAAAAAAAAAGAACATATATATATATATATATATATAAATATATCACACATTCATATTAATTTTGAAAGTTTTTGAATGTGGAACTACTGATTATTGTATATAATCATGTCGTTCATTGATCTAGTCCCCCATGGATCGCAATCTAGTCAATGAGGGGTTTCGCGTGAGTTTTATATCAATTCTTTGTATTTGATTTGCTGTCGAGAAGATGTTTGGTCAAAATATATGGATTGGGAAGGTAGATAATTAATTAATCCCTTTCGAAGCATAAATTAATAATTCCCTGATCTTGAATCTTAATCTTTAGTTGGTAGATCAATTGAAAATTGGGTCAGTACATCAATCTCAGAAAAATGTGATGATTAAATTAAAACAGATGAAATTATCGTAAATTGTACACTGGAATGTTAATTACAAGCTGCATGTGGTTCTCAAGTTTAAAAAATATATGACCAAATGTGTAATAATGGCTATTTGTGAACAGTACATTTTATGCTTGTCTTGATACTCAAGTTTTAAATGTTTTGATACTCTAAATTCAACAAGTTAGGTATTTTCACATGCTATACGCCTATACCTATCAATTTAGTTCCAATTATAGGACGTTATGGCTCACTAGAAAGAGAAATGTTTAGAATACACAAACACACATACACTTACGATAAATTTTATGGGTGTGTATTGAGTCTTGTTAATTCGATAATTTCATCTAAACTTTGAAATAAAAAATAATTTACTTTAGACTTTTTCATTTCAAATTCTTTTAGACCTATCTCTTAGTCATTAAATGACTCCTTGAACACACACTATACTATTTTTTTTTTAAATCAAACAACTAATACGGTTCTAGAATGAATTCAAATTCTTTTAAATCAACTCACAAGATTCAAACTGGGTTATAAAAAGATACCTGAATTAATTTGTCACCGTATGGTTCAAGTAATGGGTTGAACAAAAATTCAATTCGTCCAACCCGCCAACTCATCACTTTTATTTTTAATATATATACGAGTTTATTAGATATCTAAAATTATGAATTAATTATTTGATATGTTATATTTGTCTAATTTTTTAGTCAAATTATAGATTATTAATATTAATCACTGATGTACAGATTAATAAATTTGCAAGCACAATATATATGTATGTTGTGATTGAGACTTTGTTTTTTATGACTTCTTCAAGTCATAAATCTATTATATAATTTAAAATAATAATATTTTAATTTTGAGGCTTTATTTATAATATATGTAGTTAAATATTCATTTCTTAATTTCTTTATTTTTTAAAAGCTCAATCCAAACAACTCCATTTTGTTAGTAGGATAGTTTGGTTCAGATTAAGTGATAAATTTTTTTTTTTAAATTGTTCTTTTTTGATTAGTTTAATTTCAATATTTTTCGTTAATCCGAATTAATTCAACTCACGCAAACCTATAAGAGAATTCTCTTTAATTAGCTCTGCTCTTTATCTATGTATTTTGATTGGAAAATTAAGATACATCTCATTTTTGTCTGATTTTAAATTTCTTGAAAGATAAATATGATGGAGAGAGTAATACTAGTCTTCATTTTGGGGATTTCGACTCCATGTTTGCAAAGCCTGTATACCAGAGTCCTGCACAGTTAGTTAGCCAGTTAGGCTAATATAGGGACAAAGCCTTAAAACGAGGATGTGACCTTGTCAACTTGGTATAAGTCTTCAGTCCTTTATCAAAATAGTTTAATATATATATATATATTAGGCTTGTGAACAGCTTCGCAAAAAAAAATTTCTTCTTCTTTTTTTTTTTAAAGAGTTAGGTTAATTATAGTTGTGGCAACTATTTAAAGTTTTGGAACGATTCATATATATGTCATTTTAAAGAAAACTTTACTCTTAATCTTCAATAAATTTAAAACAGATTAATGTTTTATTTTATTAGGAAAGACAATACTATTGGGAAAATAAAAAATTCAAGTCATTATTGTTCGTTTTTGCTTCATTGGATTCCTTCGCATGGACGGACTTAATAATAGAATATCAAAGGACTGTCCATGTCACATGAGTGCCCCAGGATCCGCTAAGAACATACATACTGAAGTTTTGTGTTTTTACGTCAATCAATCAACAATTTTGTTTAGTAATTAATCCTTCTTGGGATTAATACTTGACAAGGACTGTCTAGCTGACTAATTGACAGTTTTTTTTCTTAAGAGATTCAGAGTTTTTAGAAATAAGCTTTTAGATTAGATTTTTGTGTCTTTTTTTTTCTGAGATTTTAAAAATATTATTGTCATCTTAATTTGTAATTTTAAAGTAAGGACACAAAAAAAATTGACTAATTAACAATTTTCTATGCAAATTGATTATTTAGTTGTTGAAATTTTAATTCTATATTAAATATATAGATATATATATATATGTATAATTTAGTTTTGAAAAAAAACTAGTTTATTTTGTAATTTATATGGACTAATTTATTCACCACCTAAATTCAAATACTAAGGGTATATTAAGTGTGTCATAAGGAAAAAAGAAAATGAAAGAGAATAAAAATAAAAATAAAATATTTTACTAAAATAGTCAAACTTTTTTTGAAAAAAAAAGTTCATTAATTTTCAGGACGATAATTGGACAACTCCTTACTATCTTTCTTAATATTTAACCCACCGCATAACCTTGAACATTGAATCAAACATGCTGTAAATAATAAGAGATCATATTTTGTAAGAATTAATTTATGTGTCTATTCAAAAAAAGAAATTCTTACACCATATTTGGTTGGCAAGCTTGGATGAAAAAGAACACATAAATCTCACCTATAGTACTTGATCCCATGTTTGGTTGGCCATTGGAGGGAGGAATGGAAGCTTTCAGTCGACACTTGCATTGCGAAGACCTTCTTCTCTCTACCAGTCTCCACTCGTCTTGGTGTTCTTTGACCATGGCTAACCAAGTTGAATCCTCAAATTTGTAAGCCTCTTTCTTGCTTCGCTTCCAGATCTCTATCCTATCTTGCACTTCGATCCTTCTATTTTGTTAGAGTTGAAATTTGTTTTTATAGAATCTAATTTTTTTATTTTAGAGGGACTACAGCACAGCAATTTTGGAGCGAAGAAGAGAGAGAAGAAGGAAGTGGAAGAGAAAGGTAGAGGGTATTATAATAAAATTACCTCCTTAAAAAATATATACTAAAATATTTATTTTTTCTTTCATATTTATTTTTTTATTGTATATTAAACAACTTTTTTTTTCTATTATCTCTTTCATTTTATTCATAATTTATATTACGAATCAAATAGGCTGTCAAGACTATTGTCTAACCATCTTCTGGAAGGTGCCCCAAGCTTTGGAATTATTTTTGGTGACACCATTTGGGCTTTGTCTAAAGGATTTGGGCCTTCACTTTTTTTAAGAAATATTTTGAGCAGGATCTGGGCCGACGTTGGGCGTACGCGAAAGTTCAGATCGGTCCATATAATGTATAATAGCTGGAGGCCTACTTTTTGACAACAAAAATAAGCCAGGCAGTGCCCCAGTACCGAAGAGTGTTTCGGGTGAAGAAAACATCAGTTTACGGAGAACTCTGGTGATTATGCATTCAACCCGTCGATCACCAGCGCGTATGCAATCCTCGTCCTCGACGGACATATTGAGGTCAATCGTAGAGCCCAAGGGATTGGAAGCTTCTCTTCTTCAATTGATTCAAGACCACAATCACACCTCTCTCCTAATTCGCCAACAAACTGGTCTCGTTCTTTCTCTCGTCTCTAATTTCGATTTTCTTTTGTTCTTTTTCTTTTTGATTTCCAGAATTGCCTTTGTGGTGGGTTTGTTTTTGCATTTTCTGAATTGATTTGAGTATGTGATTGACGCAGAGAAAGCTAAGAAAGACGCGATAAGGCAAGCGGTGCGTGTTTCGGATCTCTTGGTGGATGCCGTCAATGGCGAGGTCCAAGAGTCCTACATCAATGAGAAGCGCATTGAGCATGAGATTCGAACATTGGCTTCCACTATTACTCGATTCATGAAGCAGACGGATCAATGGCTTGCTGCCACTCATGCTCTCAACACCGCTGTTAAGGTACTTAATATGTTGTAATACCCTTTGCTTCTATTACATTCAGTGTCTGTTTTCCATATCAGTTTATAGTAGTTTACTTGAAATTCGGAGACAGGTATGTTCATTTCATTATATTACTGTTATTTGTTTTTAGTCCTCCACAGTGTGCTCTGTCCTTAAATCTTCATTTCTCATAGGAAATTGGTGACTTCGAGAACTGGATGAAGACCATGGAATATGAATGTAAAAGTATCACTGTAGCAATCCATAAAATTCACCAAGAGTGATCTTTCTTGTGGCGAGTTGTCATGCAAGTGACCATGTAATGTTTCCTTTTCTTTTTCTATTATTGTCATAATAACAATATATTAAATGCCATTTGATTTTTGTATTTCGTCAAAGTAACCCCTTAAAGATTCAAGAATTGATTACCACCGTTATCATGAATGATAAAATATGCTTTGTTGTCATGGAGCTTCATTTGAATTCATCGTTTGGGCTTATTAGAACTTAGTAGTTGCCTCTTGAGCATTGTTCAGGGATGTGTTGTCATAGTAATCCATTACCTTCTAGGTGGACTGGCATTTACCCTCATCTTCCGCGGAACAACAACAACAACAACAACAACATAGCCTTATCCCACTAAGTGGGATCGGCTACATGGATCGCACGACGCCATTGAGCTCTATCAATGACCAACTCTTTAGATATTTGTCGTTGATCCATGTTCCGCGGAACAAGAGAGAAAATTTCCTTTGGCGCCGATGTGTAACATTGCTGTATTTGAATACCCCAGTTGCGTATTTAAATGACTAGAAATTGATAAGGATGTTTAGATGTTTGCTGTCATTTTTTTAACATGTTGAGGATATGTAGTATTGAGTTGTAAAAAGAAATTGACTTTGTTATTTTTCTTAAGAACCCCATAATAAATACTTGAAAAATACATCTAAATTTTATCCCACAGTTGTGGTGGGAAAAGTTCCGTGGAGATCCCTGCACTGCCCTCCACAAACATCAATTCACGGCCCCAACCTGACCCCTCAAATACATCGTTTTTGTTCTTTCTTCTAAAATATGTATGGCGTTCCAGAAGACCTTACTTTATGGTTTTTGGGTTTAAACAATTTTCAATGATTACATTATTGTATTCCCCATAATTACCATAGCTAAGTAGCTTACAAATGAACAATCCCTAATATTTGAAAAGGCTAAAACTTATATTTACTATTGGAGGGGAGACTCTTGATCTTCAGGCAATTTGGTAGCTCTTAAATTCAGTATCCGTCATGAGGGTGGTAGCTGCATAATTTATGGATTGGTTATTAGCATCTGAAGGATGGGATAGATATCACCTATGAGTCTGATAGAGAGTAAATACTAAATATTGATGCAATGTACGGTTTCAGGCTTTCAGCATCATTATAATCACCCAAGTCACTTTTAGTGTCTAATAAAAGTATGTGGTTTATATGTAGGTCAAATGGGTTCTCATAGCAGAGACAAGGGAAGAGATTAATTCTAAACTTGAGTTATGGAGAGCTACTTTGGAATCGAAGGGTTTTCGTCTGAGCAGAAGTAAGACCGAATATATGCATTGTAAGTTTAACAAGAGACAAGTTAGGAACGAGCTGGAGGTTAAACTTGGTGATCAGGTCGTATCACAAGTGTCAAAGTTTAGGTATTTGGGATCAATTATACAAGATGACGGCGAAGTTATTAGAGATGTGGAACATAGGATACAAGCTGGGTGGTTGAAGTGGAGAATGGCATCAGGGGTTATTTGTGATCGAAAAGTACCTGATAAACTCAAAGGAAAGTTTTATCGTACTGCTATAAGACCAGCGATTTTATATGGGAGTGAATGTTGGGCAATGAAAGGACAACAAGAACATAAAATTGGAGTGGCGGAAATGAGGATGTTGCGTTGGATGTGTGGTCATACAAGAAGAGATAGGATCTGTAATGATCATTTATGAGGTAGAGTTGGGGTGGCACCTATTGAAGAAAAAATGGTCGAAAACCGTTTAAGATGGTTTGGGCATGTGCAAAGAAGACCGTTAGAAGCGCCAGTTAGGAGAGTTGAGCAGATGGTTTGGAGCCCTATGAAAAAAGGTCGAGGAAGACCAAAAAGGACACTTAGAGAAATTATTGAACGGGACCTTTTAGTAAACGAGATATCTAAAGAGTTGGTCATTGATAGAGCTCAATGGCGTCGTGCGATCCATGTAGCCGACCTCACTTAGTGGGATAAGGCTATGTTGTTGTTGTTGTTGTTGTATATGTAGGTCAAATGGACCCAAAATAGAGCTGCAGCGAGCATTTTGGGGTGAAGACTTTAATGGTTGAATATGATCTGATATGGAAGTCGACTTCAACTCCACTGCAATGTGGTTATAGTCATCTTGGGAACCACGTAAGCCAGATGATGTATGAACTGAAAGAGCTGAATGGTTGACATGTGTCAAGAACTAGTGTGGTCTTCTTAGTTCATCAGATGTATATATATATATTTTTAGTTTATAGTTTTGTTTTTGTTTTGTAGTAAAAATTATGTAACATTTCATTCATTGGCATCTGATGAAATTGGAGACAGAATATACCAAAATTGCTGGCTTTTTACTAGTGTAAAATCTGGTGACTCAAGAATGAAAATGGTGCTGAAATTTGCAATGGGTAGGCTGGCTCCTCCTCAGTTAGCTGATGGTGTCTTGTTTTAGCCAACATCTCTTGCTTTAAGGCACACTATAGCAGCCGGATCCTAAATTGGACCTTTCACTTGCGGTTTTACACTTCTCTTATTGTTCTTTCGTTCGTCTTTTGCTTGTGGATCCACTGGTCTTTGTAAACAGTCTATTATTCTGCTGGGATCTAGATTTTCATTGATTTGGGAAAAAAAAAAAAGAGCTTGGTACTCTTCAATTTACAATGGTTTCTGAGAATGACTGTATGATCATTGTTGCACATTACAACCAATCCTCTGCTTTCACTGTTCAGGTCGCAATTTCTTTTGGTTACATTACATAAAGATTTATAATATGAATTAAGGTAGAGATGGAATCAAGTACATAAGACTTACCTAAATATTTAAAGACCAGACCAGCTTTGCATTTAGATACAATTCTTACGATTAAAAATATAACACTTGTTAATATATATATTTTTTTTCAAAAAATGAATCAACCATGTACCACTGAATTGTAAAAAAAAAAAATTATGCATTTATATAGAGTGCTTTCCATAGAAAATTTGGTAACTAAAATATAAAAGTTCCATATAATTTTTTTTATCAATATTTAAATCTGAGGTGAGTTATCAATTATTGGCTGTAGATCCGCGTATTGTTAAAGGCTGGTTGTCGATAACAAAATTAATTAGTGTCTAAAGTGTGCTGTAAAATACTAGTGGATAACAATTTCAATTCCTGTCTCATCGCACAGTTTCTGCTACTTCATCTACAAGATTTAAATTTAAAATTTTACTTCAAAAAAAATATTAAACTACTTAAACTAACAATCAAAGTAATCATTTCAACGCAAAGTAGTAGAAGGGGTTCTTAATGCATGCCTGGCAGATAATTATAAAATATTACTACATTTAATTCTCTCCCTATTATCAGAAGTAAAGTACAAGAAATTGTAGGCGATTTGCGTGTGCACGAAGGGTTAATGGGAAAACTGTGTCCCCTCTCATATATACTTGTCAAATGTCAACCCAATAATAAATGCAGTGTGGATTGGCTTATTCTATACACCTTTGTATTCGTGAAATCCTGGACTGATGGCTAATGAGATGCTTTAGTTTTCAGACAGTAGATCTGTCTCTATGGTTGAGACTCTCTGGATTTACAAGAGGAAGATGAGTTTCATCTATCAATGAGATTATCAATTTTGTGGGAAAGAGTTTCTATACTAGAAGGTGGAATAGAAATAGAATAGGAAAGTCTAACAGGTTCTAGGGCGGATTTAGAAGAGGTTTCCATATCTGAGAAAATTTCTCTCTTGCTTTCTGCCACTTATCATTCGATTCTCCTTTTCGATTAGGCTTTGATACCTGGATGGAATGCAAGCACTAGATGAAGAGCTAGTAGGCCACACAACTAATAAAGATTAGATATCTGCTACAAGATCTCAAACACAAATAGACCCAAAGAAATGCTATGACTAGATAAATTCTTTAGATCATTATGTCAGAAATTAAGATCCTTTTAGTCTTACCAGAAAATTATGCTTGACCCGGCTTTAAACCCATCCTCAGGGTATCTTAAAGTCCATGCCTTTTATTCTAGTAATCCAGAAGTTTCAAAACATCTGTTATTATTGATCCAAGAATTAGCCCACAAATAATTTTCTTTAATACCATATGAGTCGGAGATCTTGAAGAAAATATCTAAGTCCTTATTCTATGTGACCCCAAGCTCTTCACCTTGTGATTAAGAATTAGCTCCCTTCCGGCAACTGGAGTTTCCAGCTTGCTAAAGAAGAGGATACTCATTGAATCTAATAGATTTAATGGATAAAAAATAAAAGTGATCACCTTTTGTTTCTAACAAAATATTTAGGCTTTCCTCCAGTCGTTGGAGTGTTGTCCAATTTTATTACTACATTCCTAAAAACTAGATCTTATTTGAGAACTTTCTGTTGCACAAGATTTGTTTATTAAGATATATCGTGTGGTTTAGAAAGTGTATTTTTTTGAATTGCACCATGAGTTATCAATTGATAGCTAAAATCTTTCCCAAAAAAACTCTAAAAACTGAAGCAAATCATTGTGTAATCCGAAATCAATATTTCAAAGAGACAAATGAAGAAATGTATGCTGAACAATTCGTACTATAAGGCCGGTACGGTTCAGTGTTACAGAATTACCACTAAATATCATACATACATTGCTTTTCCTATAATCCAACTGCTATTAAATTTATTTTCGTGGCATGCACCGTGTTGGACATCTCCATTCAGGCATTCACTCTAATTTAAAAGTTAAAACTCTTTCATCACCATATATACTCCAAATTATTTATTTATTATATATGTTTGATTTTTTTATAACATTATAGGTTTCTGACTTTTAGGATTTATTCTAAGGTATATACGTTGTTCGTTGGACTTTATTATTATAAAACATTGAAAATGTTTTAAGATTCCTTCTTAATCATTTCTATTGGATCTTTTGTTTTAACTCTTTACCTTTTTTGGATGTCGATACCTTAATGATAATTTATTTTGGATGTTTCCTTCATAACACTATCATTCATCTAATGTGATTTATGATGCAATGTAACAAAGCCAACGGGAAGAAGAAAGCTAACTAAACTATCATATATGTAGGACTAAAGCAGTAATATTATTTGGACGTTGACATCTTAATGCTCATATTTTACACCTGAACTGTTATATGCAAGAGATATATCTTGTCTCTGCAAAACAGTTATAATTCAAGGTGAATACTATTATGATTTTGGATCACAAAATATATTTTTGTTAAGTATAAGTTCAAGATAAATTTAACAATTTATGTTATGCATAATAATTCATCTCTACCCAAAATGTATATATTATGTGCTATTTTATAATAATAAATGGGAGATTGTTGAAATATATTATTATAAAATATTAAAAATATTTTAAGACTCTTCTTAATCGTTGGTCTTGAATCTTTTGTTTTAACATTGTATAATGACTCTTTAGTCTTTACCTTTTTTTGGACGTCGATCGGCACCTTAATGATCATTTATTTTGGATGTTTCCTCCATGCCACTATCATTCATCTAATGTGATTTATGATGCAATGTAACAAAGCCAACGGGAAGAAGAAAGCTAACTAAACTATCATATATGTAGGACTAAAGCAGTAATATTATTTGGACGTTGACATCTTAATGCTCATATTTTACACCTGAACTGTTATATGCAAGAGATATATCTTGTCTCTGCAAAACAGTTATAATTCAAGGTGAATACTATTATGATTTTGGATCACAAAATATATTTTTGTTAAGTATAAGTTCAAGATAAATTTAACAATTTATGTTATGCATAATAATTCATCTCTACCCAAAATGTATATATTATGTGCTATTTTATAATAATAAATGGGAGATTGTTGAAATTTATTATTATAAAATATTAAAAATATTTTAAGACTCTTCTTAATCGTTGGTCTTGAATCTTTTGTTTTAACATTGTATAATGACTCTTTAGTCTTTACCTTTTTTTGGACGTCGATCGGCACCTTAATGATCATTTATTTTGGATGTTTCCTCCATGCCATTATCATTCATCTAATGTAATTTATGATGCAACGTTGCAAAGCCAACGGGAAGAAGAAGGCCAACTAAACTATCACATTTATATATATATATATATATATGTGTGTGTGTGTGTGTGTGAAAGATATATGAGGGGAAAAAAACAAACAATATATATATATATATATATATATATATGTGTGTGTGTGTGTGTGTGTGTGAGAGAGAGATATTTTGGATAGAAAAATGTGTGGGAGAAAGTGAGTTAAATTAACATGTCTGTGTATCCCTTACACCAAATGATATGAAAAAATCAATCTATAAAAAACATAAAATTATCTTAAAAAAAGATGAATTCTACTCAAATTTTAATTCAGTATCACACAATTTATATTTTTAACACTAACTTTTAATTTCTTCTATTTTTTGTAAATTTTCTTATTTTTTAAGTTGCTGCTCCAATATGGTCTACGTTTTGTTTTTTAGTAAATCTAAATGAATGTCATGTTACTCATGATACTGGCAAGTGATAAGGTTAGTAATAAAATTTAAAGACGTCACATTTATATTGGAGCTACAAATCTTTCAAAGTAAAAAGCGGATAAAAACCATGTAAAAGTTAAACTCTTATGTTAATATTTACATTAAAAAAATCTAGTTATAAGTTGAAACTCTTAAGCATATTTTCTAGTGTCTTAACTTATAGTTTTGAGGATGACTATTTTTTTTTTTAATGACAATGGGGTTTAAACTCTTGTCCCTAACCCACAATATCCCAAATTTGTGCTATTTGAACTACAAATTCGGTGGTAAAGATAACTAGATTGGTCTAACAGTTAAAACCAATAAAAAAAAAGTATTATGTCTTTCATTTTGTATTTTTGATAAAAAGTACAATTTATTGACATTTTTTTTCCTTCAATAACCCAACTGCTTACTATTTTATAAATATGTTTTTCGACATCACAAATTTAATTTATCAAATATTTGATAAGAAACAAAAATTGCATCTAGCTTCTACATATATCAAGTTATCAACTAATTAAACAACAACATGCATATATTCAATTAAGTCAACAGAATTAACTCCAAAAAAAAAGTTCGAGGTTGGCTAGTTGCCAGCTGAAATATAGACAAGGTCCACATTTAATGCTGATTCATTAATTACAAATAATGGTATTATATTTTTTTCTGCATTCACCGAATTCCTCTATTTCCATGATTCCATCATATTTTAACAAAATTCACATTCTGACTTGTGGCATAAACGCGTGATCACTCATGCACCATGCAGTAAATATATAATTAATCACGTATTCAACGGAAAATTAATGCATGTAAGTATTATATCCAATATCCTATAACCAGAATCACAATAATTGAAGGAAGAGGAGCACATGAATTTTGAACTAGAGAATCCAGTTCTTTTTAGCTACGATTTTGTGACTTTTAACTATGGTTATAATCGTTGTTAAAAATATTATAAAAATAATCACAATTAAAAGTAACAAAATCATGGCTAAAAAAAGTTAAACTCTCTAACTCACAGGAGTTGATCTAGATCCTTCAATAATAGAGATTGTATTGACTGACTTGAATTATATAGCAATTCGATATATGATTTGATTTGGTTTATCTAAGAGCACAATTTGAAAAGAAAAAAATTTGGAGGTCTATGAGGTGGGTAAGATGAGGACTGATTTTGTCTTATGCTTCTGAATTAGAAGGTTATATATTTTATGTCTATACTTATTTTAGGATTCATTGTACTAGACTCTTATATATTTTGTCAAAAGAAATACAAACTTTACTCTCATTCTATAGATATAGGTTACACTAATTAAATTACATATATTTATATGTGTTGTTTTTATTTTTGCACTATTTTATGTTCTTTGTTACTGTGAATTTCTATGACAGATCGAGGTGGAGCAATAATGAATGGTTTTGGACAGATCGAGGTCAATGGTTTTGGACGCAATCCCAGAGTTCCCCCCCCAGCTGGCATATTAATTTACATTCTAAGTTGATGATTCATTCAAGTAAACTAATAATATATATATATATATATATATAAAAGAGCCAAGCTAATGTAGTGGGAACAGATCTGCGCACACCACATGGCAGCTGTTGAATTTTGATTTAATAACTTTCATTCATTTAATATTTTTTAAAAATATTTTTATAAGTATTAACTAATGTAATAATAATAATAAATATAATAATAAATATAAAATAATAATTTTAATTTTTTTAAAAAATATTAAATAAATAAGAATCGTTGAATCAGTTTCAAATATAATTGCTTCATCAATTCCCTTCTATTTAAACCCCATGAGCATATCACCTAATGTAACAAACTCGCAAGTCACAAGCCAATTAATATTCATAGAATACAAATATGGCTACTCAATATCTCCAGGCTTTGGCCGTGATTGTTATACTGAGCTTGGCCACATCTCTGGTCATCCCCACAAATGCTCAGCTCACACCTCATTTCTATAAGAAAGTATGCCCTCAGGCTTTGCCAATCATAAGGTCTTTCGTTAAACGTGCAATCCACCATGAACGACGCATGGGTGCTTCCTTACTGCGTTTGCATTTCCATGACTGCTTCGTCAACGTAAGTTCATTACTCCATGCATGAAGTAACCCACACGAACGACCATGTCACTTCTGTTATATATATATATATATATATATTGAATGCATTACATGTTGAGGTAACTAACGGTGGGAATGATGACAAATAAATGAGCAGGGGTGCGATGGATCGGTTTTGCTAGATGATACCCCTACTTTCACCGGGGAGAAGACAGCCTTTCCAAATGTAAATTCAGCGAGAGGTTTCGAGGTGGTTGATCAAATCAAAGCAGCAGTCGACAAAGCTTGTAAACGCCCTGTCGTTTCGTGTGCAGATATCTTAGCTGTAGCAGCTCGTGATTCTGTCTCCATTGTAAGTACATCATGTTACACAAAATTTTTCATTCTCTAGCTACTATATATTAGTTGAGATATATTTATGGTGTATATATAGATACACACACACACACTGACACACACAAACACATGCTCCAATATTTGATAGGCTTGGTTAGCTGATGGCTGATGCAGTGGAGAGGGAGAGAGAGAGGGAGAACTAGGAAGTAGAACCATATTAATTAATCCACTTGAGTAGGGCTCATAATCAGATTTAATAGGCTTCAAACTCTTATTTAACTCGGGAGGCGGGTGCTTTAATTCTTATATTCTGGGTAAAAAAAAAGTGTGAGAGTGTGTATAAATTATCTATTCATGCTTTTGAGTAATATATATGTTGTATTAGGTTCTTCTTTTTTTTTTTTTAAGTAAAAACTCTGATTTAGTTATTCTTGAGCCAAATCAACTTGAATTAAAACTCAAAATTTAAGTGCGACTTTAAAGCCTAGTGAATTTTGCCTTAGGAGTTAGTCTAATGACGTAGTTCATTAATTTATTTACTCTGAATGTTATGTAATATATACGCATTATTTATATTAATTTTGGTTCGCAACAAAAATATAATGTATCCATTTGGATGATGCCTAATTGTCACAATACTCTAAATTAAATTGACTGTAAAATAATATTTTAAAATTTTATTAGATAAAAAGATCATATATATATATATAAATATTACTGAATGAAATAAGTTCATTTCTCACTATGCAAATCCGAAATTTACCCATTAAATGAGACTCTCTCTCTCTCTCTCTCTCTCTCTCTCTATATATATATATATTACTGATCAATCTCTAACAACAAACCTAAATCAAGTTAGACTTAAACCCAAAAAAAGAGAAGACCTTGAGCCAAGATTTTGAAAGTCCAAAAAATTAACCATATATATTATTAATCACTGTGCCTTCTTTGTTCACAGCTGGGAGGTCCACTATTTCAATACCAAGTACCATTAGGAAGGAGGGATTCAAGAACAGCAAGCAGAGACGCAGCAAACTCCAATCTTCCTTTTTCAACCTTCAACTTCTCACAGCTTCTCTCCAACTTCAACTCTCATGGGCTAACCCTCAAGGACTTGGTGGTCCTCTCTGGTGGCCACACCATAGGCCTCGCAAGGTGCACCACCTTCCGAGCCAGGCTCTACAATGACTCCAACATTGACCCTAACTTCGCAGCCTCCTTGAAGGGCACGTGCCCTGCAAGTGGAGGGGACAGCAATCTTACTCCTTTGGATGCCACCCCCAACAGAGCTGACACTGTGTATTATAGGGCTTTGATGAGCAAGAAGGGTCTTCTTCATTCTGATCAGGAGCTATTTAAGGGAGATGGCAGTAAAAGTGACAAATTGGTGAAGCTGTATAGTAAGAATGCGAAAGCTTTTGCTAGAGACTTTGGAGCTTCCATGATCAAAATGGGTAAAATGAAGCCTCTTACAGGGGAACAGGGAGAGATTAGAGTCAATTGCCGAAAAGTCAACTAAATATATGTGGATAATTACGAGTTAATTTGGTAATAATATAAATTAAGTCATGCAAATTTTTAAGAAAGGTTCATTGTATTCAAGACGAATGAAAAGTCAGAGGGCCGCAAGTGTTAATTATGTATTACGATATGAGTGTTAATTTCCGCAAAAGGAGATCACATGTTTTCGGTACTTTTCTATGTCAGTAGTGTATTAATTTATGTTTGTTTGTGTCTTGGGTACAATCATGTACAACTGTTGTTATAATTTCGTGGTGAAATGGAAGAAAGCAAGAACGCTTTTGGTGAAAAATAGTGAGTAAAGTAATAAATTAAATATTCGGATAAATCACACACTTCTAATTCGTTAATATTTTTCTTAAATCAAATTAAAGTGGTTGACATTGAAGTGATTGGGATGACAGGGAAAACTATATATCAATGTGGGATATTTGTTGAAGACTTCGGCAAGGCATCGAACATTGAGTGGTGCAAATAATAAAGTAATGAGAAAAAAGTCGTCTCACATGAATTGAGGTAGCTAGTTAGTTATCCAAGGAACCATGCCTGTACTATGAAGTTGAATCGAAGGAATTTCTAAAACTAATAATGGAACACAAATTTGATAGTAGAATTAATGGAAGTGCAGTTAACAAGTGTAGCAGAAAATACTTTATCAAAGTTAATTAAGGACTTATGATTATTAATCTTCTTTAGTTTTTTATATATCGATTATCTATTTTACTCTTATTCTTATCGGTGATACAAACTATCTTATAATATTTGAATTCTTAAAATAATTTTTTTAAATTTCATCTAAGGTTAACCTAAACTTTTATAATTCCTTAGATGGAATTTGAAAAAATTATTTTGATTGTTTGAGTTTAATACCCATATTCCTATGTTATTAACTTATTTACCCAGAATGCCTAAGGTTTAATTTTAGAACTCACACTATCCATCATTTGGTCTAATTCCTACTCAAATTTTCCAAGCTCAACAAGAACCACAAGAACATTCAAAATAGATGGTCAAACTATAAGAAAGCATTAAAAAGAAAATAGATAAACTTGTATTAAAACAAAATGATTACAAAAGTTTAAGAAATAATCAAATCCTAATCCAAACTAAGGTCCATAACAATCATAGGGTGGGTGAAAATCTAGCAATACACAATAGCAAAGGAACTAAAAAAACTAAATTAAAGAGCATCACAATTTGAAGAGGAAACAAGTAAAATAACATCAAACACAAGTTTGGAGAGCTTTCCGCTTCAAATTGAACTCTAACCGCCACATCATCGCTTCCCCCACAAAATATAAGCATAATTTTGCACTTTTTCTCTTTTATATATATAATGTCTCTCACGTGCATAGCATCAGACTTGGGCACTGAGTGTCGATTGTAATATCGGGCTTGTGGAGTAGGATTTGCTCCTACATCTCAAAGGTGCAAGAGCCTCCTAACAATAAGGGAGCTGTTGGATCAACTGATTCAACGACTATCACTTTTTCGGTATTTTTTTTTATTTTTTAAAAAATTTATAATTATCAATTGATTCAATAATAGTTATAAGAACAATAATAAACATAAAATGATAATTATAAAAAAAAACTTAAAAGAATGATAATCTTTAAATCAATTGATTTAATGACTCCTTTATAACATAAGAGTGAATTCTGTTCCCAAGATACGTGCCCAAAAGAAAAGGACAAGGTGCAAAGCTGGGTGCCAAGCACCAGCGTGGCAACATCCAAAACTTTGAAAAATCCTCTGCTTTTCATCTCGAAGCTTCCATTTCTCGACTCTAATTGAACCTACAAAGAAACACAATGAAATTAGGTAAAAACAAGGCAAAAAAGAAAATAAATCAAGTGAAATAAACTAGTAAAACTATACTCCAACAAAATCACTAAAAAAGCTTAATTTGAAGTTACCAATAAAGATTTTGCCACTTTTCACGCATGAAAAAATGATGATGATCCAGAGGATTATTAATAGTTCAATGAGTGAACTGCGATTTCCAAATTTGGAACCATCAACAATTCGATTCCACCCACTAATATTTGATAATGATATCAAATTTCTTTATTTCAATGAGGAAGCAACATGGATTTTATTTAATCAGTGAGTATGAAAAATAGAAAAGAAAAATCAGAGTTTACTTGGCAGTGTGACACTCACACACAATCAAAAAATCAATAATGATATATGCAAATAAATAAAGAGGACGAGTGAAGAAGATGATGAAGGGAGAGAGGTGGAAGAAAGTTAAAAAGGAAGGGGAAGGTAGATATATAGACTAAGGGTAATTAATTTTGCCAAAAAAAATTAAAAACAATTAATCATCTGATAAAAAAATTAAAAAAACTCTAACAAATTAATGTAATAATGTAATTTATATTTTCTGTAATTTTTAAAAATAAATTAGAAGTTTAATTTGTGTAACATTAAAAAAAAAGAAGTATTTTACTTTTTTTTTTTAAAAAAAAGTGTGCTTTTAATTATCGCAATTAATTTTCTAACGAAATTTATAACACAATAGAAATTTTTTGCCACAATTTTTTTTGGCGGCTGAGATCTCTTTCTAAAACATGAAGTTTTCTTGTAGTAAGTATAGGCATGCTTTTAGGATAAATTACATTAATTTATTTTGAGATTTAACTAAATTTATATCCTTTATTTTTATTTTAAGAAAAAATTACACTTTACTAACATTAACTTTTTCTTATATACAGAAAACTCTCACAACTCAACAAATGAATCATGAACTTTTACTTTGTGCAAAATAACTCATTCATTAGTCAACTAAAATTCAGTACAAACAATTTACCTGCCACTTCAGATATATTTTTGACACTTCATATGCCGCGTCTTCTCAGTCTTCATATTTTCAGAGTGTTCACGGACGTCATTCTCTTTTCTGCCGCACCATCACCTCTTCACTCTGTTTCTTTTCTCATCCACAGCTGCACACACACTCACACACTCGCCTTCTCCACTCGCCCTTTTTCTATTCTCCCACACACCTTCACCTCTTCCTCACGCTCACCGGAGAGCCCACGAGAGAGAAAACCCAGAGGAGAGACAGTTGAATGCAAAACAGAGCAACACACAATTATAAAAGAAATGTACAGTTAAGAGGCAAACAATCAACAGAAAATAATATAAATAACTTTACACTTCCCCCTTCCCAGGCTGGATGGTCGAGTCCCTCAAAGCCGTCAAATACATAGACTCCGATCACTTCTCTGTTCCCCAAGGACGACGCGCCGTCGAGCTCGTCGCCGGAAAAGAGCGCCATCGCACAAGTGGTCCGAACCATCCCCGGCCGAACCTACTTCCTCTCTTTTGCCGTTGGAGAAGCCAGCAATTCCTGTGAAGGCTCCATGATTGTCGAAGCTTTTGCTGGCAAAGACACCATTAAAGTGCCCTACTAGTCCAAAGGAAAAGGTGGGTTCAAGCGTACAGCGCTCAAGCTTGTAGCTGTTAGCCCCAGAACTCGCGTTATGTTCCTTAGTACTTTCTATACCATGAGAAGCGATGACTTCTCTTCGCTGTGTGGGCCTGTGATTGATGATGTCAAGTTGCTCAGTCTTCGTAAAGTGTAGGAGATCATATAGATTGAGTTGGTATGATGATTATGAGCATTTGATTATGTATGCTGGAAGAGTGTAATTGGTTTCTAAATTCTAGGTGCTAGTGTGAGTTTGATTTTATACTAAAAAATAAGGGTCTATGCTGAATGATGTTTAGAGTAGTATATATATAGAGAGAAAGAGAGAGGGAGAGAGTAGCGAGATGAGAAAGACTGGTTTCGTTTATAATGTGTTTTGGCCAAATAAATTGGGGAAATATGAAGTTATTCATTATGCTATATATATATAAAGGTGCTAGATATAAAACACAGAACTGTTAAAACACAATTAGATAAATCATATATCATATACTTGTCTACCAAGTGGACATACGGTATTGTTAATTGAATATGATACTTGATAGACTGCATGTGTTTATAAGGCTAACAACAAGATTCTATGAGCTTGAGGCTGAGGATGTGTGTTGCTCTGTTTTACATTCAACTCTCTCTCCTCTGGGTTTTCTTTCTCGCGGGCTCTCCGGTGAGCGTGACGAAGAAGTGAAGGTGAGTGGGAGAATAGCAAAAGGGCAAGTGGAGAGGGCCACGTGTGTGAGTGTGTGTGCAACTGTGGATGAGAAAAGAAACTGAGTGAAGAGGTGATGGTGAGGGGCTGTGATCCACGAGTATCCTGCGCGACGTGGCATAGTGGGTCCCATACTTTAGTGGGATCCACTTTCATTTATTTTTTAAATTCTTTTTGGCAATCTTTTTTTTTTATTATTTTTTATTTTTTTTAAATTTTTTTTACAATAAATTATACTAAACTAAATTAAATATTATTGTCAACCTAAACCCTAAATTCTAAATATTAAATTCTAAACTCTAAACCCTAAATATTAAATTTTAAATCTTAAATTCTAAACTCTAAATTCTAAATCTTAAACCCTAAATCCCGAACTCTAAATTCTAAACCTTAAATTTTAAACCATAAATATTAAATCTCAAATTCTAAACTTTAAATTCTAAACCCTAAATTCTAAATTATAAACTCTAAATTATAAATTGTAAATCCTAAACCATAAACCCTAAACCTTAAATTAAATATTACTGTAAATTCTAAATCACAAAAATTAAATCATAAATTTTAAATTAAATATTAATATAAATTCTAAAAAATTAAATTCTTTCTATTTTTTAAAAAATAATAAAAATTAAAAAAATAACGCTGGACCTCCGTAGGAGGAGATCCGCGGTCGATGGTGAGGCAGAGAAGAGAACGCCGTCAGCGAATGTGATATGAGAAGACCATATGAAGTGTTATAAATATACCTGATGTGGCAGGCAAATTGTCTAGCATCTATTGTTAGTTGATAATTGAAAGTATTTTACACAAAATAAAAGTTTATAAAAATTATTTGTTAGGTTTTAAAGTTTCTAAAAATTTTTGTATATAAAAAAATTTATGGAGATAAAATGTAATTTTTTTTAATTTTACAAATTACACTTCACTATTTTGACATTTGACATATGAGCGAGACACTGCAGAAAATATAAGCTTCCCTGTTGGGATATATGTCTACTCTCGTAGTAATCAGAATTCAGAGCACTCAGCAATATTCTGGATTAATTCTCCTATCTTTGAAGTTAAAGGAGCAACCTATATATATATATATATATGACTAATTTAGAACAAATCGGATCAAATAGCATAGGTGCAAAGCTCACGTATATAATGTTTTTTTTATTTACAATACTTAATCTCAAGAATTTGTTTAAATATAACAAATACTGTCAAATTATTCAACATTGATGGAATAAGCTATGTATATAAAACATGTATACATAATTAAGGAAATTGCGTTACATATCATACATAATTTTCCCTATAATTTATCATTCAAATTGTAAATACACTTTACTACATAACTATTTCAGTTTGATACTGTTATTAATAAATTTTGTTTGCAGCTTGCCGATTAACAGTCTAATTTGAATATCTGATTATATATTTGTTTTAATTGAGTGTAATTTGTGGTGTAGAACCCGAAAAGTTATAAGTATTTAAAAATTTTAATTTTTTATTAGTTATGATTAAAATTATAATTATATTAAATTGTGATTAAAATTTATATTTAATTATGATTTTAATTATAATAAAATAAATTTTTAACCACAATTTTAATTTAATCATAATTAAAATTGTGGGTATAAAACACTAAAACTTTCAATATTTATAACTGATCTGACCCGTACGATTCTACTCGAAAGGGTATGGAATTGGAATCCACTAACTCAATATAATCACATCACATCATTACCACTTTAACACAAGTTTCGGTAATTGACAACAGCCGGCACCGTTGAAATCCCAAATACTAAAATCATTTACTACCTCCAATAAGGATTGACCATTATAAGAAAAAAACAAAAGAGAAACCTATCATTTTCAAAAAAAAAAAAAGGAGCAGCGTATTTGTTAAATGTCTTGAATTTTAATAAATCATATTTTATTGTCTGATTTAAATTTTGGAGACTCAAAGTAACAAAAAAAATTAAAAGTATGTGGTGTAAATAACACGAGGGCCAATATATTAATATGTATTTGTCGTTTTTTTTTGTTCTGGAGTGATCTAAACTAATTTAGTTATGTATTTGTTATATACAATCTCTTCGCTTATAGGTATAAATTACATCAATCAAAAAACATAAATCTGCGTGTGATACTGTTTTGATTCTATTTTTTTTTCTTCTATATGATTTCCGTGACAATATTAATTGTCCTCATGTTGGATAATATATAACTTATATATATATATATATATATATATATATGATGAATAATTCTGTGGAGAGTTCTACTGGCTAAAATATTCAATTTTCTCATCTTTAGATGTATTTTTATTTTTTTTCAATTAAAAAGATAAGAATTTCAAAGTAGATATTATTTATGAAGGAATAATTATTTAAAGAGTTTAGTACTTGTAATAAATAATAACTAATGTTGTGACCCGTGCGATGCACGGATTAACACAAATGTCGTAATTTTTATTTATTAAATAAATAAAAATAATTAAAATATATATAAAAGAATACATGTTCAAAAAAATAAGACATTTAAGCCATATTAAAACACATATAAGATGATTTATTAAGATTGAATATGAATAACGTCAAATGAAAAGAAGAACAAAAAATAAGGTATTAAATGAATTAATTTAGATAAATATATTAATTAATGATGAAAATGAGTTGAAATAAAAGTTACTAACCTAATAAGTCTGTTAGGATCAAAATCCTCCTTTGACTATTTCTTTTTCTATTTCTGCAAATATACATTTGGATTAGCAATAATGATAAGAACTATAGGTTTATTGAAATTTAAAACATAACTTATATACCCACAAAATAAAAACAATAAAAAGAAGATAATCAAATGAGGAAATATACATCACATGCTAACTTTAAAATTTAATACTTTAAATCTTAAATTAGCATTCAATCAATCTGCATACATGTAATCTCGATATTGCCTGAAGTTTCTCTTCATAGGGAGGGCTCTACTCATTGCTCATAGTAAACCTAAAAGGGATTATTCATTAATCATATTAGATGAAAAAATAAGAAAAAAATTAATTTAAAAAAGTCAAATTATATTATTCAAACACAAATAATTACCTCAATGACATCATTTTTTCTTTTAGGTTTTAATCTTTCTCATCACCTTCTTTCCTCAAGAAAACGTAATGACAAAAACAACAAAGCGAAACTGGAATTAGAAAACTAGAACAATACATAAATGAAATACAACAAACAGGAATCAAAAACCAGAAGACCAAAAATAGAAATATAGATGAACCAGAAATACAGAAAACAACAACGAAGAACAAATACAGAAATGAAGAAAGTAGAAAAAAACACAGAGAACGAAAGAGAAACAAAAAATCAAAAATTACAATCAAATAAATAGTGATCGCGAATTTGAATAGTACGTGTGAATTGTATAGACCAGAAAAAATAAATATAAAGAAAATTGAGCTATAATATCAAATGATGTGAGAAAAAATATCACTTTAAAACTTTAATGATAAATCGTCATTGTTGTTATTCATCTATGTAAGGAATAAGAAGCAAAATCAAAGAAAAAGAAGAAGGGAAATTATGTAAGAGAAAGAAATATGCAAATATGGATGAGATCTTCGACAAAAATATATAAATATCTACATTGATTTTGAATTTTAAAATTTTAATTTTGAAAAACGAAAAAGCCTCCAAATTGGCCAATAATGATGGTCACTTTTAAAAACCTCTACATAAAGATAGGAGATTGGTCATTGATGATGATGCAATAAAGAAGTCTAGCAAGCTTGTTTAGAAAAAAGAAAAATAAGTGATAATTTATTATTATAGTTTAATCTGATGGAAGTAATTTTAAATTTTATTATAACTATTTAAGAAGAAAAATAAACAATATGAACACTTTTAAGTTAGTTTTTATATAGCAATTAATTATTTGATTATTTGTATATAATAAATGCTAATTTACCAAATAACAACATATGATATTTCAATTGAAAATTTTACTTAATTTATCAATTATATAGCAATTATAGCAATTACATATCAATTATATAGCAATTTACCCTAATTTTTTAAATTCATTTAATGTGATTATATAGCAATTATAAACCAATTATATAGCAATTATAGTAATTATATAACAATATACTTTAATTTTTTCAAATTCATTTAATATGATGTGATTAATTTATCAAATTTATTCTTTTATAATAATTTAATGACCTATCTTCAATTAATGCTATAGAGTGGAATTGTTTTAATCTATTATATATAGATTGCAACTGTATGCTGCGCCCATTATATCTCTCTTTTCCTCCCATTTCTGACTTGTCATAATAGGCGCTGATGACCTTTCTTTTTAAAAAAATATTTTAAAAATATTTTTTAAGATTTTTTTAAAGAAATTTGACAGTCAACTTGGCATCTTAATTGATAGCCAAAAAACACTCTATTTAATGAATAATAGTATTTTTCAATAATAAAGTAAATATAATATTTAATTAAATAAATTACAATAAATTAAATTAAATTAAAGTATGTTTAATAATAATATTTAAATACAATAAATTATAATAAAAAAATAGAATATTTAATTAAATATTATAATAAATTATTTTAAATAAGTATAATTTAATTGAATATAATATTAAATTAAATATATTAAAAAATAAAGAAAATATATACAAATTAATTTATAAATATTACAGCCAGAACTCTTCTGCCTATTATCAAATGGGTAGAAGATATTAGCAATATGTGTAAACATTGAGGTAAAATTACCTCTTAATTATTTGCTCATCTGACATGTATAAACACACACACAATATGCATTCTTGGAATCCACCAGCCAAATCAACTAGAATTTGGGAATAACTTTTATAAAATAATTTTTATATATTTACTTTACCTTTTTATATAAAAACTCTAGTCATAAACTAAGTCATAAAAAAAAAAATCAATGCATTAAACTAGTGGCATTGAGATCTCGCCGTCCTGCCGTTATCCTTTGGAAATTGAGATCCTTAAAATTGAAAAGAAAAATGAAATAGAAAAATTAGTAATCAAACACTCATTTGTATTATATTAAACTAAATTGTATTATATTTAATCATTACTTGAAACTCATTTGAAAAGGAGCTATATGCCTATGGCTTTCTTCTGCAACATTTACTCTAATTGCCCTTCCATCCAGACTCTGCAATACATATATATATGTCATACAATGTTAATCAATGCATATATATATATATATATATATATATATGGTTGAGAGCAATGTCTATTAAAATCCAATGTCTCAAGTGATGACGTACAATGGTCAATAGATGTCTACATTAAGACAAAACAAAAATCAATAGAGGAATAATAATTGGATAGAATAAAAATTAAATTATGTTATGTCATATAATGTTAACTATTAGCAATTCGGTGAAGCTTAAATCGGTAGCATGTGTTTGGGGTGCTAAGGGTGTCGAGCATGAGATCACACTTGGATCTTGTGCTTCATTTACCTATAAATAACAAAGGGAAACTATGTTAGGTGAATCTTAAACATGTATTGACACACATTTTACTTAAACAAATATGGAAACCTATTTTACTTACTAAAAACTGCAATACTTGTTAATCTTTAACAACTGCAGATCTTTTGTTCTCTTTTCCCTAACCCTCCAAATAACTTTTATGGCATTTCTTAGAATTTTTGCCTTCTCTTTGCTTGAATCTAGTTGGCTAAGGTGTGCATTGAGTTGTGGACATGTTGGTGGCATCAACATGAGGCTCTTGCTTTGTTTGCAGTGAACAAATATTACATAATCTCTTGAAGCCTTCGAAAAGTATGTCTAAAATCATCAAGTATCATTCTTCACTGTTAGAGGCTTCGGAAAATAATTTTATTTCTTCTCAACTAAGATGTTTGAATCGTTGTGTCTAAGATTTTCTTGTATCTCTTTGCCCTTAACATTAAGTATCACACAAGTTCTTGCTTTTTTCATCCATCGATGTAAAATATAGTGCTCTGGGAATAGTTTGACATCATTTACATCAAATACCTTCAAGATATGACAACATAGAAGACCAACATTTTCAAACATCCGACAACTACATGTAATTGTTTGACCTGAAGGGTGAAAAGATTAGGTGAAGTCTCTTGACTTACCTAATAGACGAATCATGTTAGACATATAGATACATATTTTAGACATACAAATACACATATGAAAGCATATTTTACTTACTTAAGAGGACAACAACATATGTCCTTATTTGCTTGCTCTCGTTTCTTTTCTTGATATATGTCTCCACCATATCGTCATATTCTTTTTGGAATAATCCAAACACAATACAAGTATAAATCCCAAAAACCTTTTTCAACATATGACAAATTGGCATTCTCAACCACGAGTTTTTCCTTGAAATTATAATTAATCAAACGTTAATTCATTGTACCTTGTGTTTTCTACAATCTTCTCAAAGTACTTGAAGAATTGAACAATATCCAAGTCCAATCTCATTAACACCTTTAGGTCAACATTGAAACTCTCACTGAGTTGTGTGCTATGCATTCTAAGGGTGAGAGTTTACCTCATAAAACATGTCACCCATTTTTGCCTAATACTGTAAAGCGATGCTAGCCATTGATTATCTTCAACACCATGATCTGTCGATAATTGAACTCGTGCCGCTTCAAATTGTTATTTGTCCACAATATTATACATGCATTGTGAAAAATCAGTTAAAATATACAAACCGCCCCTATGATGAGACAAGTGCTTTATGGCATTTTGCATTAAATGCCAAGTGCACATTCCATGCATGGTGTCAGACATCACCTCACTTAATGTCTTTCCCATTGCCGCATCATGTTGGTGAATATTGTCAGGAGTCTTTTTGCCGATGAACCTCTAAAAATATTTCAAAAAGCCACTTGAAAGAGTCAGTAGTTTCATCATATAATAGAGTCACTCTGAATAAAATCGTTCCTCTATAACGATTAAATCCACAGAACACAGACTGGCATATTTCTTTTATTGGTGCCGAATACTGTGTCAAGTGACACCACATCCCCAAAGAATTCATAATCAATTAGCATTTTTGGATCTACCCAAAACACATTTGTTACCTGTTCCTTTGAATCTATATGATAAGCATGAAAATACGATGAATTTTCTACCAATTACTTTTGAAAATAATTCAACAATGTACCAGCCTCTCCATACTCCATGTTTCTTTGCCTTCTGGACTTCAAAGAATTTTTCGCATTTGTGCGCATGTATCTAAGATTAGATCTCCCTCCTACTTGCATACTCATCAAGTCGGAAGAGGTATTTTGTCGGATTCCAAAATCCCCTACTAATTCAATCTCATATGCTTGTACTTTCGAGATTTGACGTTAAGATCAAAGCATATGATTAGTCTCTATAGCATAAAGTTCATGATTGTGTTTCTCTACAAATTCATGAACTTTAAATTTATCGTTGCTATGTTTCAAAACTATTTTCACCATGCAACCGTTTCTAATCTCTAGGCAGAGATTCAGGGTTCAAATTTCTTTTATCTAGTTTTCGAAACCCCTCCTTTGAACAAATAAATCTCTTGAGTTATTGTGCTTTCATCCTTCTTGCTCTTTCTATGTCATTCATTTCTCACTCCAAATCTAATTCGTTCACCATATACCCTCCAAAATTCTCATGTCTCGTTTAAATTATTAAATTTCATTCCAACCTCAAGTTTCAATATGGCCTCCATTGAAGTTTTCAACTATATAATTGGACTAAATTTTAAATTGATTACCCTATTCAAATAATGAACAAATAAATAAAATATCATACCTAAATATATATCCTACTCACCACTCATCTTTCCTTCCAATCCTTATGCATAATTTATTTTCATCCGTTCATTATTAATCACATTCACTCCCCTTACCCTATCAACATATTAATTAAATTCCTTATTATCCATAAGTTCAACTAACAAAAAATTACAAGTTAAACAAAAAAAACTTTACGTAAATCATGCCCACAGAAAGACAGTAATGTATATTCGTAATTTCATATATATATATATATATATATATATATATATATATATATATATATTTATATATAAATAAATGTAATTCTTTTTATATTTTTTATTTCCTCTCTCTTGTTTAAAGCGAACCTAATTTATTGAACTCAAGTCCACTAATTTACAGGTGGCTCAAACTAACCAAATTAACAGTACTAAGGCTCAAACTGACCAAATTAAAAAAAAGACACAATCACAATAAAACTAGGGCCTTTCTGTAGATTTAATCCTCACTATTCTTATGTAAAACTTCAATGGCCAAAACTTCCTAGTTACCATTCAGTTTATGTTAAAAAAACATTTTAGTGAAGATGACAACAAAATTAAATATTCTAACCAAAATGAAGACAAATCCTCAATCCGTGATTGAAAGAGAGAATGGAACGCCAAACTAAAGGAATAAATTAACAAGAAAAATATCATTAGAATATACAAATAAATATAACAATATTTTTAATTAAGAGAATCAAATTTAATTTTTTAATTGAAAGTGTATGATGTATTACTATTTATAACTATATTAGACTTGCTTTTGTTCGTAGATTATATTCTTCCCATTAACCAACTTATAATTCTATGTTCTCGAAAGTTGTCTTTTGAGGACTAAAGCTAAATTATATTCTTCTGAGCGTGAAAATTTTGAAATGTACTCTCTTTATTAATGTTTTTCAATCTTATTATACACAGGCGACACTTGAGAACCCCAAGAAAGCACGATTTGAGCCATGGTCTGATAATAATCATGATAATTTAGATTCCGAGGTAGAGAACAAAAATAAGGGTGATGGGCTGGAATCAGTGGATGAGTTTGTGGAGGATACAGATATATGGGCGGTTTATATGAATATGGTGAGAATGTTGACGAGAGATATGACTACGAGGATGATGATTACAGCTATAAATGATGTTTAGTGAGAAGTTGCTAGAAGCTCTTCCTGGTTTCAATCATCTTGTGGGCTTCTTGAATATCGATTCGATATGGCTGGTACATAGGGAACCAAGATTATCAAAAAAATCTTGGGTGACGCTGCGTTGCCATCTGATAGGCAAGTGTCACTAATTTTATTAAAATAAGTTATATATAATTTTATATTAAGCAGAAAACCAATTTCTGAATAGCTTTTCTTTTTGTTAAAAAATTTAAGAACCTTAAAAACGCAAAGTGAAAGAACACACAAGCAATGGATGGACTGTTTCACGGCACACTGATGGATAGATGATGGCAGACGAATGAACGATGGACAGACGAATGGCGGACGGATGAACGACACAGGCACTCAAAGTGAAGGAACAAACCTATGCATGAAGTAGTGAAAGAATGACCGGTGGCAGCAGGAATGACAAGGACGGTGGCGTAGCAAGGAAGACACGATGGTGGCAGAAAAAAAGCTCTCTGACTGACGACGAAACTGTGTGTAAAGGGAACAATGACCATTCTTGTGGAAGAAGACGCGACAAACTGAAAACATTGAGGAAAATCAGGTCGGGTTACAAAAAGGGGTCAACCAAAATGTCATGTGTCATATTCTAGTTGGCTAGAAATTTTTGTCAAAAAAAAAAATTTTCTAAAAGGGCTTCAGTTACATAATTTTTTTTTTAAAATAAAAAAGGTTAAAGGCACGCGTGCAAAGTCGGGACCGTTGGATTAAATTTGATCTAACAGTCTGGCTTTGCGTAAGAGCGAAACCGAATCCTTTATTTGTAGCACTATTAGATAAGATTAAATTAATTTAACTTTATACGTCATTTGAGTTCACAATTCAGTATTAGACAAAGTTATAAGGAAAAATTTGATTGCTAATGATCACCATCCTTATCCTTTTTCTAATAAATGCTGCACTATGAGTCCAAATTATTGTGTAAATTCATATAAATTAACTTGATATTGTTGAATAATATACTAGTAACGGGGTACAGCAATTAATTATACACAAGAATTTCTCTATTGGGATTGAACACAAATCAATGCCCTTTTGTTTGTCTTTTTTATTTGTTTCTTGATATACTAATACCAGTTGGTTCAAATAATTTGTCACTTGTTTTATTTAAATAAGTTATCGAGTTTGAATCTTGTAAATTAAAAAAATTAATTAGCGTTAAAATATCTTTATACCTTTATAATCTAATCTGACTCGACTCAAACTAAATCAATCAAAATTTAATAGTTTTCATATATGTGTGTGTGTCTAAAAGTGCAAACGTAGTTTAAAGTCAAAATGGGAAAAAAGAAAACAAAGGTGGGAACCATGGGCGTAGGTGAGTGTATAGTGGGGAGTTGGGGAAGTATATATAGTCAAGGATAGTAGGTAGTTTTGCATATATTAATTCAATACCATGCATGCTTCCTTGCAAATTAATGCTAAGTTTCAAATTCTATTTCAAACCACTAATGTTCTAGCATAAAAAAATTCAGCTTAGGGGAAGGTATCAATCACTGCCTTAATTTCAACCTATCCAAAAGAAACACAAAGAAAAAATGACGGACCACCCATTATGCCCTTTAGACACATTTATGACGAGTGATTAGGTGACAATTATCTCTTGGTTTTAATTTGACTTAAAAGACTACAATTTTTACCCTCTTAATTAGACCTTATTAGTTTGTGTTGCAAACTAGATTCAAATATGAACCTCTTGGACTCTATATACCATTTTGAATTTAGGAATTATAATTGATGTTATCATCATTTGAGATGTAGACACTTGTACACAGAAGCGGTGAGATTCAAAATTTCATAGTTGAAACACTGGGAATGTTCTGAAGTTTGGCAGATTTGCAGAATTCGACTCAAAGGTTACATAGTTGACCAAATTTGATTCCTTCTGTCACACGTTCACACCCCAAAGTAATTGACTACCACAGTTATGATATCTATGTAATTAATTGTGAAGACTAGAGAGTGATATTGTGAGCAAGGATATTCGGTTTTATTTTCTAAATTAACAAGACACACGTGCCAGCAAGAGAGAGAGAGAGAGGGAGAAAAAAAGTAAACACATGCATAGGTAGCTAATCATGTATACATATATATAATTATATATCATTCATTAGGCAATCTTCCATGCGTGATGGGCCCGAGCTAATAGTTTTATACCTAAACCTCTAATATAAATTGCCAAACTTGACTTATATATATAAGCAGGTTAAAGGTTGTTAATTAATGAAATATTAATGTTATACTAGATGCATGTATAAAATTAATGTGCATGTTGTGTTATATATAATATGCACCGATTGTGGTAGTAGTTACATAAAAGAGAAAAAGCGAAAGTGGTTTCTATGTATTGGCCAATGACATCGGCAAAGTCCATGACTTGCGCTATGTATATATTGTATATGTATGCATGTGGATTGGTGTCCATTTTTCTATGAAATGTTTTGGTGCATATAATCGGATTCTAATGGAAAAGTACTAAACGAGTTTGATCAATTAAGTGGATATTTCACCCCTTCTATTTGGATAATAATGCATCAAACTTCTAGTTAATAACTTCTTTGAAAAAAATACATTTTTTTATAATGAAGTCGGCCTGAGAATTTTTTGTATATACGACATATATGTACATGCAATTGAATTCGTACAATCCACCATGTGGACCCCAATCAGATCTGAATAATTACGTACATAGAAATTTCATATGATTTTAATTAATGTTAAAAATTAATACATATTGATAACCTTATATGTAAATATATTGTTGACAAGAATTCTGTACCATATTATATTGAACCATAAAAAAAATCCATTGTGTTATTTTTTTAATTAAAAAATTTTATGAAAAATATATGTGGAATTAATTTAATGCTTAATTTCCACAAAGTACCTATATTTGACCAAAATTTCCAAAATGGAGCATGCCTCGTTCACTATAAATAATGGTGGAGGATCAGGGGTTGCTACACAAGTGCAAACGCACCCAAAACAAAAGCATTAATTAGTTAAAGATATATCGTTCAGAGTGGTGTGTCTCTCTCTTGCATTGTAGACTCATCAATCAATGGCAATCCCTGCAGACTGTAGCAAAGTTTGTTTGCTTTGTGTGTTATTTGTGTTTGGGTTAGGGTTAGCCTCTGCTGACCTAAGTTCAAATTTCTACGACACGTCATGCCCCAAAGCCCTCTCTACAATCAGAACTGCAGTGCTCAATGCTGTTTACAAAGAGCATCGCATGGGCGCTTCATTGCTTCGCCTCCATTTTCATGATTGCTTTGTTAATGCACGTCCTTCCATATCTCTCTTTTATTTCTATATATATCTATATATGTACATTTACATACATACATACATACATACATACATACATTGTCTTTCATTCTCAGTACTCTCACTAGTTTCATGCATATCCAGTCATATGTGTTTAGATCTTGATGTTCATGAATGCATGGTTCGTTGTTTGGTGAAAACCTGAGAATCCAGTCTTTGATAACCATGGGTGCAAAGAAAAAGGGATTAAGGTTGGGGTAGTTGTATGTTATTCAGATTATCTATAATGGCTCGCATGGAAATTTAATTAGTGGCTAGCTAGTGCTGGCAATCACGTGGGGCTGACTAGAATTAACACAAGACTGAGTATTCCTATATAAAACAATTTGCGCTTTAATTTTTACTAAAAATCCAAAATGCTGACGTGTTGAGAACCAAAACTAGCATGCATTCAGATCAGCATATAATTATTAGGTGCATATATTAGTGTTGAGGATATTAACTAATTGAAAGTGAATGAATTATTGGTATCGTAGGGATGTGATGCGTCAGTGCTATTAGATGACACATCAAGCTTCACAGGAGAGAAGACAGCGGCTGCAAATACCAATTCTCTGAGAGGTTTTGAAGTGATTGACGACATCAAATCTCAGTTGGAGTCTGCTTGTCCTGGAATCGTTTCTTGTGCTGATATTCTTGCTGTTGCAGCCCGTGATTCCGTTGTTTCCGTAAGTTTCTTTTTTACTAATTAATTAATATCCTTAATTATATATGTTTATAGACAAAGAAAGTTTTGTAATATGAAGAATAGAAGCAGCTTTTGATTGGCTTACAGTTATATTTTGTGCATAAAATTCATATATTAATTATATAACAGGAGGGAATTTGAAGTCAACGTTATTTTGTGTGTTTGTCAGTTGGGTGGGCCATCATGGAGTGTTGGGTTAGGCAGAAGAGACTCAACCACAGCAAGTAAAGACGCTGCCACTCAAGATATTCCATCCCCTCTAATGGATCTCTCTGCCCTTATCTCTGCTTTCTCCAAGAAGGGTTTTACCACCAAAGAAATGGTTGCCCTCTCAGGTAATTCATTCATTTACAAACCTCAAAAATTCCTAAAAACTCCTCCTAACTTCAACATTATTTGTAAATAGTTCTCTAAACTTTTAGAACTGGGGTATTAAGACTAACTATGAATAAGTCTGGATTCCGTTCCTTTTTAGTCCCAAATAATAAAGGAGAGAATCCAAACTCAGAATGTAAGATTATATGATAAGACTAATTGTGAATGAGTCTGGATTCCGTTCTTTTTTAGTCCCAAATAATAAAGGAGAGAATCCAGACTCAGAATATAATATTATATCAAAAGAAGCACACAGATAACAAACTGTACTCCATCAATCTCCCTGAAATTAAACTGCATGCATCATCCATGCATATATTATATATATGAACATGCAGGAGCTCACACCACGGGACAAGCGAGATGCCAGTTATTCCGAGGACGGGTATACAACGAAACGACCATCGACACACAGTTTGCAACATCGGTGAAATCCAAGTGCCCCAGCCTGGGCAGTGACGACAGCCTCTCTCCTCTCGACGTCACCACCAACGTTCTCTTCGACAACGCGTATTTCAAGAATCTGGTGAACAAGAAAGGCCTTCTTCACTCCGATCAGCAGCTCTTCAGCGGCGGCTCCACCGACTCTCAGGTCACCTCCTACAGCTCGGACCCTGCAGCTTTCTCTCAGGACTTCGCCGCCGCCATGGTCAAAATGGGAAACATCAGCCCTTTGACTGGGAACAACGGTCAGATTCGCACTAATTGCCGCAAAGTTAACTGATGATTAAATCACGGCCTCAACAAATATACGAATGATATGTGCCCAGCAGAACTTGCTCATGTCTCATGAAGTTTATTTGCCATGTTATATATTTATAAAAGTGTACTCTTGATCTATTATAAAATATTATTATTATGTACTATGGCTAGAGTATGTCTAGTTATTATATATTAATGATCTAAACATCTAATGTGTACGCTTTCAAAAAAGGAAATGGAAATGCTAGTTTTAATGTTAACTTCTGTGTAAAGTTTTTACTTTTTACGATAGTTTAGGACTTAGGAGATATTACATTAGAATTATGATTAAGTTATAATTCAAGAGGGTTATAAATTTTCCTGAATTATATATACAATTGCCACATATTTAACCTGATGTAATTAAGTATTTAAACCAATACAATAGAACATGTTGAAAATATATGTATTTCGTACAAATTCAAACAACATACCGTATTGAGAAGTACTTGCGATGTCTGAAAATTTGGTCTTCTTATGAAATGGCAAAACTAATAGGTTAATAGAGAGAAATGAACGGATAAAATCCTATATGAACAAAATTTATATGAAATATTTAGACATTATCTAGCATTCAGTTTCCTTTTTCCTTTTACTTTTGAGGCAAAATACATACATATTACATGATTAAAAAAATGAAAAACTTTGTGTCACGTCCCAAAATCTGAACACGTGACCGGCACGGAAAGTGAATTTCATTTCACTTCCGTAAGCATATCTTTCTCTTAAGCATCATACCATAAAATCATGCAACCAAACCGAGTTCTCTATACACACTACAGTCATTCACATTACATCACTGAATGAACCTACCCGATTACAGAGATTTCTAGATTTATACAACTTAGAATAAGACTTAAATATTATACCTTTATCCTGAACAAATGAAAAGGTAATCATGGGCTAAGGATCCATAATTCCTTGTACAGATATTTACCTTCAGCTGTCAACTCTGAAAAAAAATGTTAATAAGAGGGGTATGAGCAAACCACGTGCCCAGTGAGCAGACAACACAACACTATGACAAAAAAAATATCATGCATCATAATGATAACATGCAGCAATCATACGTAATCGATTATAATATAATATAATATAATGCATAATAATTCACAACAATATCCAAGTAAATCAAATACATTTCAACATAATTCAAATAATTCACAACAGCAAACAGTGAAATCAATTTCACACATTTCCCGTATCAACTAGGTCGTCCAGGGTACCTCTGGATCGTTACCCGCGGCCCCCGCCGCATCCACCCTTATCGCTCTATTTATATTCTCCACCCTTATAGCTTCACATAGATTTCTCCATGGGGTGCACCACCATGCCTTTCCTTTCTAGTCAAACACAATCACAATCACATCTAAGAGCATCCTCAATCATAATCATGAGCCACATACAAAACTCAGTCATTTACAATTCAAGTCACAACATAATCAATATTGTTCCAGCAACATAGCATGTATACAACATAACCCATAATATAGATCAATTATTCAACAATAACATACTTCAACTATCCGCATATGGATGAACTCAATAATCAGAGTATGACACATTTCAACTCAGTTCACATGCCATTCACAATCCATCATATAACCTCAATTCATGAGAAAATAAGAATCACCAGGCAAGTTCCACAATTGTTTATGTCTCATCATCCCATTCAAGCACAATATAATTTAAACATATAAATATATATATTTGAGTCATCATCCTCTTCAAACTTGGATATACAACATATTTTCACTATGATGCATAAAGTCCATAACAAAGATATTTAATCATAGCAAGTATTAACCTACTCACCTCAGATCTGAGTAATGTTCCCACACTCCAAACTAAAGGAAGGTACCAAAGATCTCATAGGAGGCCTAGAAAATAAGCCAAGAAGGAAATAACAGTAATTTAGAACTTAGATTACCAAGCATCTAACATTGTTCCATTTTTTTTTCTGCTAGTTTCGAAGCCAAACTTTACAAAATTTCTGGTGTTAATCCGTAGCTCCAAAAATCATAAAATCTAGTACATAGCCTTATTAGTATGTTGAAATTATAGAATAAAAATTTCAAAATTTAATTCCACCGTTAGACCCCAAAAAGATCTTATTAGTGATTATAGGTCAGAGCTATCTAAATTCTAAATAGGGTACAGTGTTATGTGTTTTAGACATAGTTAATCATGTCCAAACGTGGTGAAATTTTGTAGATCTTTATATATATATCTTATCTATGGGCCATAAAAAATTTAGATCAAAAAGAGGTCTTTAGCTATTAAAACCAAATTAATTTCCAAAACTGTCCAGATTTGCTCAGTATTGAATAAAGTGTTGTTCTCATGTTTATTTGACCAATCAAACCAATTTTGATGAGTTTGAAACTTTCCAGATCAGAGTAATAACATGTTAAGAGTTCCCCATAAAAATTTCGTGATTTTTGGAATTAATTTGGTCATTCCAAAACACATAAAACCAGTAGCATGACAAATCAGTTTTGTTCTGCCTTTTACAAATATCAATCACTGTTTTAGGTATATGAAGGATACCAAACCAACCCAGAAAATTCTGACATAATTTAGGTATACTCTTAGACACCATTTCTGGTTGTGTACCAAGTTTCATGACCATTGAAGTTCGTTTGATACCTCAAACAGTCCAAACAATTCTTAGCAGTAAAGAAAAATTCTGCAGAAACATAATTAACTCTGTCCTTTGTCTCCTTACCATTTCTTTCGATTTTTGCTTCTTGATTCATGTCTTATGTTTGTTTTCTTCATTTTTAATCTGTAATAGTTTGTATAATCATCTCTACCCAAAGGCTAAATAAAAGGAAATGAATTAAACTCATGGATTCAAAGGATTCAAGCTTATTGTTACCTTGCTCTATTTTTATGGTAAGAATCACATCCATGACCATGTTTCCATCAATTTGGTCTCTAGGGTTCTTAGCTCATGATAGAAAAACAGAGAAGAGCAGAGGAAGCTGAAAAACAAAAGAGGAGAAGAAGATGAACCTTACTTCATGACAGAAAAGGAACGAGTGATTTCTGTAGCAAGAATTCTCCTTCCTTCTCCCTAGCTCTTGGTCTCTCTCTCTCTCTCAAACTCTCCTTTGTAAATATCCTTTCTCCCTGTAAACACTTAATTTTTCTTCAAAATAAAATTAAAAATTAAAAATTATATAACAATAATATTAAAAAATCTGCATAGTAGTTTAAAAACATGATACAGTCAGTTACAGGAGGATACGCACGTCACGGAACCGCCCCCTAGCTTCACGGAGTTGGAGTTTGAAACAGATATGGGAGTGCGCCGGGAGTTGAGGGATAGAGAGCCATCCACGATGCTTTGATGTGTGATGGCAGAACATGATAAATAGCCAAAGTGAATAGCAAAAAGGGGGGAACAAACTGAGAGATTGAGAGAAAAAAAATAGGGGGTTGAGAAATCAGAGGAAACTAGAGAAACATTGGCAGGAGGAAAACAGAACACATTGCAATGGGAGAAAACATTTGAGCAAGAGAAAGAAGTGGAAAACAGAGACAGCAACAGACCCTCTGTTTTGGGTTACAGAAACAGAGCCAGACGCGGACACTGACCATAAGGAATCAGAAAGGAGAGAGAAACGGAGGAGAGGCATACTTTCGAAAATAAGAGGTGAACCTAGTAATCACAAATTCTGACCTGCGCGTATGTGTGTTCATTTGATATATATATATATGTGTGTGTGTGTGTGTGTGTGTGTGTGTGTGTGTGTGTGTGTGTGTGTGTGTGTGTGTGTGTATACGCTAATGTCTGGTGCGTGTATACGTAATTGCGGGTGTTAATTTATGTTGCGTATACACTATAACTGGGGGGGTGCTAATATATGATATATATATATATATCTAATATCTCACAGACCCGAAATATCAACATATATATATATGAAGCATTAGATTGTTTCACATGATATTCATATATATATATATATGCTGATATATGGTGCGCGTAGACGTAATTGTTTGTGTTAATATATGTTACATATATATTATAATTGGGGGTGTTAATATATGATATATATATTACGTATATGCGTGAGTTTCATATGCGTTATATATATATATATATACACACATTAGATACGCTATATACATGAATTAGATACTTATATACACATCTATATCCTTGTATGCATTTGTGATTTTTAAGCCAATTTCCTTTTTTTTTTTTGCATGTTTTATCTGGTTCCTGAGCATTGTAACTAAACTTTCAAATATTTTATCCTACCGAGGATGAATCGGAAATTTCTGATCCCTTTGGAATAATACATTAACTCCCATCTTTAAAACTCATGATCCTATCGCGCGGTTGTTAATCAATGTCGTAGGATATATATATATATATATATATATATGTATGTATAAATCAAATAATTTTTTATAGGACAAGAGGTCGACTCCATAGGAGTGGATCCCCTTTTTTAAAAAAATATACTTAAAAAAAAATTTACTCACAATGCGATTGTATAACGATGCAAGTGAAAAATTTCTCTTAAAAATAAATTTGTTAAATTTAAATCAGTTGAAAATTAGAGGAAGTACTCATGACATGATTGTGTAACAATACTTATGAGAAAAAGTCTCTCAAAAATTGCTTTTTTTATTCAAAAAATTCAAATATATTCCTTTACAAGAAAATATCTTCAAATTAAGAACTACGTGGACTTTGATCCCAACCGCTGGGTACGTAGGCCCTAGGTGATCCCTAGCCAAGTCCAATCTTGTATATATCTCTATTTTCCATTTTTATTATTTGTTTATTTTATTTATTTTTTTTGTGACTAATAAGGGTAATCATTTAAGATGAATATAAAACGGTTGTACATTTTTTAATCATACGTATAGGGTGCCTAATACCTTCCCTATATGGTTCAACTTCCGAATTCAATTTTCTCTAAACACAGACCGTCAAATTTAGAGGTTTTTCCAGGTTTTTCCTAACAAATTAAACTTTGGTGGCGGCTCCAAATAAAATTAGTTTTCAATTTCGAAAACTGACTTTATATCATTTTTTTTTCTTTTTAAAAGAAAACGCCGGCCGGTCACATTTTGGGTGTGACAGTTTAGCGACTCCGCTGAGAACAATTCGAGAGTTGATACTGATTTATTAAGTGTGCAATTAAATTTGATAGTCATCTTAATTACCCTTATATTTTATTTTTTATTTTTATTTTATTTTATTTTGTCTTGTATATATTTACTTGTACATTTTTTTATTCCTTTTTTAATTTATTTATTCTAATTAAGATTTTTTTATTTTATTTATTTACTTTAATTACGCTTATATTTTATTTTATTTTGTTTTGTTTTTTATATATTTACTTCACTCCCCTCACATATTATGTATTAACACGTCCATCGCACACACTGGCTCTATACCCGGGCTGAGCAAAACCACAGGATAGAAGGAAGTCTAGTGATGTCGCAGAGGGTCCATCCCTTGCGAGGATCACGAAAGCTTCCGCTCAAGCTGTACCTCTTTTGTTAGTATGGAGTTCACAGAGAGTATACCTCTTGTGTCCTCAATGTTAGCAATCGGAGATTCCCATGAGTTTTTAACTATGGGAGCAGTCTGAGGACCTTTAAACCCACAGGCTAAGAACCCCACCTGAAACTCATCACTATTAATTGGCCTAGAAGATCAATCAGGGTAGACTTCATCAACATAGGAACCCTCGAGTATGATACATAAGAAACACTTTTTTTTCTTCTCATTTATTAATTCTTGTATAATCTCTTCTTTTCTTTTTCTTTTCTTTCATTATTATTATTATTATTCTTTATTTTATTTTTCCCACTCTGATATATTATTTAAATTATTTCTCCTTTTTCCATATCCAATAAAATAATATTCAAACAACAATGGTGCATAAATTTTTTTTTTCATTCATTCTTTTCCTTTTTACCTTTTTTTGGAAGGGAAACTTTGTAACTCTTTTCCCTTTTCATTGCACTAAATTAGTTTTATTTTCTCTTTCTCTTAGAGTTAACTTTTGAAGCACGAGTGAAAATGGTTTTTTTCTGACAATCGGTCTTCCCGAAAACTCATGAAAGAAATGAAAGCTCATCAAGAACGTGAAGGTGATGCATTATCTAGAGGCTACCATAGCTCATTACCAATAGAAGTCAAGATACCAGTTAAGGTCAATTGTCTTCAAGAGCTCAAGGCCCATCACGAATTAATGTCACCAATCGAAAAAGATTTGTTGTCAAAGAAATTTGGACAGATTGCTGATTTATTATATGTGAAGCCTCAAGAAATGACAATTCTAGTAATGTTGAATTATTGGGATCCATCATTTCGAGTTTTCACATTTGAAGATATGGACACGACTCCCACGATAGAAGAATATGGACTCATGCTCGGTATACACTTAAACAACCACCAACCAATCTACGTACCGAGACATGTCAGTCCATCCTTGCATAAGATAGCTGCATTGTTTGGGGTGTCGTATGATCAGATGAAGAAATCAATGGTGAAAAGAGGAGAGACCACGGGATGGGAATTGACCTATATCTTAAAAATTCTAGATGAGTTCAAAATGCGCCAAGATGGAAAAGGCTATCTTGATCTATTTTCCTTAGCAATCTATGGGTCTGTGCTTTTCCCTTCAGCCATGGGGATAGTAGATCAGAAAGCAATTGATGTATTTTTATCAGTATTACATAATGGGATTAATCCGATCCCAGCGATCCTGGCAGACACTTTCCTATCCTTAAATCATAGTCGAAAAAGTGGAAAGGGAAATCTCCGATGTTGCATACACATGTTGTATATCTGGGCATGCAATCACATCTTTGGAAAGAAGTATGTAATTTATGGACCAATACCAAAACCTGTAGAAAGATTCTTACGTTCTCCTGTCGAACAGAAAGACAAACAAGGATGGATTGACATCTTTCAATCCGTGAACTCATCATCTTATACATGGAGCTTATCTGGGATGGAAGCAAGAGGTGTTCTACTATGGTGCGATAAATTTCAATGTGTGCCATTAATAGGGTCTAGAGGTTGCATAGCATATAGCCCTGCCATGGTTCTAAGACAGTATGGTCGGATGCAGTATATTCCCAGAACGCGATGCCTAAAGGAGGTCGAATTTGAATATCAAAATTCATATAGCAAAGAATTATGGGAGAAAATTCGAGTTTCATGGGAAAATATAGAAATAAAGGATTATAAAGAAGTAGGGCCATTTGGAATATGGACTACTCCTGAATACCCGCAATGGTTTAAAGAAAGGGGGAAGGACATGGTATTGACCCGAATGATCAATGCAAATCAACCACCGAGTATTAGAACGGACCCTCGCGACTACGCCGAAGAAAACAAGATGCCCGAAAAGATTGATTATGCAAAATTAACTGAAGAACTGAAGAAGGTAGCCAGTCAGAAAAGAAAGAAAGAGGAAGAATGTGAGCAGTTGATAGAAAAGATCCGAAAAATGGAAGAAGAGAATGAGGAACTTTGTGCTAACCTTGTTCGTACTTCGCAAATCAAAACTGACGCGTTAATATCTAAAGTAAGCCAGTTATCCGAGGCCTTAGATGAACAACAAGGTTATATCGACATGTACCAGCAGAAAATAACATACTTAGAAGAGGATGCACAACGTTTAAGGGCAGAAAAGAGCCAAGCTTTAGATGAAGTCGCAGGAAAAGAAGAGGCTATTGTTAAGCTGCAAAGTAAAAATAGATACTTAGAGTCTGAGGTGCGGCGCATCAATCACTTGAAGTCTGATATGGAACATATCACACAACAACATAAAGAAGTGGTAGACAAAAATAAGGAGTTAATAAATGAGGTTGAGCTAAATTTGACAAGATTGGCTACACGAGTGAAGGAAATAGAAGATCAAGCCACGCCATTTAAGCTCCCAGAAAGAGAATTGATAAAATTGTACAAAGAGACAAAAGAGCTCTTGGAGATGTGGAGTCGCATTTGAATATTTTGATATGAAATTATAATGCAAATGTTGATGTATTTCAAATTTGAGTTAAATTTCTTTTAGGTGAAATGTCAGTGTTATCTGAATTTTATAAACATGTCTTTTCATCTGAAAATATTGTTATCAATCGAATTCACATGAATGTGCTTCTTCACCAAGAAATGTCGGCGTTATCCGAATTTCATTCAAGTATATAAAACCATCAAGCAATATCATTACAATTTGACCGAAATCAAGAGCTTTCATGAGTTTTCGGGAAACGCGTCCTCATTTTCAAACAACACACTCGTGCTTCAATAAAGAAATTTTCCAAAAAAAAAGGTAATGATAACACGATTTAATAAACTTTCCCAAAAAAATGATTCTTAATCTTTCTTTTCAGAGAGAAGGAAAAGAAGAAGAAACTTCATCATTGCGCCTCTTAAAGGAAAATCGTCTAACCAGGCCCTGCCATCGACTCATGTGTATAACAACCGGTCACGAAGTAACTCAATGGAAAGCCAATCGGGTGACAACCAAAGAACAGAAAATGACACCACCGCGTGCTTGGAAGCATTGGAAGGGAAGCTTGCCCACATGACTGAAATGATTCTAGCATTGACAGAAGCAATGAAAGGAAAGCAAACAGATACATCTGCTGTTTCCTCAATGCCTATAGCTATTGAAACGCAAGTTGAGACAAATAACCCTATGCCAGCATATGTTAACCCAAAATTAAAAGTGAATGAGACAGTGGTCATTCCCAAACCAAACAAGGGGACAGAGACCCAAGCAAAAATAACAGATACACTAGGCCATACTAACCTTAATGTAGGGGATGACGCCACGCAGGGATATCCTGGTGACGACCCTGTATACACACTACAGATTCCGGCTTCAAGGGTTGATAAAGAAGATAAGAGTCTTAAAGAAGAAATTTGAGAAGTTAAAAACCAGTTGCGTGCCTTACGAGAGCCAGTATTGTGGGGATCACTAGAATTGGATAAATTATGTCTGACACCTGAGATAACGATCCCAAAGGAATTCAAGATGCCAGAATTCTCTAAGTACGATGGCACTGGAAACCCTGTTTACCACCTGAAGTCTTATTGTACTAAGATGTGCGTCTGGTCTCGTAATGAGAAGTTCTTGATCAACTTTTTCCCTGAAAGTTTGACCGGAGCTGCATTACTATGGTTTATGCAATTAGACCAATCGAAGGTCCAAAACTGGAGGGATCTGGCAGACTTGTTTATGAGGCAATACAAGTTTAATTTACAGACTGCTCCGATCAGAGAGCAGTTAAAGGCAATGATAAAGAAAAATTCTGAAACATTCAAGGAATATGCCCAGAGATGGAGGGTAATGGCATCACAAGTGCAACCTCCATTGATCCAGTCTGAATTCTGTTCCTACTTTATCCGTACCTTACCGGACCCATTCTATAGAATTATGCTTGGAACTCATGTCACTGACTTCGCAGACTTGATTGAGATTGGAGAAAGAATCGATGCAGATATTCGCGAAGGGAAACTCTCAAGTTGCCAAGCAGAAAGTAGCTCAAGGAAAGGCCAACCTGCAAAGAAAAAAGAAGCAGAAGTGAGTTACGTACAACCAATAAAACCATATCCTCAACAACAATCTTATTCCTATCGGCCGAACAATCAAAGCCAAAATCAATCAGGGCCAACTAGACATGCTCAATGGGGAGGACCACGGGCCTCACGACCAATGGATAACCGCCCATGGCCGAATTTCGGTACAACAAATGCTGAGCTATACAAAAATCTATTAGCCGCTCAACTCCTAGGACCTCGGCCTGCAAAGGTGATGAACCCACCATATCCAGTATGGTATGATCTTAACGCCACATGCGATTTCCACATGGGAGCTGTTGGTCATTCGATAGAAAACTGTGTGGCATTTAAAAGGAATGTGTTAGAATTGATTGATTCTAACCACATCCAATTAAAGACAGGAGATAATTCTACCATCGGAAAGAATCCTTTACCAAGTCATGAGCGGCAAGTGAATCTTATTGAAGAAGAAACCAGACCATTGAGAAGTCAAGTTGACTCTAATATACCAATGAGATGTCTATATATGGGTCTTAAAGAAGCAGGTTATATATCGGAACCTTTGGGAGTCAGAAGAAGTGAGAACATGGAGTATTGTGAGTTCCACCAAGCGGAAATGGGGCATGACATTGAAGGATGCTTAGAATTCAAATCCCTGATCAAGAAAATGATGGCTTTCGGAATAGTGGTCCCTGGGAAGGCACATGAAGTAATTTGCGCGACATCAGAAGTACAAGACCAAGTTGACAAGAGGAAGATTGAGTTAGCATACTATACAATTAACCCCACTCCTCAAGCGGCAACTCAGCCTAAACTCTTAGCTCAAAGGCCATTTGTGGTCATAAATATGCCAACGCCATTTCCCTACCAAAGTAATCGCACAGTGCCGTGGAGATATAATAGTCGAATGGAGTTTTCTTCCAGCAGCGTAACAACAGCTAAGGCTCCTAAGGAAAGGATCATAACAAATATAGCCAATGAAGGGGGAATAACTCGAAGTGGTAGAATCTACCTTCCTATCGAAACAAAGAAAGCCAGTAAAGAGAAAGAAGTGATGGAAAAAGAGCCTGAAATTGAGGATGAAGAATTTCTACGAATCATGAAACAAAGTGAATATGATATTGTAGAACAACTAAAAAAGACTCCCGCTAAAATCTCAATATTATCACTTGTCACGTCCCAAAATTTGAGCACGTGACCGGCACGGAAAGTGAATTTCATTTCACCTCCGTAAGCCTATCTTTCTCTTAAAAATCATACAATTCTTTTTCATGCAACCAAAACGAGTTCTCTATACATACTACAATTACTCACATTACATCACTGAATGAACCTACCCGATTACAGAGATTTTTAGATTTATACAACTTAGAATAAAACTTAACTATTATACCTTTATCCTAAACAAATGAAAAGGTAATTATGGACTAAGGATCCATAATTCCTTGTTCCGATATTTACCTTCAGCTGTCAACTCTGAAAAAAAATATCAATAAGAGGGGTATGAGCAAACCACGTGCCCAGTGAGTAGATAACACCATACTATGACAAAATAAAAATCATGCATCATAATGATAACATGCAGCAATCATACGTAGATCGATCATCATATGATATAATATTATTCATAATACTTCACAACAATATCCAAGTGAATCAAATGCATTTCAACAAAATTTAAAATTCACAACAGCAATCGATGAAATCAATTTCACACACAATTCCCGTACCAACCGGGTCGTCCAGAATACCTCTGGATCGTTGCTCGCGGCCCCCGCCGCATCCACCCTTATCGCTCCATTTATATTCTCCACCCTTATAGCTTCACATAGATTTCTCCATGGGATGCACCACCATGCCTTTCCTTTCCAGTCAAACACAATCACAATCACATATAAAAACATCCTCAATCATAATCTTGAGCCACATACACAACTCAGTCATTTACAATTCAAGTCACAACATAATCAATGTGGTTCCAGCAACATAGCATGTATATAACATAACCCATAATATAGAACAATTATTCAACTCGGTTCACATGCCATTCACAATCCATCATATAACCTCCATTCATGGGAAAATAAGAAAATATAATTATATATATTGCTAGACACGTTCCACATTTGTTTATGCCTCATCGTTCCACATCATCCTCTTCAAACTTGGATATACAACATATTTCCACTATGATGCAAAAAGTCAATAACAGATATTTAATCATATCAAGTATTAACCCACTCACCTGGATTTCACGCTCTCGGCACTCCCACTTTGCACTTTGACCATTCCTATTGTAACCAGACAAAAACCATCAGAGTTACGAAATAGAGAAATTTCCTACCACTACTCTCGACCTTCACTTACTTCTCGAATCATAACTCCTAACTGGTAATGAATATTCAAATGAAACTTATACCATTGGAAACTAGACTTAAAGAGCTTTCCAACAATATAAAGTTTGCCCAAAACGGAGTTCGGATGAAGAAGTTATGGCCGATTGAAAAATAAACTAAAATTTCCCGGTACACCTGGCGCCTGGGCGCCAATTCCTTCTTCTTCCCATCTCACCTTGGCGCCTGGGCGCCACGATCGCGACCCCTTCGTGATTTCTCTCGGTTTTGGCCCAAATTTGGCCAAATGTTCACCGTTTTTCATGATTTCTTCCATGGGATCTCACCCTTAATGTCTAAGGAGCATTTAAACACCAAAATCACCAATTTTAATCGAGAAACGAAGCCGGAATCTCGATTTTACCTCAAACACTCTTAAAACTAGAAAATAGAGAAAAGCTTAAGAAATAGAAATTTCTACCTCGATTCCTTGCTTTCCCTATGTTGCTTGGCTCCTAGAGGCTCGCCCCGTAGCCCGAGATCCACCCTCCAAAGCCCGGTTGTAGAGTTGGAGTGTAGAGAGATAAATTAGAGAGAAGGAAGAGAGAAGGAGAGGAGAGAAAGTGAAGAGAGAGAGAGAGGAAAGGAGAAAAATAAATAAAAAATAGGTGAGGCCACCTATATACTCGCCCGGGGTAAAATTATCACTTGCTCTGCAATTGACCCTCAGTCAAGACTAGCAAAAGCAAATTCATAAAATCTCACCTCAGGTGTTTCTAAATCCTCGGTGTGATATCGGGTATTTTTATATACTTTTTAGTCCCTATCTTAGTCCTATGGCTATTCCAATGTTGCCAATTCTCTAATTTTATTATGTTTTGGAATTTATTGGGTATAAACTATTTATGGATTGAATGTGTTTCAATTTTATATTTTTAGAACTTGAATTGTAAAATGCTCAATTTAATTCCTACAAATTTTAATTTTAGAGAGAAAAATGCTGACATGGACAAAGATGATGATTTGGATGCTAATGTGGCACTTTTTGGATGATGCAGATGCTGACTAGGATATGCTGGATGTGGGGTCCACTTGAACTCTTATTGAATGCCATGTAGTCAGAATTTGAGGGCATGAATATTAAATTTCGTAGGTCAGAAAGCAAGGCTGAAATATCAATTCTTCCATGCTGTTCTGCTGCTGCCATACCTATGTTCTGCTGCTGTTTCCTACTTTCTGCTGCAGAAATATTAAATCTGCTGCTGCCATGCCTACTTTCTGCTGCAGAAACATTAATTATACTGATGTTTTGCTGTCAAAGTGCTGCTACATCATGGAGGAAGCATCTAGGGTAGAATATTCTAAGGCATTGAAGGGGCATCAGTTTTAGAAATAAGAATACATTCATTTTAGGCAACCAGACTTAGAAAATTCGCAGCTCTCTCTTCCCCTCTATTTTTGCTTCTGTTATTGGCTGTTTTGCTCTTATGGAGGGCTAAGTTTTCATTGTAATTAGTCACTAGACCACTGGGATGTTGTAGCTTGAACTAAGAATGCAAGTTAAGTGTTTTGTTCTCCATTTTCATCTCATTTTGTTTCTGTTTTGCTGTCATGTTTATTTTGCTGTCAAATTCTGATTAGAGCTTGAGTTGTAACATAAACTGACTTATATATAAGACATAACCTTGCTTGACTGATTAGGAAAGTGAGGGAGGCGAAATGACTAGTTAAATGATATATTTAACTTGGTTTGGTTGAGATTTTCCACTGAATGCATCTAGTTATAGTAGAGAGATGTTCTTGACTGTAATTAGTAGCATTAAATTCTAGATGTTATTCTAGAAACATTTTCATAAAGAACCAAACAATGGAATGAGAACAAAACTGAATCAATGAGTTAGGTAATGATAGTTACACTCCCATGAATCCTAGTGGCTGATTACATAGTCTCTTTACTGTCAATTTCTTGCAATTTCTGCTGCTGCTGCTGTTTCTGCTATTACTGCTGTTGCTGCATATTTTGCTGCTGTTGTAGTGTTTAATTGCTGTTCTGTTTTATTTATTTAGTTAGTATTGCTACAAAACCCCCCCCCACGTTTATGTACTCTTAATTGGTGTTTAGGTGTTTAGAACGATTAATTAGTATCAAGAAGTGAGGCTCCTTGAGTGAATACGACCTGGGGATCACTATACTGCAAATTGCCACAAATTCAATTCTGGGCGATTTGGCATCGTAGTGGCGTGAACCAGAATTTTGGCGCCGTTGCCGGGGAGCCAATTCATTTCGAAGTGTTAATTAGTTGTTCTATCGTGTTCTTGTTTGATTTTTTGTGGCTTGGTATTGTTGGAAGTGATTACAAATTTTTCAAGTCAACTTTTCAAGTTTCCTAGTATATTTCAGTCACTATTCATCAGCTTAAAAAACTAAATCGGATTGACTTGAAAAATTGGTAGTCCACTAAACACGACCCTTTCGGGCAAAACTCCTCACGACTTTGTCGTGAGGAGCACCGCCCTATCTCGGCTAAATTCCAACGTTTAGACCACTTTTTCCATTTTACAATGATTTTAGCCATTCTTCTAATTAATTGTGATTTTTGGTTTGATTTTTGTAGATCTTATTTTTGAGTTCTGTTTTTTGATTTTGTGCCTCCAATTGGTGAAGGATTTTTCCAAGAAAAATCAGATTTTTCTGAGATACTTCATTTTTGGTCATTTTCCTTGGTTGGACCATTTTGTGCTTATTTTGCTCTTTTTGTTCTTTTTGTTGTTTTCTCGTGAATTTGTGCCCTTTCTAGTATATGAGAAGGTCTGGTCACGTGGACTTACCACCTTTTGATCCAGAAATTGATAGGACCTTCCATAGGCTAGTGAGAAGTAATAGCATTAGGACTAGTATAGTTTCTGAAATTCTTGCTGAAATTGTTGAGTTAGCTGTTGATAGTGTAGAAGTTGAATCAGATTTTGAATCTGATATTGTGTTGGAGTCTACAGATTCTGAGTCAGCTGGGATAACTGGGATGGATAATCAAAATGCACAAATGCCTCAAAATAGGCAAGAACAATCAATTAAAGAGTTGATTGCACCTGATGTGCATTATCAACCATTATGCATAAATTATCCTGAGTTGGATGCTAACTTTGAACTAAAATCTGGTCTAATCCATTTGTTGCCTAAGTTTCATGGTCTTGCAGGAGAAGATCCGCACAAGCACTTAAAGGAGTTCCATGTTGTCTGCTCTACCATGAGACCACATGGAGTTGGAGAAGAACAGATCAAATTAATAGCATTTCCTTTCTCTCTGGATGGGGCAGCCAAAGATTGGCTTTACTATCTACCCACTGCCTTGATAACAAGATGGGATGAGCTGAAGAAGTTGTTCTTAGAAAAATTCTTTCCAGCCTCCAGAACAGCGGCAATCAGGAAAGATATCAGTGGGATTAGACAGTTGAATGGTGAATCTCTGCATGAATATTGGGAGAGGTTTAAGAAGCTTTGCTCATGCTGTCCAAACCATCAGATTTCAGAGCAGCTTCTCATCCAGTATTTCTATGAGGGATTACTGCCTATGGACAGATATATAGTTGATGCAGCTGCTGGTGGGGCATTGGTGGATAAGACTCCTACTGCAGCAAATGAATTGTTGGCCAAGATGGCCCAAAATGCTCAGCAATTTGGCACCAGATTGAGTGATCCAACAGTTACTGTCAATGAGGTGAGGACACCTCCCATGGAGCAGCAAAGGATAGAAAATAAATTGGAGGAATTAGCTTCAATGGTGAGGCAATTGGCATTAAATCAGAGAACACAACAACAAGCCCCTCCTCCTTCAACCTGTGGTATTTGTTCCCTGAATACCCACCATACTGATCAATGCCCTCAGCTGCAAGAGACCTCAACTGAGTCATGTGTAGGTATATTCCCTGGTAGACCCATGCAGCCACAACAACAGAGATATGACCCATATTCCTCCACCTACAATCCTGGGTGGCGTGATCATCCAGCTTTCAAGTATGGGAATACATCTAACCCCCCTTACCAGCCACCCCATGTAAGATACAATCAACCTGAAGCTAGCCATACACCTCCTCCAGCACCCAAGAAACCTGAGCCTAGTCTTGAGGATCTAATGAAGCAACTGACTGCCAATACTCTTCAGTTCCAGCAAAGGACAGAAACAAATATGCAGAAAAGCCAAGGTTCAGGGAGTTTGCCATCCCAACCAGTGATCAACCCAAGAGGCAATGTGAGTGCCATCATCTTGAGGAGTGGCAAACAAGTAGACAGTCCAGCTTCTGAATCTGAACCAGAAAAATCAAATGTCCAGCAAAGTGTTCCTTCATCTTCAACCAGTGAGCAAAATAAAAAGGATGAAGAAGTGGTTCAGAAAATTCCTCTTCCTTTCCCTAATAGGCAGACTCAATCAAGGAAAGCTTCTGAATCTGACATGGATAAGGAGATCATGGAGACCTTCAGGAAAATAGAGGTCAATATCCCACTTTTGGAAGCAATTAAGCAAATCCCCAAGTATGCCAAGTTCCTCAAAGAGTTGTGCACTCACAAGAGGCGTTTAAGGGGTAATGAGAGAGTCAATTTGGGAAGAAATGTGTCTGCACTCATCCAACCACCCATGCCACCCAAGTGCAAAGATCCTGGAACTTTCACAATACCATGCACAATATGCAACATGGAGTTCTCCAACGCTATGCTGGATTTGGGAGCCTCAATCAATGTTATGCCCAAATCAGTGTACTCGAGCCTCAAGATTGGTGTTCTTTCACCAACTGGAGTGATTGTCCAACTTGCCAATAGGAGCACAGCACATCCAGCAGGAGTTTTAGAAGATGTTCTGGTAAGAGTTAAAGATCTCATTTTTCCTGCTGATTTTTATGTGCTCGATATGGAAAATGATAATACTCCTGGCCATGCACCATTAATACTTGGAAGACCTTTTCTGAAAACTGCAAAAACCATCATTAATGTGCATGAAGGGACTTTGTCAATGGAGTTTGCTGGTAATAAAATTGATTTTAACATTTTGGATGCCATGAAACATCCTATAGAAAATCATTCCAATGTGCATGTAGTTAACTTTTTGGATTACTTAGTTGATGAGGCATGTGAAGATTTCCAAAATGAATTAATTTCTGATTTTCCTGAATTCTCTGATTTGGTAGATGCCTTTGAATGCAACTGTGCTGGTTCTGAATTTTGTCATGCTTGCACTGAAATTGAAAACTCTCTAAATGCTGACAATTCTGAGTTGCATTCTGATTTGCATAGTGATTTGGATTCTGATGTGCATCCTGATTCTGTAAATTTCTCTAGCTTATACTTAGATTCTGTTTCTATTTTAGGTAGTTGTAGGTGTAGTGATTTAAATTGTAATGTTGCACATTCTTCATCTCTTTCCTCTTGTGCTGCTAACCCTTCCTCCTCTTTAGCCAAGGATTCTGTCTTTGAGCAAACTGAATTTGTAGGTGCTTCCTTGGATGTGATTCCACAAAAACTAATTCCATCCTCCATCCAACCACCTGCATTGGAGTTGAAGGCTTTACCAGAAAACCTCAAGTATGCCTTCTTGGAAGTAGGAGACAAACTTCCAATCATTGTGGCCAACAACTTGAACCCCAATCAAGAAGAAAAATTGATCAGTTTGCTGAAAAAGAATAAGAAGGCGATTGGGTGGACTCTAGCAGACATTCCTGGAATTAGTCCTTCAGTGTGCATGCACCGAATTCTCCTTGAAGAAGAGACAAAACCAGTGAGGCAACCCCAAAGAAGACTCAACCCCATGATTCTTGATGTGGTCAAGAAGGAGGTAAGTAAGCTCCTCCAAGCTGGTATTATTTATCCTATCTCTGATAGTAAGTGGGTGAGTCCGGTACAAGTAGTGCCAAAGAAAACCGGGGTAACTGTTATAGCAAATGAAAATAATGAGTTAGTGCCCACTAGAGTTCAAAACAGTTGGCGTGTTTGCATTGATTATAGGAAGTTGAACCAAGCAACTAGAAAAGATCATTTTCCTCTTCCTTTTATTGATCAAATGCTTGAGAGACTTGCTGGCAAGTCTCATTACTGTTTCCTTGATGGTTTTTCTGGGTATTTTCAAATTCACATTGCACCTGAAGATCAGGAGAAGACTACCTTTGTCACGTCCCAAAATTTGAGCACGTGACCGGCACGGAAAGTGAATTTCATTTCACCTCCGTAAGCCTATCTTTCTCTTAAAAATCATACAATTCTTTTTCATGCAACCAAAACGAGTTCTTTATACATACTACAATTACTCACATTACATCAGTGAATGAACCTACCCGATTACAGAGATTTCTAGATTTATACAACTTAGAATAAAACTTAACTATTATACCTTTATCCTGAACAAATGAAAAGGTAATCATGGACTAAGGATCCATAATTCCTTGTTCCGATATTTACCTTCAGCTGTCAACTCTGAAAAAAAATATCAATAAGAGGGGTATGAGCAAACCACGTGCCCAGTGAGTAGATAACACAACATTATGACAAAAAAATATCATACATCATAATGATAACATGCAGCAATCATACGTAAATCGATCATCATATGATATGATATTATTCGTAGTACTTCACGACAATATCCAAATAAATCAAATACATTTCAACATAATTCAAAAGTTCACAACAACAATCGGTGAAATCAATTTCACACAAATTTCCCGTACCAACCGGGTCGTCCAGAATACCTCTGGATCGTTGCCCGCGGCCCCTGCCGCATCCACCCTTATCGCTCCATTTATAATCTCCACCCTTATAACTTCACATAAATTTCTCCATAGGGTGCACCACCATGCCTTTCCTTTCCAGTCAAACACAATCACAATCATATATAAAAACATCCTCAATCATAATCTTGAGCCACATACACAACTCAGTCATTTACAATTCAAGCCACAACATAATAAATGTGGTTCCAGCAACATAGCATGTATACAACATAACCCATAATATAGAACAATTATTCAACTCAGTTCACATGCCATTCACAATCCATTATATAACCTCCATTCATGGGAAAATAAGAAAATATAATTATATACATTACCAGACACGTTCCACAATTGTTTATGCCTCATCGTTCCACATCATCCTCTTCAAACTTGGATATACAACATATTTCCACTATGATGCAAAAAGTCAATAACAGATATTTAATCATAGCAAGTATTAACCCACTCACCTGGATTTCACGCTCTCGGCACTCCCACTTTGCACCTTGACCATTCCTATTGTAACCAGACAAAAACATTAGGGTTACGAAATAGAGAAATTTCCTACCACTACTCTCGACCTTTACTCACATCTTAAGTCATAACTCCTAATCGGTAATGAATATCTAAATGAAACTTATACCATTGGAAACTAGACTCAAAGAACTTTCCAACGATATAAAGTTTGCCCAAAAAGGAGTCCGTATGAAGAAGTTATGGCCGATTGAAAATGAGCTAAGGTTTTCCGACACACCTGGCGCCTGGGCGCCATGCCTTTCTCTTCCCCACATGTCCTTGAGAATTTGTAAAAATTTCCTAAATTAAAAATAAAAATTTCTATTTCCACATTTTCTTCACTAATTCAAAAAGAAAATTTTCCACATAATTAAATTTTTCACTAAACTTCAAATCAGACTTTAAATATTCATAAAAATTCTTGGGATATTACATTCTTCCCCCCTTAAAAGAATTCGGTCCTCCGAATTCAAAACTTACCTCAAGATTGAAGCAAATGCCAATATTTTGTTTATATCTCATTCTCTCTCTTAGAATTTTCACAATCAAGTACAAAATATAACAAGTTCAACATATTTTTATTTCTAATACATAAGTTACAGGCAACAAGCTGAACTTGATTTACAAAACAGATAATTTTAATACTTAAACATTAGATCAAACATCAGCTTTAGGTACAAACAAAAGAAAAGATAAATTAAGAACGAGGAGGCTTTTGAAATGCAGAAGATGCTCCAGGTCTAGAAGAAGAAGGTGCTTCAGACCTTAAGGAGGAAGTTAATCGTTGCAGCCTAGAAAGAGTTTCTGGAGGAAACGTCTGGGAAATTTGGCGAAGTACAGAAGTCACTCCATTCATACAGTCAATACATCTCGCTTGTTGGTCACGAAAATTTTGAGTTGCAAACATCGAATGTCTATCAACTCTATTCGCCAATTCCCTAAAATGACGGTTCAAAAGCTTCTCTTGTTCTGTAAAGAGACGATTTATCAATCTCCCCTGGTCCTCAAAGTGGCGGTTTATCAGTCTTTCCAAGTCCTCCATCTTTTGTCTCATAAGCGCAAGCTCATTATTAGAAGATGTTGCTGTGCTAACATCCTCTAACTCTACTACATCCCTTTTTCTTTTCTTAGCCTCTGGTGACTCTTCCATGGATCTCTTATTCTTATAATTCTCCAGGCTAAGATTTAGATCCAGCTCTACCTTGCCAGCCTCAAAATTTAAATTGAAAGATTTATTGCCGGCCATATTTTTCTGAGCTATAAAGGTTGTACAGAAGGAGAAGTTTGATGCTAGAAAGCTTATAGATATAAACTTTTAGTGTAGTGAGCAGCGTAATGGGGCATCCATTATATATAGACGAAATTTAGGGCTACAAAACCTTTACATCATACTCTAAAGATGACCTACAGACCTTATCCGACGCAATGCCAACGGTCTCAGATAAGCATGCCAGAAAATAACAAAATATAATCTAATACAAAAGATTTCCTCAAAAATTTCGGCTAACTTTTGACTCTTGCTCAAATTATTAAACTAATCGCCGCTTCAATTTATGGCTTCTTAACTCTGTATTTGTCTTATCCAATAATTCTAAATCGAGATATTACTCCATGAACGGGTAGCTTCATACTAGCCTTATCTAGGTTTCTAATCCGTGGCTTTGCCCTAAGCTTACACATTTTCAAACATACATATTAAAATAAAAACTTCTCACATCTACACATCAAGCGTTCCATAAAGTGAGAGAAAAATTTTACCTTTCACTTGCCTCTACGAGCATATATGTATATATGTATAAACATAGAGATACATCATTATCTATATATATTTTCATCTATTCAAGTTCTTTTAAATTTCAGACTTCTCATTCTCTGAATGTATGTAGAATCATTACATATTATTCCTGGCCATAACAAATAACCTTCACTCTCTATGCATGAATAACATACATACATATCATATGTATTTAGATACATATAATCACAGTATAATTCAATCAATCATGTATATTATACTTAACTGAAGGCTTTCAAGAACAATACAAGAAAGCATAGAAATACATTTTAGTTCATCGTGAAAACATCCAAGACACTCTGTAATGGCTACATTGTCGACTTCCTTCAATTTCAGAAAATGCCAACGAGAGAAATGGAAAAACCAAGTGTAAATCGGCCGCAAATCCACCGAATATTGACTTTCGTGGTTTTGCCATTAATGCGACGCGTTGTTGGTGTGCATGCCTACCCTAGACTCCTAGCTTCCAGCTTGCAGAAATCCATAGGTTAAGCGTATAGGGTGCGGCGAAGAGATATCTTCTTTGTCTCTGAGTTCAAATTTTTCCTCTATAAGAACTATCCCAACGTTCTCAGTTACCACACCACAAAGAGTAATCATCTCTAAGCCTACAACTTCTCAGCATTCCTCTCTTCTCATACTTCGACATAAATTTCTAAATTTTCCAAATCATGGCCACAAGGAAGTACATTGATCTCACAGTGGATGCCAGGAGAGAAGAGCTCGACTTAAACTTAAGTCTGGGCAAAGACAAGGGCAAAAGACCTTTTGAGGGGTCTCCAGAGAAGCAGAAGGAGAAGAAAATGAAGAAGATCGAGGAAGCTGAGGAGACTAGCACGGGCCATACCTCGGAGGACAAAATCGCCTGTCTAGAGCAGGAGGTCAAAAATCTGAAAAAGATGATAGAAAACCTAGAGAAGTTAACTAAACGCAATCATGCAGAAATGACTTCAAGAATAGACAGGTTCTTCTATTGGTCTACCCAGTGCTTCTGCAATCAACAACAAAGAAGTGTTGATTGTATGAATGGGATTTACACTACCCTCCGCGATATTGCTCTGTCTCTCGCTCCAAGGAATGGTCGAGGGGTGATGATACAGTACAACCCTCCTAATCCGAGACCACCTCGCTTTTAGATTACTCATGCATGAGTAATTGTTTTTTTTTTTTTTTTTTTTTGCAATGTAATCCTTCTGCTTTTAATGCCAGTGGTTTCTTTTATGGGATGGTACTCCAAAAATAGTAATAATAAAATTAAGAAAGATAAAATAAATCAGTCACACAAAATCAATCATGAATTTAACATATAAAGCCCCATACATACAATTTGATCCGACAGCAACGGAATCAAAACAAATAATAACCTTTCCCTTACCGAGTTCAAAAGTATAGCCATAACTCTCTAAAACTAAAACTAAAAACATAATTCATAAGAAAAGACAAGTCTTGGAGGAAAAGGAAATGAAAACATCCTACAGGACCTTCAGTGGAGCCATCTCTCTATAGTCGTGCCCGGGTTCACCACGATAGAGGAGATCCCACTAAGGTTACCTTACTCTGTAATCGGTAGGAGACCTAATCCCAAAGCTCTGATACCAACTTGTCACGTCCCAAAATTTGAGCACGTGACCGGCACGGAAAGTGAATTTCATTTCACCTCCGTAAGCCTATCTTTCTCTTAAAAATCATACAATTCTTTTTCATGCAACCAAAACGAGTTCTTTATACATACTACAATTACTCACATTACATCAGTGAATGAACCTACCCGATTACAGAGATTTCTAGATTTATACAACTTAGAATAAAACTTAACTATTATACCTTTATCCTGAACAAATGAAAAGGTAATCATGGACTAAGGATCCATAATTCCTTGTTCCGATATTTACCTTCAGCTGTCAACTCTGAAAAAAAATATCAATAAGAGGGGTATGAGCAAACCACGTGCCCAGTGAGTAGATAACACAACATTATGACAAAAAAATATCATACATCATAATGATAACATGCAGCAATCATACGTAAATCGATCATCATATGATATGATATTATTCGTAGTACTTCACGACAATATCCAAATAAATCAAATACATTTCAACATAATTCAAAAGTTCACAACAACAATCGGTGAAATCAATTTCACACAAATTTCCCGTACCAACCGGGTCGTCCAGAATACCTCTGGATCGTTGCCCGCGGCCCCTGCCGCATCCACCCTTATCGCTCCATTTATAATCTCCACCCTTATAACTTCACATAAATTTCTCCATAGGGTGCACCACCATGCCTTTCCTTTCCAGTCAAACACAATCACAATCATATATAAAAACATCCTCAATCATAATCTTGAGCCACATACACAACTCAGTCATTTACAATTCAAGCCACAACATAATAAATGTGGTTCCAGCAACATAGCATGTATACAACATAACCCATAATATAGAACAATTATTCAACTCAGTTCACATGCCATTCACAATCCATTATATAACCTCCATTCATGGGAAAATAAGAAAATATAATTATATACATTACCAGACACGTTCCACAATTGTTTATGCCTCATCGTTCCACATCATCCTCTTCAAACTTGGATATACAACATATTTCCACTATGATGCAAAAAGTCAATAACAGATATTTAATCATAGCAAGTATTAACCCACTCACCTGGATTTCACGCTCTCGGCACTCCCACTTTGCACCTTGACCATTCCTATTGTAACCAGACAAAAACATTAGGGTTACGAAATAGAGAAATTTCCTACCACTACTCTCGACCTTTACTCACATCTTAAGTCATAACTCCTAATCGGTAATGAATATCTAAATGAAACTTATACCATTGGAAACTAGACTCAAAGAACTTTCCAACGATATAAAGTTTGCCCAAAAAGGAGTCCGTATGAAGAAGTTATGGCCGATTGAAAATGAGCTAAGGTTTTCCGACACACCTGGCGCCTGGGCGCCATGCCTTTCTCTTCCCCACATGTCCTTGAGAATTTGTAAAAATTTCCTAAATTAAAAATAAAAATTTCTATTTCCACATTTTCTTCACTAATTCAAAAAGAAAATTTTCCACATAATTAAATTTTTCACTAAACTTCAAATCAGACTTTAAATATTCATAAAAATTCTTGGGATATTACAACCTTCACCTGTCCTTTTGGTACTTTTGCATATAGACGCATGCCTTTTGGTCTCTGTAATGCACCTGGCACTTTTCAAAGATGCATGTTGAGCATATTTTCTGATTTGTTAGAGGATTGCATGGAAGTGTTCATGGATGATTTTTCTGTTTATGGAGACTCATTTGATGCATGTCTGAAAAATTTGGAGAGAGTACTTGAGAGATGCATAGAGAAAAATTTGGTCTTGAATTATGAAAAATGTCATTTCATGGTAGAGCAAGGAATAGTCCTAGGCCACATAGTGTCACCACGTGGCATAGAAGTAGATAAAGCCAAAGTTGATGTTATCTCTTCTTTGCCTTACCCCGCTTCTGTGCGGGAAGTTCGCTCTTTTCTTGGCCATGCAGGATTTTATAGGAGATTCATCAAGGACTTCAGTAAGATCGCTCTATCCCTATCTAAACTCCTCCAAAAAGAAACTGATTTCGTTTTTAATGATGCTTGCAGGTCAGCTTTTGATGAGTTGAAGAAGCAACTTACCTCCCCTCCTATCATCCAACCTCCACAGTGGGAGCTTCCCTTTGAGCTCATGTGCGATGCCTCAAATTTTGCTGTAGGAGCAGTACTTTCACAAAGAGTAGAGAGGAAGTTGCATGTCATAGCCTATGCGTCCCGTACCCTTGATTCAGCTCAATCAAATTACACAACCACAGAGAAGGAGTTTTTAGCAATTGTTTTTGCTTTAGAAAAATTTAGATCATATTTGCTTGCCTCCAAAGTAACTGTGTTTTCTGACCATGCAGCACTGAAATATTTGTTGAAGAAGCCAGATGCAAAGCCAAGATTGCTTAGATGGATGCTGCTCCTCCAAGAATTTGATGTGGAAATCAAGGATAAGAGTGGGGCAGAGAATGTAGTAGCAGATCACTTGAGTAGGCTTTCTGATCTTCCATTGGAACATCTCCCTGTAAGAGACAATTTTCCAGATGAGTGTTTCCTCCTTTTGCATGGTACTGGTGAGCCTTGGTATGCTGATTTGGTGAATTATCTTGTTGCATCTGAATTGCCTGCATACCAAAATAGACATCAATTGAATAAATTAAGAAGCGAGGCTAGGTACTATGTGTGGGATGACCCTTATTTGTGGAAAATTTGTAGTGACCAAATTATTAGGAGATGTGTTCCAAATCATGAATTTGCATCTGTGCTGAATTTTTGTCATACTCTTGCATGTGGTGGACACTTTGGTCCCCAAAGAACAGCCAGAAAAGTGTTAGATTCTGGTTTATATTGGCCTACTTTATTTAGGGATGCCTTTGATTTTTGCAAAAATTGTTCCAGATGTCAAAGAACTGGAAATGTGTCTAAAAGAAATGAAATGCCTCAACAACCTCTTCTTTTTTGTGATGTTTTTGATGTTTGGGGTATTGACTTTATGGGTCCTTTTCCTGTTTCTTTTGGCTTCATGTATATCTTAGTTGCTGTGGATTATGTGTCGAAGTGGGTGGAAGCTAAAGCCACCCGAACTGATGATTCTATTGTTGTTGTAGATTTCCTTCGTTCACATATTTTCTGCAGATTCGGTGTCCCCAAGGCCATAATCAGTGATCAAGGATCACACTTTTGTAATAGAAACATGCAAGGGCTATTGAAGAAATATGGGGTGGTGCACAAAACCTCTACACCTTACCACCCCCAAACCAATGGGCAAGCAGAAGTCTCCAACCGAGAGATAAAGCAAATATTAGAGAAAACTGTGCAACCCAACAGAAAAGATTGGAGTAAGAGGCTTGACGATGCGCTTTGGGCCTATAGAACCGCTTTCAAGACTCCCATCGGCATGTCTCCATACCGCTTGGTATTTGGTAAAGCATGTCACTTGCCGGTGGAGATTGCACATAAGGCATATTGGGCCGTTAAACAATGCAATATGGACATGACCCTAGCCGGTAAAGAAAGAAAGTTGCAACTTCAAGAACTGGAAGAACTAAGGCTAGGGGCTTATGAGAATGCGCGCATCTATAAAGAGAGGACAAAAGCTTTACATGATCAGAAAATTGAGAAAAAAGAATTTCAAGTGGGAGACAAAGTCCTTCTCTATAATTCTCGCCTCAAGCTAATGCCCGGTAAGCTTCGCTCTAGATGGGTTGGCCCTTTTGTTATTACTAATGTCTTTCCTTTTGGTGCAGTAGAAATTCAAAATGAGGCCACCAACAAGCAGTTCATGGTAAATGGGCAAAGGTTGAAGAAGTTCTACGAGGGCTTCAAAGAAGAAACTGTAGAGGAAATCAAACTCTACAACGTTCCGGCTCCATGATAAGGCCGTACTCTTTCCCTCCTTTCAATTTATGTCCTCCTCATTTTTTTTTTTGATGTTTGGTAATAATTTGCATCGAGGACAATGCAATGTTTAAGTGTGGGGGGAGAGAATTTGAGTTTATTCAAAAAAAAAAAAAAAAAATTTCTGCTTTCTCCTCTGTTTTCTCTGTTTCTGTCCAGAATTTTTGAGCTGTCTTGCATGAATTTTCTGTACTGATTGGCTACGAATTTTGCTAGTTTCTTTACATGTTTTTAAAGCCTTATATGTCTTCTAGCTGTAGAATTTTATTTGGTGTCTTTCGCATTTGTTTTGGTGTAGTTTTGTGTCAGTAAAGCTGAGTCGCCAGAATTTCTGCAGTGCAGAATTTTGCTACTCTGTTTTGCCCGAATTTGATGTTTTATTTTTGAAAAAAAAAAATTGATGGAGTTTTGGTGTGGAATTATGCATGATGAAATAGTTAAAGTGTAGATTGACTTAGCATGAAGAGAATTTAGCCTTATTTCTCTAAGGAATTCAAGTTAAATGGCAATGACGTTGACTTTAATGAATTTGTAGTAATAGTCTTTTAGCTGTGAGGATTTGAGCCTAAGTGAAAAATACTATTCTTTTTGTTGTGTGTTCTCTATCATGGATTATCACTCTAGAACTTGTCTTGAATCTTTGATTGAGGCTACATATCTTGTACATACTTGGAAATGATTTAGGCATTTGTTTCTTGTAACCACTTTTAGCCAAATAGCCATCCATTATCATTGTTTCCATTGTATGCCATTTTGTGCCTTATCCATTTTCTTTCTTGTGTTCTTCCACCACTTTTTCTGCGTACAACAATATTTTTCTCTTTCAACTTAAGATGTGAGAAGTATTTTAAATTCTTTTAAGGGATTGATATGCTGAAAAATCCTGTGAACTTTGGGGAGTTTTGAACTATATTTCTTCTACTTCCTCTCAAGCAAAAGAAAAAGACTGGCCACTCAAAAAAAAAAAAAGAAAAAAAAAAGAGAAAGAAAGAAAGAAAAAAAAATATATTTAAAAAAAAAAAGGAGAGAAAATAATGAAAAAGAGGAACATATAGAACATTGAGACCCAAATTTATTTATACTCAGTCTCTTATATTTCACTTGTAAATACTCTTCATTTTCTTGAGTTGTTACCATATTTTGTTTCATTGTTCAATCTTTCCATTTGTTTCCCACTACTTTTCTTACCCACGTTACAACCTCGTAAAGTCCTTTTGATTCAAGTATGTATTGGATTCAAGTAATGGAGATTTAGATTCTTGACAAGCTTATGGTAGTGAATTCTGTGATAAGTTGAATTTCGAGTGATTTACCCTAGACACTTGAGAGAATAGAGAGTAAACACATTCCTGGTGAGGAGGCTAATTACTTGAATTCATTCGTATCAAATTAAATTGCCATGATGCTTGGAATCTAAGGAATTTAAGATTAATTCCTTCGAGTGCTAAATCTTTTCAAAATTTTGATTATTCTATTCTAGCATGCTTTCCACATTTTTTCTTTGGTGTCTTTTTGGTGTTCCGAATATTATTTTGCCCAGGAGTGCAAAAGGCCAAGTGTGGGGGATTTGATATCGGGTATTTTTATATACTTTTTAGTCCCTATCTTAGTCCTATGGCTATTCCAATGTTGCCAATTCTCTAATTTTATTATGTTTTGGAATTTATTGGGTATAAACTATTTATGGATTGAATGTGTTTCAATTTTATATTTTTAGAACTTGAATTGTAAAATGCTCAATTTAATTCCTACAAATTTTAATTTTAGAGAGAAAAATGCTGACATGGACAAAGATGATGATTTGGATGCTAATGTGGCACTTTTTGGATGATGCAGATGCTGACTAGGATATGCTGGATGTGGGGCCCACTTGAACTCTTATTGAATGCCATGTAGTCAGAATTTGAGGGCATGAATATTAAATTTCGTAGGTCAGAAAGCAAGGCTGAAATATCAATTCTTCCATGCTGTTCTGCTGCTGCCATACCTATGTTCTGCTGCTGTTTCCTACTTTCTGCTGCAGAAATATTAAATCTGCTGCTGCCATGCCTACTTTCTGCTGCAGAAACATTAATTATACTGATGTTTTGCTGTCAAAGTGCTGCTACATCATGGAGGAAGCATCTAGGGTAGAATATTCTAAGGCATTGAAGGGGCATCAGTTTTAGAAATAAGAATACATTCATTTTAGGCAACCAGACTTAGAAAATTCGCAGCTCTCTCTTCCCCTCTGTTTTTGCTTCTGTTATTGGCTGTTTTGCTCTTATGGAGGGCTAAGTTTTCATTGTAATTAGTCACTAGACCACTGGGATGTTGTAGCTTGAACTAAGAATGCAAGTTAAGTGTTTTGTTCTCCATTTTCATCTCATTTCGTTTCTGTTTTGCTGTCATGTTTATTTTGCTGTCAAATTCTGATTAGAGCTTGAGTTGTAACATAAACTGACTTATATATAAGACATAACCTTGCTTGACTGATTAGGAAAGTGAGGGAGGCGAAATGACTAGTTAAATGATATATTTAACTTGGTTTGGTTGAGATTTTCCACTGAATGCATCTAGTTATAGTAGAGAGATGTTCTTGACTGTAATTAGTAGCATTAAATTCTAGATGTTATTCTAGAAACATTTTCATAAAGAACCAAACAATGGAATGAGAACAAAACTGAATCAATGAGTTAGGTAATGATAGTTACACTCCCATGAATCCTAGTGGCTGATTACATAGTCTCTTTACTGTCAATTTCTTGCAATTTCTGCTGCTGCTGCTGTTTCTGCTATTACTGCTGTTGCTGCATATTTTGCTGCTGTTGTAGTGTTTAATTGCTGTTCTGTTTTATTTATTTAGTTAGTATTGCTACAAAACCCCCCCCCCCACGTTTATGTACTCTTAATTGGTGTTTAGGTGTTTAGAACGATTAATTAGTATCAAGAAGTGAGGCTCCTTGAGTGAATACGACCTGGGGATCACTATACTGCAAATTGCCACAAATTCAATTCTGGGCGATTTGGCATCGTAGTGGCGTGAACCACGGTGCCCCACAAATTTCCTTATTCACTTTAGTCCCTCTCAATATCTCAAACTCCACTTTAACATCGAATCCATCATTTTTTCGGTACCGGACTCATAATTCATTCCCATAAGCTCTATTCTTCTTCTCGGGTTCCTACTTGGTCATTTCTCAAAAGTCCTCTATACTTTCTTTTCTTTTTACTTTAGTCCTTGAGAATTTGTAAAAATTTCCTAAATTAAAAATAAAAATTTCTATTCCCACATTTTCTTCACTAATTCAAAAAGAAAATTTTCCACATAATTAAATTTTTCACTAAACTTCAAATCAGACTTTAAATATTCATAAAAATTCTTGGGATATTACATTCTTCCCCCCTTAAAAGAATTCGGTCCTCCGAATTCAAAACTTACCTCAAGATTGAAGCAAATGCCAATATTTTGTTTATATCTCATTCTCTCTCTTAGAATTTTCACAATCAAGTACAAAATATAACAAGTTCAACATATTTTTATTTCTAATACATAAGTTACAGGCAACAAGCTGAACTTGATTTACAAAACAGATAATTTTAATACGTAAACATTAGATCAAACATCAACTTTAGGTACAAACAAAAGAAAAGATAAATTAAGAACGAGGAGGCTTTTAAAATGCAGAAGGTGCTCCAGGTCTAGAAGAAGAAGGTGCTTCAGACCTTAAGGAGGAAGTTAATCGTTGCAGCCTAGAAAGAGTTTCTGGAGGAAACGTCTGGGAAATTTGGCGAAGTGCAGAAGTCACTCCATTCATACAGTCAATACATCTCGCTTGTTGGTCACGAAAATTTTGAGTTGCAAACATCGAATGTCTATCAACTCTATTCGCCAATTCCCTAAAATGACGGTTCAAAAGCTTCTCTTGTTCTGTAAAGAGACGATTTATCAATCTCCCCTGGTCCTCAAAGTGGCGGTTTATCAGTCTTTCCAAGTCCTCCATCTTTTGTCTCATAAGCGCAAGCTCATTATTAGAAGATGTTGCTGTGCTAACATCCTCTAACTCTACTACATCCCTTTTTCTTTTCTTAGCCTCTGGTGACTCTTCCATGGATCTCTTATTCTTATAATTCTCCAGGCTAAGATTTAGATCCAACTCTACCTTGCCAGCCTCAAAGTTTAAATTGAAAGATTTATTGCCAGTCATATTTTTCTAAGCTATAAAGGTTGTACAGAAGGAGAAGTTTGATGCTAGAAAGCTTATAGATATAAACTCTTAGTGTAGTGAGCAGCGTAATGAGGCATCCATTATATATAGACGAAATTTAGGGCTACAAAACCTTTACATCATACTCTAAAGATGACCTACAGACCTTATCCGACGCAATGCCAACGGTCTCTGATAAGCATGCCAGAAAATAACAAAATATAATCAAATACAAAAGATTTCCTCAAAAATTTCGGCTAACTTTTGACTCTTGCTCAAATTATTAAACTAATCGCCGCTTCAATTTATGACTTCCTAACTCTGTATTTGTCATATCCAATAATTCTAAATCGAGATATTACTCCATGAACGGGTAGCTTCATATTAACCTTATCTAGGTTTCTAATCCGTGACTTTGCCCTAAGCTTACACATTTTCAAACATACATATTAAAATAAAAACTTCTCACATCTACACATCAAGCGTTCCATAAAGTGAGAGAAAAATTTTACCTTTCACTTGCCTCTATGAGCATATATGTATATATGTAAAAACATAGAGATACATCATTATCTATATATATTTTCATCTATTCAAGTTCTTTTAAATTTCAGACTTCTCATTCTCTGAATGTATGTAGAATCATTACATATTATTCCTGGCCATAACAAATAGCCTTCACTCTCTATGCATGAATAACATACATACATATCATATGTATGTAATCACAGTATAATTCAATCAATCATGTATATTATACTTAACTGAAGGCTTTCAAGAACAATACAAGAAAGCATAGAAATACATTTTAGTTCATCGTGAAAACATCCAAGACACTCTGTAATGGCTATATTGTCGACTTCCTTCAATTTCAGAAAATGCCAACGAGAGAAATGGAAAAACCAAGTGTAAATCGGCCGCAAATCCACCGAATATTGACTTTCGTGGTTTTGCCATTAATGCGACACGTTGTTGATGTGCATGCCTACCCTAGACTCCTAGCTTCCAGCTTGCAGAAATCCATAGGTTAAGTGTGTAGGGTGCGGCGAAGAGATATCTTCTTTGTCTCTAAGTTCAAATTTTTCCTCTATAAGAACTGTCCCAACGTTCTCAGTTACCACACCACAAAGAGTAATCATCTCTTAGCCTACAACTTCCCAGCGTTCCTCTCTTCTCATACTCCCACATAAATTTCTAAATTTTTCAAATCATGGCTACAAGGAAGTACATTGATCTCACAGTGGATGCCAAGAGAGAAGAGCTCGACTTAAACTTAAGTCTGGGCAAAGACAAGGGCAAAAGACCTTTTGAAGGGTCTTTAGAGAAGCATATGGAGAAGAAAATGAAGAAGAACGAGGAAGCTGAGGAGACTAGCACGGCCCATACCTCGGAGGACAAAATCGCCTGTCTAGAGCAGGAGGTGAAAAATCTGAAAAAGATGATAGGAGACTTGGAGAAGTTAACTAAACGCAATCATGCAGAAATGACTTCAAGAATAGACAGGTTCTTCTATTGGTCTACCCAGTGCTTCTGCAATCAACAACAAAGAAGTGTTGATTGTATGAATGGGATTTACACTACCCTCCGCGACATTGCTCTGTCTCTCGCTCCAAGGAATGGTCGAGGGGTGATGATACAGTACAACCCTCCTAATCCGAGACCACCTTGCTTTTAGATTACTCATGCATGAGTAATTTTTTTTTTTTTGCAATGTAATCCTTCTGCTTTTAATGCCACTGGTTTCTTTTATGGGATGGTACTCCAAAAATAGTAATAATAAAATTAAGAAGGATAAAAGAAATCAGTCACACAAAATCAATCATGAATGTAACATATAAAGCCCCATACATACAATTTGATCCGACAGCAACGGAATCAAACAAATAATAACCTTTCCTTTACCAAGTTCAAAAGTATAGCCATATCTGTCTAAAACTAAAACTAAAACATAATTCATAAGAAAAGACAAGTCTTAGAGGAAAAGGAAATGAAAACATCCTACAGGACCTTCAATGGAGCCATCTCTCTATAGTCGTGCCCGGATTCACCACGATAGAGGAGATCCCACTAAGGTTACCTTACTCTGTAATCGGTAGGAGACCTAATCCCAAAGCTCTGATACCAACTTGTCACGTCCCAAAATTTGAGCACGTGACCGGCACGGAAAGTGAATTTCATTTCACCTCCGTAAGCCTATCTTTCTCTTAAAAATCATACAATTCTTTTTCATGCAACCAAAACGAGTTCTCTATACATACTACAATTACTCACATTACATCACTGAATGAACCTACCCGATTACAGAGATTTCTAGATTTATACAACTTAGAATAAAACTTAACTATTATACCTTTATCCTAAACAAATGAAAATGTAATTATGGACTAAGGATCCATAATTCCTTGTTCCGATATTTACCTTCAGCTGTCAACTCTGAAAAAAAATATCAATAAGAGGGGTATGAGCAAACCACGTGCCCAGTGAGTAGATAACACCATACTATGACAAAATAAAAATCATGCATCATAATGATAACATGCAGCAATCATACGTAGATCGATCATCATATGATATAATATTATTCATAATACTTCACAACAATATCCAAGTGAATCAAATGCATTTCAACAAAATTTAAAATTCACAACAGCAATCGATGAAATCAATTTCACACACAATTCCCGTACCAACCGGGTCGTCCAGAATACCTCTGGATCGTTGCCCGCGGCCCCTGCCGCATCCACCCTTATCGCTCCATTTATATTCTCCACCCTTATAGCTTCACATAGATTTCTCCATGGGATGCACCACCATGCCTTTCCTTTCCAGTCAAACACAATCACAATCACATATAAAAACATCCTCAATCATAATCTTGAGCCACATACACAACTCAGTCATTTACAATTCAAGTCACAACATAATCAATGTGGTTCCAGCAACATAGCATGTATATAACATAACCCATAATATAGAACAATTATTCAACTCGGTTCACATGCCATTCACAATCCATCATATAACCTCCATTCATGGGAAAATAAGAAAATATAATTATATATATTGCTAGACACGTTCCACATTTGTTTATGCCTCATCGTTCCACATCATCCTCTTCAAACTTGGATATACAACATATTTCCACTATGATGCAAAAAGTCAATAACAGATATTTAATCATATCAAGTATTAACCCACTCACCTGGATTTCACGCTCTCGGCACTCCCACTTTGCACTTTGACCATTCCTATTGTAACCAGACAAAAACCATCAGAGTTACGAAATAGAGAAATTTCCTACCACTACTCTCGACCTTCACTTACTTCTCGAATCATAACTCCTAACTGGTAATGAATATTCAAATGAAACTTATACCATTGGAAACTAGACTTAAAGAGCTTTCCAACAATATAAAGTTTGCCCAAAACGGAGTTCGGATGAAGAAGTTATGGCCGATTGAAAAATAAACTAAAATTTCCCGGTACACCTGGCGCCTGGGCGCCAATTCCTTCTTCTTCCCATCTCACCTTGGCGCCTGGGCGCCACGATCGCGACCCCTTCGTGATTTCTCTCGGTTTTGGCCCAAATTTGGCCAAATGTTCACCGTTTTTCATGATTTCTTCCATGGGATCTCACCCTTAATGTCTAAGGAGCATTTAAACACCAAAATCACCAATTTTAATCGAGAAACGAAGCCGGAATCTCGATTTTACCTCAAACACTCTTAAAACTAGAAAATAGAGAAAAGCTTAAGAAATAGAAATTTCTACCTCGATTCCTTGCTTTCCCTATGTTGCTTGGCTCCTAGAGGCTCGCCCCGTAGCCCGAGATCCACCCTCCAAAGCCCGGTTGTAGAGTTGGAGTGTAGAGAGATAAATTAGAGAGAAGGAAGAGAGAAGGAGAGGAGAGAAAGTGAAGAGAGAGAGAGAGGAAAAGAGAAAAATAAATAAAAAATAGGTGAGGCCACCTATATACTCGCCCGGGGTAAAATTATCACTTGCTCTGCAATTGACCCTCAGTCAAGACTAGCAAAAGCAAATTCATAAAATCTCACCTCAGGTGTTTCTAAATCCTCGGTGCCCCACAAATTTCCTTATTCACTTTAGTCCCTCTCAATATCTCAAACTCCACTTTAACATCGAATCCATCATCTTTTCGGTACCGGACTCATAATTCATTCCCATAAGCTCTATTCTTCTTCTCGGGTTCCTACTTGGTCATTTCTCAAAAGTCCTCTATACTTTCTTTTCTTTTCACTTTAGTCCTTGAGAATTTGTAAAAATTTCCTAAATTAAAAATAAAAATTTCTATTCCCACATTTTCTTCACTAATTCAAAAAGAAAATTTTCCACATAATTAAATTTTTCACTAAACTTCAAATCAGACTTTAAATATTCATAAAAATTCTTGGGATATTACATCACTAATCCTGAATTCCGAGCCACACCGACAAGCCCTACTGAGAGTCTTAGGAGAAGCTTTTGTACATCCAGATGCTTCACCAGAAAAAGTGGCACGTGTGATGAACATCACTAAATCATTGGCCACAATCTCTTTTTCAGAAGAAGAAATTGTTAAAACTGCTGCTAGCAAACCAAAAGCTTTGCATATCACCCTAAAATGTCATGAATTCATCATTGCCAAGGTCCTAATTGATGGTAGATCAGCTTTAAATGTCCTACCACTCTCCACGTTCGAGAAATTAGAACTATCACAGATGGAAGATAGCGATATGATTGTGAAAGCATTCGACGAAACTCGAAGGGAGGTATTAGGCATGGTTAACTTACCCCTCGAAATTGGTCCATGCACATTTATGGTAAGCTTCCAGATTATGGATGTAGATCCATCATATACCATGCTTTTGGGCAGGCCATGGATCCATAAAGCAGGTGTTGTGCCTTCGACCTTGCATCAAAAGGTAAAGTTTATTGAAAGGGAAAGAATAATCACTGTAAGGGGAGAAGAGGAATTAATGGTGACTAAGCCAAGTTCTGTCCCTTATATCGAGGCTGCTGAACAAGTGATAGAGACCACCTTCCAGAGTTTGGAAGTCGAGGCAACTAAGGAATCTGGCAAAGATGTAAATTCAGTGGTAGCAAGCATTTTGAAGAAAAATGGATTTGAAGCTGGCAAAGGGTTAGGTGCAAACTTGCAAGGTATTAAAGAACCAATTGCTCTCCCAGTGAATGCAAATAAAAATGGGTTAGGATATGAGCCCACGATAGAAGATCAGATGAAAGAGAAGTTAACCCTAAACAAACGACATGAGAAGCTGGAGATCCCACATATAAGAGCTTCATTTCCAGCACCTTCCAAGTGATAAACCAACCTGAGGTCTCCATGGTTACTAAAAATAAGGAAGCTGTGCAAGGACTCAAGGCCTTGATCGTGACTGATGACACTGGAGAACCATTAAAGAATTGGGAGATTGAGAAAGTCAAAGATGTTTTTAATTTAGAGTAATTATTTTCTTTGTAATGCTGTCATTACTTAATCATGGATAATGCTTTTATGGAACATGAAGAGAAGTCTGAATTAAAATTCTTTTAATTTTGCCACATCTATTCTATTCTTTTTCTTTCTATTCATTTCTTCTCTTTTATTTCTTTACCTTCCAGGAAATTGCGTTCCTCGGAACTCCTGTCCAACACAGAAGTTCCTGAGGTCTTGTCAAATGATTTACATGTTACCATGGATACGCAAAACCATGAATCTGATGATGAAATAGTCCAAACATTTGCTAAAATCTTAGAATCCACCGAAAAAGGAATAAGTCCTCATGAGGAAATAATTGAAGTAATAAATATGGGGACTGAAGAAAACAAAAGGGAGTTAAGAATTGTCGACAACCCCGAAAGGAAAGAAATGGTTGATCTGTTCAAAGAATACCAAGATGTCTTTGCATGGTCTTATCAAGACATGCTAGGACTTGATCCAGGAATCGCTTCTCATAGGATTCCTTTATACCCAAATATTGAACCAAAGAAGCAGAAACTAAGGAGATTGAGTGCAGAAATGTCCCTAAAAATTAAAAAAGAAGTGACGAAGCAACTCGATGCTGGTTTCCTCCAAGTGGCCCGATATCCCCAATGGGTGGCTAACGTTGTACCTGTGCCAAAGAAAGATGGGAAAGTCCGAATGTGTATAGACTATAGAGACTTAAATAAGGCTAGCCCAAAGGATGACTTTCCTTTGCCCCACATTGATATGCTAGTCGACAACACAGCACGTAACCACCATTATTCATTTATGGACGGTTTCTCTGGCTATAATCAGATCCCTATGCATGAAGAGGATAAAGAGAAAACTACCTTCATTACCCAATGGGGAACTTACTGTTATCGAGTAATGCCGTTTGGGTTAAAGAACGCTGGGGCAACTTATCAGCGAGCCATGGTAGCACTATTTCATGACATGATGCATAAAGAAATAGAAGTATATGTAGATGACATGGTAGCCAAAACTACTGAAGGGGAAAGCCACATAGCGGTTCTAAGAAAGCTGTTTGAGAGGCTACGTAAGTATAAACTCAGGTTAAATCCTAATAAATGTATCTTCGGAGCTTTATCTAGGAAACTGTTGGGATTCATTGTAAGCCAGAGGGGGATAGAGGTTGATCCTGATAAAATAAAGGCTATACGAGAAATGCCACCTCCCCAAACAGAGAAAGAAGTGCGAAGCTTCTTGGGGCGGTTGAATTACATTGCAAGGTTCATAGCAAATCTGACCTCGACTTGTGAGCCCATATTCAAGTTGCTGAGGAAAAACTACACTGGGAAATGGGATGACAATTGCCAACGAGCCTTTGACAAAATCAAAGAATATTTGTCGAAACCCCCAGTCCTAGTTCCCCCGTCACCAGGGCACCCATTAATCTTGTATTTGACAATCCTACCTGGATCAATGGGAGCAGTGCTAGGTCAACATGATGAATCAGGCAAGAAAGAACAAGCGATTTATTACCTGAGTAAGAAGTTCAATGATTGTGAAGCACGATATGCCATGATTGAGAAAACTTGTTGTGGGTTGGTGTGGACGACAAAAAGGTTGAGGCAATATATGCTCTACCATACAACCTGGTTAATCTCCAGAATAGACCCTTTGAAATTTATCTTTGAGAGCCCACATGTGGCTGGAAGGGTTTCGAAATGGCAAGTGGTATTGTCCGAGTATGATGTGGTATACATGACAAGGAAGTCCATTAAAGGGAGTGTGATAGCAAACAACTTAGCGGAGCACTCACTTAATGAACACCAACCTCTGGACTTTCATTTTCCTGACGAGGAGGTTCTTGCCATTAAGGATGAGGAAGATAAAGTTGATGAAGAAGGAAAAGAATGGAAAATGTATTTTGATGGGGCTGTCAATGCAAATGGGAATGGCGTTGGAGCTGTAATCGTATCACCCAAAGGAAAGCAATTCCCAGTAGCCATCAAGCTGGAATTCGATTGCACAAATAATATAGCAGAATATGAAGCATGCGTCAATGGTTTATAAGCGGCCATCGCTTTAGGCGTAAAAAGCTTAAAGGTGTTTGGTGATTCAGCCTTAATAATCTACCAAGTGAATGGAGAATGGCAAACCAAAGACTCAAAATTAGTGCCATATCAAAAGTACTTAACTCAACTACTTGACCAATTTGAAGAGATTAGCTTTCACCACATGACGCGAGATAAAAACCAGTTTGCGGATGCCCTAGCTACCTTAGCAGCAATGATCCAACTCGATTGTGGGGTGCATGTCCAGCCAATCCAAATCAAATCATGTAGTACACCTGTATATTGCTTGAGTATAGAAGAAGAATTTGATGAACATCCTTGGTACCATGATATAAAAATTTATATGGAAGATAGGGTTTACCCAGAAGGAGCTACGGAGAATGATAAAAAGACAATCCGACGCCTAGCCATGAATTTCTTCATCACTGATGGTGTTTTATACAAAATGAGCCACGACGGTACACTTTTACGGTGCGTAAATTCAAAAGAGGCCCAAAGAATTGTGACAGAGCTCCATGAAGGGATATGTGGGACCCATGCAAATGGCCATACTTTGGCTAAACAAATTCAAAGATGTGGTTACTTCTGGATAACTATGGAAAAGGATTGCATTGAACATGTTAGAAAATGTCACAAATGTCAGATTCATTCAGATAAAATCAATGCACCCTCAATTCCATTACACAACTTGACAACACCATGGCCATTTGCAATGTGGGGCATCGACGTAATCGGCCCCATAAATCCAAAGGCATCAAATGAACATCGTTTCATCCTGGTCGCCATTGACTATTTCACTAAATGGGTAGAGGCTAACTCATATGCTAATGTGACCCAGAAGACCTTCACCAGGTTTATGAAAACCAATTTGGTGTGTCGATATGGTTTACCCGAAAGGATTATCACAGATAATGCACGAAATTTGAACGGGGCAAAAATTAAGAAATTTTGTGAACGATTCAAGATCAAACACCACAATTCAACACCCTATCGACCGCAAATGAATGGAGCAGTCGAAGCCGCAAATAAAAACATAAATAAAATCATTGAAAAGATGACAGTGACGTACAAAGATTGGCATGAAATGCTTCCCTATGCGTTACACGGCTATCGAACTACTGTACGTACTTCAACTGGGGCAACACCTTATTCCCTAGTTTATGGGATGGAGGCCGTGACACCTATTGAAGTAGAAATCCCGTCCTTAAGGGTCCTTATCGAAGCTAATTTAAATGAAGATGAATGGATAAAAACTAGGTTTGAGCAATTGAATATGATCGAAGAAAAACGATTAGCTACTATTTGTCATGGACAGTTGTACCAAAAGAGGATGGCTAGGGCTTTTAATCAAAAACTTCGCCCTAGAGAATTCAAGACTGGAGATTTGGTCCTAAAGAAAGTGTTGCCAAATCAAGATGATCCCAGAGGTAAATGGACGCCTTCGTATGAAGGGCCTTATGTGGTTAAATATGCCTTCTCAGGGGGTTCATTAATCCTAACAGATATGGATGGCCAAGAGTTGTCGAGACCTGTCAACTCTGACCCAGTCAAGAGATACTATGCTTGAAGAGGGTTAAAAAAAAGGGAAAGAAAGAAAGATTAAGCTCGCTGAGCCAAAAACCTGAAAAGGTGACTCAGGCAAAAATTAGAGCTCACCAAAGCCTATTAGATCGAAAACATGAAAAACGGTCTAAGAAAATATAGGCTAAAAAAAATGATGATAAAAAAAGGCTCGCTAGACTGAAAACCCAAAAGGGCAGTCTAGGCAAAAGTTAGAGCGATAAAGAACCCTCAAAGCGCTTGAAGAAACATGAGAAATAGAGAGTCAGACACTTCAACTCAATTCCTCCAACGCTCAGAGGCATAAAGGAAGATGTATAAGATTGAAGCAGGATTTGTTCATCAGTCAGCACTCATGATAACTTATCTATGGTAACATGACAAATCACTCACTAAGTCGACTCAGGAATAAACGAAGGACATTCTATAAAAGAACTACTTTGATTGCAGTTCTGTAATTGTCTTGAATTTATTTTGTTGTTCTTACTGTTGTAACAATATGTTTTCTGTTCAAACTTCTTAATAAATGAGGATTATTCTTTTAGTAATGTCTCATCCGCCTGGAAGATATCCCTTTAAATCTACATGACAATTACTTCACTTTTGTTCCATATAAGGCAAATTAAAGATTAAGGACAACATTCAATTTTACATAAAATATCACATCTAATGACTTATCAAGCTCTCTCTTCTTAATCTATGAGAGCTCTGGATTATCATTCAAGAAACTGGCTGAGACGAGTATAGCGTTCAAGGACCTCATGGTGTCGCAACCAAAGGCACTTCAAAAGACAACCTCAACTATAAAACTGGGGCAAATTTGGAAAATGATTATGGTTCTATCCGACGACACAGTCGAGAGCACACAAGCTTGGTTAGACGAGAATCCTGACGGAATGCGACAATCTAAATCTACTGACAACTGAGTAAGCTTTTTCCTCTGAAAGTAACATCCCTGGCTCTTTTAGATAAAATAAGTCAATCAATAAATTGATTTTCTCTTGCATCTCATGCACACCTTTAGAATTTAAGCAAACTTAAAGCCATAACTGTTAGACACTCAAATGTGAAATTTTTGAATACATGAACTCTCTACCAGCATTAGAAGTTGAGATACGCAAAGTCTATTTTTTTTCTTTTTTTTTTAAAAAAGGGAGAGATAGGCAAATATTTTGATCCTTGACCAAAGATTCAAATTTGAAAGACTCATCTTTTAAAAGCCCAGAGACGACTGGCACTCATCCATTCAAAGCCCGGTGATGACCGGTACCCATCTTTCAAAAGCTCAGAGACGACTGGCTCTCATCCTTTCAAAGCCCGGAAACGACAGGCACCAATCTCTTAAAAGCTCGGAGATGACCGGCACCTATCTTTTAAAAGCTCAGAGACGACTGGCACTCACCCTTTTAAAGCCCGAAAACAACCGGCACCAATCTCTTAAAAGCCCGGAGATGACCGGCACCTATCCTTTAAAAGCCCAGAGACGATTGGCACTCATCTTTTCAAAGCCAGGAAATGACCGGCACCAATCTCTTAAAAGCCCAGAGATGACCGGCACCTATCCTTTAAAAGCCCAGAGACGACTGGCACTCACCCTTTTAAAGCCCGGAAACGACCGGCACCAATCTCTTAAAAGCCCAAAGACGACTGGCACTCATCCTTTCAAAGCCCGGAGACGACCGGCACCGATTATCTTAAAGCCCGGACACGACCGGAACATACCACTTCATTTACTTTTAATATACCTTTGACAAAAATAAGTGTTCTCTATCTTTACTCTCTCCTTAAACTACATTATTTTAATTTCATTTTCATACTCTAGTTTAAAAAGTGAGTAAAGAGGGGCAACTGTAAACACTTAATTTTTCTTCAAAATAAAATTAAAAATTAAAAATTATATAACAATAATATTAAAAAATCTGCATAGTAGTTTAAAAACATGATACAGTCAGTTACAGGAGGATACGCACGTCACGGAACCGCCCCCTAGCTTCACGGAGTTGGAGTTTGAAACAGATATGGGAGTGCGCCGGGAGTTGAGGGATAGAGAGCCATCCACGATGCTTTGATGCGTGATGGCAGAACATGATAAATAGCCAAAGTGAATAGCAAAAAGGGGGGAACAAATTGAGAGATTGAGAGAAAAAAAAACAGGGGGTTGAGAAATCAGAGGAAACTAGAGAAACATTGGCAGGAGGAAAACAGAACACATTGCAATCATTATCTGCGGAGAAAACATTTGAGCAAGAGAAAGAAGTGGAAAACAGAGACAGCAACAGACCCTCTGTTTTGGGTTACAGAAACAGAGCCAGACGCGGACACTGACCATAAGGAATCAGAAAGGAGAGAGAAACGGAGGAGAGGCATACTTTCGAAAGTAAGAGGTGAACCCAGTAATCACAAATTCTGACCTGCGCGTATGTGTGTTCATTTGATATATATATATATATATATATATATATATGTGTGTGCGCGTATGTGTGTTCATTTGATATATATATATATATATATGTGTGTGTGTGTGTGTGTGTGTGTGTGTGTGTGTGTGTGTGTGTGTGTACGCTGATGTCTGGTGCGTGTATACGTAATTGCGGGTGTTAATTTATGTAATTGCGGGTGTTAATTTATGTTGCGTATACACTATAACTAGGGGGTGCTAATATATGATATATATATATATATATATATCTAATATCTCACAGACCCGAAATATCAACATATATATATATATGAAGCATTAGATTGTTTCACATGATATTCATATATATATATATATATAACGCATATGAAACTCACGCATATACGTAATATATATATCATATATTAACACCCCCAATTATAATATATATATATATATATATATATGTAACATATTTTAACACAGACAATTACGTCTACGCGCACCATATATCAGCATATATATATATATATATATATATATATATATACACACACACACATTAGATACGCTATATACATGAATTAGATACTTGTATACACATCTATATCCTTGTATGCATTTGTGATTTTTAAGCCAATTTCCCTTCTTTTTTTTTTGCATGTTTTATTTGGTTCCTGAACATTATAACTAAACTTTCAAATATTTTATCCTACCGAGAATGAATCGGAAATTTCTGATCCCTTTGGAATAATACATTAACTCCCATCTTTAAAACTCATGATCCTATCGCGCGGTTGTTAATCAATGCCGTAGGATATATATATATATATATATATATATATATATAAATCAAATAATTTTTTATAGGACAAGAGGCCGACTCCATAGGAGTGGATTCCTTTTTTAAAAAAAATATACTTAAAAAAAATTTACTCACAATGCGATTGTATAACGATGCAAGTGAAAAATTTCTCTTAAAAATAAATTTGTTAAATTTAAATCAGTTGAAAATTAGAGGAAGTACTCATGACGTGATTGTGTAACAATACTTATGAGGAAAAGTCTCTCAAAAATTGCTTTTTTTATTCAAAAAATTCAAATATATTCCTTTACAAGAAAATATCTTCAAATTACGAACTACGTGGACTTTGATCCCAACCGCTGGGTACGTAGGCCCTAGGTGATCCCTAGCCAAGTCCAATCTTGTATATATCTCTATTTTCCATTTTTATTATTTGTTTATTTTATTTATTTTTTTTGTGACTAATAAGGGTAATCATTTAAGATGAATATAAAACGGTTGTACATTTTTTAATCATACGTATAGGGTGCCTAATACCTTCCCTATACGGTTCAACTTCCGAATTCAATTTTCTCTAAACGCAGACCGTTAAATTTAGAGGTTTTTCCAGGTTTTTCCTAACAAATTAAACTTTAGTGGCGGCTCCAAATAAAATTAGTTTTCAATTTCGAAAACTGACTTTATATCATTTTTTTTCTTTTTAAAAGAAAACGCCGGCCAGTCACATTTTGGGTGTGACACTCCCTTAGCACACACACTTGACGGAAATGATAGAGAAGACAATAGTAAGTGTATGATTGAGAAGACAAGAGTGGGTGTGTGTGTTGTCTCCTTCTTCTTTTTTTTTTTTTGGATGATGAGTCACCCTATCTCCAAACAACTTAGGAAAATTTTCATCTAGGTCCTTATAAAATTAAATCTTCCAATAAATTTTTAATTTAATTTTTTTTAATAAATCTTTAGGATATTACACTTTGTCAACCCCTTTATTCCCCTAATTAAACCGGAGTATTAAAAAAAAAAGTCAATTAGCTAGAGGCGTTAGTCCCACTCACTGTTTAAAGATTGAGGTCTCTCCTCTTCAGATCATAGACCTTTTTCTGTAATAAAAATAAATGAAACAAAAGCAAAGAGGCATAATAGTGTTTGTCAAAGTTTACACACTTACAAAAATGTGAGCATATGATTTGTCTAAGCATAAGTTTGGAGGAGGGTCAAATCTTCACTGCATAAGCAATTGGATATCCCAGAACAATTCCATGAACTACCTTCATTAGGACACAACTACAAAACCTACCTCTTACCGCACCATAAAGTTTGAGCCGCAAACCATTAAGTATAGATGAGATTTGGATAATTTATAAGAATTTATAAAATCAAATTTCCATTCCAAAAACACCAAAAAATAAATTGTAGTTGCAGCATCATCGTCACTTGATAGGAGTCGACAATGTATAACACAACCTTTATTTCATCCATAAACTAAGCATACGCACTCAAAAAGAATTTCCATTGACAGGAAACAGCAAATGTTTAGACAGAACCGTCACTACGTTATGGCTATCTGGGATTTCAACTTCTAGAACTGCACTCATCGCTTCTCTAAGAATAATTATATCATGATGTTCTTCTCTTTAACCGTTAAACAAAATCGCAAAGAAAAATTGGCTTAGCGGAGGGACCTTGCTGCCTCTCCCGTATGCCTAATCAAGAACTCCTTTATTGCAACACTCAGAATACAAACTTCTCCTCCACACTAGCATCCAGCAATCTGTCTCCGCTCTCTCGAAGAGCAGCTGCTGTGGAATCATTTATTCCCAAAAGATACTGTAAACGAGACAATTTTTCAGGAGGCGGGTCTTTCTTCAAATATATAGTGTATAAATCAGCAAGCTCCTCTGGCAGTTCCCATGAGAGTGGCTGTGCCGGTACTGCTTTGTCACAAGCCAGCAAGTCATTTAGTGAGGCAACCTGCATAAAAGGTGAGATAAATCAGACCTGGCTATCCACAGACACATTTAAACCTATAAGAAAATGTGACCATGAACACTTACCACTCCTTCACGGTTCCTCTGTCTTAATAGGGACACAGCTTGAACGAGGGAGTTTGATAATCTACTTTGTGCAAGTTCACGAACAACACCCCTTGCCTTCTCTTTATTAATGTTGAGATCGGATGGAATTTTTTCATATACTTCCTCCTCATCAAACTCCCCAGTGCCCGATGAGAAAATATCATCCACAGTTTTTTTGAAGAGGGTTTCTCTCAAGTTCTCAGATACCATGCTGTCTAAATCAACGCTGGCTTCCTTAAGTTCCCTGATCTGCTTTATGCTGAGCCTCCCTTGTGTTACTGCAGTTTCAATGGCAGCTGACATTTTGGTAGTCGTTATACTCTTGATTATCTTCTGAGCATATTCTGAAGGTAATCCTACTTGATTCTGCAAATCGTTAAGCTGCTCCACCCTGGTCTTTGTCAGCTGTCCATCAGCCAAAATTACCTCCGCTTGTTGCCTAAAAGCTTGCTCAGCTATGCTCCGATGTACTTCCACAGTTTCTTTGCTACTCAAACCCAGGATGCCACCAAGCTGATTTAAGAAAACATACTCTGAATCATCTCTCTTTGTAGTGATCTGAGCACCAAACGGAATCCTTTTCACTTCACCAGTTAGACAATAAAGTAAGTATGTCTTGTAAAGGTCAGTCCTATCTCTTTCTGGAAGGTCATCTTTAAGAGTTATTTCTGTCTGACCAGGCTTCCCCAACTTCGCTGTAAGTTCTTTGTTTGGTCTGATTTTCCTAAGTGTCTGGAGAGACTCCCACTCTTCATCTTCTTCAGTTTGTGTCACTTCCTCCTCAACAGGTTCTTCATTTGATACATCAGCTGACTCCCCTTTAATGTCCTCCACCAACTCGGTCACAACCAAGGTATTGAAAGCTATCATCTTCTTGAGTTCTTTTGCAGACTCTGTTCGGTTTCCAGCCGCTCGTGCACGTTTTATGTAATTGATAAATATTTTCCTTACCTGTATTGTCATAAAAGCAGCATTGCAAGAAGGTTAAGCCCATTTCAAATTTTCATTAGTGGCCATCAAAATACTGACAAATGGACACTCACTGCCTTGCTTGCAATAGACATAGCAGTCTCCCTGGTTAATCTCAAGCCATGTGCTGCTTTTCTCACTAATTTCTTGGTTTCAGCATCATATCCATCAACCCCTGATGCAATTGCATCCTTGACAGCCTAGTAAACAAAACACATGAAAAAGTGGCCAACTTCAATGACATGTCCGGCAGAAATTGAATAGCACCTGATTAAATAGTGAAGTCAAAAGAATGACCTCATTTCTCCAAGTATCAATATCACTAACAATCTTTAAAAGGAAAAGTTATAGGGGAGCTTGGATATAAGACAATCAAATCCAACACAAAGATTTAATAGTGGATACACGTCTACAAAGTGGTGAGGCAAAACCAAATAAGTTCAGACTAATGATGTTTTTGAACACACCACAAATCAAAAGCTACAAGTCTTACTAGTAATACATAAACAAATTCTATCATGTGCAGATGCATACCACATTTCCTATTGAAGTTTGGAAGTGTGTGGGGGATGAGGGGACTATCTGGCTAACTAAGCTCTTTAATGAGATTTTAAGGTCCAAGAAAATGCCAGAGGAATGGAGAAGAAGTACTTTAGTGCCTATATACAAAAACAAAGGAGACATCCAGAACTGCGCAAACTACAGAGGGATTAAACTTATGAGTCACACTCTAAAATTATGGGAAAGAGTGATTGAACGTAGGTTAAGAATTGCGACAAGTATTTCGGAAAATCAATTTGGATTCATGCCAGGACAATCAACTATGGAAGCCATTTATCTGCTAAGAGGGTTGATAGAAAGGTATCAGAGCAAACAAAAAGACTTGCATATAGCGTTTATTGATTTAGAAAAAGCTTATGATCGAGTACCAAGAGAGGTGCTCTGGAAAGCCTTGGAACAGAAAGGTGTACGGATTGCGTATATTAGAGTTATAAAAGACATGTATGAGGGAACTACAACTAGTGTGAGAACGTCTGGTGGGGAGACTAGAGATTTCCCTATTAAGATTGGCCTACATCAGGGATCATCGTTGAACCCTTATTTGTTTGACTTGGTTTTAGATGTTCTGACAAAACATATTCAAGAAGAAATTCCTAAATGCATGCTTTTTGCTGATGATTGCTGTTCTCATAGCAGAGTCAAGAGAAGAGATTAACGTTAAACTTGAGTTACGGAGAGCTACTTTGGAATCGAAGGGTTTTCGTCTAAGTAGGAGTAAGACAGAGTATATGCATTGTAAGTTTAATCAGCGACAAGCTAGAAACGAATTGGAAGTTAAAATTGGAAATAATGTTGTATCACAAGTGTCAAAGTTTAGGTATCTGGGATCTGTTATACAAGATGACGGTAAAATTATTGGTGATGTGACACATAGGATACAAGCTGGGTGGTTAAAGTGGAGAATGGCATCAGGAGTTGTTTGTGATCGGAAAGTACCGGATAAGCTCAAAGGAAAGTTTTATCGTACTGCTATAAGACCTGCGATTTGATATGGGAGCGAATGTTGGGCGATGAAAGGACAACAAGAGCATAAAATTGGAGTAGCAGAGATGAGGATGTTGCGTTGGATGTGTGGTCATACAAGAAGAGATATGATCCGTAATAATCGTATACGAGGGAGAATTGGAGTGGCACCTATTGAGGAAAAAATGACTGAAAACCGTTTAAGGTGATTTGGACATGTTCAAAGAAGACCATTAGAAGCGCCAGTAAGAAGAATTGAGCAGATGGTTTGGAGCCTTGTGAAAAAAGGTCGAGGAAGACCAAGAAGGACACTTAAAGAGGTTATTGAGAGGAATCTTCTGGTAAATGAGATCCCTAAAGAATTAGTCATTGATAGAGCTCAATGGCGTCGGGCGATCCATGTAGCCGATCCCACCTAGTGGGATAAGGCTGTTGTTGTTGTTGTTGTTGCAGATGCATACCACATGTAAATTCCTGGACATCACTTCAGGGTCTTTCTTGGTTCTTCATTTCCATGTTAGTATTAAATGAGTGCATCATCACCAAAGAAAATGGGACTTCTTGTTCTTTTATAGAAAGCAGAATAATTTTTGCAAAGATAAGAACGATCAGAACCAAAATCCATCCTCAAGAAGAAAAGGAATGGTCAGAATAAACAATTCTCACAAGAAAACCTCTCTCTACTCTCCTAAAAGCTATCATCTACTGGGCATATCAAAAAGCACTGGACATAAGAGGTGTACAGGGTCATTTGGCCTAAACCCACTTGTGTCTAACTAATCTAGGTAGCCAGAGAGCTTGTAAAAGATTGGTCTCTACTCTCTAGTAAGACAAATCACAAATGATAAAGTCATATTGTCAGTTAGTCAGCATGAATTACACTTTCAAATAGCGGGACATATATCTCCTTTGACAACTATGAATATATCCGATGAACAAGGAAGGAAGACAAATTGTTACCTTTTCAAACAAACTTCCACAGATATCTGAGTGAGCAGCTTCAACAATCTGTTGAGGTATACAGAGCATTACTCGCAACCTCAGCAAAGTAGAAACGTCCTCCTCACTGAGCTCTCCATCAGCCACACATTGCTGAAGCTTTTGCCGGTAAATTTCTTAAAATCAACAAACTCTTGTTAGATAAAAAGTGACAGTAACAAGAAGAAAGATAACAACTTTCATTTTACACGAAAACTCAACCTTCACAACAACTAAGATTGCAGATGCATAATTGAATTATGTCAATCTGACAGTATTAATATATTTCACAAAAATAGAACTCACAGAACATAAGGTGTTTAATAATGCAGTCAAATAGTAACATTTCAGAGAGTTGTGAATGTCTACCTTCATGAATTTCACTAGCCTTTTGTGGATCAAAATGCAATTCATCACAGATATTTTGAAGGAATGCTGCTTTGCTATCAGCCATTTCTAAATTACCACCTGCAACTGCCTGTGCAAGTCGTTTACGATATACCTTTGATGTAACATCAAGCGTAATGGCCTCTGCTTCACGTTTGCCCAACCCAAATATATTCCTTAACTGATTTAGCGAAGCAATCTGAAAAAAAAAAAGATAAAAGATAAATATATCATAATACAAACTTTTTATGAAAACCAAAGGAGAGATTATTTGAAAAAATAATACGTATAGGTCAAGTTTGAGAGTTTCTTATCAATAACAGAAACATTCCCTACTCATCTCAAATGTAGGAAAAAAAAAATCAATCAAATGACTGTAGAATGCAACACTAACCCCAAATCAACTTCCAAACATCTTTTACAGAGAAAGGCTATGTTAAAAAGTCTGTGGTTTATATGTGAATGTAGTGAACTGATGCATTCATCAGGAAATAGTACACAAGAAAGGGAACTTAGGAGAATAAGGAAAGAATTGAATAAAGAAGGTTTTGATTGATTTTAGAAAATCAATTTATTTTAGGCATGTTTTTATTTTCAGCAATTATTTAACTTAAGTTTATGTTTTAGGAAGGTTTTCTTTAAAGGAAAGATTTTGATTGTAAGGAAATCACTAGTTAATTTCGCTCTTATTTATTTCCTAAATTATTTTATGTATTGTGCCTATTTAAAGGCTAAAAAGGAATAAAGAAGGCATCAGATATTTTACCAAAATTTAGAGAGTTCTTTCTCTCAACCGCCACAATAGGTTCCAAAAAATAGAGGAATTCGAACAAGGGAAAGGAAGATTTTCCCTTGAGTTGTCCCTTGACTAGGTCCTACGTGAGCAATCATATCTTGAACATAAATTGTTTACCTTATTATCTTCCATGCGACCACCAGACAAGGCATCTGTAACATAAGCTCTATAAAGAAGCTTCAAGTCCTCTATCTTTTTGTCACCATCATACTCACCACCTATGCCAATGATCCATTAAAGTCAGCTTCAAGAATTTAAATTCAAAGCTTAGACAGACAAAAATTACAAAAATAAGCAATAAGGAAGGTTACCAATTAAAGAAACTGCACCAACACCACGGGCAAAGCGATCAACATCAGGGTGATTCTTTAATGAGATGAGTAAATCATTGAATGCCAATATCTTATCAAGCTCCTCCACTGCTTCATTAACGCCAGAACTGGAAAAAAAGGAATTTTTTAGAAGGTGCAAATTCTAGATATGCAAACTGCTTACGTAGAGGGGGAAAAAACCAAAAACTGGAGGAAGCATTCGGCAAGAAAAAGCATCTCCAAAATTCACTATTTCACATAGAAGTATTTGTGAAAATTAACATACTAATCAAGTTCAACCATTGTAGTTAAGAAAATTAACCAATATTGGCGACTAAAAATCATTATTATAAGAGCAATAGAACATTATTATAAGAACATTTTTTTTTTTTGAAGAAGCAATCTTACACTGCTCTGGTGCGGGATTTAAGTTTATTAAGCGCCACTGATATATTTTCCTCAACCAATTTCCTTGTATGCTCCTTAAACAAGTTCTCAGCAAGCTTCAAAAGAAAAAGTCCTTTTAATTAATAAACAGTAGCATATAACACCATCAGGAACTCATCAATAGGAAAAGAAAGGCTGTTTAGTTGAAATATCTATTTATGATAGAAAAAGCACCTCATCAGAAAGGCGATACAAAAGTTGTGCTTCTCTAAGTGTAACAAGTTGTCCTGCGTCAATATCTGGCAAGAATTTATTGTTTAGAGAACTACAAAATAAACTCCATCATGTCATATGGATTCATTCAGTAAAAATAATAATAAACAATTTTGTCAAAATATTAATGATAATAATAATCAATAAAAATTCCCCATTTTAAGGCTTCATGGAACAACATAAATGCATAATTAACTAGATAACTATTAAGTGTACAAATCATTTCTCATTAATGATAGACTGACTCTGGACTGATGCCAATTAAAAGTGAACCAAACTAGCTTCCTAAAATCTTAGCATGAGGATTAAGCAGGAGATGCTTAAAATTTTCATTACTTAATGGCTATTAAAGGCCTTGATACATCAGAAAAATACCTCTGCTAACTGATTTCAGCTTGGAAGCATACAATCTCTGGGCATTATCACGAATAGCTACTTCAACCTGGAGATTGAGTATTGCCAGCTCGTCAAATAAACAAAAAAGAGAACACACCAGATGACAAACAAAAATGAGGAGAAATAAATCAGATCTGAGATCATATCCATAACAATAATAAACAATAGTAAACAATAATTCATGCTGAAAAGAGTTCTTTATCCTTTTTGATAGAGATATGATGAAGGTAACTCAGTAAAATTCTATTGAATACGGAAATAAGAGCAGAAAAAGGATAACAAACCAGAGCCAAAGCTCCTCCCCACCTGAGAAAACTCTCAGTAACACAAAACATCCAAGACTGACTACTTACTACCTCTCCAATACCAAATACTGCCCCATAACTAACTCCCTCTCTCTCCATAACTAACTACCCTTATCTGTCTTCTTTCTCCTTGAATACACTAACCACTTATTGGGCCTTGGGTCTGAGCCCAATAATACATCCCTATCCCCATCCCCTGACTCTAGGTCCCTATCACTTTTCCAGCAGATAACTTTACACATTAATCCCATTACACATAGTCTAGTTGCATATTAAAAATACAAACCACATTGCGCAAGGCAGCCAGACATAACAAGCAATAAATATTACCTGGGAATCAGTGACCTTGAAAACACGCTTCCAAGGTAGAAGGAAAGATGATGCTTCCCCGAAAACAAGACTTGACACATATATCAACTTCTGAAATGCCTGCGCTAGAGACATACTAACGATGGTCAAGCTCCAAAAATTAATTAAAAGCCACAAGGATCTGTCATTTATTGGTTGAAATAGTTGTATAATTGACTTACCCGACGCTGCTCAATATCAGCATCACGATCACCAACTTCAAGCCTTTGCCTGAAAATTTTCCTACCAATCTGACAGTGAGCAAGCATGAAAACCAGTAAGATATAGAACTGCTTCACTTCCACTAACATTAATAAATTAACCCAGTCACCACAGGCATACAAACAATTAGCAAAAGAATACCTCCATATGCATAGCAGCTGCATCAGGATCATCAATGCCTAAAGAATTTTTGAAGTTAATGATCCTATGAACCTCATCCCCTTTAAGTTCCTGACCTCCAGGAGGAAGCACATTAGACACAAACCTGAATGGCAAGTTCAAATGAATGTCAGTCATTTAACACAAAAGATCAGTAGGCTTGCAGGCAGTCTGAGTCAAATTATAACTTGTTTCTTGCATAATATCAAACCCCATATGCACAAATCTAACAAGAGTCAAATCAATTAGGCAACTCAATGGAAACTGAATTTGTTACTTACTGACTATATATCTCACAAATTTCAGCTTTGAATGCCTCATCTTGCTTGCTGACACCATACCTGATACATTAACCATTTCAAATGAAAAGAAATTAGGAATGAAGGTGGGGAAAAGAATTAGGGAAAAAAAAAATTGGCAAAGCAAAGCATAGAGAAGTCTACAGACGTTAGTAATATCATTTTTTTTCTTAAAGAAAAAAAAAATCGATTATCTGCTTCAATATTTCAACTCAACGTCGTCAGTACAAAAGTGAAAATAGCTTTAGCCTAGTAGCCAAGAAGTCCACAATGGAAAGGAATAGGAAATATATAAATATACTTGACTTCAAACACAGAAACAGCGGGAGAATGAATACTATCGCGCCATGACAATTGACCAACACTGGACCACAACTAGGTCTGTATCCACAATTTTCAGTAGCTATAAAGCCGTCTAAGTAATTCGATAGGGGAAAAACAGCTAACTACAGGCTACACTTACTTGTTTGCAATGCTTTCGATGTCTTCCTTCTTCAATAGAGCAGGGTCGTCAAACCCAGCCACATAATTATGCAAATTCACGGCTGCAACTTGCGGAGCACACGCATTCAAAGCATAAGCAGCAGCCCCGCCGGCAACTCCGAGAGCCACAGCACCACCGAGTGCAGCATTTCGGCTCCGACCAAACCGAAAACCCAAACCATATCCGGCAGAGACAGCCCCAGCAACGATAATGGCGGAGGTGGCCAACCTCAGCGGCGGTGATAATTTGTCAACGAGAACCTCAATTCCATTGAGCTCTTTCTGGGCTTTGATGACAGACGGCGGAGGCGTAGAAGTGCTGGGTTGGTCCGCGGAGGCGGATGAACTACGAGGGACGGAGACCCTGAAACGGCGGCGTTTGGGAAGAGTAGAGGTGGTGGTGATGTGAAGGGGATTGGAATTAAGGTAGGGAGAGGGAAGAAGGGAAGGGTGGTGCTGGGGAGAAGGGGAGGTGATGAGAGTAGAGGGAATCATGTCTCTTTATGGGAAAGGAACCAAAGACGACGTCGTAGGGGGTGGCGATTGGTGGCAAAGGGAGGCTTATAGGGTTTAACGAGATGGAAGAGGGAGTGGGGAGGAAGAAGAGGATAGATAGGACCGGGCGTTGAGACTTCGGAAGAGGAAGGCGACCCCGAGTCGAAGCAAAGTGATAATTAGTTAATTACAATTTAAATACACTGTAGAAATATTAGCTTTCTAAAAAAAAAATGTGTGCGTGTGTGTTTTACAGTCTTCTATGCGCAATTTTTTTAAAGAAAATTGTGAATTAATATTAATTTCTTAAGTGAGATTATAATTTTACTTTTAATATAGTACTAAATTAAATAATTATTTAATATTTTAGAAAAATATATTTTAAGTTGATTTTTTGATAAAAAAATTAAAATGATTTGACTGTAATGTAAAATGAAAATATGATTGTAATTTAATCAATTCTCATGTTAGTCTAATTTCTTTATTTATTATTTATTCTTTTTGGACAACTTTTTTATTTTATATTGTTTTTATTTATTGATTTTATTTCTTAGCACAAATTCAAAATAACACTAGAAGACGTTTTTTTTTTGTTTTGGTTTGGGGTTTTTTTTTTGTTTGGGGGGGGGGGGGGGATTTTCAAATTAACTTAAATGGACGACTTCAAAAAGCACAAATCCAAGGAAGATCTTAAGCTAATCCTTATAAGGTGTGAGACAATACATTTTAGGCAAAAATAGTATTTTGGTTGCTATTTTGATTTTAAATTTTAATTTGGTCATCAATCTTTTAAAATTCTCATTTTGGTCCTTTATCTTCCAAAATTATTTTATTTTAGTTCTTTATCATCAGAGTCGTTAACTCAACTAACGGAATGATATATCATAAGCCACATGGATGCTAACTGGATTAATGGTTTTTATCCTAATAGTATTTTAGTTTTTTATCTTTATTTTAGATTTTATTGTGATCTTCTATCTTTCAAAAATTCAATTTTGGTCATCTATGTTTCCAAGTAGTTATACTTTAGTTCTCTACCATCAAAATTGTTAATTTGCTCAACAAAAATTACACGTCATTTGCCGTGTGGGTGCAGACTGGGTTAATGAGCCACTGTATAAAATCAAATTTTCCAAATTGCCCTTTTAATTTGCTTCCCCTTTTCTTGATTTTCTAATAATAGGTGCCCAACTTTGTTATTGTGTTTTAATCATTGTGTTTTACTCCCTATGGATTTTATTTTTTCTGCATTTTATCTTAAGGTAGATGAAGGAGCAAATAAGGAAGACCAAATTACCATAGAGTTTCTCATTGGTTGTTGTTTGCAGCAATATTTGTGGTCTAAACATTGAAAATTTAAATTGATACAACTTGGCATAAAAAAAGCTAAACAAGAGAAATAAATAAAAAACAACTAATAAACAAAATGTGCTTTAACACCTTTAGATGAGGGGGAGGCAACATACAAGGAAGACAGAGGTACATGGTACAAATTGGAAATTGTCTTTGTTTCGACACCTCACGCTTTCACCTTTGATCACTTTATCAGCCTTACGCCTTCTCATTCCATTGATTTAAGGTTGACAAGCATTTTGGAATTAGGACACCAATATTTGAGAATTTTAATTTTACACATGGGGATCCAATTAGTACTCATGTGGTAGGTGATCTGTAATTTCCATTAAACAAGTTATCGGTTATGATAGTAGAGGGCCAAAGTATAACTACTTTAAAATATAAAGGATTAAAATGAAAATTTTAAAAGATAGATGATTAAAATAAAACTTAAAATAAAAATAAAAGACCAAAATAGCATTAATATACAAATAATTAATCCAATTAGCATTTGGCTATCATTCATATACCTTTTGATGTATCATTCCGTTAGTTGAATTTATAACTCTGACGATAAAAAGACTAAAACAAAATAATTTTAAAAGATAGAAAATGAAAATAAAATTTTTAAAAGATAGATGCCCAAATTGAAACCTAAAATAAAGATAAGAAACTAAAATATTATTTTTGCCTAAATTTATTATAAAAATTTAATTTTAAAAATAAAAAATAACACATTTTTTGTAAGAGGCAAGACAAACAACATGTATAAATTTATTAGTTTGTATTGGACTATTGGTTTAATTTCATCAACTCAGTAAATCAAATTGATTTCACTGGATGAAAATAAATTTAATTTAATTATTTTAAGCAAAACTAAATCAATTTAGTTCACTTTCCATCGATTTGAATTTAATCGATAATTCATTTAAAAAAGTAATGGCCAACCTTTAAAAAAGCAATTGTAACAAAAAGTCCTTATTAAAAATACTTTTAACATAATTTTAAATCAATATTAGTTGTTTACATACACACACATATATATATATAGATGTCACAATAGATTTCATATTTCGAGACGCATACCTTGGCTGGTAATAAGTTTTAGTAACGATACACTCGAGGATGTCGGTGATTTAGGCCGTCGACGAATAGCACCCAGTTTTCTTCGAAAATAATGGCTATTTCAGGCCTGAGAGTCCCTTTCTTCCCTCTATTCTCAAAAAGTCCGTACCCGAGATTCCGAAGCTCCGACCCACTTACAGCCCGGATATGGTTCCGCTGTTCTTCTACTACGGCTCAAACCATAACTCGCTCCCCTCCTGCCCAATCAGTCCCTATCTCCCATGATAAATGGGAACCTGCCCGCAAGAAAAAGGTCGTCATGCGGGTCGGGTATTTGGGAACCGATTATAGAGGTCCGAATTCACATGGGTATCGAACATTTTTCCTTTCCACGTCTGTAGATGCCTTTGAGTCTAATATAATGTGTGTTATTTATTCAGGTCTCCAATTGCAGCGAGATGAAAATTCACTATCGAGTATGTTTCTCTTTCTTCCTGGACTTTACTGCTTGGCCTGGTTGGTATTAGCGGCTGGTAGAAATTGAAAAATCCAGTTTAATGAATGTCTTGAACTTTAAATGTTTCTGTGAATGCTCTACCTTTGAACTCTGTGCGTGGAACATCAAACAAATTGGAAATTATCAAAATTAGGACTTAGGAGTTGCTTGAAATATTTAGATGAAGTTTGTGGCTTTGAATCTTAAAATATTTGTGAGTGGTAAAGTGGAACGTGGAAAGATATAAGTAAGCAAATAATTACTACAAGCTTTGAAACTAATTAATAATTTCTTTTCCTTCTAGTATACTATAGCATGGATTTGGAGTAGTCCTGTGCTGTTATCTGCCTAGCTAGTGTGGTTACGAGTCTTACTAAAGCATAGTGTGCATTGTGGAAAGATATTACTGAATATAAAATTAATCTATGGTTTTCTCTCTTAGCATACCATTGCATGGACATGGAATACTCACGTGATGTAACCTACCTAACTAGTGTGGATTGGGGTCTCACTAAGGCATTGTAGTTTTAAAAATGTAGCTGTTGAGAAAGAACTGGAAACTGCTATATTCAAGGCTGGTGGCATTCGAGACAGTAATTTTGGGGATCTGCAAAAAATTGCGTGGGCCAGAAGTAGCCGCACTGATAAAGGAGTAATTTATGATCCTATTGGTTTCTTTAACTTGCTTTCTATGTGGTTGTCAGTATATATGAAGGATGGGGTTTCTTATTTCATCCTTTTGGATGCACATCTATTTTAGGTTCACTCTCTGGCAACAATGATATCCTTTAAAATGGAAATCCCAGAAAATGCATGGTGTGGAGACCCTTATGGCTTTGCCCTTGGAAATCTTATTAACTCTTATCTTCCTTCTGATATCAAAGTCTTTAGCGTTATGCCTTCACAAAGGTAAGTCTTGAAATGAAGGTCACATTTCAGTATTCTGATAGAAGAGTCAGTGAAGCGTCATTTACATAGTTCAATGTTAACTTTCCATAATAACATAGTTATTCCTCTTTTTACTTACCTTTATATTGTTCTTATTGATGGAAAGTTAGGTAATTTATCAACAATCAAAATATGTAGGGTTGAAACTTATGTTTTTTTGTGAAAAAAATTTGAAAGAAAGCAAGAACATTTTAGGATGAAATTTTATTATTCTGCTGTAGCACTTCTCGGTTTGTACTTCATTTTGCACCCTAGTTATTTGAATTTAGGAGCTTTGATCCAAGGAGGGAGTGTATTTTGCGGAGGTATTGCTATCTCCTTCCTGCTGAAACTATTGGCATCCAAAGCAACTCTAGCAGTGATGAAATTGATTCTCACATACAAGAATTTAATGATATTCTAAATTCTTTTGAGGTATGGTATTCTTGTCATTTTTAAATCTCATGAAATTTCCATTTATGCTGTCTCTGGTTACTGAAATTTTGGTTGGTTATGATATTTTGTTAAGACATGTCTTTTATAATCTGAGTTAATTTCTGATGGTTCATACATGGATTTTTGACACATTGCTGTCATGACACCCTAAATTTCTTATAAAAGTCAACATATAGCACATAATTTAGATGTTGAGTGAATCTTCCTCTTGGACTTATTAACTTACTCTAGCCAGGTGAATGTTTTTCTGCATGGGACCTGTACCTAGAAGCATGCTAGAACTTTTAATTTTGCGATCGAAGTTTGGCCTACATCTTCTTGTGATATTTTCTGATATGTTTCTCTTATGTGTATGGACATTGTTAGTTTGACCATAATAGCATTCTATTTGTAGGGGGAACATCCTTTCCATAATTATACAGCACGGTCCAGATACAGGAAACATTTTCCTCATAGGCAGTCATCATCAAAGAGTGGTGTGTCAAGTAGTGTGAGCTCTTCAGCCTCTGAATCAGAATCTGGTGATAGTGATGAAGAAGAAGATTTTAAAATTGATGAGGCATGTACAACAAATATCATGTGCCAAATCCAGCATTCTTCAGAAACTTGTGATCTTAGTGAACCTGCCATTGGATCTAGCAATAATAATGGCTTGCATGATCACAACTCCAATTTAGTTCGTGCAAAATGGTTATACGAACCTGATGAAAGAGACAGATTAAGTGCTTCCCATTTCAGGAAAGTTTTTCGCTGTTCTTGTGGAAAGCTGGAAAGATTGCTTAAATATAATTATGTTGAACTCTCCATATGGGGAGAGTCCTTCATGTTACATCAGGTATCTCTCTTTTTTCTTATTATTCACCTTCTTAAACTTTTGACCCTGGCAGCATTTCCATCCATTGGGTTTCTGCATGCTCTTTAACTACTGCTAGTTGTTAAGCCTTAGTAATTTATGAAGGTGTAAATGATACATGCATTTGTTAGTGTAGATAGACAAATGACACTGCACTTTATGTTCCATGAGTGTAACTGCTAGCAAGATTAAGTCACTCCAAAGTTTACTTTCTGTTTGATCAGAATTTCTGTCTTGAAATTTCTTAATTGCCTCCATAGTTTGCATCTTTATTTGGTGACGGTATATTAAACAAGTACTTTATATTTGTATGAGAAGGGTGTCCTGAATTGAAAAAGAACAAAAGGAAAACCATCCAATGAGAAAAAATGGCACCATCTTTTTTTATTTTGTCCCATTTTGCTAGACATAAAGGTTAGGAATTGCCCCTTGAGGAGTGCAAACTGCATCTATTTTCTTACTCCTTCAAGTATGTTTTTCCTTTGTTTATTGTTGTTGCTGCTCCACCTGAATCCAAAACTATACTTTGTAATGGCAATATCTGTTCCCCTCTGTCCGCTTCTTTCGTTCTCCGTTTGCAGCACTTTTGTTTCTCCTTCAATTAATTTTTCCTGTGTTTATTGTCATTGCTGCTTTACCTGAATCCAATCCTATATATTGTAATGGCAACATCAGTTTGTTTGTTTATCTTTATTTTTTTATGTCTCATCCTTGCTTGTGAAGCTTTTCACCTCATGGCCATTTCATGATTTCATGCCCTTTCACCGTCCCTATCTAGTTGTTTCATCCTCAACTTTTTCCCCTAGCCTGGTAATTTTATTAGCAATTTCTTGAGCACTGATTATTCATTATTTTTATTAAAAAAATTGAAGATCACTGTGCATAAGTAGCCAGCAGCATGCACATAAATTATATTGATCTATGAAAATGCTGGCAGATTATGCCCCATATGATTCAAACAAGATAGCATTAATTATGACTACAATACTTAAGTTGAATTTGTTTCTTACTTGAAATTTCCAATTACTTTGTTTATGAATACCTAGCTTGAACGTTTTTGTTATGACCACCGGGGAAGTAATTTAAATTTTTGCGATATTCTTCCTTCTTATGCACATAGCAAATACCTTTTTCAGAGTAACGGTTATGTACCACAAATACACACCCCTTAATTTCTTGTTCAAGACTTGGCGAGTCCTGATCTGCCAACCCTTAAATTAGGTCATCCATCAACACCTTGTGCTTCTCTTTTAGAGACAATTCAAATATCTTAAATGTGTCTGTGTTGCTACTTGCTTTTGTTCGCTCACAAGCACTATGACATTTCATTCTCTCACCAGATACGGAAAATGGTTGGAACAGCTGTGGCAGTGAAGCGCAAGTTATTGCCAAAGGACATTCTAACGCTGTCACTGACAAAGTTCTCGCGGATTATCTTACCCCTCGCACCATCGGAAGTTTTAATTTTGAGGGGAAACAACTTTTCATTGAGAAAACGACCAGGAAACGTAACAAGGCCTGAAATGCTGGCAATAACTGAATCAGAAGAAATTAACAAGGCAGTCGAAGAGTTTTACACATCTGTAATGTTACCTCAAGTCTCGGAGTTTTTGGACCCATCAAGATCTCCTTGGAAAGAATGGATCGAGAAATTGGATGCACACACAAGCATACCAATTAATCAGTTGAATGAGGTCAGAAAGGCTTCGAAAGCTTGGAAAGACAATTTTGAGAATAAAATTAGTGCTCACCCCCCATAAATTCATATGTCGAGGTGACTTTTGCTCTTCTATCCTTGCATCAGAATTTGATATCCTAAAATGCCTTTATTTACAGTATGCATAAGCTAGCACCTGCATTTTTACTTTCCGCCCTTGCCGAAACACTGTTGATCTGTGTTTCTATCCCTTACTAAACTATAAAGAAGAAATAAATCTTCATATTAGTGCACAATGAGGGGACTCTTTATGTCGCGTGATTCATTTGCAGTTAAAAAAAAAAAAAAAGGAAATTTTTGACACTATCTGTATCTTTTTCAGTACTGGACCTGGAGTTTAACGTTCAATGTCCTTGACCATGGAGCTTCTGAATGGACATGGTGTTGGCTAAGTACTTGTGCTATGGAAGATTCTGGTTGGAATTGGAAATATGGGGTTTAATTTAATTGGCTTGAGAACTGAAATGCTTCTTCAAGAATTCATCCTGTGGAGCTCCAGACAACAACTTCAGGGCCTAACAAGAATTTTGAGAGCGAAGCAAACATTAGCTCCTATTTCGCCAAGCAGCAAAGACGCGAGAGGACATTGACTTGACAAAGGCATTTCTTAGTTTTGAAATGTGCAGTGCACTACCATGTCAACCCGTTAATGTGACTTTGTAATTCATAAATTGTAATTCATGGTTTCTAGGCCCCGAAAAAAATGTGTTGAGAAGATCCCAAAAGTGCACCAACATCATGTTCATCGCGTAGTTTTGGGTTAGTCAATTTGATTAGTTAAATTGAAAATTAGATAGGAATTTGGTTCAAAATAATTTTTAAAATTAATAAGTAATTGAACTGGCATAAAATTGGTCAAAATTCGACTAATTTAGATAAAAATTGATGATAGATGAATTGATTTAATTGATCCATTTGGATTTTTATTTTTTTTGTTTTATTTATTGTAGATTTTCCTTATTATATAATCATATGATAAAAAAAATTAATATTATAGATTAATTAATTATAATAAAAATGTTAATATATTGACTTTTTATAGATTTAATATAAAATTATATTACATTAATTAATAATATTTTATTATTATTTGGTCAATTTATACTTTAAATTTTTGATTATGAATATTGTTTTATACAATTTGATGACAAATTTTATTTTTAATTGAATTTATAGATTTATGTTTATACTTTTTAGTTATATATGTTATTTTTTTAATATTTTAAAGTATAATAGTTTAATTATGATTTAACTATAGCCTAATTTTTAATCTTTAAATTGATGTTTTTCCTTGTTCGATGATAAATTTGATTTTTAAAACCTTGATCACAAGTTAAAAAGTGGTGCATTCGACTATTGTTATATTTTTCCTTAAATCACATTATTTATTTATGTAAATTATCTTTTTACCGAATTTAATGTATAAATAAGATGAAAATTGAAAAGTAAAGCACTCTTCAAAAGACGGATATTCTACCAAATTGAATAAAGATCTCCTCGGACTTTAAAATTAAGACTATTAACAATTAATAAATTCTTATTAGTTACAAGTCGAATTCGAATTCAGTGACTTAGTTATATTTTAAGTCATATAACATATTGAAAGAATATATTATTTATTTTCTTAATTAATATGTTTTAAATGTAATATGATTATAAAAAATAATAAAATAAACGTTATTTTTAAACATTTTTTAATTATTTTGTTTATTTTTTTATTATATTACTTTATATAATACTTATTTAATTTATTTTCATCACTACTTAAAATAATCATACTCTCATAATTATTTTTCATATTTACATTGATATTCCAACTAAACAATAGAATGCTCATAATTATTTCATCAAAAATTATTTTTATTCCCCAACAGCATTATATATAATAAAATAACAAAAAGAATAAACAAAATTAATTAAAAAAAAGTTTAAAAATAATTTTTAAATTTATTATTTTTTATAACCTTATTACATTTAAAACATATTAATTAAAAAATAAATAACATATTCTTTTAGTATGTTACTTGACTTATAAAGTGATTAAGTCCCTCAATCCGGATTCTTAGAAGTCATGGTAGTTGACATATCATTTTTTTTGTTACAAAAAAGACAAAAGGCGTGAAAAAGTAAAACTTACAACTATCAAAATTTCTTGAAACAAATATTTAAAGGAAGTATCACTTGAGTTAAGATTTTTAAACATTAGCTTATAATGTTTTATTAAGAATGCATTTTTAGTTTTTAAAAATTGTCTTAATTAAGAAAATTTTTACTCATTTTTTAATTTCTAACAATTAAAAATAAGAAAAAAAATAAACTTTCATACTTCACAAACAGTAAAACTTTTCAAATTAAATCGTACATATCAAACAATTATTCATACTTCAAATGCTGAGTCATATTTTTACTATTTTTTATTATTTATAGGCATTCAATTTATATTCAAACAATTATTTATGAGTGAGAAATTATGATTTTTTATTTTAAAAAAATGAAAAGAATTATTATAATTATTTTCATGTTAAAAATTGATTTAAAAGTGAATTAAATTAAGAATTAGCATGCCAACAGCAAATAATAGGCTTATTACACTGTTTCTTTGTGATTCCCTTTCTTTCTGAATTCTGACCATATTGATAAGATAAAATGTCTGACGGTAGAGGTCAAGCTGAAGAGAAACTGAGCGCTTCCTTTGATCTTTGCTTCGCTTAAGAACTTCGTATAGATAAGCAATGGTGGTCTCTTATTCTCTGTCATTCCCAAAACCGTTCAGCTGCTTCTGTTCTTCCGCTGAAATCTCAACCCAACCCCCACCAGATCCGTTGCCTCTCCTCTCCCGTAACAAGTGGGAATCTTTCCTGAAGAAAAAGGTCGTAATGCGTGTCGGATACGTTGGCACCGACTATAGAGGTCATTCTTTTTCCCATCTTTCGAAATGCGAATTAATTTTATCTTTTGGGGTGATGTAATTTTCATTTTCTGTTTTTTTCAGGTCTGCAAATGCAACGAGATGAACATGCACTATCAAGTAAGCTCCTTCTGCTTATTGTCCCGTTGGTTATAGTAGAAAAATAAGCAGTGACCCTGATAATTCACAGAGTAAATGTGGATATAAAAATTTAAAATCTTGAACTAGCATACATTTATTGAATGGGTAAAAAGTTTTTTTTTTGGCCATACATTACTGTTCCATATAAATTTCCATTGGTGCGGTTGCTTTGACTAATATCTGGGTTCATCTGAAGTTATGGTCATATAAGTAATATTAAAGTTCTAATGATTATATCCTTTAAATTTGTTCTGCCTTCTTTTCAAACGAAAATAAAAAGATGTAAACTCTGTCGCTAACCACTAGCATGCTTAAATCAGCCTAGTCAGCACGAATGGCGTCCTGCTAAAGCATTACAGTTTTGACATGTAGCTATTGAGAAAGAACTGGAAACTGCTATCTTCAAGGCTGGTGGCATTCGTGATAGCAATTTCGGGGATCTATACAAAATTGCTTGGGGCCGAAGTAGCAGAACTGATAAAGGGGTAACCTTTTTGTTATTTCTGTGTGTCAGTTGTGTAAAATGGTTATTACTAATTTTTTTGTATGCCTTTGCGTTCGTGCCCACATGCATGTTATGACTTCCTAACCTGTTATTATGTGATGGTTGTCTTGTGCCAGGTCCACTCTCTGGCAACAATGATCTCTTTAAAGATGGAAATCCCTGAAAATGCATGGCAAGGAGACCCTTGTGGCATTTTGCTTTCTAATTGCATTATGTTGGGCCCCCAATCAAGTTACAGTATTACAAGAGGAGGGGAACTAAGGAAGATATTGGGCTAAGGGAGTCCTCTCAAGTGGGCCTTATGGTTTACTCCAGGAAAGACAAAAAAGAGAGTGAGTTGGCAGTAGAGAGAGAACCCATTAACAACCAACAGCAGAGTATTGTGGGTGAGGAGGTTGAAAAGGACAGTAAGGGGTGAGAAATGGGGGGAGAGGACGAAGGGACTTGGAGGGAGAGTGCTAGCCTCTCGAATGCTAGCTGTTATGTGATCTTGGCTGTTTAGGTGTATTTGCTGCATTGTGTTTAGTTGTTTAGTGAGTCTATGTTGATTGAGAGAGTGTTTTACTGTTAGAGAGGTTTACAATTCTGTTGCTGTGAGTGTCTTCGTGAGTGAATTCTTCTTTACCCCACTGGTAGAGATTTATGGTTATTTAAATAGTAATTTCAACTAAATTTTTGCTGTATTTGTTGTGTTCCTCTTTATTATATCCTTGGGTTTCCATCACATTAACTCTTATCTTCCTCAAACTATCAGAGTTTTCAGCATATTGCCTTCAAAGAAGTAAGACAATTAGTTTCTTGATTATTATATATGATGCTTAGTTTCTTAAGGTTATGTTAAATCTGATGTTTGACAGGGGGTGTTACAGTAACAGTTGAAATTAATTCATAGAAATGACTCCACAGATAAGATCAATGGGAATCACAGGGGCTCTTATCTCAATGCTCCATATGTATAGAGTATCTGCTACAACATTATTTCCATTAATCAATTATAAGCATTAAATGCCACATTTTCTTTCACGTCACGCAAATATTCCATGGAATTCAATCTAAAGATTTCATCCATGAGAATACAGAAGAAATTACTGGTAGGACTAGAGGTTACAATTTATATGAGTTGTTTGAAAATAAAAGGCATCTGCTTTTCTTTTGGTGGGAATAAAGAATGTTAATTGATTGCTAATTAATGCCCTTTCACCCTGTTATCAACCCATATGGTTTTGGCTTGTTTCAGGAGATTTGATCCTAGAAAGGAGTGCAATCTAAGAAAGTACTCTTACCTCCTTCCTGCAGATATTATAGGAATCCAGAGTCATTTTAGTGAGGATGAAATTGCTTATCATATCTCAGACTTCAACAATACACTTAGATCCTTTGAGGTATAGTATTTTAGTTTATATTTATATGTTGTGGAATTTTCCTTTTGTCTTACCTACCTAAAAATGTTAATTTAGTAGTTAAAGCTAGTTAAGTGAGATTTCTAATTGATAGTTATTTCTTGCCAAAAAGCTGCTTTGTCTGAAGGGAAATTTCTAATTAACATGCCAGCTTGTGGTGAGCTTAATTAAAGGGTTCTGCTTTGTGGTTTTTTGAATTTACGATCTAATTAGTTGTTTATTTTCTAAATAATGTTGTCAACCTTTTTTCCTTTACTAGATGTACATAATGACCAGTGGTAGATTTATTTATTTACTTTGAGATTTTCAGTTTTGATCTCTTGTAGTTTCTAATTGCTTTGTTCTGTTATACTCATGAAGTGGAAAAGATAATATACTAAATGTGAAGAAATGTTTTGTACATGTCTCCATTACAAGCTGCATCTTAATCCCTTCATATAAATATTTAGTCTCATGCAAGTTCTTACCCTTTCTTCCCTAGTTTCTGTGAGAATGAGACATCATTAGTTGTTACTGACTATGATCTATCTACAATCTATTATTCACGAGTAAAGAAGACCATGTTGGTATAACATGATAAAAGTTAGTCATATATTGAATTTTTCAACTGTTGATACTTTCTTGTAGGGAGAACATCCTTTCCATAATTATACTGTTCGGTCTAAGTACAGGAAAAAAATTAAGGCAAAGCAATCACCTGAAAACAGTGGCATGTCAAACAGAACAAACTCACCTAGTATTGTATCAGCCTCTGAGTCAATATATGAGGATAGCGATGGAGAAGATTTTCAAAGTAGTGTGCCAACTAGTGATAAGGAACAGAATAAGAAGTCTTCAGAATCAAGCAATTTCAATGGACTTGCTGCTGACACTTCTAATTCAAATTATACAAACTCATATTCAGCTGTTTATGCAAGATGGTTATATGAGCCTGATGAGACAGATAGATTAAATGGTTCCCATTTCAGAAAGGTTTTTCATTGTTCTTGTGGGAAGTTGGAAAAGTCACTTGGATATGATTATGTTGAGATCAACATATGGGGGGAGTCATTTATGTTACATCAAGTAAGTCTTTGTTGACCCTAAATTCAACTTATACTTTCTAATTTTTTATGTGACAAAATTGAAATCATAGGCATCTTATTCTTGGGGGTGCATTTTTTGTTTTTATTTGCATTTTGTTGGGACTAACTAAATGACTTGTCAGATACGCAAGATGATTGGAACTGCTGTGGCGGTAAAGCGCAACTTACTCCCAAGGGACATCCTTCTGTTGTCACTAGTCAAATTTTCACGAATCGTCCTCCCCCTTGCCCCGGCGGAAGTTCTAATTTTGAGGGGAAACATGTTTAAAATGAGAGCAGGTGCTGAAAACATGACAAGGCCTGAAATGGTGTCTATGGTTGAATCCGAACAAATTCTTCAGGCAGTTGATGAATTCTACACGTCTGTTTTGTTGCCTCGAGTATCAAAGTTCCTAGATTCATCAAACTCTCCTTTCGCAGATTGGGTTGAGAAATTGGATAGAAACACAAGCATTCCAACTGCTCAGTTGGATGAAGTCAGAAATGCCTGGAAAACATGGAAGGAAAAGAGATTATATCCAGCATTGGATTCATAGTATACACTTGAAAGCGAGGTATACGATTTGCCATTTGTAGCCACTGTTTCTCCAGAATCAGTGATCTGTTCTGTTCATGGTCAACACTACTACCAACCAACTGATTTTTGCTTGCAAAGTCATGGCATTGAAGGGTGTTCTTGTTATTTGCTGAGGTTTACTCAATGAAAATAAAGCAACATCTGATCTGGTCCACCATACATGCCTATTTGTAGATTAGCACCAGCAGCCGGCCGATCTGCAGATCCCACTGCCGGTGCTAATCCCCCTTTCCACAGACCATCACGGAGGAAATCCTGCTGCTGGTGGTAATAATATTGTCGCTAATAACTGAGTAGTTAGTTTGATCCAGGTGTATAGTTTGTAGTTTCTAAGTACTAACTGAGTTTACAAACTCTGTTAGTGATTCTTAGGATTCGTGGTTTAGGAAGCACAATCTTATGTAAGTCGGAAGGATATGATATTTATCTTTCCATATGATGATGTAATTTACTACTTTCGCCTAAAAACAAATATAATGCAGATTTTGGTAAACCATTTGCAAGTTTTATTCGTTTTACATAATCTGTAATTGTAAACCAGTTCTATTTATTAATCTATACTTGTGTGATTGCTCCTTTGATGCATAAGAAGCTGGTACCTTCCTTTGTTTCTGCTTTGATGTGCTCTTTTAGATGGTTTAAGTCTGCTATCCTCTCTGGTTAATCATTATGTGATATAGAAATGTTACCAACAAGTTATTGGTTGAGGTGGTAAATAGTTTCACTTTCGTAAAAAAAAGAATACAAATTTGAACCTTAGAAAGTTCACTTATTAGGAGAGTTTTAACTTTAAACGCTCCCAACTTAATAGGATTACTATCAAGTCTAGTGTGACTTGAAGAAACCCAGAGTTCTCAAAAAAGTAAAAAATATTATGATAATGCTTTGCTGGCTAGAATTGATTGAAAGAAAGGTTTCCATTTTTTAATGCCAAGTTGGAGGAAGACTAATGACTGAATGTGGTGTGCAGTGGCTGGTGTAATTTTGGCAATCCAATCTGTCATTCTTCAAAGTCAAAACCAGTATACATCTAGGTTTTCTTTGACTAGATGGCATGGTGTTTATCTACAACCCTCTGTTAATGAAACATCAAAAGCTTTGAAATTTTGAGTTTTTATATATCAAAGGTATCCCTCTATCATATAAGATAAAAGATAAATATTTTTTGAGTTTATTGGACATAGAAATAGAGTTATTTTTAAATTGACGTCTTCAAAAATTAAATTTTTGTTATTTTTACCGTTCAAACAAATGTTGTCATCATAACCAGCCCATGTTAGGCAAAGTTTAGAGATTTTTTTTTTTAAATTGGCAACAAGTAAATAAATGATAGAATCAACAAATTAGGGCATGGACCAAGCAATTATAACAATTTTTGGTGTACAAATTGATAGCTAATTAAGGAGATTATTATTAGAAATGATGTAAACTTGACAGGTTTTTAGGTATGATAAATCATTTTTTTTCAAAGAGTTTATGTTTATATATTTGGAAATTATAAATAAACTCTTTTTGGATGCAACAAAGCCTTTTCTATCCAAAATTGCTATTTATGTGTATGAATTTTCAAAGAATATGTGTGTGTGTGTGTGTGTGTGTGTGTGTGTGTGTGTGTGTGTGTGTGTGTGTGTGTGTGTGTGTGTGTGTGTGTGTGTGTGTGTGTGTGTGTGTGTGTGTGTGTGTGTCAACAATTGTGTCTATTTAATTTTTAACAGATATATTAATTTAAACAATTATATTTGTCCAATTTTTAATAGATGCATTAGTTTAAATTATAAATTTAAATCAAAACAATACATTTATTCAAATTTTAAAATAATTAAAATTCAACCAACATATAAGTTTAGATTAAAATTAATTAAGAAGAATTTTATTTTTTTATTATATTACAAATTATACAACAATTCGAGGAATAATTAGGATGCTATAAAAGTATAAATAAAGTTGATTTCTCAGGATAGAAGTATACGCTAGTTATAGAGTACAAGGCAGGTTGAAAAAGAGAAAAATCGCATGTTGCACTCTCATTATTATACATATGCTACGGAGAGCAAACACTTGGCCGTCCGAAAAGATGAAACAACTAATAGAACAGATAGAAATAAAGGAAACCCACGAAATTAAATGAAAAAAAATTAACAAATCTAGACCCAGACCCAATATAGTGGCTGGATCAACATTGATTATTGCTTAATTGGTCAGTTCCTTCCAGTTTTGAATAGCTTGAGACACTGCTTCTTCAACTAGTTGTGCATCCATATGGCCTGTTTCTTCATTGTCCTTCTGAGAACAGTCCACGGATAATTTGTCAGTGGTCCACCTTACAGTTGTGTCAGTAATCACATAGACAATTTTAGAGACAGATATAGATCTATATATATATATATATATATGCATGTGTAATTTTCTGTACTAGTCAGAGAAATGGTTCATTGTAAGAATGAAGAGAAATAATATATTACCTTGGATCAAAATTAACACTCTCAAGATTAAGCCTCTTTGTTAATGCAATGGAGGTAATTAAGTGTGACCATCTAATTAATAATACTTATGGATGTTTAAAAATCATTTCTCTGGTTTTAATATTAGCAGTTAACTTTATTCAAGGATGATTAATATCAACTGATCTGACCTCTAGTAATAAACTACTCCACTCATTGAATATGTGATATTATATAATTATGTGTATATAATTAAAAATATTTGTTTATAAGATTACTTTGGTTCCGAGTGCTTCTAAACAGAAGCTGTCCACACAAGAAACCCTAGCTTGGAGAACATCAAGACCCAGCTCTTCAATGGCTTCCAGTATGAACACCAGCAGCCCCTGGCAACTCTTTTGGCTCAACACTCTTATCATAAATCCCTTCTCTCGTGTTTCAACTGTAGCCTACCATGCACAAGCATGAAAATTATAGTAAACACAGATGAATTATATAAATATCTGCAAATTTAAGGGTATAATTATATATAAGAAAATACAAATTAATTAGGTAAAGTTCTTTATGAATTTGTCATGAGGTTCTCTAACGTGTTTAGAAGCTTTTTTGAAAGAATGAATCATGCTACTAATTATAAAAACATCTACTTACATATTTTTATAGGAAAACCTGATAGAAAAAATCAAAAGAAAAATTTATTATATCCAAGTTTTCTAGCTTTCCAAATTGATACTATATGCTTTAGTATATACTTAGTTCTTAGCTAAATGTATACCCTAGGCAATGGATTATAGTCAATGAATTTTTGTGCTGCTGCAAGTGCTTGATTCAATTCTTCCAGCTTTTGCTTTAGCTCTTGTATGTACGCTGACGCATCCAATATTGCTGAGGCTTTATGCTTTTCCTGCATTAACAACAAAAGAAAATTTTATCTCAACCTAATATTCAATTCTTGATCTTAATTATAATAATTGTTTAAGGCTAACATATATATATTAACCAACAGAATGTCGGAAAAGAAGAGATTCTCTCCTTTGAAGTCACTTTATTGTTCTCTAGGTTGTATAGATAAAAACATCCATTAATGAATCACACTATACATACATGACTTTCAACATTCTAGGTAAACAAGCAAACATTGAATTTCTAAACACCATCAAAAAGTAATGCAGATAAGTTAGCTAGGAATGATTACTAAGTAGAAATAATAGTTGATTAAGATGATCAGTATTTTATGTACTATATATATACACCCAGACATAGGTGGGAGTGAAATGAAATGAGAATGGAATTATGCTAAAGTTGTCTGTTTGGTAGGTTTTATAGCGATGAGTTTCTGGGTATATATAAATGAGGGTAGTGACTAGTGAAAACAGAAAATAGTGGGAGGCAAAACGACATATAGATGAAGAAAGAGATGTATGAGAGAGCAATCACCTGCAGATGGGAGTTATTGGTGATTGAATGAAGCAACTGAAGGTTCCTATAATTATAGATGGCTGTTCTCTTCTGACCTCTGAACGAAACCATTCTCTTTCTCTCACTCTCACACTGATACTTTCTCTTTTACTCTTCACACGCACACAGAATTGATCAGACAAACCCCAACCATAGTTGATGGGTTTATAAAGAGCATGAGGACACAGAATGTTGTTTGATCACATGTGATGCAGTTTTGGAATTACCATATGCACCTATTTGTACTTTTTTAACTTCAAGCCCGTTTTTAGTTTGTTTTTATTCTATTCTGCATGTTACTTTCATTCTCACTTTTCTTGTCAAGCTAATTAAGGCCTATAGTTTGATACCCCACCTAGACTTCTAGTGCAATAAATATTAAATTATTTCCAGAAGTTTTTCTCCTTAATTATAGTGATTTTAAGAAAGAAATTTAATTAAGACCAAATAATTTTGATCCATCCTCAAATTTTATCATAAAATCTTCAAAAATTAACCATTATCACTATAAAAAATAAATAATACACACACACACACACACCATGCCTTATTATTGAGAATCCTCAAATTAATCCGTTTTTGGCTACAATAACCTGAATTTTAATCCTCTCTATATGATTTAGTATTATACCATATATTGACCTCGTTTGCAACAAAAAAAAAAGGGAGGAACTCATCACCTTTTTAAAGATTATATATGTTGACATAATTATTAAATTTTGCACACATAAAAGAGTTGAGTTTCACTTTCAGTCTTCAACAGTGAAAAATGATAATAATCTAGTAGGGTATACGCGTGTGTTTATATTCTCCCCTTTGATTGATGTAGTCAAAGTGAACAATAATAAGTGTAATTATACTAATTTCTCCATTTAATTTATTTTTAATTTCAAATATTCGACTCAACTCTTTTCTAGCTGATTTATTTTTCATTATTTAAATTTATTTTTTACGCAACATGTATTCTTTCCCGTGATAAAATTATTTAAACATTTTTATTATCATATATTAAAAATAATGTCACAATTTCAAATTAGATGTTAATATCAATTTAACTGCCTTAATTACTATTATGTTAAAAATATAATTAGAGCCTCATGTTATGAAGAAAGTTAATTATTTGAATAAAATAAACTGAAAATGAGATTTTTGTAACATATATCAAAATGCCAAAAATTAAAAGTTGAGGATAACATTTGAAATTAGAAGGATGCAAAGTATAATTTAGTTTGAAGAAGTCAGTTTGTAGGAATAGGTGTGTATTTGGAAAGGAGTTTGGCAGAATTGAGGATGTCTTATTATTGAAGTCTTCTGGCCATATACATTAACATAATTTATATTTAGAAATTAAACTATTATCAAAAAAGTAATTTTTGAAAATTGATTATGTTTAGATATTGTTAATCAAAATTACTTTTGAATGTGTAATTATAAAAAAAAATACAAATTTTATATTACATTGTTCGTTTACTTTTAGATGTAAGTAGCAAAAGAGAGAATAGGATAGTTGGAAAAATCAATTCTGATTTACTCCAACACAAAAGCAACTTCAACCAGCAAGACAAAAGTGGATTTGGACGCAAAATTAATTTTGAAACATGTAATGCAAAACCAAACTGCAGCAAAATAATGGAGAATCCCGTTTAAGTTCTCTAAAATCACATTTTTTAAACTCCAAACGTGTTTCCAAACACACTGGGTGATGTTGCTGAGCATCATATCCATATATAGGCCAAGAAAGCATCATAGGAATAAAAATGATTAGAATATGATAGAGGAAGCCAGTAGGAGTGTGGGGTCAATAAAAAAGGGTGAAAGAGTATGATTGTGAAAAGAGACATTCTTCATGGGAAAGAGAGAAAAACTTGTGGAGAAAGAGAAGGGTGTGGCCTGTGCTTGTGGGGTTTAAGTTTAAGAATTAAAAGCAGACAAGGAATCTCATTGCCGGTTGGGGACACATAAAAAGCCACAGCGTCAGCTAAATGTCAAAACTCTCTTCTTCCTCTCCCTTCATTCTTTGGATGCCTCCAATCTTCCCTCACGAGCTTCAGATTCTCTCATTCTCACTCTCCTTTGCTTTTGGTTTTATTATTATCGGTAAATGAAAAAATAAAATAAGATGACTAAGAGAGTGTGAATATTTAGGACTGGGTGTTAAGTTCAAATCTCTATTTTGTCATGTATTATATAAACAATACACTGTTTTAAGTGTATTTTTGGACATTTGTTCTGATACATTTTTTGAAATTTTTTTTAAAAAAATAGTGATATATAGTACTGAATTGTAAGATAATTTGTCTTTTCTTATAAATGCTTTGGCACCATTTAAAATTGTGAGGCAAAAAAATAGAGGGGGTTATTAATGTTTCTGCACGGTTAATGGGGAAGAAATTATTAATTACTTATGTTACTCCTAGTTAAACTAATAATAGATTATTGGAACACTGTAAGATGTAGCGTTGTACATCTCATATATAGTATAATTACTCTGGGTTTAATTACACCTGTATTGGTTAAAATTGACCTACTTTGAATTTTGTCTGTCCTACTTAGAATATCTTTGAACCAAAAAAAAAAACACTTTAAAAATGAAAAGAAAAAGATAAAATACTAATATCACAATTGATGAATAGATCCAATTAACAATGGCAGTAATATTTTGGCCATGAAAGATGTGAAAGTGATTATAGTCATCGGTGCAAGTTCTTAAAATGGGTTAATGGTTCGATAATGATATAATCATAGAAATTGACAACACAAAGAAAATTATAGAAGACGGCAATGATAAGTGTGGGACAAAAAATGGTCGCAAGACTATAGTGTCTGTGATGGAGAAGGTGGTCATAAGAAGAGGTACATGGTTGGTGAGATCTCAATTTAAATTTGTTAGATCTCGATTTAAATTTTAAAATTTTACAATTTTATCTATCTAATAATATTTTATATTTTTATTTTTTTTTATTTGTTGACATGTTTCTAATATTAAACTAACTTAAATCTTTACTAATATTATATAATTACACTTTTAACACTTATAATTTGTTCAATTTTTAACTTAATTTAGTGAAGATTAACAATGAGATATAATATTATAAGTTTTGAAGAAGAAAGCGTCTTTTTGGTGAGAAAAAAGACGTTCTAAATACTATAAAAAGTGGAGGTTGCTTTCTATTTTTTTTTATTAATTGTATGACATTTGAACTTGTTTTATTGAAATATAATTAGATTTTGATAGTTTTGTATTATTTACAAAATTTACATTATTATATATTATTTGATATTTTTTATAAGATTTTACGATCTTTGATTCGATCTATCATGTGCTTCTTCTAATCTTATATAAGATCTTGATCTGACAACAATGATGAAGTATTTTAAAACTTGTTGTTTTTGTATGCCTAATTAAATTGTTTTCTATTAAAAAAATTATGGATAATGAGTATAAATCAAGCAATGTATACATAATTACCTAATTGGATGGTGGAAAATAATGTGGGCGTATATATAATTATGTTTTCTCTCATCTCGTTAATAAAAATTTTATATGCGGCTCTAAACCCCTACATTTTTTATTAATTTGGTTTGAAATTGTCCCACATATAGCCATCTCTTATTGCCATATGACTACACCTCCTCCATTCAGCCCTGATCAAGAATGTTTATAGATTCGGTGTGAATTTTAATCAAACTAAATTGAGCTAATTAATTTTATAAAATTATAGATCTATTTTATTTTAATTTTTAGATAGTTTGATTTGATTTTCGACAATTTTGTTTATAATAATTTGTAGTTAATTTTTAATTTTGATGAAATATATATATATATATATATATATATATAAAGAGATCAAATTAATTATAAAATATATAAAAATAATTTTGTTGACCTAAAAATATATAAATATAATATTATATATACAATATAATTTTCTATATATATATATAAAGTTGTTTTAGTTCGATTTAACTGAACTAAACTGACAAGTAAACTAAACTAATTAAATTTTATATTTTAAAAACTAATTTAAACTTCAGTATTTGGTCAATTTGATTCAACTTGATCAATTTAATTTGATTTTGGACACTTCTAACTCTAACCATGAGTACATCTCTCTTTCATTCTGTTCCATGTCATGTGAATTTCAAATTCAAATGAAATAACTTTTTTATTAAATCAAGTACAATGTGCATATATAATTGAGATAGCCAAATTAGTACTTTCCGACGTCAGATCAGTTAAATTTGCAAATAAGTAAATGTGCGACTAAGGAATTTACTATATATACACACTAACGGTATATAATAAACTCAAGTTGACTATATCTAATTAAAGTGAACAAACTTGAAAACTTGAAAGAGGTCCTTGATACTTTCTCTCTCACGGGCTGATGGTCCTTATCCTATGGTGGAAACGGTATGTCATCTTTTCTACAATTATTTATTAACCTATCAGCGGTTTGATATTCATTTAAAGAGAATGATTCTTATTATATGATACTGGTCAAACATATGTATGATATTTATTTTAAAAAAAGAATGGGAATCTATTTGAGTTGCATATTGTACGATTTCATTCCATTAAGATTCCCACGGATTGAGAATCTGAGATTCTATTATATTGAAAATGAATGTAAAATGTCATTTATCCCTCTGTGATTACCTCATATTCAAATTTGCCCGTCTTGGTAGTTGTTGTTGTGTATGGTCTGTTATACATGTGGGTGCCGAAGGCTGCCGTTTTCAAAGAAAGGTAGAGCTTGGCCTTTGCCTTGGAAATGGAGGCAGGTGGCTTCGTCGTAGGCTAAGGCAGTGGCTTCGGTGATGTCGAAGGTGGCGAAGGTGTTGAGCCAGAATTAGCCGCTTTGAAAGGGTCTCGAATCTTGGCAGCTCACTTATCCCATGATCTCTACCTCATGTTTCTATACTTTCTTCTTTCTTCATCTCTTACAATTTTTGTGGGGATATTTATCGTGGTACTACTAATTTTAAAAAAAATTTCGCGTATACTAACTATTCAAAAATATTTTCTTATATACTAACTTTTTGACTAATTCGACCAACTCGTGGTCGAATTCAGTGAGAAAATGCAGCAAATTCGACCAAGCTTTGGTCGAATTTGCTACAGCTTATTTTTTTATTAATTTCAGCATCAAATTCGACCAGCCCCTGGTCGAATTTGGTATCACTTTTTTTAATTTTTTTTATTGAAAATTAAAATTATGAAAGAAATTAAAATTATATAATAAATAAATACATAGTTATTTTATTTTGTACATGATTATTTTATTTTTATATAATATTTAGTTTCATTTTATATTAAAAAAACAGATAAATTAGATAAAAATAATTTTTAATAATTTGAAAGTTTTATTTTAATTATTATTTTCTTAGATTTTAAGAATATTCTCAAATTTTATATTTTAAATGAATAAAAATATGAAAATATATAAATTGTAATGGAAAAGTAGATATTAAAAGATAAAAAATATCAATTACAATTATCATTAATTAAATTTATTATTATTAAAATGAGAAACAATGTCCTTCAATGAACCAACTAATTTTAATTAACGTGAATAATAAATGAACTAATTAGTAAATTATGAAATCATATTTGTTCTAAAAATATTCATGTATATTGTTTATTTATACTTTATACAAATAATGTTATTTATTTTTGCAAATGAAATTATGTATCTATTTTATCATTTATTTTTTAATTATTAAATTGGCCTACATAATTAATGTTTGTATTAAATTAAGTTAATGATATTTTTCATTTAGCTATCTTAAAATTTATCAATTTATAATATTAATAAAATACATTTTTTTTATTGTTATGACAATAATGAGATTGTCATTTGTTATTTTATTAAATTAACATATATAATTATTATTAATGTGTAATGGTTTTCATAATACTTTGAATAAAATGTATTTAATTATTGTTAGCAATTTAAAAGATTTAAATTAATATTTTTTTAATTATTTGTTGACAATTTTAAGAATATTCATAATTTATATTTTTTTTTAAGTTTTAATGACTCAATATGTAACTATATTAATACTAATTTTTGTTTAATTTTTTTTATTTTTATTATAGTTTGTAATTTTGTATAGATGTATATCTATAATTTTAATTATAGATTTTAATTTTTTTTATTAAATAATTTTTTTTGTGAAATATTTTTCTGTTTACCCTAAGCCACATACGACAAAATAATAGTCTAACAATTTGGAATGAGAATTTTTTTAAAAATCTCAATAGATAATATAATCGTACAAATAAAATATTATTTAATCTGATTGGTCTGATAAGACAGGACGAGATGGGCATGTTGATCGATTGTGTCCGGTTTGTCTGCAGATTCCACATCGTGAAGGTTCCCCACGTTGTCTATAATCCATTGAACTATTAATGCGCGTTAAGTTTGAGCGTCCTTGCTTTCGAGTCATTTGAGGGTGAGGCAGCACCTTCTGTCCATTGTAGACTGGCCAATCTTCTTGACTTCCGATTGGATAAAATTTTCCCTGATATGCTTTCAATATAGTTTCCAATCGAAAAACATTGTTGACTAGTCGATTGTAGTCAAAACCCCACTTTAAACATGCCGCTATTGCATGTTTGCATGGAAAGTACGCCTAAACTGTCCGTTTAGTTCATCAAGTGGTTCTTCCACTTCGAATAAAGACCTTTGTGGATTGAAATCAATCACTACACACCTTCTTACGCGTTCGCGATTTATTTGCAAATCTTTCGTCACAATCTCTGAGAAGTCGGTGTTTTGAGCTGAAATCTGTGCCTGTATGGTCGTAGCTCGTGTTGTGAAATATTCTACTAATTTATATTGGGTTGCTTTTACCAATCCGAGCACAGGCAAGTGCCGCATCCTGAGGAAGATGCTATTCATGCATTCGACAAGGTTTATAGTCATTTGACCCCATCGAAGACCTTCTGTGTCGTACGCACGAGACCACTGTTCCAGTGGTATATCTGCTATATAGTCTGCGCCTGTGTCACACCAGGTTCGTATAGCTGCTAGCTCTGCATCCACCCGATGGCGCTCAAAATAGTATCCTGTTATCCATATACACAGTTTCAGTTGAGAAACTAAGTATAGTATTAGTAAAAAAAAAAGAGCAAACCTATATTAATAAACTTTTCTCGTAAATATTTGTTGTGCGTTTCTTTTTTTACGTTGTCACCCAAATGACGAATGCAGAACTTCCAATGAGCATATGGTGGTTTCCACCCAGTTTCTGCATCTTCCAAAGCCGCCGACGCACCCTTTCCTCTATCTGTGATAATGCAAAGATCTCGTCGATTCTTAGTCACGTGTGTTTTCAAGTGTGACAAGAAAAATTGATACTCCTATTTGGTCTCACCCTCGACCAATGCAAATACAATTGGAACTATCTTTCTGTCCCCATCTTGTGACACAGCTATTATCAATTGTCCCGTATACTTTCCGTATAAATGTGTCGCATCCATTTGTAGTATAGACTTCAGATGGACAAAAGCATCAATGCACGGCTTGAAAGTCCAAAAAAGACGACGGAAATAAACCTTTCCATTTTGGTTACGCGTTGGTGGGTGAGTGTCCAACTCGTACACAGTGCCAAGATTAAAATGACGGACATCGTTTAACCACCATGGTAACAAATTGTAAGACCGTTTCCAACCTCCGAAAACAGATGACAAAGCTTTATGTTTTGCAAGCCAAGCCTTCTTGTATGATACAGTATAACCAAATGTGTTCCTTATTATGGTTATTATTTAGCTAATCGCTAGATCACCTTTTTCAGAGACCAAAGGAGTAATACAAGAGGCTATCAGATCGGAGTCTAGCTTTTCATGATCTTGAGACATTATAGCCGACAGACACGTATGGTCTCCATTGTACTTGGTGATCCTATACGGGTGTGCAGGTGATTTTTTCACTGCTCTGACCCTCCACTCGCAGCCATTTCCATAATTCGGGCACCTGTAATCTTCGGTCCCATACTTTGACAGTGTTACTCGAAACGTTTGGTGTGTTCGAACAGCATAGAGTTTCACTGCCCGTCTTAAACTAAGGACATCTGCAAACCGCATATCCTTACATAACTCCTGTTGAATATTAATATGGGCCAACGCATTGGTATGCCAAGTGTCGTCGTTTCCCATTCGATCAACGTCAACGTAATGTAAAAAAGTTGATGATATGTCCGTCATGAGAGCCATGTCCGACGTTGTAATTACGTCTGCGGTATCATCGTCGTCGTCATCGCTGTGATTGTCAAAATTTTCTGGATCGTAGTCGGGATCATTTAACTCGTCTGATATGTTATCTTCTAAACCCATGTCATACGCAGCAGATAGTAAAAGTGGTTGATCTGATGAACTTGGCTGTGAGTAGTACTGGGGGATTGAGAGAGTCGTTGGATCACATAGTTGATAGTCCAAACCCTGCTGTACTTGAGACAACAAGTCTAGATTTGTCATGTATGTTGATATGGTAGTGCTCAGATCGATTTCCACTGTACTGAGCTCCACCAATAATTCCATCATCGCCTGATCTTGAAAGTTATCGAGGTGTGTAATCACCGCAGCTTGAAGTTGATAGTCATTTTCCATTTTTACCTTTCGATAACGAAGTGGCGACAATTTTACAGGACATCGATACCAAACCTTGCTCACAGCCTGGTTATAGAGTAAGCTACACTGCACACGTAGACAGTCTTTAAACTCATCCATGGTAATTCCTTCGGACAGCCGCATCATCGTCATATTTTCAGACATGAAAGTGTCACCCTCATCTGAGATAGTAATTTCTCTGTGAAGATGTACATACACAGTAATCTGCCGACTCATTCTGTTTGGATAGAGCAGAATAATGGAAAAGAAATTTTTTGGAATCTGAGAGTAATAAATTTGAAGACAAAAGGATTTTCGCAGTAGTGATTTGATGAACTTCATTACATATATATAGAGAATGAATTGAATGTTCAAATTGCAGAAACGTCATGTGTAAATATAAAATAATATTAATGAAACGACGTTACAATGCATAATTACAGTTGGTCGGATTGTTTGTTGAAAAATTGTTACTAATTGTCAAATTGAAAAGATATGACACTGAATAATATTTGCGCATGCACTGAATTATTCTGACACACAAATTTCAAATTCAATCCCGTAAAGGAAAGGAGGGATGTTTTGAAGGCCAAATTCGATTATGAAAAACTCGAATTCCTGCCGCATCAAATTATTGGGCGTTATTAACCCCAAATTCGACCAACTTGTGGTTGAATTGGCCCAACCTGTGGTTGAATTGGCCCATTATGAGGACCAACTCGACCGAGACATGGTCGAATTTGGGTGGTCGAAATTTGGCCCATAATGAAGCCCAAATTCGACCATGCCTTGGTCGAATTTGGGCCTCATTTATGAGGCCGAATTCGACCAAGGCATGGTCGAATTTAGCCTCATAAATGAGACAAATTCGATCGTTGAATGGTCGTAATTCGACCATCCAGCGGTCGAATAACTGGTTGCCACTTGGCAACCAGCTCCCACCTCCCTCAAGGCCCCCTCCCACGCCCCCACCTCTATATATACCCCCCTCCCATCATACTTCACACACACACCTTCTATAATCCCCACACACACATAACTCCTTTTATATTTTTGAAATGGCAGATCAAATTATAGCACTTGGACCAGTCAAACGAGATTTATTGTATCTCCAAGATCAACATATATCTGAACAAACATGGAATGAAAATTTAGTAAGTTGTCATTTTTATTTTTCATGATTAATTTATTGTCACTATTTTTTTTTCATTTGATTAATTTATTGTTTCTAATTTTTTTTTTATTTTATTAATTTGTTGTTATTAATTTTATTTTCTATGATTAATTTGTTGTTGTTATTTTTATTTTGTATGATTAAATTGTTATTATTATTTTTATTTTCCATGATTATTTTTTTTTCATTCGATTAATTTCTTGTTACTATTTTTATTTCATTTGATTAATTTATTGTTACTATTTTTTATTTTCCATGATTAATTTATTGTTACTATTTTTATTTCATTTGATTCATTTATTGTTTCTAATTTTTATTTGTTTTATTAATTTGTTGTTATTAATTTTATTTTCTATGATTAATTGTTGTTATTATTTTTATTTTGTATGATTAAATTGTTGTCATTATTTTTATTTTCCATGATTATTTTATTTTCATTCGATTAATTTCTTGTTACTATTTTTATTTCATTTGATTAATTTATTGTTACTATTTTTATTTTCCATGATTAATTTATTGTTACTATTTTTATTTCATTTGATTCATTTATTGTTTCTAATTTTTATTTGTTTTATTAATTTGTTGTTATTATTTTTATTTTCCATGATTATTTTTTTTCATTCGATTAATTTCTTGTTACTATTTTTATTTCATTTGATTAATTTATTGTTACTATTTTTATTTTCCATAATTAATTTATTGTTACTATTTTTATTTCATTTGATTCATTTATTGTTACTATTTTTATTTCATTTGATTCATTTATTGTTTCTAATTTTTATTTGTTTTATTAATTTGTTGTTATTATTTTTATTTTCCATGATTAATTGTTGTTGTTATTTTTATTTTGTATGATTAAATTGTTGTTATTATTTTTATTTTCCATGATTATTTTTTTTTCATTCGATTAATTTCTTGTTACTATTTTTATTTCATTCGATTAATTTCTTGTTACTATTTTTATTTCATTTGATTAATTTATTGTTACTATTTTTATTTCATATGATTAATTGTTGTTCTTATTTTTTTATGATTAATTGTTTGTGAATTGTTACTATTTTCATTTTATTTGATTAATTTGTTGTTACTATTTTTATTTTGTTTTCCATACAGCCTGATAAACTATTAAAAGTTCGTCGACACACTAGTCAATTAGTGATTCGAGCGGACCCCCGCATTGTGCCATATTTGCAACAAGCTGGATTTTACGGAATGTCGCGGATTAGATTCTTTATGTACGATCAAGCATTAGTCACAATGCTAGTAGAAAGATGGCGTCCAGAGACGTACACATTCCATCTTACACAGAGAGAGTGCACTATCACATTATAAGATGTGGCATTGCTGTTTGGATTCCCTTGCAGTGGACGTGCTGTTGTAGAAGATTCTGTCCTCTCCTGGGATATGGTATGTCTTGTACTATTGGGAGTTATCCCGCCTGAGGGTAAATTGAACGACCAAAGATTATGTATGACGTGGCTTCAAGAACAGTTCTCAGAGTTGCCAGAGGATGCGAATAAAGCTATAATTGAACAACACGCACGAGCTTATATTTTGCTCATGATCGGTGGCTATCTGATGCCAGATAAATCTGGCATGAACGTATACTTAATGTACCTCCCGCTTTTGCAAGACTTTGAGGAATGCGAGAAGTACAGTTGGGGCTCGGCTGTATTGGCCCACCTATACAGTGAATTATGTAAGGCAATACACCCTACTGCACAGCAAATCAGTGGGTCTATTCATTTATTGCATGTGTGGGCATTTGAACGATTTCCAAGACTAAGGCCGCAAGTTCCAACTCAACCTGATGATGATGGAGAACATCTGTGGCCCCTTCCAATAGCACACAGGTCTGTCATATGCTAGTATTAATTTATTTAGATATGTTATTTGGAATCTTTTTTCAATTCAAAATTTACATCATTCTATATTTCGGTGATAATTTGTTTAAATTGAAAATTGAACTAAAGATTTCATTTTAATAGGTGGAATAGATTTTCCCTATACCAAGCTCCTGTTGCTCGTGCTCTAGAGCGATACAGGCGCTTGTTAGACCACATGACCGACGATGAGGTATTATCATTTATTTTATTTTTAAATTGATAATATTTTGTTTTCTATTAGTGGATGTGATGCTCATTTTATTGTTATATTAGGTTATTTGGCTCCCATATGCATGTCAAACAGTCCCAGAATATTGCCGAATTGACCCTGACGTCTGGCGTGCCTCGGTTCCCATTCTAAATTTTCACATAATAGAATGGCACCATCCCGATCGAGTCATGCGTCAATTTGGGATGGAACAATCAATCCCGGTCCCACCGATAAATTTAGGGGATTGGCATCTTAAAAAGTTAACTGGGAAGACTGATACTAACTGGAAGGTGGAGTATGCTGACTTCATCCAGGCGTGGGACCAGTGGCGAGATCAAGTACACGTTGCTCCTATAACACTATCAAACCAGCCACTTGGACCATACTCACGCTATATGCAGTGGTATTACCTTCACACAAGGCGATGGATTCGTGCTTCCAATGCCTGCGATGAATACGTGGTAAAATATAATTTAAATTATTTGTCATTTATTTTAGTTAATATTACTTGAAGAATAATTTTGTTTATTGTTTGATTACAGGCTACTCTAGTGCGAACAATGCGGGTGCACGGTCTCCAAGAACCAACGATTCCTTCGGAATATGTGGTATCGACTAGTGATAAGATCTTACAAGCTCTTGGAGAACGAAACATTATGGAACACCCAGCTCCAGTTGCACAAGACATACCGCAGCCATATATTCCAGAAAGGCCAGCCCGAGGCAGGCGTCTTGGAAGGGCACGAGGGGTACGTGGTCGTCATGGTGGTCGGTCGGTGTCTTCTGAAGTTGGCCCTAGCACTGCAAGGGAGGATGACGCAGGTCCGAGCGCATCTTATCAGACCCCACCAAGACAGTATGCTGAACCCAGTGATGATTCAATTGAAGATGACCATTCAACCGAAGATACCGATCAGGAAGATGATGATCAAGTACTCGGTCATGGCAAGAGACGTGTCGCTCGGCGTCGTTGTGGAACTGGCTCCCATTATTACTGAATGTATTCTTGTATAAAACTTATTTTATATCCAGTTTTTAATTATATTTTACTGTACTTTTTTTTTAATTTACTTAACATGATATGACTATTCTATAGTTTTTAACAAGATAAAAAAAATTGTCATAACAATAAAAAAAATGTATTTTATTAATATTATAAATTGATAAATTTTAAGATAGCTAAATGAAAAATATCATTAACTTAATTTAATACAAACATTAATTATGTAGGCCAATTTAATAATTAACAAATAAATGATAAAATAGATACATAATTTCATTTGCAAAAATAAATAACATTATTTGTATAAAGTAAAAATAAACAATATACATGAATATTTTTAGAACAAATATGATTCATAATTTACTAATTAATTCATTTATTATTCACGTTAATTAAAATTAGTTGGTTCATTGAAGGACATTGTTTCTCATTTTAATAATAATAAATTTAATTAATGATAATTGTAATTGATATTTTTTATCTTTTAATATCTACTTTTCCATTACAATTTATATATTTTCATATTTTTATTCATTTAAAATATAAAATTTGAGAATATTCTTAAAATCTAAGAAAATAATAATTAAAATAAAACTTTCAAATTATTAAAAATTATTTTTATCTAATTTATCTGTCTTTTTTAATATAAAATAAAACTAAATATTATATAAAAATAAAATAATCATGTACAAAATAAAATAACCATGTATTTATTTATTATATAATTTTAATTTCTTTCATAATTTTAATTTTCAATAAAAAAAATTAAAAAAAGTGGTACCAAATTCGACCAGGTGCTGGTCGAATTTGGTGTGTTAAAAAAAGCTTGGTCGAATTTGTTGCATTTTCCTACTGAATTCGACCACGAGTTGGTCGAATTAGTCAAAAAGTTAATATATAGAGAAATAATTTTAAATAGTTAGTATACGCGAAAATTTTTTTAAAATTAGTAGTACCACTGTAAATACCCCATTTTTGTGTTGCTCGATTGTCGTATAAAAGTATTTTTGTAAAATCACCTTAAATTTATTTCATTTTTTCATTTTAAAATATCACATTAAACATATTATTTTATTTTTTTGTTTCTTTTCACATTATATCAAATATAATTTGTTCACTCTCTTTTGTTTTTCGTTTTTCATTCTCATTCTTATTTAAATTTACATTTATTTAATCACTTAAATTTATACTAAATGGATCAGATTGTTTATAGAAATAGAATCAGTAGGAAAAGTGGTTCATATTTCATTTAACTCAATCACAATCTTCTATATTAGGACTATGAAATATAATTATTTGGCAGTCATTTGCTTGCACATGTTATGGACTGAGTAGGTTGAACAGCCAAACTTACAAGTTCAGATACTGTACGTACGTGAAGACAGGTGCATGATAATGTATATATTCTTCCAAGAAAGCATCGCCAAATTCCAAGGATATATATGGGCTACGTACGTAATATATATGATGTATGAAGGAGTACTTATACGAATATATATGATTGAGTGTGGAGAGTAGAGACCAAACGAAACACGTTATTACATTATTGTACTTTGACAAACGATTGTGGCTCCTAGTTATGGTTGTCAAGCTTGTGAATATCATCCACAGTACAGTACCGATCCTTCACAGAAACACATGTATGATGAACGGTGAAAAGGGTTAATCAAGTTTGAATTTTACCATATATAAAACTGTTTTCCCTCTTTCTTTCACAAGGAAAATAAACATACAAGACTCGTAATAATTTCTTTTCTTTCATTACATCTCTCTCTCTTTTTATTTTTAATAATAGTCTTTGCCTCTTCTCTCCTTTTTCTTTTCTTCTTTTGCTCCAAACTCTCATATTATATTAATAATATTATAACTAGTAACTTAACATGCATAAGTACATGTAAATTTTTTAATTTGATTTTAACTTGCAAGCAGTGTTTTAAAATCCCAATTGACCCAACGACCCAATAACTAGACTGATATGGGTCACTGTTTCAGACCGGTCAGCATTGGATCTCAGTTGGCCTGTTGACCTTCTCCTTCGCCCACCATCCAACCGCCATTTGTAACCACCGGCTTCACCTTTGAAACTTTTCATTCTTGTCTAGTTTGAACTATCTGCAGATGAATATGAAAAGGGGAGAAAAGATGAAATAATGAATATGAAGAGGGAGGAAACTGGAAAGCATGAAATCAAGAAAAGACAGTGTGTGCTGGTTCTGCAATCTGCTTCCTACTCTAGGCTCTAGTTGGTCATGTCACTTTCATATTATATATATATATATATATAATATTTGTAATTATGTATAATATTTTAATATTTTTAATTATATATTTTATTTTTTTAATATTTTTAAAATAACACAAGTTTAATCACAATTTGATCATTGACTCTTAAATCGATACCTTCGTTAGCTCAATAAATGGTCTGATTTGCAGAACCTTAGTTTTAAGTTTATTTATGACTTTATTAATTATTATAATATATTTTTGACTTTATGTTTAAATTATTATGAATGTTCATAATTTTAAAGTGTAAAATTTATATATAAATTATTTATTTTACTTGTTTTTAAATTTATTTGTAAAGATATATAAGTGTATATATATATATATATATATATTAATTTTTTTAATTTATTTACCCTGATCAATAATTGATCCGGTAACTCGCCCCAATGACTCAAAAGTCAGCTCAGGTCAATGAGCTAATCGATTCTAAAAACATTGCTTGCAAGTGATTAATAGTTAATACACCAATATATTAGTTAGTTTAACTTGTTTCTTTTAAATGTCTCCGGTTCAAATTTTATAATTGGAAAAAAATAATATTGTAACAGTTTACACTTTTATAATTTAATTGATTTAAATTAAATTAGTTGGAGTAGTGCCTTGATTTTAGACCAAAGGGCTTTTTTCGTAATTTAATTTCCTTGAGGAGAGAATTTACAGTTTTGACCGTTCCTTAAGTTTAGGGTTTTTCGTTTGTTCGTTTTATGGCCTCTACATACATCAAGGCCTTCCGTTGATATTAATTAGGTATTTTTTTTTTTTGCGTAATATTCTTGTATCCAAGTTCTTCAATAATACAATTTTATGATTTCTTGATATCTGATCAGTTCCGTGTAATTTTCGTTACTTTTGATTTTTTTTTTAAAAAAAACTTACATTAACAGTGAGTGCTTACAGGAGTCAATTTGGAACACCCATGTATCTTGGGCTTTTTTTTTTAAACATGTTTACTTTGTATTTTGGGCTACACCTTTTAGTTCTTTTTTTAAAAAAATCAGTGGGGAAGCTTTAAAACCAAAATTTTGCTGCAATTAAATATGTTTGGTTCACAATTTATTAAAACTAAAGTTTTATAGAATGGATTTTACTCAAACATTAGTTTGTCATGAAACAATTTCAATTTGCTCTTAGCCAAACCTTGATTTGCCTAAAATTTAAATTTCTCATATTATTTTCCAAACAAACATTTATTCATCCTCAAACGGCTCTATGGTTTTCAAAACCCTCCATAGGCCTGTACTACAAAAAAGAAAGGAAATTAATTAGAGACCAAAAACAATTTCACATCTAACTTTTGTTTTAGAATAAATTTTTTGTCCGTAATTCGTGGCAATTTTAATCTTAAATTAGTTACATATCATTCTCTGAAATGGAATTTTTCTGTTATATCTTAATCAATTTTATCAATAAGATGTCATCTGGAGTGCCTTTGAGTCTTTTCATCACAAAATTTTGTATTACTTTATTATTTATTGAATAAAAATTGTATACTACTATTAGGCCCCATATTATTATAAGTATTGTGATTTTGTATTTTTTATTAATTATATAATTAAAGTATTTTAAAACTTTATCCTAATTTTTCATTTTTCAGAATAATTGCTTTGACGAGGCATGACATTGTGCTCCAATTTGCATCTTTTTGTGATAGTACGTGGACTTAGGACCTATCGCAAGTGTAAGAATACTCTGTTGTACAAAAGGGACGTTGGGCAACTGTATGTCGTTTGATGGACTCGTATAGATAATGTTCACGTCCATTGGACCACGCAAAGTCGCTCAACACCTCTGTTGTACATAAGATAATTCATACTCACCAGCAATACCATTATTAATTATTAGTTATATTCTGTCATGTAATTTAATTTATACTTTAAATAAAAAATGTGTAATTTAATATTAAATTATGCTTGAATTAAATTTTAAATTTTAAACGTAAATTATTTTTTTATTAAATTATAAATGATAATAATATTAACTTTTTTTAATATTACAAAAGGATAATAAATATTTCTTCAAAACATCAGCCTCAAAAATTTGGGACGCTAGCATAATGCATAAATGAAGTGATGAAACATCATTTATTATTGATATGATCACAACTCTTTGATTACGGTATAACGATGTAAAGAGAGTGCATGATATTTCTTACGGCAACTTATAAATCAATTTTATCTCTCATAAGAGGTCATTGATTACCAAATATAATGACGGACTCTTTTTAATTTTTTTTTTACTAAGAAAAATATGGAAAAGAGCACTTTGCTACATTACTCACAGTTAGGTGTTGTTTACATCTTATTCGATGTAATTAATGATAAATAGAATGCATATGCAAAATGATCACATCGCGATCTCAGTAATTGATAATTTAATTAATACAGTTAGTACAGAGATATTTCAATGTCGTGACATAAGTGGTGGGATGAATTTGTGGTGTAAAAAAAAAAACAACTAAGCGAGACTGTAGTAAATGATTGAAAGGGTCTCTCTTTTATTCATGAACCTGTCATCTCCAAAGAGAACGATAAGGAGGTCATGAATGGATATGGATTAATTGGCCACCACATTTACAACTAGCATCACTCTCTGCATAGCCATGACGTTAATTTGACTTTGAGAAGAAGCTGACATTGACGCCCATGTTAGGAAAAAGTAAGGTTTTGAGGCGTGATAAATCACTTTCTTTAAAGAGTTTATGTCTGTGTATTGGAGAATCACAGGCAAACCCTTCCAGGATACAACAAAGCTCTCTTGGAACCAAAAAAACTCACCGTAGAATTCTAATATGATATATATATAGAGTTTGAACAGTTATGTTGTTTAATTTGAATAGATATGTCTTTCTATTTCTAACAGTCATGTCTATTCTATTTTGAATAGTCATGTCTATTCAATTTTCAAAAGTCATGTCTTTTTTTTTTGAATAGATGTGTCTATTTAATTTATGTCTTATTGAATTTTAAAATAAGTTTAAAATTCAATTTCAAATAAAAGATATATCCTTTTAAATAAAGACATATCTCTTTATTTAAAAGACACATCTTTCTTTTCTTTTAAATAAAAAGACATATCCCTTCAATTTTAAAGAGACATCTCTTTAATTAAGAGACACTTCTTCTTAAATAAAAAACACATCTTTTAAATAAAAGATACATCTTTTCAATTTAAAAGATACATCTTTTCAATTTAAAAGATACATCTTTTCAATTTAAAAGACACACTTTTTCAATTTAAAAGACACACCTTTTCAATTTAAAAGACACACCTTTTCAATTTAAAAGACACATTTTCAAATAAAAGGAACAACAATTAAATTCCTTTTTTAAATATCATATTTTATCCAATACAAGACTTTTAATTCTACTCAATATTACAAACTATATAACAATCCCCCACTAGTTTGTAATATTTCTACATGATATCATACATAATAGAAAGTATCTTTACAGAGATTTGAACTTCCTAATAGTGTAACACTTTAAAGTTTTGACGAAGTTAGTGGTATCATAAGATTTGAACCATAACTCCATTTGCCAAAACCGAAAGTACAACACATATGACATCATTAACTTTGTGAAGACGTTCCGGTAATCTCGCTTTAGCACTTTTATGGCCATGAGCTAATCCTGGTTTCATGAATATTTACAAGATCAACCCTTTTAAATCTTGTTTGAAGCGGCACCACTTCAATATTCATATAGGTGGTATTGTTTTTATGTCCCTGTTACTCCAGACATTTAACAATACCATTAAGACCTTTGTCATCCTCTCTTTGTAACAGTATGCACAACTCTTGACATAATATTATGTAGTACATTCTTGAACAAGGTCTCAATTTAGAGTCTGTGCCTCAAACAACACTTAGTAACTTGTTATTACCCATTGAACTTTTATTGTTAGAGTGTATACTAACTCAAAGTTGGGTTCCCATTACTAGTGCTTTATTTTAAGGGTTTTAACCCCATTCCAATACAAGTTTGTTGTACTACATCTCTGGGCAATGGTTTGGTCAATGGATCAGCCAAATTTTTATTTGACCTAATATAAACAATTGTCATTGTTCCATTTGTGACTAATTCCCTTATATAAGCATGTCTTAAGCTTATATGTCTTGATTTCCCATTGTAAATTTTGTTGTGAGCTATACACATAGTAGCTTCACTATCATAGAATACAGAAATGGCTGGCATAGGTTGTGGCCACAACTTAATATCTAACAACATGTTTCTCAGCCATTCTGCCTCTTTTCCAGCAGCTGCCAATGCAATAAATTCAGATTCCATTGTGGAATGGGAAATACAAGTTTGCTTCTTAGATGCCCAACTTATGGCACCTCCACCCAAGGTGAATATCCAACCAGATGTGGATTTATTATCATTGACACTTGTGATCCAACTTGCATCAGAATAACCTTCTAATATAGTAGGAAAACCACTATAGCAAATTCCCAAGTGCTTTATTCTTTTCAAATACCCAAACACTCTAGAAATTGCTTTCCAATGCTCATTACTTGGATTACTTGTAAACCTTGAGAGTTTGCAAACAGCAAATGCAATATCTGGCCTAGTACTATGCATTGCATACATCATACTACCTATTGCACTTGCATATTCTAATTGTGCTATCATTCTCCCTGAATTTTCAGTCAATTTTATACTGGAATCATAAGGAGTATTAAACTCCTTTATTCCTAAATGTTTGAATTTATCAAGCATCTTATCTATATAGTGTGACTGTAACAAAGTCACTTCTTTGTTATCTCTTTGAACTTTAATACCTAAAATAGTATCCACTTCATTCATATCTTTCATTTTAAAGACTGAAGTCAAATACTTCTTAGTTTCAGAGATACCAAACATATTTGTTCCAAATATTAACATGTCATCAACATACAAACATATAACGACACCATATTCACTTATAAATTTGGAATAAATACATTTGTCAGCATGATTATGTATAAATCCATTTGATAGTATTACACTATCAAATCTTTCATGCCACTGCTTTGGTGCTTGTTTCAAACCATAAAGAGACTTGACTAATTTACAAACTTTGTTTTCATTTCCTGGAAGAATGAAGCCTTCAGGTTGATTCATATAAATTTCTTCATTTAAATTTCCATTTAAAAATGCTGTCTTAACATCCATTTGATGTACATGTAATTTATACATTGATGCTAGTGATAAAAGTACTCTAATGGATGTTATTCTTGCTACAGGAGCATAGGTATCAAAATAATCAATACCTTCTTTCTGTGTGAAGCCTTTAGCCACCAATCTTGCCTTGAAAGTTTGAATAGAACCATTTGTATTATATTTTCATCTAAATACCCATTTACAACCAATAGTTTTTGATCCTGTAGGTAGATCAACTAAGATCCAAGTGTTATTGGACATAATTGAGTCCATTTCATCATTTATAGCTTCTTTCCAAAAAGCTACATCTCTAGAAGACATTGCTTCTTGAAAAGTCTTTGGATCATTTTCAACATTTAATAAAATAGGTATCTTATTACAGATATCAGTTCTACTTCCTTCAACAAGAAAGACTAAAGCTTGTGAAGAAATAAAATCAGAACCAAAATATTTTTCTTTTCTAACTCTTTGACTCTTTCTAACTTCTTGATGACTTTCATCAATTTTTCTTTTATTATTAACATCACCAGAATGTGACAATGTATATGTGTCATCATCATTTTGGTTTTGATCTTTCAATTGATCATTGGTAGAATCATGAAAAAATTTATTTTCAAGAAATTCAACATGTATAGATTCTACAATCACATTTGATTCGACATTCAAAAGTCTATAGGCCTTTGAATTTTGTGCATATCCTACAAAAACACTTTTAATGCCCCTAGGTCCTAATTTAGTTCTTTGATGATCATGAACCCTATAGTATGAAATACACCCCCACACTTTAAAATAATTTAAATTTGGTTTTCTATTATTCCAAAGTTCATAAGGTGATGTTTTCAAACTCTTTAAAGGCACTCTATTAAGTGTATAACATGCAGTTAAAAGTGCTTCACCCCATAAATTATGTGGCAAACGAGCATTCAATAACATAGCATTAACCATTTCTACCAAGGTTCTATTTTTTCTTTCTGCCAACCCATTTTGTTGTGGAGTACAAGGTGCACTACTTTGATGTATTAAACCATGCTCTTCACAGAATTTATTAAACTCAATAGAAAAATATTCTCCACCTCTATCACTACGAAAAATTTTTATTTTCCTATTCTTTTGATTTTCTACTATTGATTTATATTCTTTAAATTTTTGAAAAGCTTCATCTTTGGTTCTTAGTAAATAGACAAATGTGAATCTAGAGAAATCATCGATAAATGTGATAAAATATCTTTTACCACCTCTTGTTATTTCTCCATTTAATTCACAAATATCTGAATGCACCAAGTCTAATAAATCTGTATTTCTTTCAACTTTATGAAAGGATTTTTTAATCATTTTTGCTTGTATACAAATTTCACATTTTCCATTATTTTTGAAATTGCAATTGATGTAACCATTTTTGGACATAAATTTCAAAGAACCAAAATTCAGATGTCTAATCTAGCATGCCATAAAGTATAGTCAGAGTCAACAATATAAGCAGAATCAACATTTATTACATTAGTACTAAGTTTAAACATGCCATCAGAATTATAACCCTTTCCTACAAATGTTCCACTCTTAGACACTATAACATTGTCAGACTCAATTACAATTTTGAAACCTTTCTTAGATAGCAAACTAGCAGACACTAAATTCTTTCGAATTTCTGGTACATGAAATACATTTAACAATGTCAATTTCTGTCCAGATGTGAAGTTGATCTCTACAGATCCCTTTCCAAGCACTTCTGCAGTAACATGATTTCCCATAAGCACCTTTTCAGAATCTTTGACTTCTGTGTAGGTCTTGAAGAAATCGTTGTTGTTACAAACATGGATGGTTGCACCCGAATCAAGCCACCAGTCTTGGCTTTTCATTATTGCATTAGCCATGTTCACTTCGGTAATCATACCAATGTGAAGTGTAGACACCATGGCCACCATTTCCGATATTGTGCTTTCCACCAAGTTTGCTTTCTCAGTCTTTTCATTCTTTCCATTATTGAAGTTAACTCCAGCCTTTCTATATCTACACTCACGAATAACATGGCCCTTTTTGCCACAATGAAAACAAATAATATCCTTTTTCTTTTTCTTAAAGGATTTCTTATTTGCTTTTAAATTCTTGTTTCCCTTGTGAATATTCTTTTCATTGACAAGATTAACAGTAGAACTTGAAGCCATAATTAGTGCTTCTCTTGCACGAGTTTCATATTCAATTTGAATATGAGTAAGAAATTGTTTTAATGTTAATTTGTCAGTGGAGTGCAGAATTTTCTTTCTATAATTATTCCAAGAAGAAGGCAATTTAGAAAGAATTGCACCAATTTGCAAAGCATCTGAAATTTTGACTTCAACATCCCTTAGTTTTGAAACTAGGATTTGGAGTTCATGGATTTGATCCATAATTGGTTTAGTGTCAACCATTTTAAATTCAAAATATTGTAGGGCTAGAAATTTATCAGTACCTCATTTTTCTGTCTGGTAGGCAGTTTCTAAAGCAGACCAAATTACTTTTGGTGTCTTCAAATTTGAGTACAAATCATATAAACGATCAGTCAGGGTATTTAGAATGTGTCCTCGACATATGAGTTCATCCTCTTCACGTTTCTTTCTTTCTGCTTTGAGTTGATCAGATTCTTCAGGATTAGGATCTGGCAGCACAGGCAGATGAGGGTCTAAAACATAGTGAATCTTGAGGGCAGTGAGCAAGAAAATCATCTTGTCTTTCCAGCGAGTGAAATTAGTGCCATCAAAGCGATCCAGTTTGATGAATTCTTTTGGATTCTCCATAGTAGTGAATGACAGGAATATAAACTTTTTAAAATTGTTAGGAAAAAGTAAGGCTTTGAGGCGTGATAAATCACTTTCTTTAAAGAGTTTATGTCTGTGTATTGGGGAATCACAGGCAAACCCTTCCAGGATACAACAAAGCCCTCTTGGAACCAAAAAAACTCACCGTAGAATTCTAATATGATATATATATAGAGTTTGAACAGTTATGTCTGTTCAATTTGAATAGATATGTCTTTCTATTTCTAATAGTCATGTCTATTCTATTTTGAATAGTCATGTCTATTCAATTTTCAAAAGTCATGTCTTTTTTTTTTGAATAGATGTGTCTATTTAATTTATGTCTTATTGAATTTTAAAATAAGTTTAAAATTCAATTTCAAATAAAAGATATATCCTTTTAAATAAAGACATATCTCTTTATTTAAAAGACACATCTTTCTTTTCTTTTAAATAAAAAGACATATCCCTTCAATTTTAAAGAGACATCTCTTTAATTAAGAGACACTTCTTCTTAAATAAAAAACACATCTTTTAAATAAAAGATACATCTTTTCAATTTAAAAGATACATCTTTTCAATTTAAAAGACACACTTTTTCAATTTAAAAGACACACCTTTTCAATTTAAAAGACACATTTTCAAATAAAAGGAACAACAATTAAATTCCTTTTTTAAATATCATATTTTATCCAATACAAGACTTTTAATTCTATTCAATATTACAAACTATATAACAGCCCATGCATGCATGCACTATATTTCATCTTTGAAACTAGAAATGGCAACGGGCGGCCTAGTCTTTACCCCTTATTTTTGTTGGGGAGAAAATTTTTTTCTCATCCTCAATCTCTGAATCTTTGCGGGGTCCCCCCCAATTGAATAAATAAATTTTGAAAATATATAAAAAAATCAACTTGATTCACAATTCGACACAATGAGAAAAGGAGAGAGTAGAGGGAGAGAGAGACAAGGGTGAGAGATGAGATGAACAGGGAAGAAGTTGGAGATGAGAATAAGAGATTCAGAGAAAGAATAACTAAGATGAAAGGCAAATTGATGGAAATTGGCTGACGGCGAGACGAAGATGGAGACAGTGAGATGGAGACGACGAAGATTGAGAAGTATGATGGAAATTAGAGATGATTTATAGGGGTCTAGCAAGACAAAGACAGAGACGACGGTGAGATACAAATAGAAACAACAATGAGATAGAGATAGAGATGACAGTAAGATAGAGACATATATGACGACATGACAGAGATAGAGATGACAGTAAGATAGAGACATATATGACGACAAGACAGAGACAGAGATAGAGACGATGATGACAAGGGAGATTCGACGCCACAAGCATGACTGCACGAGCTGCAAATGTTGATGGTGAATGACTGAATGTGATTTGAAATTAGGAAATTGAGGATTAGAGTTAGGGTTTTGTTTTTTTATTAAATTAATTTAAATTATACAATTACTAAAATATTCTTATATATATATATAACAATATATAAAGTGCATTTTAATTTTGATAAAATTACTAAAATATCCTTTAAAATTGAGAACTTCATGAGACAAGGAATGTGTCCCGCCCCCACGAAAAAAAATCCCAACTTGCAGGGATCTCCAAATTTTCCTTCCTATTACCATCCTTATTTTAAAATGTTAATTGCACGCCACTATCCAAACAATCCATATGAAAATTGGATTATAAAAGACGTAACTTAAATGAAAAGAATAAATAAATAAAAAAGATTTACGATATATACTGACTTTAATGAGCTTTTATTAGCTTGTCAAAACCCTATGTTTCCTAAGGATTTTTCATATTAGTTATATCATCATGTGTATTGTGAATTTGTAATTGATATAACAATGGGCAACTTTTGTTTCGTTTCTTTATCCCATCAATTGTTCGTATGAATAGAATAGGACTTGCGAGTACTATAGAATCAAAGTTAAGGTCTCAAAAGGAACAAAGGAAACAATTTTTCGAACTCTATCTTTAAAACAATTTTTCGGTTTCTAATCCATCTTTAATCTATTATAATTTCTGTAGAAGAAATTCAGTAACATGATTCTCTGAGATAGACCTTTTGGTTTCTGATCCTATCAAACATTTTAGAAGCCAAAATTTAGTGAATTAGAGACTGAAATTTCTGTCTGTGATTGTTTTTCTTGTAGCTAAAAATGTTGGGCTTTAGAAAGCGTCTCGAGTCAATACTTTGTTTAGTTTTAGATTGGGTTGGACATTTGCTTCCTTCTTAAGATCGCTCTACAAGTTTTTTGAGGCCACATGGGCCTGTCATTAATTTGGACTTTGCATTATATATAATTTAAAGTGAGTCATAATATGACGAAGATTACCAAAAACAAAACCGAATTGAATCACTTATAATCCATACATTTTAATCATTGTCTATTGAAATGAAAATCAATGCATTAAGCCTCGTACTGTAAGAAACACACTTTAGCCTCTAGATGGACAAAAAAAGAAGAAAAAAAAATCATCAAATCTCTCGAATTCATTGAGGGACTAGTGAAGAATTCATAAAAACCTAAACTTATACTCTAAAACACGCGACAAAGGAAGAAGCAATAGTTTTCCATCTTTTTGGGTTTGAATCTGAAGTTCGAACAGACCCAAGATATCAAAGTGTGATCGGAGCAGAAGTGACGTTGATATATAATATTTATATTCAGGGACAACATGGTGTGTTTCCCACATGCATCTTCAGAGACAATATAATGCATTGTCTTATATAACATTCAATATATATAACTAAGGAGGTGTTTGGTAAAATTCAGTTGCAACATTAATTTGGCCAGGGTGTAGACAAGATGATAACTCCTCCATAAATATAATCATTGATACACTAAAAACGCACATATATTTTTGTCATAAACTTATGACGCAAGGATGACGCCTAATGTGATGAAATGTTTATAATTCATATGATAACTAGTCTTCAATTATGTTAACATAATGTTTTTACGTCTTATTAAATAAAATTATTACAGGGTACAATATTTCTTTTATGATTGATTGTAAACAATTTTACCTCTTAGAAGAAAGGGAGAATCGATTGGTTTTAGAACTAAAATCACTAGCTTTCCAAACCAGTTGTCTGATCGATGATCAGATAGTAGACATTTAGTTATTAAAAAAAATTATATCATTAACCATTTAATCAGCATCAAACAATTTGTTTAAAGAACCAATAGTTCTATTGTTGGAGCCAATCAATTCCCAATGTTAATTTGAAAAACACAACTACAATGAGTGCATTTTTCAATACTCATAAAATAGTGAGTTTTACATAAGAACAATTAATTACCAATCATTATATACAACTTTTTTTTTCCTTTCATTGAAAAGGAAAAGAGCACTCCACCACACGGTTAATGAATTGATAAATATAGAATGCATCTGCAAAATGATCATAACACGATTAATTATTATGCAGTTTTTTTTAAAGTTGGAAATATATTAAATAGTAATGGAGTACATTCTGGGGAAAACAAGATCCTTGAAAACAAATAAATCCCACAATACCAATATACAAAAAGAAACTATAGCACTTAAACACAAACACCAACGTCCAAATCATCTAATTGAGTTGGGAATTGATCGAAACTGTTTTATCAAGAAACTGAATTATTGAAAAGCATTTACTATATATATATATATATATATATATATATATATTAGGACTTCCAATCGTCGCTAAGTGTTTAAAAAAAATGTCGCTATTATCCTTTTTCTCTAGTAGTGATGTAAGTTCTAATTTTGAATGTGAAGGAGATTGGCATTTACCTTTGTCTCCTCCATGCTACCTAAAAACAATAACATAGTACACAACAGATTACAACTACTCGTGCCCCGATTACAACAATTAATTATATAGTTCAGTACAAATATTTCAAGGTTATAAAGTACATTTTCCAACAGCAATAATGACGATTATTTGATAATTCCAGAAACAACAATTATTCGATTCGTAGAAACACTTAAAGAGGGCTTTATCAATTACATTTAATTAGTAAATTTAAAAAGGATTAATTTGTCATACTCTTTAAAAAAAAAAAAAGATAGCCTTGACAAAACTAAAAAAGTGTGGTATGAATGATGGATGTATATATGGTATGAAAACCAGCAAGAAAGGTGCATCATATATACTACTAAAATTAATTAATCCATTTAAATTATTGATATACTGGGGCTCTTGTGTTCATCATGAGTGCCATTTCCAGAGAGGATGGATGAAGCTCATGCATGATTCATGAATTGGTGACCATAAAGGAAATGACATTAATCTCTACAAAGTTGACTTTCAGGAAAAGTTGATGTTGGCGTTTACGTATGCACTGCCATCTCTGGAAATTTGAGTTGCATGCAACCCCATGTGGAAATAGTTTAAGGAGGATGGGTTGGCACACTTATATATGAAAGAAGGTAGGAATGGGATATTTTCACATGCGTGTGTCATTTACAGCTAGCACATTGAGGAGATGTGGAGGAGTATTATCCTTTACGTAATGACATATGATATACATACGTATAACTAAGTTGTGTGTGTGTATATATATATATATATATATATATACACATATGAATGTGTCCCTTATGGGACTGCTTAGTTAAAACCAACAAACAAAAACAATATTCCACTTAAACAAAGTTGATAATAAACTAAGGAAATATAGTTAGAGTGGGTTGTTTGGAAGGTGCAGTGTCCCCTTTCTCAAATGGTCACTTTTGTCATTACTAGTTTCATACTCTTTCTCGGGAGAAGAATATGATACGAAAAAAATTAGTTATACTTTTTTAATATTTTTTTATTATCAGGTTATCTAATTATAATTGTAGGTTTTTTATGAGTCAGCATGGTCTAATTGATTTATTTAAGAACTTTTACACGTTATATTTTTGTAGTGAAGAACTTGATAGATGTTTAAACGTGTCCAATATAATGTCAATGTGTTTTTCAGCTTCTCCTCCAACAAAAGAAAAAGAAAAGCTTCATTTTTGCAAGTTTTGTTTTCAATTAAACTTCTTGAATCCTTCCTAACTATACCATGTATATTTACTTTAATTTATAACTATAACAAAATTTTTAGTTTCTATACTTAATTATAAATTCCAAATGATGAACTTTAAAGAGAATATTCATAAAAAAAACTCAGTGAAAATAAATATTAGATGGAATTTATAATTAATATATTTATACATCTATTTATAATTAACTTGATGTACCACATATATAATTAGTCTTAATTTTTAATTTTATATATCATTGGTTTCTGTAAACAATAGAAGAAACTAAATACAAATATATCATATTGTCCCATAAATTATAAGACTGTACACTGCCAAGATTTTTTAAATTCTGACATATACTCGTGTAAGAATGGACAATAATGTCCTGTTCTGTTAAAAATCTTACCGACAGACTATTTAATTGAAAGCAATTAAAAGAGCTTATAACTAAAAAAATAAAAATAACAAAAATATAATATGAAAATATTTTGGCACTGATTTCCTTTTTTTTTCCTTTTATAGATTTTATATTAAAGGGATAGAGCAAAATAAGCTGTTTTTGGGTTTTATTTTGAACTTTACCTGAAAGTCAAATGTGATGAGACTTGGAATCTTAGATGGATGTTTAAGTTCATAGGCTTCAAAAATAAAGTCAAATATTTTTTTTATACAAGGAAAATAATGCCATCTTTCCTTTTCAGGGCTGATAAATGTCATTATGGAGGAAGTAGTGACTCTCTCTTACACTAATTAAATCGGAGCCTAACGTGGTGCATTAATTGTTTGCATGTCAACTAAAATTATTTTTTAGTCGTATTAAAATTAAGGCATTATTTATAGGCTGTGTTCGACAAACAAGTTTATAACTTATAAGCTAGCTTATAGCTTATTTGACTAGTTTATAAGTTCATTAAAAATATTCGGTAAACGAGCTTATTTTAGTAGCTTATAGCTTATTCTGATAAGCTACTTTGAGTAACTTATAGCTTAAAATTTTTTGTTTCTATTTTGCCCTTATTATTTTTTCAAAATACCCATTATGCCCATTATTTTATTATATCCTATTTACTCATCTTTTATTATATTTATATTTATATATAATATATTATACATATATAATATTATATATATGATAAAAATATATAAAAATATTATAAATATGTATAATATATATATAAATAATAAAATATAATAATATATATAAATATATTATATATGTAAAAATATATTATTCATATATAAATATATATTTTTAATGAATTTTATATTTATAATAATTTAAATTAATTTAATTAAAAACAAAAATGATATATTTATTTATATTATTTTAGAATTAAAAAATACATGCCCTTTTATGTCATTTTACACTTTTCAGCTACTTCAACAGCTACTTTTACCGAACACTTCTTATTCAAATAAGTTAGCTTATAAGCTATAAGCTATCAGCTAAAAATTAGCTTATAAGCTATCAACTAGCTTATAAACTATCCGCTAGCTTATAAGTTAATTTTGTCGAACACACCCATAATAAAATTGGAAGATAATTTTTTTTATAAAATGATTTAAAAATTAACAAAGTGAATACAAGGTCAAACGCATTTTTGGCCATACATTTATTATTTTATATCCATATTTCTGACATATATTTGGAAACAAGAACATATTTATTTGAGATAAATTATTAATAGTAGTGTAACAAAGAGGGAAGTCTTTATTAGAAGACTCTGAAGTGATCTATATTGGAGAATTCTATATTTCTATATATCTCATACACCTAACTTGCACGAAAATAGCATGATATAATCAATCGCTTTTTCCTTATTTATAACCTACGTACACGCTATTAATTACTGATTAGCATCTTATAACAACTATTATATACCCAACTTATTATCCATCACTGCTTTGTCACGGTTAGGGTTTTTTTTAAATAAATTGATAAATAATGTTAGCTTTTTTTATTACACATATATAAAGTAAATGAAATATGGAGGATCCAAAATTGTTTTATGAATTACTCAAATGTTCTTAAAAAATTAACCAATTTTGTTTTAAATTTAATTCATTAAAGTCTCTATTTTTTTGTGTGCATAATATATATATATATATATATATATATATATATATATATATATATATATATATATATATATATATCGTGTTGTATTGTGACCCAATGACTTGTGAGTACAAATGTGCCCATTTGCAATATCATGTTATATGTGTGGGCATGTATCCCTTGTGCGTCTATTTATCAAAGTTCAGAAAATTGGATTAGTCATTCAATTAGTTAAAATACTTGTTCAAGAGGCAATGATCAGATCGTGGTCAAATTACAATAGACCAAAAAATACTTAAAATATATTAAAAATATTAAAATATATAATTAATGTCTATGTTACATATATTAAAATATATAATATATAATATTAAAATATTCAAAGCATGTTACAAATATATATTTATACCAATCTTAGATCTTCTCTTAATAGATTAAATTTTAGAAATTTCTTAAAAATTATATTATAATATTTAATAAAAATTGAACTAGTTGAACTGTTGAAGTGGTCAATTTTATTAGTTCAATCAGTTTTTTACATATTTAAATGCACACCAATTTCATGGTTCAAATCGAAGTGGAGATCTGATCGATTTACTAATTTTTCAGTTGAAATGGTCGGTCTGGTTTGATTCTCTGAACTATGTTATTTATATATGTATACATACACATTTTTGTAAAAAAATATATATTGTTTTCTTTATGACAAAAACAAAATAAGCGCCTATATTTGTGATATAGGCCGTTCATTTTTTTTTTCATAACAGATTATTTATATTAAATGAAGAAAATTAAAAAAAAAGTAAATCAATGTGAATTCGTTATGAAATAAAGCAAAATGAATAGCACAAATTGCAAAAAATATTTTTATTATTTTAAAAGAAAAGAAAGAAAATCTATTTTCCACATTTGCATGTGCAATTAATGTCGTGTGTGTTGTGCCCTGAGTTTGTGCAATTATGCATAGACGTGTGCAAGGTTGTGTTTTGTGTATATCACACTGTCTGTTTGTACGTGGATGATGTCCATTCATGTGTATGTGTGTATATGTAGCATCATATTATATGTATGTATATATGCTTTTGAAGTTTAACGAGCTAACGCATTGTGCAACGGTGTTTGTTATGTGTTAATGTGTGTAATATCACATTATATGTTTGCATGTTTTGCTTATTTTTTGGGGTTTGATATATCGAACATGTTTGTATCATGTTATATATGTGCTATATGTATATGTCGTGTGCTTCATTTAAAAACCAAACGTCAAGTATAAATTATCCATTATATGTTATAATTAGTACATTAAATAAAATTTTAAAAAATAGACATTATAAACTATATAAGTAACATGAAAGATAATGATACTTTAATATATAGTTGGTTAAAATATACTTGAGGTCCCTATAATTTTATTTAAAAATGATTTTGGTCCCTATACTTTAAAAGCAATAAATTTAGTCTCTATGATTTCAAAAATCATGAAATTGGTCTCCAGGATTAGTTTTAGGTTAGTTAATCGAGTCAACATTTTAACCAATATATGTGGTGCTGACTAGGTTATCACGTGGCAAAAAGTATCTACCATGTAGACTCTCTAAAAAAAAGGTTTCAGTTTATTCACTTAGATCCTTCGTCAAAATCTTGCTTTTGTCCAATTTTTTTTATATAAATTCGTTTTCTATTTTGTCTAACCCTCTAGTTTAAGAATATATATTTTTCTTTATCAAAATCATCCCCTACAAACTTTTTAATTTGTTCACTTTAGTCATTATTCTTCACTTTCATACACTTTTCTCATAGTTTTGTCCTCCAAATCATTTCATAATTTCACTTTTAGTCGTGATACGATTTAATCTATCATTTCTACTTAAAAATAATACAAGAAATGAATTAAACTTCAAGTTTCAAGGTTTACCTTTTATTCACTTAGGTTCTTTGTAAAAAATTTCCTTTTATCCAATTTTTGATATAAACTTATTTTCTACTTTGTGTAGGTTCCTAGTTTAAGAATATATTTTTTTATCAAAATATCCCCTACAACCTTTTCTATTTATTCACTTTAATCCCTATTCTTCACTTTTATATTTTTTTTCTTCCAAATCAGCCCATAATTTCATTTTTAGTGATGATATATGATTCAATTTATCATTTATACCTAAGAACAATATAAGAAATAAATTAAAATTTAAGTTTCAAAGCTTATCTAAGTGAAACCAAAACTCCCAAATGCATATTCATATATCAATATATATGACTTTGAGAAAAAATAAAATATATGATAATCTAACCATTAAAACTCAAATACAATCCAACAATCAGTGATATTAGTGCAACAAACTTGCATATTTTATTATATATGGACCATAATTATATTTTGTAAAGTTTTGTTTACCTAAATGAATAAAAAGTAAACTTTGAAACTTGAATTTTAATTTAATTCTTGTATTGTTCTTGGTATAAATAATAAATTGAATCATAGCATAACTAAAAATAAAATAATGGATTGATTTGGAGGACCAAACTGTGAGAAAAAAGTACGAAAGTGAAAAAAGGGACTCAAGTGAATAAATTAAAAAGTTTGTAGGGGATATTTTGACAAAGAAAAAATATTCTTAAGCTAGAGACCTAGACAAAGTAAAAAAAACAAGCTTATATCAAAAATTGAACAAAAGAAAATTTTTGACCAATGACCTAAGTGAGTAAAAGGTAACCCTTGAAATTCATTTCTTTTATTATTTTTGGATAGAAATGATATATTAAATCATATCATGACTAAAAATAAAATTATGAACTAATTTGGAGGACCAAACCATAAGAAAAAAATATGAAAATGAAGAACAAGGACTAAAGTAAACAAATTAAAAAGTTTGTAGGGGATATTTTTGACAAATAAAAAATATATTCTTAAATTAGGGACCTAGACAAAGTAAAAAACGAGTTTATATAAAAATTGGACAAAAAGAAAATTTTGACCAAGGATCTAAGTGAATTAACTAAAGTCTTTTTTTTTAGGGAGTCTACGTGGTAGATGCTTTTTATCACATGGCAGCCCAATTTGTGCCATGTGTATTGGTCAAAATGTTGACTAACCCAAGACTAATCCAAGGGACTAACTTAATGATTTATGAAATTATAGGAACTAAATTCATTGCTTTTAAAATACATGAACCAAAATCATTTTTGAGTGAAACTATAGGGACTTCAAGTATATTTTAACCTACATAGTTTATAAGTAATACAAAATAAAATTATAAGTTATTATTGAAATGAATCAAAATTCTGGGAGATAAATATAAATTATTGAATGACATCACGTAACCTTTAGAATACGAGTTAGTAAACATTATTTATTTTAAAATAAAAGAATGTATCGTATTAAATGATTAATCAATATTTGACATTAATCATCAATATGACAATTTCATTCTTAAAATACAAATTTTAAGAAACTATAAAATTTGATAGTAAATATTAATTACACTTATAATAGTATTAATAGTGATGAAATATTGTATTACAGTATTGTCGTTTTTGTTACGTAATATATTGATTAGTGTTTGATTCAAGATATCAAAATTTCAAATTTCAAAAATAAAAATCTTAAAATAAACTCTAAACAATAAAAAAAATTAAATGTTAAGACTTGAATGTTTTAAAAAATATTATTTCAATGATAAATTAGTCATATTAAAAATAAATAAATTGAACATTAATGATAAATTAAATAACATAAAAAATAACTAGTCATTTAATATTGTACTTTTTTTTTACTATTTTCAAAAATATTTAATACTACTTAATTAATACTCTTAGGGCACTGGTTTAATTAAGCTTTAGCTAGCATCACTAGATATTTAAATTTTTATTCAACTTTAGAGACATGAATATTAAAAATCATCGTTTAGGATTATATGCACTTTCATCTTAATTTATTCAAACATTTATCTTGTATGTAATTTAACATATAAAGTTTATATTAAGACTAGGTGCTGTTCAGAGTTTAAGTTGAAATTTCTATGGAAAGGGATTTCTTCCTTCTCCATTAATGAGCACAGCATCTTCCCTAGCTACTTTTTTTTTAAATATTATTTTACTAATTTTTAATTAGTTCTTATAGTTTCAAAAATTATAATCAAGTCTTTCTAGTTTTATAAATTTTCAATTTAGTCCATATTTTAAACTTTTGTTAATGTTCTTTTAAATTTTGTTAGAATGGTTAACTATATGTATATTGACACTCTATATATATATATATATATATATATATAATTTATGCTAACAAAAAAAATATCCTTAAGTAAAGTTAACTCACATGTATATGACATGTAACCTAATTTAATAGAAAACTTATATAAAGTACTTTTTAGATCTGCTATCAAGTTCTCTAATAAAAATATAACATGTGTAAAAAAAATTTTGAAAAATCAATTATGCAATGATAGTTGTAAAAAATATAAAAGTTATTTTTTAAATATTACACATTTGTTGTGTTTTTATTGGAGAATCATACAGTTAACACTTTTTAATTGAAAAACTTGATAACAAATATATAAGTAACTGCATTTCAATTTTTTCCTCTAACTTACTTGAGCAATTTAGAAAAATTAATTTAAATTATATATATTTTGAATGTGAAGACAATATATAATTAGCCATGTTACTAAAATATAATACAATATTAACAAAAATCTAACATTAGTGACTAAAGTTAAAATCGTTCATACTATATTGGAAATATAAAAACTGTAAATATTAAAAACAAAATAACTTAAACTTCAGCTGATTTTGAGTGAGAAACATTGTAATATCCTGGGTCTTTTCTCTTTATGAGACTTGATGTTTTTCTAATTCCCTTAGGACACTTCTTATACGCATGTGCCCCACAAGGTCACGAATTAATGAATATGCGTGTCCTGTAATTACGTTTTGTTCAAGTGGTGATCTTCAAGTGGGAAGGAGACATTTTCATATAATAATGAATACATTACGTTAATTTATTTAAATTTTCTCAGTTAAATTATATTTAAAATATATTTTTTAAAAGTAAAACTCAATTTCCTAAAATTATATATATAGCAAAAACTGATATATATAGCAAAAACTTAGATTGTGTTTGGTTTTTTTTTTACTTTTTTTTTCAAAATGAGTTTTATAAAATTATTTTTTAATCTAATTTTAAAAAAATAAAAAGAATTGTTAGGATATATCATTTATTTTGAAATTAATTTTAAACTTAAAAAATAAATTTAAAAGATTTATTTTGGAAATAGGATTAAGAAATCATTTGATCCAAAAATTTCACATATGATTTGTGATAAATTTAATATAATAAAATTATTTTAAAAATAATTAAAACAAATTAATACAAGTAAAATATATTAATTAGAAATACAATTAGTGAGAGTCAGAAACCACCATCTTATTTGTTGAAAAATTTTTGGATTGTAGGAACGGTTTTTAACTGCTGCTTTGTTTTTTGGTAGTGGCATGTATACATATAATTTATAGTTACTCTATAATCATATCCTCTATATTACTAAATGTATTTTCACTGAATTTACATGTATTTCTGTCAAATGAACTTTTGGATTGGTTTAAACTCTCTTGGGTAGCCCTCAGTTGATGAAATAAGCACAGATAGAGACATTTGAACACTAAGAAAAATCTAAATTTGGGACGAAAATTAGAGACTAAAAAAAAAATTTATCTCTAAAATGTTGTAAGTCCCTCGCAAAGCCTCATATGAAAAATCTCAGAATTAAAGATGGGATATGGGACAAAAATTTTCATCCTTGAACACTACAAAGAAAACAAAGGTTAGAAACAAAAAAATTTGTTTCTAATTAAGTGAAAATTCGTCTCTAATTGATCAGAGGCGGCTTTACAGATGAATTTTTTTTTGTCTCTAATTTTGACATTTCAAAAAATTTGAGATGGAAAAAAAATTCTGTCTCAAAATTAGAGACGGATTATTTAGTCCCTAAATTTCGTTTCTAAATCTTTGAACAATAATGGCCAAAATGAGAAGAATTTAATTATACATTTTTAAACAATAATGGCCAAAATGAGAATTGACTAAAATTGTAGGGAATGAAAGAATGATCTAAATTAATCAAAGATACATATGAGAACTTTTTATAAACAAAACTCTTATACCAAATCAAAACTAAATTACATTATTGAACATGTTCCAACTCTAATAATTCAGATTTTGATAATGATCCCGAGTATAATTAATATTTATTGTTGGTGTACTTATAGAATTTAAATATCGGAAATTAACAAAATTGATTGTAACTTATTGCTTCATATTTATTTGAAAAAAAAAAAAGAACTTCTAGAGGAATTACATAAAAAAGAAAAATGCCTATTGTGACCTGCAAATTGCCTATTGTGACTTGCAAATTACATTGTTCATAAATTGTGAGTTATCACTTATCACAATGCTATTTAGTTCAAGTGATTCAACGATTAATATTTTTAAATAAAATTTTAAATTTGAATCTTGTAAATAGTTAAAATTAATGTTGAGAAATCTTATATATAATTGGACCTAATTAATTACTTGAATTAAATTGACAAAATACAACAAATTTTAATCAAGAAATCAGTGGCTCCAAAAATGTGAATTCCTTGCGGGTATGAGAAGAACAAGGTTGAAAGCGGAGGGGGTGAAGGTGCGAGTTGACTTTAATATTAAAATTAATTAATGTTTTTGTCAGTCATCTAAGCATAATCAAATAGTTAATAATAATTATTTTAAAAAAAATACAATACAAATTATCTGATTGCAATCAAACGATTAACACAAATTATAGATTAACTCTAATATTAAAACTAATTCATATTGTGGCGTGTGTTTGTGATTTTGGGGCTTCTCACTTTGTAATTGGATCTAAATTCTTCCAATATTCCTTACGTCATACCATGCGTAGGCGAAGCTGTTACTATATGGCTTCATGACCATGAGAATGACGAGGCTATTAACTCTTGGCCTTTCATGATCATGGTGACGACGACTTCAATTCTCTCCTTGATATTCAATCCATCAACAATGGTCATGACTCATGACATCCTCCATCTTATATAATATATATTTTGTCAAACAGTTATATGGGATGTGGCTATTCCCAAGTGGACTTCTCAATTATAAGTAATCGTTATTCGTTTTAAAGTAACTAATGAAAAAACAAAAAAAGTTCTAAACTTATTTGCGTGCATGATCAGTGCTGGACTATTTTCCATTGTAATATATATTATAAATGTAGAAGACTTTAGTCGCGAGAATGCATGAAAGTTACAATCCTTTCACACTTTAGTCAGAAGTATTAGATCTTCTCCCCATTATATTACACATCGTTATCTAGTTCATTAAGAATTAGACCTTTGTCATCCTTATTTACTTTTGTATATTATTTCCTTTCTAACATAACTTATATCATATCATATTCAAATGAAGGAGTTTTATGTGAAGATTTATATATAATCTCTTGTATACCATATATTTTGATGATAGATGTAACTCCTGAAAGAGTGAAGCTATATATTAATTGATTATAAATAAATCTATACATGTGTGTTAATATGTAAACTCTGGGCTTTTATATATCTCCTTGTATTTTGAAAGGAAAAAAAATAGAAGGGTATAAAATGAGTTTGCTTTACCTAATGACTTTGCTTTTATATATTTATGAAAATAGTAGTTCTACTTTGTTTATTTAATCACATATTTACCTACGGCGCCTTTTAAAATTGCACCATGCATGCATTATTTATAATATATATAGTGTATGAATAAGTCAATGTTTTAAAAATTGGCGGTAAGAGTACTAGTTTCCAATTTATTGGTGTGATCATTGAACTTAATAATAATAATATATATATATATATTAATTTTATATATTAAAAATATATAATATAATAAATTAATAAACATTTTCATATTTAATCTTAATAAACTTATATTATTATTATTATTATTATTATTATGTGTATAATTGCTTTTCTAACTTTTTTCTTGCTCTCTTATTTATTTTTTTGGTGAAAATAATATTATTATGAAAAAATAATCAAGAAAAAAAAAAGAAATATAACATGATAGAAAAGAATAAAAAAAGATAAAAAAATAAAAGCTTGCTAAATCTCATATAGTGTAAGAAATAATTGTATTTTGTAAATAATAATTTTTTTAACAAAAAATTAGTTTAATTGGTTTTTGATCAGTTTAACTAGTTCTTGACTGATTTTTTAGGTCATTTAGATAGGACCAGTTACTAATTCCCATTCAAACTTGTCTGTCCCGTCCGATTCTATAATATATAGTACAAGCACACATTTATTGATAAGATTTTTGAACAAGAAGAGCCTTAATTTAAAAAAAAATAAAAATAAAGAAGAGCATTCATTAAAGATGGCATGATATATGCAAGTAGCATTACTCTTTTTTTTTTTGGGTACATAAACCGTTATATATTCTTTGACTCTATTAAGTAAAATTAGCTTATAAGCTAGCTGATAGCTTATAAATTAATTTTTAGCTTATACTTTATAATTTATAGGCTAACTTATTGAATTAGAACTATTCGGTAAAAGTAGCTGTTGAAATAGTTGAAATATGTAAAGTGACATAAAAGGGCATATATTTTTTAACTCCAAAATAATATAAATAAATATATCATTTTTTTAATTAAATTAATTTAAATTATTATATATATATATAATTCATCAAAAATATATATTTATATATTTTATTATATTTTATATATAAATAATATATTTTTACATATATAATATATTATTATATTTTATTATATATATTTATATATATATATATAAGGGTCTAATGAATATGAGAAATATAATGGATATTTTCATAAAATAACAAGATTAAAAAAGGAAGAAAAGTACATAAGTTATAAACTACTCAAAGTAGCTTATAAGAATAAGCTATAAGCTATTAAAATAAGTTCGTTTACCGAACACTTTTAAAAAATTTATAAACTAGTCAAACAAACTATAAGCTAACTTATAAAATATAAGCTCGTGCGTCAAACAGTCTTTTATAGCGGGAGAGCGAGATTAGATAAATTGAAATAATTAGTATAAGTTATAAAAATGAATTATTATTGTTATTACTTTACTGGAGCAGCGAAAACAATCAAAATTCGCATAAAAAAATAAACATTAAATTAATTAATTAACAATGTTCCTAACATAAAGGATAAAAAAAAAAAAGAATAAAAATGGAGAGTATGATTTAAGGCAAACATCATATGTGCGTCATTTGGTGCTGTTGCAATTAGGACCTACCTTAGTTATGAAGAATATAAGAGCCTGCAATTCTGGATGGGTGGGATTATTGAGGGATGCATCTATTAATTTTTATGTCGGAATTTTTATTAGTCCTTTATCAAACACTCACCTATATGGCTATATTATATATATCTGTATACTCTCTTTTTGAATAATTACATTTAATGTCACAAAATGTGGGTACAAACTCAGTCAAGCAGATGTCCAGGTCCACCAGCTAGCACATTTTATGTCAACTCTGTGTATCACTTTTTTTCAGTTTGGTATATATAACCATGAAATATCTCAAGTCCTATATATATATATATATACATGCACTTAAATTTGTACCTATCTCAATCAGTTTCACTACGTCGAAATTTAAGCCCATAATTGAAACTACCATGTTTCAGAGTTTAGTATTTTCAGGAAAATGTCAAACTCAAAATGTGATAGCCAGTATTAAACCAGTTTCTTCAAATTCTTCATATTACTAGTGACCTAGATTTAAATTGTTCACTAATTACCACCAAAACTTTTGTCACATTTGTCTCTTCCGTCTGCAGGTATTATTTTAATTTTTCTTTTCTTTTTTCTTTTTGTTGTGTATGACCCTTGTCAAGAGTATATAAACAAAATAAAGCCATTCCTCAGTATTTGTTGCCCTTTAACTTTTACAACTTTCGGTATGAAATACAATCAAGCGTCACTATTATACGATGACAGTTTGAACTCGAAACGACTTCGTTTTCCACAGAACATTGTTGTCGTTTTTCACACCACAAATTCATGTGCAGAGTGAAAACGCTTTATAACCAAGAAATTATAATAATTGAATACGCAACTGCAAGCAGATGGAACACCTGTCACATGCATCTCTTTCGGTGTATACTCAAAGTGAGAACTTTATAAATACATATATCAACCAATTAACTGTACAATGAGTCAATAAAAAATTATTAAAATAGATATTTTAGATAATTAAATATACTGACATTAGTGAATTTTTACTGACTCTTTGCATTAACTGGCTCTGTCTGCACTGTGCTTCTAGAAAATTTTCGTAGTTATATTACAGTGTGTGTGTAGGGAATTTGTGACTGATCGAAGGGTGTAAACTATAGAGGGTATAATTAATAACGCAGAAAGGTGTGTTTCTTTTCTCTCTTTCTATCTATTGTCTGTGTGAATAGAACTTGCGAGTCCTGACATGTAGAATCAAGGCCAAGAAGGTCCCAAAGAAACAAAGGAAACCCCATATGATGAAAGTTCTTCTATAGCATTCCATGCCCATGCATTTCCCATCTCCATCTTGTTCCTTCCGGTAGAGAAGAGCAGCCATGTAGCCAAACAGAAAAGAGCCAACGGGAATGTTGGCCACCACCACATTATGGTTCACAGAGAAGTTCTTTGTGCCGAAAAGCTCAGTGGTTGTGGACACTGAAATGGAAGTGACAGCTCCAGTGCACACTCCAATTATGGCAGAGCTGGTGTAGAGGGCAAGATCAGTGCTGTTAAGCAAGAGGAAGAATGCTCCTGCTGTTGGAGCCATCAGCGCCAACATACATGCTGGCCTTGAAATCCAGATCTTACCCCTGAAATTTTGAAGCCATGTCAATAAAAAAGAAAAGCCCTCAATGTAGGTTTTAGTTAAACCAACACATCCGCAGTTATTGTTTGCATTAAATGACAGTGGCTGGTGGTAGATAGGAAGGAAGGTAGTCCATGAGAGATTTGTAGGTTTTAGTCCATGATAGATGCTCTAATTAAAAAATATATATACAGAAAGTTTTTTGAAATATGTATTTCTGTGTTCTGAGTTGATGTTTCTATTGGGGAATTTGATAATAACAAGTGCTGAGTTTGTTTTTAAAGTTACCTGCCGAAGTAGTCCATGAGAGATGGCAAGAGGCGGCCAAAGAACCCAAAAGATGAAGACAAGGACACCAGAGATAAAGTATCAGAGCAGCCTCTGGATTCAGCTATCTGTCCCAAGTTGTTGAGGAAAACTAAACCGAGTGTTGCGCCGAAGAAATAGACAAGGAAGTATAACCAGAAATCTATTCTTCTCAGCATCAACTTCACTCCAATTTCTTCCCTGACACGAACCTCATGAACTTCTCCGCTGCCATCTTCTTCTCCTTCTTCTTTCACCTCATTCTCTGTCCTCCTCTCTGCATTAGGACTATTATTCTCCTCCACAGTAAAATGATAGACTCTTAGTCTTTCTCTATTGGTTTGCCAAGATCCCACAAATTCGTTGATCTTCTCTGAGGTTGGAACTAAGAGAGGGAAGAAAAGGGCCACCAGAATACCAATCAGATTACTCAATGGAGATAATTTGCTCGATACAGACTGCAAGCTGCTTAAAACAGCATATATGCCAGTGGCAATTGTAATAACATACGTTACAATAAATCCAACAGCCAATCTTGTAGGCCTTGTGACTTCAACTTCTCTAACTACAGGAGCTGCTATTATGCTCACAATCAGAGGTGAGATGGAGTTCAATAAAAGAAAGGCTTTAGCTCTTTTGTTTGGAGAAAGAACATCAACAATAACAGTATAAATCTTTGCACTTAATCCTTGGTAACTGGTTGTTAACCCCACAGCAACTTGGTGATTAGACGGGAAGTTTCTTATTGCAATGACATAACAGACAGTGTTAATCCAACAAATACTATTCCCAGCCAGAACAGTTAGTAAGAAGACATGCCAATAGGACAGTGAGGAAATTTGGTTTGTTATGAAGAGATATTGCACTCCATAACCAATCAACCCAAGAGTTGAACCGATCAGGAGGACAAGCCAGAGTGGAAGGTGAACAGAAGCCATGCCAGATAACCAGCCAAGAAGTTTTCCTGCATCAGAGGCAAAAGCCAGGTTATTGAGCTGCACTTGGGAAATTGAAAGCAGCTGCTTCAGCTGGGAAGAGTAAGCAGGGAAATTTGTGTTTGTTCCATTTATGGCTTGGAGCCAAATGATGCCTACAAGGCTTAGCCATTGAAGAGCAGCTGAAGGCATGTTGAAGAAGAAGAAGCTTCGTGAGAAAATACGAAGTGCACTTCTTGGTTAAGAATGAGATGGGGATGCGGTATGTGGGGTTTATATGTTGGGAAGCTAAAGGTGTAAGGGCTAAACTCTACAGGGCTGAGGTGTGAAAGCCAATTTCAGGAAATACGGCTGCTGCCAATTAAATAACATATTATATGATTGGCTGTTCATGTAAAATGTGGTTTTCTATCGACCACCACCTTTGCTGGAAAAGATTGTGTGTGGCTGAGGAAAAGAACATGTATGTTATAACCAGAAGCATTTATAAATAGCTGACGTTGAGTAGTAAAATCTCAAAACAAGTCAGATTAATTAGAAAGTATGAAATGGGAAACCTCCTACAAGACGCTATGGCTGGTAGGTAATGAAGGGTGCATCATAGAAAAACAGACACATCAATAGCTTAAACTCTTAGGTCACTCCCATATTATGCACTGTCTATGAAGCATCACAGAAGTGGGCTTGGGTGCTGACAATTTGGATTCGGCTTCCCTTCTCTTCTCAATTAGAAGAGCACTATGCTCTTTGCAATTTTAGCTGAGCATGTCTATACTGATCAAATTTAATAAATGCGTGTTAACTGATAATTATTGAATCGGATCGATACGATCTAACAGTTCAAATCGTATTAGATTACTTTAATAAAATTCTTTTTTTTATTATTTATTTTTGCACGAACGGTAACTTGACATGTGTCATCTATGTCGCCCGTCCACTCCCAATTGGTTTTGGCATGTGCAATACCCGACCTGGTAAGCATGTTTGACTTTTTTTTTTTTTTCATTTTTTTCTTTCTTTTTCCTGCGCATCGTCTTCCCCTGTTCTCCCTCGTCTTCCACTTTAATCTCATCTGCTATTTTTAACATCTTCATCCGCCTGCGCCTCCCAATCAAAGTGTATACTCCTTTTTAAAAAGGCTGGTCCAAGTGCTTCATGTAGCTCACAGCCAGCAGGGACTTCAACATTGTGTATGAGGCATCCCTGTAACAAGGCTCAGCTTGAAATTCTGACTTCAATATGCCTTTTCGGGAGTTTGCATCTGAAGGTTTGGGAACACTTGATACACCATTTTGGTTAAGCTCCGCATAATGTTGACTTATCACTTCGACAATCAACAGCCATTTCGTGATTAACAGCAGAAGGTGAAAAGTTCTTTTCAGAAAATGGAAGGGACATCAAGTTATTCAGTGTTGTTTCACTCTGCATGATTTTCCCTGTATCCTGTGAGCAAGCAGGCACAATATCCCAAAAGAAGTTTTTCATCAATACATCTGGCTGTAAGCAAAAGATTAAACATTATGAAAAACTTTTGCTTTTCATCCACTGCTCTTCTAGTGATTCTCTCGCGTCTGAAGTTCTACAGAAGTCTGAAGTTCTTTGGACAACGGCAGACCTTCAAACGAGATAGGCTTCAGATGATAATGACGACGTCGGACCTTCAAACGAGATAGAACAGGTGAAGACGATGCTCCAAAAAAAAAAAAAAAGAGTCAAACATGCTTATCAGGTCAGGTATTGAGCTTCCGGGACCCGGTTGAGAGTGGGCGGGCGACACAAATGACATATGTCGAACTATCGTCCGTTTAAAAAAAAAAAAAAGGAGTGACAAAATATAATGTTTCATTAAAGTGGTCCAATAAGATCTGGCCCATTAGATTGTATTATTCTAACAGTCAACGCATGTTTATCAAATTTGATCTATCCATACATGCTTATCCGATGGCTGAAATTTAGGAGAGCATAGTGCTCTTCTAATTGAGAAGAGCAGGGAAGCCAAAAGCCAAATCTGTGACAATTTGTATTATCTATCTGACATCATCCATGAGATTGATGTGGGCCAGCCAGATAAATTTTGAACCAAATAAAGCATGGGCCACTTTGACATTAGAAGCATTTTATGGTTTTACTTACACTATGAATCTGAATTTAGCTGAATAGTTGTGGACTTCTCCAGCAAAAGACTTGTCCATTTTTTGACACAACAGAATAACACAAGTCATGAATATCTCTAGTTTTGTTTGCCTCGTTATCGCTGGCGAGTTGCCTCATGACTAATTACATATAGGCAATTCCTCATTTATCAGAAGCGGATAGAAATTTGCAGATACAAAATCAGGATTTCGAACTCACTAGAATTATACTATCGGAACTAAAAAGAAGTAATGTCCAGTGATTGCAGCTAGTAAGTTAGACGAGTTTCTGCAATAGCTATTTCTGCATTATTCAGGGGAGGTTCAGATATCAAAGATAATTTGCAAGCAAGCCCCTTGTTTAGGCTTTTATGGAACAATAACTACCCCAAAATAATTCCCTTTCGGGAAAAATAATAATTGACAAATAAAAGGATCGTATGGTCTAATGAGAGATAAAGTTCATCTTGATCAACCAAAAAGCGAAACATGAGCGATTGGGTTCCTTTGAAGGATCAGGGTGATGCTTCACTGTCTTAAGCACATTATACCTTAACAGATTTGGAACCACGGGTTATAATCAGTATTGTCATGACATTATTTTATTAAACAATCTTAATATAAGGAAATATGTTGCAATATAAGATAATAAAATTAAAATCTTTTTAACAAATAAAGAAGTTGTACAATGATTATCAAAATACATTTTGAAAAATTTCTCTATAAACTATACTTGACGCTATGTTTGAACACTTTCATTCTCTATCAAAAGCTAAAATCTTCAAACCTTGCTTATTTTTTACCTTTTACATTTTACATTTGCTTGTATTTGTCTTAAAGCGACTTAAAATTTTTTGAAACCTACAAAAAATGAACAAAAGTGATTTAAAAGGAGGTAAAAAAAATTAAAAAGAAGAACATTAAATATAGTTCACTAATATCTGTAAGTCAGAATATGGAAAGACATACAATCTTTAAAATCTTTGATTATTCCATTAAAATTTAATTATCTTTTATTTTTCTGAAGTCTTTATTCTTCACATTGAAAAATTGGTTCTCTTTTATATAGTGTATCATTAATTAATGATATGCATACACTGAATTCATATTTTCTTTTATTTCTCTGATGTATTAATCTTTAGTATTTTTAAATTATGTTAACAATTAAATTATAAATTTTGAAGATTATCTATATGAGTGAACTCATTGGAAAATATTAAATTCTTGAATTACGTCTGACATCATTAAAAAGTTCATTTACTTGTGACATAAGTACACTTTGACGTTAAGAGTTATTTGCATGCGATGTGAGTATCTTTTCATTATTTGGGTGAATCTTAGTGAAGCTTTAATCTCTCTCACTTAATGGTTATTTTTCCACTATGATGTTTTGATCCTTGCGTACTTTAGTTTGTGAGATCCATTAATTTTCTTTATTAGAAGTTAAATTAGTTTTATTTGAGAAAAATAAAGAGTGAGAGACTTAATGAAGAAAATTCAATTGTATATTCATATTTTAAGAAGTTTTTTACACTCTAAGACGTTAATTATGTACTTATGAACAACAAATTAATAGATGAGTATTGACTATAAAGATTTAAATAAGAACATAATATATACATAAATAAGAAAATTATATGGAGACTATTCATATTCCAAGAAAGGTTTAAATTTGAGATAGATTTCCCAATAAAATAGCATCTTCTTTCAAAATAGTATTACACCATGTCCTAATAGAAGATGTTGGAATATGAAAAGACACATTAAAAAAAAAGAAAAATATAAGGCAATCGGTGAGATCAAAAATTGAAAATAAATTATTTTTAAAAAATGAATTATTAATGTTAACTACTTGTATTATTAAACTTTAAATCTTAGGTTTTGAAGATTATCCATGGGATAGCACTTTGGAAAATGTTAAATACTTAAATTATGTGTGGCATCGTTGTAAAGTGTATTTACGTGGACATAAGTGCACTTTTTGCCATCAAGAGTTATTTGCACGCAATGTGAGTATCTTTTCATTATTTGAGTGAATCTCAGTGAAGCTTTCATCCCTCCCACTTAACGGTTGTTTTTCCAATGTGACTTTTTGATCCTCGTGTAGTTTAGTTTGTCAAATTCATTAATTTTCTTTATTTGAAATTAGACCAAATGCATGTGTTTGACAAAAATGTAGTGTGAGAGACTTAAATGAGGAAAACATCAATTGTATATTCACATTTTAAGAAAATTTTCACATACGAAGACGTTGATTCTACAATTATGAACAACAAATTAATAGATGACCATTAACGGTAAAGATTTAAATAAAAAAAATAATATATACATAAATAAAAAAATTATATGGAGACTATTCATATTCCAAAAAAAGATTTAAATATGAGGTAGATTTCCTAATGAAATTGCATATTCTTTCAAAAAAGTATTACACCATGTCCTAATAGTGGACATTGAAATATGAACAGACTCAAAAAAAAAAGATCAAACAATCGGTAAGATCCAAAATCAAAAATAAATTATTTTAAAAAATAAATTATTAATGTTAAATACTTGCATTATTATTCTTTAAATCCTAGGTATTGATGATTATCTCTATGAGGGGGATCATTTGAAAATGTTAAATTCTTAAATTACATCTGGTATCATTGTAAAGTGCATTTACGTGTGACATAAGTACACTTTACCATTGAGAGTCATTTGCATGCGATGTGGGTGTCTTTTTGTTATATGAGTGAATTTCAATGAAGCTTCAATCCCTCCCACTTAATAGTTGTTTTTCCATGTAACATTTTGATCCTTGTGTAGTTTAGTTTGTGAGATCCATCAATTTCCGTTTTCTTTTTTTTTTTTGAAATTGGACCAAATGTATGTGTTTGAGAAAAATGAATGAGAGATTTGATGATGAAAATATCAATTGTATATTCAAATTTTAAGGAATTTTTCACATTACAATACGTTGATTCTGCAGCTATGAATAACAAATTATTAGATAAGCATTGACTGTAAAAATTTAAATAAGAACATAATATATACATAAATAAGAAAATTATATGGAGACTATTCATATCCCAAACAAGATTTAAATATGAGGTAGATTTTCTAATGAAATTGTATCTTCTTTCCAAAGAGTAATACATCATATCCTAATAGCAGACATTGAAATATGAAAATACCCATAAAAAAGAAACATATAAGGCAATTGGTGAGATCCAAAATTGAAAATAAGTTATTAATGTTTAAATACTTTAAATCCTAGGTTTTGAAGATTATCTTTATTAGGGGGCTCATTGGAAAATGTTAAATACTTGAATTACGCCTAACAGTGTTATAAATGGCATTTACATGTGACATAAGTGCATTTTGTCGCTGAGAATGATTTGCATGTGTTGTGGGTGTCTCTTCGTTATTTGAGTGAATCTTAGTGAAGTTTTAATTTCTCCATTTAATAGTTATTTTTCCAATGTGACGTTTTGATCCTCATGTAATTTAGTTTGTGAGATCCATTAATTTTCTTTATTGGAAATTAGACTAGATGTATGTGTTTGAGAAAAATGAAGGGTAAGAGGCTTGATGAGCAAAATATCAATGTACATTCGCATTTTAAGAAAATTTTCACACTCTTAGACGTTGATTATGTACTTATGAACAACAAATTAATAGATGAGCATTGACTATAAAGATTTAAATAAGAACATAATATATACATAAATAAGAAAATTATACGGTGACTATTGATTTTCCCAAAAAGATTTAAATACGAGATAGATTTTCCAATGAAATTGCATTTCAAAAAGGTATTACATCATGTGTTAATAGAAGATGTTGGAATACAAAAAGACCCATAAAAAAAAAATAAGGCAATCAGTGACATCCAAAATTGAAAATAAATTATTTAAAAAAATAAATTATTAATGTTAAATATTTGCATTATTAAACTTTAAATCCTAGGTTTTGAAGATTATCTTTATGAGATGGCTCATTGGAAAATGTTAAATACTTGAATTACATTTGACATTGTTGTAAAGTGCATTTACGTGTGACATAAGTGCACTTTGCCATCGAGAGTCATTTGTACACAATGTAGGTGTCTCTTTATTATTTGAGTGAATCTTAGTGAAGCTTCAATCTCTCTCACATAATGGTTGTCTTTCCAATGGGACGTTTTAATCCTCGTGTAGTTTAGTTTGTCAAATTCATTAATTTTCCTTATTGGAAATTAGACCCAATGTATGTGTTTGAGAAAAATAAAGGGTAAGAGACTTGATGAGGAAAATATCAATTGTATATTTACATTTTAAGGAATTTCTCACATACCAAGACGTCGATTTTATAGTTATGAACAACAAATTAATAGATGAGCGTTGATTATAAAGATTTAAATAAAAACATAATTATACATAAATAAAACAAAAATTATATGAAGACTATTTGATTCCAAAAAATATTTAAATATGAGGTAGATTTCCCAATAAAATTGCATTTTCTTTGAAAGAAAAGTATTACTTCATGTCCTAATAAAAGACGTTGGAATAAGAAAAGACCCTTAAAAAAAAAAAAAGATAAGGCAATATGTGAGATCCAAAATCGAAAATAAATTATTTGTATTAAATATTTGCATTATTAAACTTTAAATGCTAGATTTTGAAGATTATCTCTATGAGGTGGCTCATTGGAAAATGTTAAATTCTTGAATGAAATCTGACATCATTGTAAAGTGCATTTACTGTGATATAAGTGCACTTTGTCGTCGAGAGTCGCTTGCACGAGATGTGGGTGTCTCTTTGTTGATGACTTGGCAAGCGTACCAATCATACAAGTAATACAAAGTGAGTAGAGTATTGTTCCCACAAGGATTGAGGTGCCAAATACCCGCAAAGCTAAAGTTAAATGCTATCTAGACGAATCATTAAACAGAAATATCAATCTAAAACTAACAATTTAAACTAAAGCTACTACTAAAACCTAAAACTAAGCTACTCCTAATGGCAAGACCTTATGATTGATGGGATTGACTTCACTTGACTCTTAATCCGATTAATTCATAAACAAATTGATCTTTAAGTTGCTAAAGAATGATTCAATCTAATTACAAATCCTTTTGATGTTGGTTCTAAACAAAACCACATAAATAAGATTATCTATTCTTAGATTAATCCGATTTATGGTAAAAGTTACAAAGGGCAAAGTTAATATCTAGCTATCCTTAGCTTAGATAAAAACTCCAAACTCAATAAAATGGTGATCAATCATTTTAAAGCAAATCAATCGGTAAAATCTACTCTAACAAAATACGAAATGCAATTGAGAAGAATCATTCAATAACAAAACTTCATAAGAAACCAAGTTACATCAACCACCAAACTTTTCATTTCTCATAAGTTCTATTATCATTCTCTTACTCTTGCTTTCATCAATTGTACATGCTAGTCTAGGGTACAAATGTTTTTAGAAGGATTTTTCCAAACCTCAACTAAGATAAAAACTAATTCTCTATAATTCTTTATGTGCAAATCAAGTTAATTAAATAAGCAAACCATAATTTGACTATATGAGGCTAATATCTATATTTCTATGATATTAGCGAATCAATCTCCTCTCTTTTAAGGTTATAGAACTCATACAACTCATTCTTTAGGTCTAGTCTTTACCTCCCTTTCTCAAGTTTAGTACAAACACCAAATCATTCCAATAATTGGCCAAATCAAACGAAAATATTAAGATTGGAATAAATAAATATGTATTAACCGACCAATAATTACAAGAGTTCAAGAAATTACACAAAATCTAATCTAAAATTGAGCTCATAACAATCCTAGAGTTACAAACTACCTATAACTACAAAATAGAAGAGAATACAACATGAAAATAGAAGAAAATGAAGAGAAAAGAGAAGAGATGGAGGAAGGAAAACCAATCCCAAGAGGGAAGGCCTTCTTCCCCCCTAACCAGCTCCAAATATTGCCCTTTGTGTGCTGCCTCCTTACTCCAAAATCTCCCAATCCAAAGTTAGGGCAAAAAGCCCCAAAAGAAGCTTTTAAACTGTCAGTTTCGTGACTTAGCGCCTAAGCGCCGGTATTGGCACTTGGGCGCCAATGCTGACAGCTTCAAATAGTAAGTTCATGGGTTGGGCACCAAATGGGCAGAAGACTCTTTCTTGTTCAAATGCCTGGCACCTGGGCACCACGTCTGGCGCCTAGGCACCAAGCTACTGGAGTCTTCATTCATCTCTTGTTTTCTCCCCAAAATACACCTACAAGAGGCAACAACTAAAATAAATTAAAAAAAGGCAAGAAAAAGGAAAATAAAACAAGAAAATAAGAAAACTATAAAGCACAAAGAAACTAAATGAAAACCAAAATAAAAGCGTAAAAGGATAGCAAAACAAGGCTGATAGAAGAAGAAAATCGCACATATGATGGCATTATTTGGTGACTTTTTAAGACTTATCACTCTTCAATCTTGGAATGAATTTCATTGAAGTTTCAATCCCTCCCACTTAACGATTGCTTTTCCAATGTGACGTTCTAATCCTTAGGTTGCTTAGTTTGCCAGATGTATTAATTTTCTTTATTGGAAATTAGGCCAAATTAATGTGTTTGATAAAAATGAAAGGTGAGAGACTTGATGAGGAAAATATCAATTGTATATTTACATTTTAAAGAATTTTTCACATTCCAAAACGTTGATTCTGCTGTTATAACAAACAAATTAATAGATGAGCATTCACTGTAAAGATTTAAATAAGAACACAATATATACATAAAGACCCATAAATAAAAAAGTATTACACCATGTCCTAATAGCAGATGTTGGAATACGAAAAGACCTATAAAAAAAAGGAAAAGATAATGAGATCCAAAATTGAAACTAAATTATTTTAAAAAATAAATTATTAATGTTAAATACTTGCATTACTAAACTTTAAATCCTAGATTTTGAAGATTATCTCTATGAGAGGGCTCATTGGAAAATGCTAAATACTTGAATTATATCTGGCATCATTGTAAAGTGAATTTACATGTGACATAAGTTCACTTTGCCACTGAGAGTCATTTGCACACGATATGAGTATCTCTTCATTATTTGAATGAATTTTAGTAAAAGTTCAATCCCTCTTGTGCAATGTAAGATTATTGTGATGACATTATCTAGAATAGATTAAATCCATATTGATGAATCTAGTTGTCAAAATACATACTTACTCAAATTGTTTACATTAAATAGTTAAATCCATATTGATGAATATGTTGTCAAAAAATAGGTTCAATTATCAATTAATTTAATGTCAATTTACTTTAATGTTGATGTGGGTTCAAGTATTTAATGATTTGCATGGTTAGAAATTTTCCAAATTTATTGAACTATATAATGTATACAATTACATTCAAAGTATATTTAAAATTAATTTATTCATGAATAATTGAATTAATAGAAAAATATAAAGATTGACAAAAAAAAGACATATATATTAAGGAATTGATGAAACATAAATTGTTGGGTGAACATAAATAAATGAACTAAAACATCAAAAGAGATAATTTTTTTTCCTTTGCAAGAACAAAAAAATAAAAAAATTGGTCAACACTCAACAAAATAAAGCCTAGAACATCACAATATTTGAAATATCACTTCTCAACTTTGATGTTTTTCTGTACATTCAAAGAAAATTAAACATTTAATTCATCCATATCAGTCACATTTGTTGCAAGGCTAGAAGTCCCCCTCTTTGTCGGAGTAACACTTTTAGGATTGGTAATATCTTCAAAAACCAAACAATGGAACGATAATATGATGTTTATAAGAAATTTTAGAACGATAATTTTTTACCAACTAAATAATTATCATCAGCTTCCTAAGAGAGAATATCTTCAAACTCACAAAAGTCATATCCATATTCTTATCCCTAGATCATCTTCAACACCACATAGGGATGACAATACCCACCCGAACCCGGCTAACCCAATCTGTCCCGCCTCGTTCGGATTAGGTTATTCAACGGTTGATTGGGAAACTGAGCGGTTCAGGGATTCCCCGAATATACAACTGCGGGTTTAGGGTGAGGACAGGACAATGTCCTCCCTGTCCCAAACCCGCCCCAATCTACCCCGAATGTGTGTATGTATATATATATAATATAAGTATATAATAAAAGTATATATATAGGCAGGGTAAAGCTAGAAATGTGAAATTGTTTGATACGAAAATGGAAAAAAAAAAGCAAATGCATCTATAAATAGTTAAATACACACACATGAATTCGTTGGAGGAGACCTGCATATGATATTATACATTTCAAAAAACTCTTTCAATAAATTACTCATAAAATTAATATTTGCAAGAAACTTTAGATCAGAGAATTAATCTTGTAATATATATATATATATATATATAATATTTATGCAATATTCGAGGTAGGGTATGGGGAAAGTCATTCAATAAAATGACTTCGGGGTGGGGCGGGGGGGGGGGGGAACGAGTATTAAAATTATTCGCGGGTTCGAAGATGGAGCAAAAAATAAAAAACCCTCGAGGAAACAGGGTTGGGATGGGGCAAAATATAAGTACACGGGGCGGGAACAGGTAGTGAAAAATATAGCCCGATCTGCCCTATTGCCATCCTTAACACCACAAATCTTTGTTGAAAATTGACAGTTAATCTTGAAAGAGTGATGTGTTGTGCAGTAGGAGCCATTATTCTATCCAACATTGAACTGTGTAATAATGTAGACTTTTCCTTCCACTAATACATCTTTAAACTTAGACACAAAAGACTTTTTCATTGTTGCATGTATATGGGTGTGTTGTGTCGAAAAAAAGAACAAATGATAGACAAATAAATAACAATGCTAATCACTATTGTAATGGATTAAGAGAAACTAATGATAAAAGGAACGAAGAGAATATCTTAGAATCAACGATAATCATTTCTATGTTATTGATCTCTTCTAGAAGATTGAAGTCAGACATCATCCACAAACGGACAATGTGAGCCTTTATGTTCTAGTTATTGTGCAAGGGACATATCTCCTTTATTGAATCAAATCTTGTAGGATGAGACATATTTGAGAAACTTTACAAAGCGAATGGACATTGGAGTGAGAAGAGAGTGAACGAAAATAGGTGCAAGAATGGGTATATGATAGAAATCGTATCCCATATATATATATATATATATATATATATATATATATATTGATGGATATAAATGGGAGAATTGGTGTATGGGGGCAAATAAGCAAACTTGCATGCAAAAAAAAAAAAAGATGTGTGTCACAACCCAAAAATCAAGCACGTGACTGACACAGAATCTAGGAAAATTCTCTCTCTTGACCCATAAGTCTAATCTTGAATATACACTAACCCACCTTATGACATAGTCATAATTCTGCTTTATTCCACTGAGTGATGAGTCATCATCAAATACATGTGTCTTCACACAGACACACACATTTATCCTTAAACATTCATAAAACTATGGTCCCAGAAAAAGGAACCTACAAATATTTTACCAATATCTTTTACAAATTACACCCAAAGACCTAGGTAACTTATATGACTACATAGCAATTCTAGACTGAACTTTAATAAGACATACTCACCAAAGCTGACCCTAGGATGAGAAGAGTCATCACAGGAGGATTCGCCACTCCTCTAATGGATGCTACTCTTTCCTCAGCAACAGAACCTGAAAATGTTGATCAACAAGGCACGAATAGCTTGATAAACAAGCTTAAATGCATAATTAAAATCTAATGCTTATTCATGTCTTACCATATTTTTAACTTAATGATACTCTTAAGTTTTATCATGAATGTATGGTCATGAATTTGTACAAACTATGCTTGACGGCACATCTTTTACCTTGAGCAATCCTTCTTTCTTGAGACATATCAATATGCCTATTCTCAATTTATTCATACTTGACTTTCCTTTACACCCTAGGTTGTCACTGTTTTCTTATCAAACATGATTGCACACTTCGATGCAAAAGCAAGAATGCCCACAAATACATGTTTCATAATTTTACTAGGATTATAAAAACAATCATACAATACTTTTAAGAGTTTAACTCTTCCTTCCAAAACTTACCTTGAGTGTCTCAATCATAACTAAGGTTTATTTAAACTTAATTCTAGGATTTCTGACTCTCTAGTGATTCTTTATGTAATACCCGTTAATTTTGGAATATCATTCGCCTAAGAGTATTTTAGAATTTTACAACGTTACTTTAGTTATTTATTTTGGTCATTTTTAATTTTCATATTTAATTGTTCTCTTTGAATATTATTTATGAAAATTGAGTTAAATGACTGGACTAAATATTTGCACCATATGGGATATATTCTAAGAATAGTGAAATTCATGGAAAAGTGGTTTAAGAATGGTCAATTAGTCCATTTATTATAAATTGACTGGATGGGTTTGGATGTTGGGTTATGGATACCCATGGATTATTCAATAACCCATTAGAAATATTTAATATAAAGTTTCAATAGTACCCTCTCATTTTCACGCAGAAGGAAAAAAGTTGAGAAGTGAACAGTAACTTCATTTTCTCTCTCAGTTCTTCATCTTCTTCTCAAATCTTTTTCTTGATCTTCAGAGTTTTGATTATTTGTTCGGTTCAAAGGCTTTGTAAGGATCAAAGGTAAGCTTTAATCTCATTATTTTCCTTAAATTTCAGTTTATGTAGAAGATCAGAGGAGGTTTTGTTCTTGAAGATTTTGACGATAATTCGTGAATCTCAGTTGTTTTAGAAGTTATATTTGAGTTATAATCGGTTAAAAGAGTTGAAATTCTGGTTTTGAAACAAGAAAGGAAAGGATGAATTTGTTAGAAATTTCTGCAAAAACTTCTGCAAAAACCGAGTTATTGTAGCGACCAGAAATTTCGGGAAAATCTGGAAATTTTTCTTCGAGTTACTGTAGCAGTTACTGTAGTGTCGGCAGTCAATGGTACTGTAGCAGTCAACGTTACTGTAGCGAACCGTTACTGTAGCGAACTGTTACTGTAGCAATCAGAAAATTTTGCGTATTTTCGTGATTTTGTTTCCTTTCTTATGTTTCCTTGTAATATATTTTACTAGGAAATTTTCCTACATAAATTCTAGTGTGGAACAAGGTAAACTTGGACAAACATCAAGGTGAGTGAATAACCTTGCTCAGCTAATTTGATATTACTAGTCAAAGTACAATATAAGTCTCATTTACAATATTATTTGGATAATAAGCAATCAATTTTCATATGGGAGTATATGATGATCGGTAGAAATAAGAGTATGTAGAAATTATTTTATTTCATGACAATTGTGCTATGTGATAAATTCTCACTATCTTGTCAATGAGTAAATATCTACGGGATCTAATACACGAGTTTGAAAGGGTTAAAGTCCCATACTACTCGGTGTATATCTAAGAAACCTATACACGAGTTGAAAGGGTTAGAGTCCCATACTACTCGGTGTATACCTATGAGATCTTATTCACGAGTTTGAAAGGGTTAGAGTCCCATACTACTCGGTGTATATCTAAGAAAGCTTATACACGAGTTGAAAGGGTTAGAGTCCCATACTACTCGATGTATAATATAATTAATTATATGAGTAAATGTGGTATTTGTACTTTTGATATTTTATATAGTACAGTTATTTACTTACTGAGTTTTTAAATAAACTCACACTCCCTATGATTATTTTTTAGATACAGAAAACAAAGAAGAAGAGTATCCGTTGGAAGATTAGAAGCCCCTTGGGATTACTCTCTATTTCTGTCTGGTGGGATACCAGTACTTATTAATGTGGATATTAGAAACGCTCTGTACTTTCTATAGGTCTCCTAGGCTTGCGATGAGATAGAAATATCAGACTATGTATGTCTATATTTGCTTATCAGATGAATATAATTCTGTAGTGTGGAATGAATGATTAAGGTTGAATGTAAAACCTTACAGAATATATGTATATAACGTATGTTTGAGAATTTTATCAAATGAGTAGTATCTTTTCACATGCTCAATTTTTGGGATGTGACACTTTACTTCCAACCTCATGTTCGATACACTGCCAATACGTTTCTCTTAAGCTAAGGTTGTCACGACTCGAAAATTAGGCACGTGAGTCACACATAACTCCCAGGGTGTACCTCTGGTAACTTGGAAAATCCTTTGACAGTCTTATCCACGATTATGCAAATCATAAATTACAAAGAAAAAAAGATTTACTTAAATGCACATTAATATACATAATACCCACATGTCTTTTTCCATAATCTAGAACAGCGAAAACATACCAACGGAGTACAATGGTAAATACAACCAAGATTATGACAATATCATAAAATACATTCAAGCTTAACTGGCCTGCCTACTAGATTATAGAGCGTTCCCTATCTTATACAAAATTTGGTTCCACGAACTCACCAGTCAAAAGTGAAGTATTTTTTCAACAAGCCGCTAATCTTCCAACAGGTACTCCTCCTTCTCAACCACCATATCTAAAAAGATAACCACAGAGAATGTAAGTTTATCGAAACTCAGTGAGCAAATGATTGTGCATTAAAATTTTATATAGCACGAGTACAAATATCATAGTCATTGACACAATTAGAATAAACATATAAGGAGTACGTAAAAACGCATATAGACAAACACATACAAAGTGTACAACGCAGTGGTGACGTGCTATTGTTGGCGAATTGGCAAACATACCAATCGCACAAGTAATACAAAGTGAGTAAATTATCGTTCTCACAATGATTGAGGTGTCAAGTACCCTCAAAGCTAAAGTAAAATACTATCTAGATGGTACATTTAATTAGTGAAAATTAAAAGGGAAACAAAAACAAAAGCATAATTTGAAAACTAACGAATTAAACTTAAATTACTAACAAATACCTAAGAATAAATTACTCCTAATAACAAAAGCCCAGGGTTGATGGGATGACTTCACTTAATTTTTAATATAACTAATTCATAGAAAAATTAGTCTTTGAGTTGCTAAAAAATGATTCACTCTAATTACAAATCCTTTTGAAAATGATTAATCTCTCAAATTTATTTGAATTCAATTCCTTGGAGAAACAAACCTACATAACTCAAAGGATTGTTTATTTCCTTAGTTCAATCATTCAAGTAGGTGATGAAGATTAGAAATTCATAAAAATCACATAAATAAAATTATCTATTCCTAGATTAATCTGATTTATGGTAGAAGTTACAAGGACAAAGTTAATATCTAGCTATCCCTAGCATAAATAAAAATTCCAAACTCATAAAAATGGCGATTAAGCATTTTAGAGAAAATCAATCGGTAAAATTCACTCCAACAAAATATGAAATGCAATTGAAAAGAATCATTCAACAACAAAACTTCATAAAAATCAAATTACATTAATCGCTAAACTTTTCATTTCTCATAAGGTTCCATTATCATTCTCTCACTCTTGCTTTCACCAACATGCTAATCTATGGCACAAATATTCTCAGAAGGATTTTTCCAAACCTCAACTAAAATAAAAACCTAATATTTCATAATTCCTTATGTGAAAATCAAGTTAAATTAATGAAAAAATCATAATTTAACTATATGAGGCTAATGTCTATATCCCTATGATATTAACAAATCAATCCCCTTACTTTTAAGGTTCAAGAACTCATACTACTCATTCAATGGCCTAGTCTCTACCTCCCTTTCCCAAATTTAATAAAAACACCATAACATCCCAATAATTGACCAAATTAAAGGAAAACATTAAGATTGGAATGAATAAACATACATTAATCAACCATTGATTACAAGAGCTTGAGAAATTACATAAAGCCTAATCTAAAATCGGGTATAACAACCCTAGAAATGAAGAACAACTATCTAAACAACAAAAACATAAATTACAACAATGACACTAGACAAAAATAAAGAGAAGAGAGAATGAACGGGGGAAGGAGGGCCAATCACGAGTGGGAAGGTGATGCGATTTTTTCTGACAAGTGTATCAGATCACATAAGTAGTAAAGTGAGAGAAAGAGTTATCGTCCTCAGGGATTGACTTTTAATAATTACCAATTTCACTAGATCAAGTTATATTTGGACGGAAAAAAAGATAGATAATTCACAGAAAGTAAACTAAACTAACGACAAGGAATTAACTAAACGATAAACGAAGAAATACACAATAACACAACGGGTATAGAGGATTGACTTTCTTAACTCCTAATCCAATTAATTCATAGACAAATCAATCTTTGAATCATTAAAGAATACTTAAATATATTTGAAAATTCCTTTTAAAGTTGGTTAAGCTCACGAAATTATTTGAACCCAATGTCTTAGTAAAACAAACCTTCCTTACCAAAATAATTAGCTAATGTCTTAGTCAAATTATTTGGTTCCGAGTTTAAGATTAAGAACCTATAAGACCATGCAAACAAGATTATCTATGTCTAGTATAACCCGGTTCACGGTAGAAGTTACAAGGGCTAAAATCATATCTAACTATTTCTAGTTTAGACAAGATAAATTTCAAATACATCTAAGTTACTGATTGCAATCACATAAAAGGAAATAAAACAGTAAATCTACTCCAATAATTAGAACTGCAATTATATTAAAGTATTCAACAACAAAGCTTCAAAGGAAGTTAATATACATTAATCCCCTAAACCCTAGAGTTTAGTTACAACATGAACAAGGGGAAGAAAAACATAACAAATACACAACAAAACATGATCAAGAGGAAGAAAAAAATGCTTCAAACTCAGTAGAGAAGAGGTCTCTCATTTCCTCCAGCAAACCCTAGTAGAGCTCCCTTGCTCCTCCAACCAAAAGATCCAAAATAATCTGCAAAATAGCTATTTAAAGAACTACTCTCACAGGTTTGAGCTGGGGCGCCAAGCAGAAACAAGGCGAAAAAGCAGACTAGCGCCTGGGGCACCCTCAGTGGCACCTGAGGCGCCACTTTTTGAAGCTCGGACAAAGAGTTAAGGTGCTGGTGCCCACCAGATTTACTGCAGATTAGCACATTGCTTCAGAGTTTCATCAACTCACCAATAAGCATCAGCCCAGAATATAAAACCTACAAGATTATACAGCAAAAGCATTAAAAGGCAAGAGAAAATAGATTAAAACAAGATAAAACAAAGAAACTACTATGTACAAAGAGATAAGCTAAAATAAAGGATACAGCATATAAAAGGATAGCAAGAAGGGATCAAGGAGAGGAAAAATTCCATAAGAAACTACCTAAATTAACCAAAATAAAGGACTTATCAGAAGGCTTCCTTCCCCTCTAACCAGCTCCAGAAATAGCCCTTTGTTGCTGCCTCTAAGCTCCAAAATCTCCAGATCCAAAGTTAAGTTAAAAAACCCTAAAAGATTCTTAAATACTGTCAGATTTGTGCATTGGTGTTTGGGTGTTGGGTCTGGCACCTAGGCTCTAAGTCTAACAGCTCAGATAGTGAGTTCAGGGGTTGGGCGCCTGGGAGCCATGTCTAACACCTAAGCGCCATGTAGATAGAAGGCTCTTTCAAGTTCTTATGCTTAGCAGGCGCCAGCCATCTGGAAGCTTCAAATGCCTTTAACTTCTCTTGTTTTCTTCAAAAATTGTACCTGCAAAAGATTATAACTAAAATCACTTAAAAAGACAAGAAAATGAAGAATAAAACAACATAAAAAGAAAACAACAAAGCACAAAAGAACTAAATGAAAACAAAGATAAAAAGTGCAAAAGGTTAGCAAAACAAGGCTAAGAGAAGAAGAAAAACTCACTTTTAATGGCATAATTTAATGGCTTTTTAAGACTTATCAGCTATCTACCCGTGAGTCTACGTTCTCACTAATGTCGCATTGAGTCGTAACTCAACGGAAAGGTGCTTAGGGTCTACGTTCCTTAGTCTTAAATTTTTATGTTTGTCTATAAGAATTTAACCATCCTTGGACGTACTTACTGGTTTGTTAGTGGGTCTACATTCTCACATATCTCCTTTTGCTGCATGCAATTCATACAAAAACGTCATATAATACACAAATCAACAATTCACAATTTCCAATCACAATTCACCACAGGAGATTGCCAATTCCACAAGAAAATTTTGATATCTAGTTAGTATTATCAACTAGGAAATTTTATCAATTTAATTCCAAATTACGGTGTGAGTGAGATTTGTATTGTACTTAAATTTAATAAAACCACTTAGCAAGGTCACCTACTGTAATATCCCAAGAATTTATATGAATATTTAAAGCCTATTTTGAAGTTTAGTGAAAAATTTAATTACGTGAAAAATTTTCTTTTTGAATTAGTGAAGAAAATGTGGGAATAGAAATTTTTATTTTTAATTTAGGAAATTTTTACAAATTCTCAAGGACTAAAGTGAAAAGAAAAGAAAGTATAGAGGACTTTTGAGAAATGACCAAGTAGGAACCCGAGAAGAAAAATAGAGCTTATGGGAATGAATTATGAGTCCGGTACCGAAAAGATGATGGATTCAAGGTTAAAGTGGAGTTTGAGATATCGAGAGGGATTAAAGTGAACAAATCTTATAAGCTAAGGTGGCTATGAGCGATTTTATCAAAAAGAAATTGGTGGGGTCCACGCATATACACTTCTCCTTATTCTTTTCTTTTTCTCATTCTCCCTCCCGTAGCTTCACTTTCTCTCTCTCTCTCTCGATTATGCTTGCAAAGGAATTTCTTCATCAATCATTCATGCAATTTTTACTTTGGGAAGGAAGCTATGAAAGTTAGGATGATTGGTAAGTTGATGTTCTTCTTCTTCTTCCTCTTATTACAAGATCAAATCCTTGGTTATTATTTTTGCAAAATTTTTGTAGAATATTTTAATGGATGAATTTAAGTGTGGATGTTAATCTAAAACATTCCTAGGTGATTTATGATGTTATTAGAACAAGAAATTTGGAGAAAACTAGGAGAAATTCGTAGAATTTGGATATTTGAAAAAGTTAGTGTTCTTGATGAAAATTTGAGATTTGAGCTTGGATTGTTGGTAGAAATTGGGGGTTTTGGTGTTAAAACACTCCTTAGACATTAAGGATGAAAACCCATGGAAGAAATCAAAAGAAATGTTGTTTTAGATATGATTTTTAGATTTTTGGATGAAGAACACGAAGAACATCGAAAAATTTCCCCAGAATTACTGTTCACCGAGAAAATTTTTCCAGATTTTCTCGTTACTGTAGCGTTGACTCGGTCAACGTTACTGTAAATATCGTTGAAAAGCTCTTTGAGTCTAGTTTTCAATGGTATAAGTTTCATCTGGATATTCATTACCAGTTAGGAGTTATGATTTGAGAAGTGGATGAAGGTCGAGAGTAGTGGTAGGAAATTTCTCTATTTCGTAACCCTGATGGTTTTTATCTGGTTACAATAGAAATGGTCAAGTGCAAAGTGGGAGTGCTGAGAGCATGAAATCCAGGTGAGTGGGTTAATACTTGCTATGATTAAATATCTTTGTTATTGACTTTTTGCATCATAGTGAAAATATGTTGAATATCCAAATTTGAAGAGAATGATGTGGGATGATGAGACATAAACAATTGTGGAACGTGCCAGGTGATGTATATAATTATATTTTCTTATTTTCTCATGAATTGAGGTTATATGATGGATTGTGAATGGCATGTGAACTGAGTTGAAATGTATCATACTCTGATTGTTGAGTTCAATCATATGCGGATAGTTAAGTATGTTATTGTTGAATAATTGTTCTATATTATGGGTTATGTTATATACATGCTATGTTGCTGGAACCACATTGATTATGTTGTGGCTTGAATTGTAAATGACTGAATTGTGTATGTGGCTCAAGATTATGATTGAGGATGTTTTTATATGTGATTGTGATTGTGTTTGACTGGAAATGAAAGGCATGGTGGTGCACCCCATGGAGAAATCTATGTGAAGCTATAAGGGTGGAGAATATAAATGGAGCGATAAGGGTGGATGCGGCGGGGGCCGCGGGCAACGATCCAGAGGTATTCTGGACGACCCGGTTGGTACGGGAATTGTGTGTGAAATTGATTTCATCGATTGCTGTTGTGAATTTTGAATTTTGTTGAAATGCATTTGATTCACTTGGATATTGTTGTGAAGTATTATGAATAATATTATATCATATGATGATCGATCTACGTATGATTGCTGCATGTTATCATTATGATGCATGATTTTTATTTTGTCATAGTATTGTGTTATCTACTCACTGGGCACGTGGTTTGCTCATACCCCTCTTATTGATATTTTTTTTCAGCGTTGACAGCTGAAGGTAAATATCGGAACAAGGAATTATGGATCCTTAGTCCATAATTACCTTTTCATTTGTTCAGGATAAAGGTATAATAGTTAAGTTTTATTCTAAGTTGTATAAATCTAGAAATCTCTGTAATCGGGTAGGTTCATTCAGTGATGTAATGTGAGTAATTGTAGTATGTATAGAGAACTCGTTTTGGTTGCATGAAAAAGAATTGTATGATTTTTTTAAGAGAAAGATAGGCTTACGGAGGTGAAATGAAATTCACTTTCCGTGCCGGTCACGTGCTCAAATTTTGGGACGTGACAAGTTGGTATCAGAGCTTTGGGATTAGGTCTCCTACCGATTACAGAGTAAGGTAACCTTAGTGGGATCTCCTCTATCGTGGTGAACCCGGGCACGACTATAGAGAGATGGCTCCATTGAAGGTCCTGTAGGATGTTTTCATTTCCTTTCCCTCCGAGACTTGTTTTTTTCTTAGGAATTATGTTTTTAGTTTTAGTTTTAGACAGATATGGCTATACTTTTGAACCCGGTAAAGGAAAGGTTATTATTGTTTTGATTCCATTGTTGTCGGATCAAATTGTATGTATGGGGCTTTATATGTTGAATTCATGATTGATTTTGTGTGAATGATTTCCTTTATCTTTCTTAATTTTATTATTACTATTTTTTTTAGTATCATCCCATAAAAGAAACCACTGGCATTAAAAGCGGAAGGATTACATTGCAAAAAAAAAAAAATTACTCATGCATGAGTAATCTAAAAGCGAGGTGGTCTCGGATTAGGAGGGTTGTATTGTATCATCACCCCTCGACCATTCCTTGGAGCGAGAGACAGAGTAATGTCGCGGAGGGTAGTGTAAATCCCATTCATACAATCAACACTTCTTTGTTGTTGATTGCAGAAGCACTGGGTAGACCAATAGAAGAACCTGTCTATTCTTGAAGTCATTTCTGCATGATTGCGTTTAGTTAACTTCTCCAGGTCTCCTATCATCTTTTTCAGATTTTTCACCTCCTGCTCTAGACAGGCGATTTTGTCCTCCGAGGTATGGGCCGTGCTAGTCTCCTCAGCTTCCTCGTTCTTCTTCATTTTCTTCTCCATATGCTTCTCTAAAGACCCTTCAAAAGGTCTTTTGCCCTTGTCTTTGCCTAGACTTAAGTTTAAGTCGAGCTCTTCTCTCTTGGCATCCACTGTGAGATCAATGTACTTCCTTGTGGCCATGATTTGAAAAATTTAGAAATTTATGTGGGAGTATGAGAAGAGAGGAACGCTGGGAAGTTGTAGGCTCAGATATGATTACTCTTTGTGGTGTGGTAACTGAGAACGTTGGGACAGTTCTTATAGAGGAAAAATTTGAACTTAGAGACAAAGAAGATATCTCTTCGCCGCACCCTACACGCTTAACCTATGGATTTCTGCAAGCTGGAAGCTAGGAGTCTAGGGTAGGCATGCACACCAACAACGCGTCGCATTAATGGCAAAACCACGAAAGTCAATATTCGGTGGATTTGCGGCCGATTTACACTTGGTTTTTTCATTTCTCTCGTTGGCATTTTCTGAAATTGAAGGAAGTCGACAATGTAGCCATTACAGAGTGTCTTGGATGTTTTCACGATGAACTAAAATGTATTTCTATGCTTTCTTGTATTGTTCTTGAAAGCCTTCAGTTAAGTATAATATACATGATTGATTGAATTATACTGTGATTATATGTATCTAAATACATATGATATGTATGTATGTTATTCATGCATAGAGAGTGAAGGCTATTTGTTATGGCCAGGAATAATATGTAATGATTCTACATACATTCAGAGAATGTTAAGTCTGAAATTTAAAAGAACTTGAATAGATGAAAATATATATAGATAATGATGTATTTCTATGTTTATACATATATACATATATGCTCGTAGAGGCAAGTGAAAGGTAAAATTTTTCTCTCACTTTATGGAACGCTTGATGTGTAGATGTGAGAAGTTTTTATTTTAATATGTATGTTTGAAAATGTGTAAGCTTAGGGCAAAGTCATGGATTAGAAACCTAGATAAGGTTAATATGAAGCTACCCGTTCATGGAGTAATATCTCGATTTAGAATTATTGGATATGACAAATACAGAGTTAGGAAGTCATAAATTGAAGCGGCGATTAGTTTAATAATTTGAGCAAGAGTCAAAAGTTAGCCGAAATTTTTGAGGAAATCTTTTGTATTTGATTATATTTTGTTATTTTCTGGCATGCTTATCAGAGACCGTTGGCATTGCGTCGGATAAGGTCTGTAGGTCATCTTTAGAGTATGATGTAAAGGTTTTGTAGCCCTAAATTTCGTCTATATATAATGGATGCCCCATTACGCTGCTCACTACACTAAGAGTTTATATCTATAAGCTTTCTAGCATCAAACTTCTCCTTCTGTACAACCTTTATAGCTCAGAAAAAATATGGCCGGCAATAAATCTTTCAATTTAAACTTTGAGGCTGGCAAGGTAGAGCTGGATCTAAATCTTAGCCTGGAGAATTATAAGAATAAGAGATCCATGGAAGAGTCACCAGAGGCTAAGAAAAGAAAAAGGGATGTAATAGAGTTAGAGGATGTTAGCACAGCAACATCTTCTAATAATGAGCTTGCGCTTATGAGACAAAAGATGGAGGACTTGGAAAGACTGATAAACCGCCACTTTGAGGACCAGGGGAGATTGATAAATCGTCTCTTTACAGAACAAGAGAAGCTTTTGAACCGTCATTTTAGGGAATTGGCGAATAGAGTTAATAGACATTCGATGTTTGCAACTCAAAATTTTCGTGACCAACAAGCGAGATGTATTGACTGTATGAATGGAGTGACTTCTGCACTTCGCCAAATTTCCCAGACGTTTCCTCCAGAAACTCTTTCTAGGCTGCAACGATTAACTTCCTCCTTAAGGTCTGAAGCACCTTCTTCTTCTAGACCTGGAGCACCTTCTGCATTTCAAAAGCCTCCTCGTTCTTAATTTATCTTTTCTTTTGTTTGTACCTAAAGCTGATGTTTGATCTAATGTTTACGTATTAAAATTATCTGTTTTGTAAATCAAGTTCAGCTTGTTGCCTGTAACTTATGTATTAGAAATAAAAAAATTTCGTATTTGATTTTTTTTTTGTTGAGGCAATTCTTTTACTGAAGAAACTTGAGAAATAAAAATATGTTGAACTTGTTATATTTTGTACTTGATTGTGAAAATTCCAGAAGAGAGAATGAGATATAGACAAAATATCTGCATTTGTTTCAATCTTGAGTTTTGAATTCGGAGGACCGAATTCTATTAAGGGGGGAAGAATGTAATATCCCAAGAATTTATATGAATATTTAAAGCCTATTTTGAAGTTTAGTGAAAAATTTAATTACGTGAAAAATTTTCTTTTTGAATTAGTGAAGAAAATGTGGGAATAGAAATTTTTATTTTTAATTTAGGAAATTTTTACAAATTCTCAAGGACTAAAGTGAAAAGAAAAGAAAGTATAGAGGACTTTTGAGAAATGACCAAGTAGGAACCCGAGAAGAAAAATAGAGCTTATGGGAATGAATTATGAGTCCGGTACCGAAAAGATGATGGATTCAAGGTTAAAGTGGAGTTTGAGACATCGAGAGGGATTAAAGTGAACAAATCTTATAAGCTAAGGTGGCTATGAGCGATTTTATCAAAAAGAAATTGGTGGGGCCCACGCGTATACACTTCTCCTTATTCTTTTCTTTTTCTCATTCTCCCTCCCGTAGCTTCACTTTCTCTCTCTCTCTCTCGATTATGCTTGCAAAGGAATTTCTTCATCAATCATTCATGCAATTTTTACTTTGGGAAGGAAGCTATGAAAGTTAGGATGATTGGTAAGTTGATGTTCTTCTTCTTCTTCCTCTTATTACAAGATCAAATCCTTGGTTATTATTTTTGTAAAATTTTTGTAGAATATTTTAATGGATGAATTTAAGTGTGGATGTTAATCTAAAACATTCCTAGGTGATTTATGATGTTATTAGAACAAGAAATTTGGAGAAAACTAGGAGAAATTCGTAGAATTTGGATATTTGAAAAAGTTAGTGTTCTTGATGAAAATTTGAGATTTGAGCTTGGATTGTTGGTAGAAATTGGGGGTTTTGGTGTTAAAACACTCCTTAGACATTAAGGATGAAAACCCATGGAAGAAATCAAAAGAAATGTTGTTTTAGATATGATTTTTGGATTTTTAAATGAAGAACACGAAGAACATCGAAAAATTTCCCCAGAATTACTGTTCACCGAGAAAATTTTTCCAGATTTTCTCGTTACTGTAGCGTTGACTCGGTCAACGTTACTGTAAATATCGTTGAAAAGCTCTTTGAGTCTAGTTTCCAATGGTATAAGTTTCATCTGGATATTCATTACCAGTTAGGAGTTATGATTTGAGAAGTGGATGAAGGTCGAGAGTAGTGGTAGGAAATTTCTCTATTTCGTAACCCTGATGGTTTTTATCTGGTTACAATAGAAATGGTCAAGTGCAAAGTGGGAGTGCTGAGAGCATGAAATCCAGGTGAGTGGGTTAATACTTGCTATGATTAAATATCTTTGTTATTGACTTTTTGCATCATAGTGAAAATATGTTGAATATCCAAATTTGAAGAGAATGATGTGGGATGATGAGACATAAACAATTGTGGAACGTGCCAGGTGATGTATATAATTATATTTTCTTATTTTCTCATGAATTGAGGTTATATGATGGATTGTGAATGGCATGTGAACTGAGTTGAAATGTATCATACTCTGATTGTTGAGTTCAATCATATGCGGATAGTTAAGTATGTTATTGTTGAATAATTGTTCTATATTATGGGTTATGTTATATACATGCTATGTTGCTGGAACCACATTGATTATGTTGTGGCTTGAATTGTAAATGACTGAGTTGTGTATGTGGCTCAAGATTATGATTGAGGATGTTTTTATATGTGATTGTGATTGTGTTTGACTGGAAATGAAAGGCATGGTGGTGCACCCCATGGAGAAATCTATGTGAAGCTATAAGGGTGGAGAATATAAATGGAGCGATAAGGGTGGATGCGGCGGGGGCCGCGGGCAACGATCCAGAGGTATTCTGGACGACCCGGTTGGTACGGGAATTGTGTGTGAAATTGATTTCATCGATTGCTGTTGTGAATTTTGAATTTTGTTGAAATGCATTTGATTCACTTGGATATTGTTGTGAAGTATTATGAATAATATTATATCATATGATGATCGATCTACGTATGATTGCTGCATGTTATCATTATGATGCATGATTTTTATTTTGTCATAGTATTGTGTTATCTACTCACTGGGCACGTGGTTTGCTCATACCCCTCTTATTGATATTTTTTTTCAGCGTTGACAGCTGAAGGTAAATATCGGAACAAGGAATTATGGATCCTTAGTCCATAATTACCTTTTCATTTGTTCAGGATAAAGGTATAATAGTTAAGTTTTATTCTAAGTTGTATAAATCTAGAAATCTCTGTAATCGGGTAGGTTCATTCAGTGATGTAATGTGAGTAATTGTAGTATGTATAGAGAACTCGTTTTGGTTGCATGAAAAAGAATTGTATGATTTTTTTAAGAGAAAGATAGGCTTACGGAGGTGAAATGAAATTCACTTTCCGTGCTGGTCACGTGCTCAAATTTTGGGACGTGACACCTACTCACCTCGATACCGATAAGTATTTATCGAGGAAAAGAACTGAGAAACAAAGCCAACATATCTCCGAAACCACCTAAAAATAAATCCAACAATTCCTTTAGAAAAAACACCCAATTTTCCCATTTTTCTTTTTCTGCCCAGTCTTGGGTGCCTAGGCGCCCCAAGCTCTAGAGAGGCAAAACACCTCTATCTAAATGGCACCTGGGCGCCTAGGCGCCCTAGGTCCTAAAGCTCATTGTCCTCCACAGTTTTTGGCCAAAAATTTTCTCAAAATTCATCCTTTGATCATTTGCTTCTTCCATTTGTTTCTGGGTTCTAAATATAGTCTCTAGGACCTTTAGGAGGTTGAAAATCAATTATTAAAGCAAGGATAGAGTTAATTCTTGATTTCCCTCAATTTTCCAAATTACACATAAATGGGTTTTTAACCAAAAATGAAGCCATAGAGCCAACTCTTCCCTTAGAACAATTTCTCCAACACCCTCAGCCAAGAAACAAGAAAAGGAAGCAAATAAATCCAATATTTAAGCATACAGATACCATATTTATGGTGAGTTACACCGACAAATTTACATTATCTCAAGTAGGATTAGCTACTTACCTCATTTCCAAGATAAAATACTCTCTTTTTTGTCCTTGGAAAGCACCGGAGGAAGCTCACCAAGAACATCTAAAGCAAACCAAGTAATAAACATCAAAATTTGACATTTTTCAAGGTTCTGCAGGTTGTGGTGCCTTGGGCGCCACAAACTCTTACCCAAAAGCACACCATCAGACTGGGGCGCCCTAGCCCTAAACATTCACATGGCACCTTGGGTGCCAATGTTTGCACTCACAGCTACACCCACGAAAATCCTCCCAAAAAGCCACAATTCCATCACTTTGACATCCATTAAAGCATCCAATGGCTTGGGTCTTCAAAAAACTTGTTTTTAACAATAAAAAACATTCTTAAAGATTAAATCCATCATTAAAACAATATTTGTTCATATCCTTCCTTAAATCCCCATTTTCCCATTCTTCTTTAACCATGCATCCAATCCACGGGTTCTTTCAATTTCTAGGTCCTAGGTTCAATTAAAGGCAAGAGATAACAATCCCCATCAAGAACCAACTTCAAATTTCATAAGATTTTCAATACCAAGTACCTTAGGTTTCCAACAAGAAAGTTTAATAAGATGAACCTCAAGATCTTACCTTAAGCAAGAAATTCTGATAAAGGGAGGAGGTGACCAAAGAGAGTGTTCGTCAAAGATGGTGGTGGAGGAACCTTTGAAGCCTTCTTTGCCAAGAGAAAAAAAGAGGGAGGCGTAAGCATGATGGAGGACCAAATGGGAAAAGGGAGACATGAGAAAATGAGAGAGAAAGAGAGTGAGGAGTATTTAAATCATTATTTGACTATATGCCATTGCACTTAGAGGTTATTGCATCTAAGTCCAAAGGAAAGTGAAAAATCCTTTAATGACCATATAAACTCACTCTTGAGTCACTTTCCCCACATAACTCATATCTTCAAGCTTTCTCCACAGCTCCCTTATTCCTTTAATTTTTCCTTATTAAAACATGGTCCTAAAATCTTTTCATTTTAGTCCCTCTTGCAAACTCATACTCAATGAAATTCCCCTTTTCTCCAATTCTATGGCACCAACCATACCTCTTAACCTTACCAAGCCCATCCTCTTCAAGGATTCTTAAATACCCCAATCTCATGAATAACTTAACATTTTCTCTTTCTTTCACTTTAGTCCTTCGTTGCCTTTTCACCACTTGTAAACTAGCATGCCGTTACTTGACTCGATTTCACTTGGCCGCATATGTGCTTTAAACAACCACTTAGCTTTTTGGAACCTCCTGTTCCCTTTCAAGCACTCAATAATTCAAGAAAAAATTTCACCCAAGTGAAAATAAACTCTTTCAACTACCTCGTAATACGTAGGATATTACAATATATCCATCATTATATCTTCCACTACCATTGCAAACGATTGGTTACATGGGCAGCAAGCCAACCAATCCTTAATTTATCGAGGGATTCAGTAATCAAATGAAAAAAAAAATTATGATGGTGTTTACTATATAAACTAAAATGAAAGTTGAATGGATGTATGTTGTTTTTTTTTTTTAAACAATGCTTAAGAAGTAGTTTTAACTTTTAAAATTTTAAGATAAATTATTATTGATGATTTTCAATATCTTCATGCAACATTATGTTCACAAGTGAAGCAATGTTTAAATGATATATTCATGACAGACTAAACATTTTTCGCACATTTCATCTCAATATTATATTATTTAAAAGAACTTCTTATGACACGTTGTAAGAAATGAATTGTTATTGAATAAATAAAAAGGGACTCACACTTATCATCAATCAATTTATACTTATAAAATAACACTTATAGGTATTGTCGTCACTTCTTTTAGGGAATAGAAACATATAGGTATACATTAATAATAGATATATTGATTAGATCATAGAAAACGATGAACTCAAATTGTTGTAAATAAAGAGCTCCAGAGGAAGATGGCAAGTCATGCACATTTAATGCGTATAATTGTTTTATATAAGTATATAGATAATGTAGCTACAAATATTGAAATGCAATCATTTTTTACTCCTCAAAAGAAAACGGTGAGACACATTATATTCAAAATTGGGTAAAATTTTCTTTTAATTCTCTAAAGATATTTTAATATCAATTATCTCTCTTTATTTTGTGTTAATTGAATATTTAAAATTTTAATTTTGATTAAATCCATTAAAGAATTGTATAATTTTTATCTATAAAATGATGAAATTAGAAAAAGTTAATTTTTTAAAAAATATAGTAATAAAAGAAATTGAGAGAACCAATTGACAAAGAACAAAAAAATGAGGTATTATTTCTTAAGATTTAAGTGGAATAAACAAAATTATAGGGAAGAAAATAAACATAAAAAATACATATTTATGCAATAGTGTATTCAACTGCATAATGTTTAAATTTAAAGGGAAAATGCACTTTGTCTTTATGAATTTTTTTCAATGTGCAGTAAACCCCCATAAACTATAAAATTGAACAAAAAACCTTTAGAAACTTTTTATTTTGCGCAAAAAAAAAATCCCTCTAATCTATCCACTGACTGTTAGTTTAACCGTTAGTCAATGCTGACTGGGATTAAAAAAACTGTCATGTCAACTATTTTGATATGTATAAGCAGATAACATGGGAAAAAAATGTCACGTCACCATTGATCCAACACATGAAACCCCACCTTTCATCTTGTTTTGTTTTTTTACTGTTCTCTCTCACGTGAGCAGGAGAATGCCATTGTTGCCTTGTTGAAGCTTGTGAAGCATAACAAAGAGAAGGTCATGATTCCAAACTTATTCCTCTTTTGAGGACATTTATAATGGGCGTTAGACCTTGAGAATCCATTATGGCTTCCTTCCCTCTGTTTATGCTTCGCAAACTTCAATAGGGTAACAATGGTGTTCTCTTGCTCGCTGAGATAGAAGAACAATTAAAAAAAAAAGTTGAAAGGTGGGTTTCACGTGCTAGGTCAAAGGGTGATGTGGTATTTTTTTCATGTCATCCACTTACGTGTTCTAAAATAGCTAACATGGCAATTTCTCCAATCCCAATCAAAGTTGACTAATGGTCAATAGATAGAGGGGACGTTTCTGTACAAAATAAAAAGTTTATAGGGATTTTTTATTTAGTTTTATAGTTCATGAAAGTTTTTTACACATTGAAAAAAATTCATAATGACAAAGTGCATTTTTTTCAAATTTACATAACAAGTAACCAAGTGCTATCCATGTTTTATAATTTATTTTTGGGTCTCCTTGAGTATTTTCTATTGGAGGGTCTTTTATAAAATAAATTTGCATCCACAATCTATAGAAATTCTTGTAGATCTAAAGATGTAGGTTACATGATTTTAAATTAACACAAACTTTTCAAACAACTACATTAAATTTAAAATAAAAAAAAGTTTTTTGCAAAGAAAGTAAAATACTTCTATTAAAAAAGGAGGAAAAACCCACAAGAAGAAGAACTAGGGAAAAGAAAAGAAAGGAAGGGGCCAGCACCCTACTTGACTAGCAAAAGTCATTTGATTAAAATGAGACGTGTGGATTCCACTAATTGATCTTAATCAAATGACCTACTTGACTCGGCCTAGGTTGTCTGCTTGACAAACATGATCCAAAGACCCACACTTAACAAATATGATACTCACCAAGTAAAGGAGCTCCCTCCGCTTGGCCCAACATAAGAGTTTCAATCTCCACGACTCGGGGTGAACTGTTGGGAAGGGAATGTGTTCCCCTGGCAACTTTTAACAATTTTTAATAATAAAAATACTAATTTGGGTTTTGATTGTGCACAGCAGGCCCAAACCAATCTCCTGAATTATTGGGCCGAGCTTAAGTTGTCTTAGATATTTGAGACCCCAAAGCATCATCACCTCGTCACGTTCTGATCGCTTTCGTATCGCTTGTCATGGGCAGAACCGCAGAACAGATCAATCGGGACATTTTTGGACACCTGCGGGCACGTGAGTACAATATATATCGTCCCGTAGAGTGGCTTGTGGTGTAAATGCTAAAAATGCAGAAATTTTGTCAGTGGGTAGTAGCGTCGGAGAGGGTTTCCCTGTGGAAGCCCCGCCTTATCTCCAGCATTGCTCGAACCAGTGAAAATGGCGACATTCTTCCCGAAATGCCGTACTTCGATTATACTCCGACACCCTACAGAGGGCCTACCACTTCTGATCTCTTGAAGAGGCGCAAAGAGTATCTCCCCACTTGCCTTGGCCCCTATTACACCAACCCCGTAAGCCTTCCAGCTCTGTTCTTTCTAGTTTCTTGTTTAGTTCTTGATTAAGATACAGGAGTGATGTATGTTGTATAATTTTCTATTTCTATTTTTTGATATGGTGGCAGTTAAATTTAGTTGAGGGAAAGATGCAATACCTGTTTGATGAAAATGGTCGCCGATACCTGGATGCATTTGGTGGAATTGCCACTGTCTCATGTGGGCATTGCCACCCTCATGTGGTTGAAGCAGCTGTTAACCAGACTAAGCTTTTGCAGCACACCACTGTTCTCTATTTGAACCACGCCGTTATTGATTTTGCTGAGGCGCTGGCATCTAAGTTGCCGGGAGAACTCAAGGTTTTTTTTTCCTGGGAATATATAATTTCTTGATTTAAACCTTTCTCTGTTGCTATATTAATGAGGGATTTTCAGTATTCAGGTTGTTTTCTTCACCAATTCTGGGACAGAAGCCAATGAGCTGGCTTTAATGATTGCCCGGCTATACACTGGCTGCCACGATATAATTTCGATCAGAAATGGCTACCATGGAAATGCAGCGGCCACAATGAATGCCACTGCTCAGTTTTTTCACAAGTTCAATGTTGTACAGGTGCTTCCGCAGCTACATGATAGGCCTCTCTTTTGACGAGTACTTCTATTATAAGTGATAACATTAACTGAAGCTACAAGCTCATAGAGCCCAAATTGCATTCTCTCTTATACTTGTTACTGCCTCTATGCTCGTAGACTGGAATTCACCATGTGCTTAACCCAGATCCTTATAGAGGTGTCTTCGGTTCCGATGGATTAATGTATGCAAAAGATGTTCAAGATATTATTGACTATGGAACTAGTGGTCATGTAGCTGGGATTATTGCTGAAGCCATTCAGGTGATGGTATTATTTAGCAGTAGAACAAAGAAAATGACAATGTCTGTTACAATGGCATGCATATTATTGAGTGACAGTTCCATATCTGACAGGGAGTGGGTGGAGTGATAGAGTTGGCCCCAGGTTACCTGCCGGCTGTTTATAGCATTGTCAGAAAAGCAGGAGGTCTCTGTATTGCTGATGAGGTCCAGTCGGGGTTTGGTCGCACTGGTAGTCACTTCTGGGGGTTCGAGGCACATGGGGTTGTGCCTGACATTGTTACTCTTGCAAAGGTATGTAGAGTTTCTAGTCCTAAGTGACATTGATGCTTTTTCCAGCGCTATTAGCTTTGTAGGGAACTCATTTGGAACTTCTAGTAATGACTTTGCATTTCCACACGGAATTCATGCATGTGATAAATGGTACCAATTTGCAGGATCATGTGTATCTAGTCTAGGAGGCTTGTATCTAAAAGTAAAAAGCAGGTTTTGTTCCCTCAAATAGCCAAATAGCATTATAATTTGCTTTCTGCTTTCGGTGTGGTGGTACTAATAGGTATCTATATAAGTATACGTTGCTTGGTATAATATGGTTTAATTTCATATGGGAACGAAGTAAAGCTTGAATTTGGATGCTAATTTTTTAAAAATTAAAAAAAAATTATCACTGGCTGAAGATTTTGATTCCTTCCTTTAAGTCTAATGTTGCATAATGCATATGAATGTAAGTACTACGGTAATGGTGCGCTCCTGCTTAATGAACAATTGTTAACCAATACTTAAATTACAAACTTTAGGAAGCAGTGTCTGCATATGTGAATCATTATATTAATTTTAGTTCTTCTTTTGGTCTCATAATATTTTCAAAATTCTCCATTGTCAAGCATTATATTTGAACAAGTGACACTGACAACTTGTACTAAGCTGGGTCCTTTTTTAGCATCTCTTTGTATTTTGAGTTTCATTACCCATGATGTTGTCAGGGAATTGGTAATGGTGCACCTATTGGTGCAGTTGTTACAACTCCTCAGATTGCCAAGGTGTTGACATACCGCAATTATTTTAGCACATTTGGAGGAAACCCAGTCTGCACTGCTGCTGGATTAGCTGTTTTAAGAGTAATTGAGAAGGAGAAACTTCAACAGAATGCATTTCTTGTGGGATCATATCTAAAAGAGCGTCTTTGTTCACTAATGGAGAAGCATGGAAGTAAGTTTCTGTTCTTTTTCATTTTTTGGTTGGTTGCCTTGCCTGAGGGTTGCATGGGGAAGAGCCGAAGAGGGGAGATTTTTGGATGCTAATGACTGTCATGTGATAGGTACCGTTTGCGTAGTGGGTTATTTTGTGTAGTGGGATAGTTTGTTATTCTGTATCGGGTAGTGGGTATTGGAAAAGGGTGTAGTGATGGGTGGTGTGATTCTGTTAGGAGAGTAGAGGTGGAATTTCAATATGTGGTAAGTTGTTATAAAAGGAGGGGAAAGGGAGAGAGTGGATTATCATGGAGAATATTTCAGAACTTTGGATAGGAGCATTTGCTCTGGGCTTGAGCCTTAGGAGATTGAGTCTCTGGGACCATTCTGATAATTCTTTATCAGATTGATGTGGTTCTTTGAGTGCTTTGTGTCTTTATATTCCTGTTACGGGTTTACAATCGTGCTTTCTTCATAAATAAAATCTGTTTTCTTGTTTTTCTGAGATTTGGGTTCCTATCATCATGTTTCTACTTGCCATCAGTTATTGGGGATGTGAGGGGAAGAGGTATGTTGCTTGGAGTTGAACTTGTGAAAGATCTTCAGTTGAAAACTCCAGCAAAGGCTGAATCGCTACAGATTATTGAGCAGATGAAAGGTCTGTTTCACTCTTTGCCTTTCTGACATCCTTATGTACACAAAAATGTGCAGATATGATTTGTGTATCTTGTTTTATTGTCGTGATATAATAAAATATTAAGGAGTTTAGTTTGCAACAATCTTTCAGATATGGGAGTCCTAGTGGGAAAAGGCGGCTTTCATGCAAATGTTTTAAGGATCACGCCCCCTCTTTGCTTCACCAAGGAAGATGCAGGTCGATTGTCATCTTTATCATCACCTTTTCTTTCTCTTATTAGCACTCATATTTTGTTTGGTAATCCTGGCTATTTCTGTGATTGTAGATTTCCTTGTAGACGTGATGGACTACACAATGTCAAAGATGTGAAGCGTACAATAATCTAGGATGAAAAACATGTTCCATCTCTAATTATTGCATGCATATAAATAATTATATATGATGTGAAGCATTTGCAATATTCTTGGATGAAGAACATGTTCCATCTCTAATTCTCTCATGCATGTAAGTTATTATACATGCACTCCTGTTTGTTTGAACTTTGAAGGACAATTTTAGGCAAGTAGTAACTTTGCAGATTTTGCAAGGCATAGTTGAGGTTATGCGATTTTTGTGCTACTAGAGAACTTTTTTGCTTTAGTGCAACATCTGAAAGTACCGTGGCTAGTTTCTCGTTTTTCCAAAGTGATGCCTACAGCAGGGGACCTGGATCCTTTATAATACTAAAAGTATTGCGGAGTGCAATATTTTTTTTAACAATAGTTTTTGTTAAAACTTTCAGCAACAGTCTAGTTTAAATTGTTGCTGAAAGTTTTAGCAACAGAAAAAACTGTTGCTAAAAGTATTGCACTTCTGCAATATTGCAGAAGATCCAGATCCACGACAGCAGCTAGCCATAAACTTTCCAGGTTATCCAGTCTATTACAATGGAGGCAAAAGATTAAAAATAATTGAAATTTGATGTTCTTACAGAGCTGATGGAGACAAATAACAGGAAGCTCCGCCTCTTTATTCTGTCAACTCAGATTTGGCCAAAACAGAGAATGACAAACAGACCGAAATCAGAAATTTTCAGCTAAAAAAGAACAGAAGTAAATACACAATTTGATCCATGAAATTGAAAAACCTACCTTAATATTTTAGTCCCTAGATTTAATTTTCTACGAGTTTGTTCCTCAAAATTTGCAATACTTTCTGATGATTTGAGCCGATCACGTGTAGATAAAAATCCCATGTAACGCACATGCATTAACCCATGTAAGACCTGCAACCTGTCTATATAATCTAAAAATATATTACAGGGAAGATATTAATCAGTCCCATTTACTAATCAAATTGAATTAATAGGAAGTTACGTAATTGTTCATTAGTTAAAAGCATCCATAGCAACAAAGGTTAGAGAAACATCGATCTCAGTTACAAAAATGGCAAGCACGTGGGAATTAGTCTTAGAGAAGCAACACCCATGTGTATTAACTCTTTCACGCGGTCATAGAATTTCTTTATGACATTGGGATTTGAAATTTTACCCCTAAGCTCATAGTCAGAACATCTTAATCTCGTACTATATGAGCTAGAAGCCCAACTGGTAAATATTATTACATGCATTTTGGCACAATCTGATTTGCATATAAATATGAAGCAACAAGCCTACTCTAATCTCACAACAGCTATATTTATCTCATCATATTCACATATTCCCAAAGTTCTGCCCCTCTTAACTAATTCCATGGCAAGTCAGAAGGTCACACCCTTCTCCATTGGCACTAAGGATGTTGTGCTTGTTAAACCATCAAAACCAACACCTTCCGTTGTTCTTTCCCTGTCTACCATTGACAATAATCCCGACTTTAACACCCTCTGTCAAACAATCCATGTCTACGGAGCAAATCCTGATCATTCCCCTAATAAAGACCAACCAGACCCATCATGTGTCATCAAGGAAGCCCTCTCAAGGGCTCTGTTTTTCTATTACCCTCTTGCAGGGAAGCTCATAAGGCACGCTGATGGAAAACTCAGAATCAACTGTGATGCTTCTGGGGTTCCATTCCTAGAGGCAAATGCTAACTCTGAACTCTCTTTGATGGAATAGACATTGAAACAACAACACACTTCGTGTTTGACCATCCTCCTCGTGATGAAGTTTCAGGTCACCATCCCTTGGTTTTACAAGTGACCAAGTTTTTGTGGGGGGAATTCACCATTGGTATGGGCTTGTCCCATTGTGTGTGTGATGGGTATGGTGCGTCTCAGTTCTTCCGAGCCATGACTGAACTTGCAAGTGGAAAAGACGAACCATCTGTGAAACCTGTGTGGGAAAGAAAGAGGCTGAAGGAAAGCATTCTTAAGGAGCCAATAAATTTTCCCATTGATAAGGCTTCCTCTGCAGTTTCGCCATTTTGGCCAAGTTCAAACCTTTTGGTGGAAATCTTCAACGTGAAGAGCGAGAGCATAAGACTCAAGATGAGCTTAAGAAGAGACAACGCTGAAACTATCAAAACTCTGGAATCACTTGGAGCTTATGTTTGGAGATCGAGAGTCAGAGCATTGAAATTGAACTCCGATGGGAAAACGTTGCTCCGTATAGTAGTGGGAGTGAGACGACTTCTAGTGGATCCACCTTTGCCAGACGGGTATTATGGGAATACTATCGTGAATACGTATGTGGTTCTAACAGTGAAGGAGCTCAACGAGATACCACTGTGCGAGGTTGTGAAGCTCATGAAACAGAGCAAAAAGGTTGCTTTTGGTAGTGACTACATTAAAAACTCTATCAACATGTTGGACACAATGAGACAGAGGAATGTTGGGATGGAAACTACTTGTTCGTCAAATGTAATAACGGATTGGAGGAACTTGGGGTTGTTGAACGAAGTGGATTTTGGATGGAATGGTTCGATGAATATTGTACCAGTTGCACGAAACATTTTTAGGACAGTAGATGCATGCATTTTCTTGCCTCCTATTGATTTGGATGCTTCCATGAAAGGTGGAGTTAGGGTTTATATGTGTCTGCCTGAAGCTGCCATGGCCAAGTTTAGGGAAGAGATGGAAGCCCCTGAGCATGAGTGGGGACGAGGGTGAAATGGGATCCCCTCCAGCGTGCCAGAGGGTCCGGTGCACTGGGGGTGAACCCATCCGTTGGTTCACTAACATGAAGCCCTTGATATTTTTTTTCCAAAAGTCCCATTTAGGCGTGTGACGGAACCTGCACACAGGGAATCCGAATTCGACGAGGGTGGTGGTTATGATGACGGCGATGAGTAAGAGCAATAGATGCCAGATTTGTCTATAAGTTCATCCCTCTTTGTTTCTTTGTTTTTTTTAGTAAATTATTATTTTAATCCTAAAAATATTTCAGTCTTAATTTAATATTTGAAATATCATATATTTTAATTTGGTTCATTAAAATTTGAGCTTTATGTTAATTTAACTTGCCTATTTATTACTTAAATTATAAGTTTGATGGTCTAATTTTTTTAGAATTAAATTAATAATTTATTTTTAAGTTTTACCCAAAAAAAAAAAGCAATATAAGTTATAAAAACTAAGTACGAAAGTACTTAATTTATTATATTAGATTATATATATATATTGATTTAATCATAATTGAACCATTAACTTTTTGAACCATTATTTTTATCAATTTAATTATCAGTTTGATATTTAGAATGTTAATTAATATATTTTGATTTCACGTTATTACTCTGATATATTTATACAAAACATCACTTTTCTTAATAGCCTCAAATTGAACCGGATACCATTCGATAACACTTTCTAGTCATGCATAACTATAGAGGTCTGAGATTGCCTTCCCTAGTTTAGAAGCAACAATTTCTTCCAAAGAAACCTAGATTACAAGATAATAAAGAGTTCAGAATTATTTCAATTTACAGAAGAGAGAAAGGAACCCTTTGTTGCACTGCCCGAGTCATCTCTGAGATCATCACCACAAACACAGCATCATTCCTCAACCAAGGAACTAGTGGTCATCACCCTTGTATGCAAAAGATGTTCAAGCTATAATTGACAATGGAACTAGTGGTCATGTAGCTGGGATTATTGCTGAAGCCATTCAGGTAATGGTATTATTTAGCAGTAGAACGAAGAAATACAATGTCTTTCTCATGGCATGCATATTATTTAGTGAAAGTTCCATATCTGAGTGGGTGGAGTGAAATTATCGTGGCTAGTTAGTCATTTTTTCAAAGTAATGCCTATAGTAGCTAGCTATAAATTTAATACCTAAAGAGCGTGTTTGGTTCGTCACTTTTTCGTCAAGGCATGACGGAATTCTATCACATTTTTTCCTTTCTGGTGTTTGATTCGGCGAAGGTGAAGGAGTTGCAAAATCTATTAACGAAAAAGTAAAAGGCAGTTTTTCATTTTTATTTTTGGTACAACTTCTTCCCTCTATTTCTTGATAGAAAACTGCATATGATGGAAAACGCACAATTTTATTCATTTACCCTATTGTGATGTGTATTTCCAAGTCAGTCCTCGTCTGTACAAAGTCCTAACTTGTGTGTTGTGTTGATTTTCTTCCGTGTTGGCCGTTCTCTGCATCAGATCTTCTTCTGCGATGTCTTTGACTTCTTTAGCGTCCTGGTCCTCATCTTTGTCTGTCTCTACTTTGTCTGTCTTCTCTACATCGTTTTCATCTGTCTTCTCTACATTGTCTTCATTTGTCTCAACTTTAAGAAATCATCATATTCATTTGGAAGAATTCGTCCAGTCGTTCATGAGAAGGTGTTGAATACGAGGAAGTGGGGGCGAAGCCGATTTGGGGATTTTGTCTACTTTTGCTTTTTCATTTTTTAATTTTTATTAAAAAAAATTTTTAGCCTAGGGTACTTTAGTAAAAATACTCCACATATTCCCTTTTCTTTCATTTTTATTAAAAAATATATACTAAACATTTTTTTTTTCGTTTTCTCATTCTCTTTTTCTTTCACTTTTTCTTTCCATCTTTGTTTTCATTTTCATTCATTTCCTTTCCTGTGTAACAAACACACTGAAAATAGAATGCATATTTCTCAATAATTAAATTGTATGTTTACTTTTATTGAAAAAAATAGCTGTCTGCCAAATAAATTTAATTCTATGAGAAAGAGAATTGAGATACTAGAGTAAATAGCAAAACCGCTCAATAGAAGAAACGGGGGAAATAATCTAGTGATTGGAACTATTATCCCCTGTTTCGTTGTATATTAATTTATTGAGATGTCAACACAGCAATCATTAATCTATATTCATAGCTTACCTTCACAAAAAACTTCATCTGCATAAGTTGGGTGAACCAAGTGGTTTAAATAAAACCCACTCCATGGATACAGACAATTTCAAGTCTATCAGTGACTAAGTCATGCTTGCATCATACATGAGCTGCTTAGTAATCTAAAAAGTCAAATATTTCCGAGTGCATATTCTCAATTCTTATTCAGTATCTTGCTTTCAAGTGTCAAATTCTAAGTAACCGTATGAATTCTGGATAGGGAAAACTACTTCCATATAGCAGTATAAGTGCGATCCAGGAATAATCTACTCATACATAGATATGACTCCCACTCAGAACAGTCTGCCTCTATAGTTTCATCTGTAAAATATATATATATATATATATATATATATATATATATTATCTAACCATGCACTATGTAGTGTTATGTAGAAGTGCCCCACCATTGATTGACATGATCTTTCAAAACCCATCAAAAGAGTACTTGTAAAGAAAGCAACAATAATGAAAACCAAATACGTTTAACTGGAATCTGAACATAGGAATTCCAGTAAGTATATCAGTCAAAAAGATAAATAATCTTCTATTTTCAAGTAATATGTTAGTCTATTATCTCTACTGCAGTACACAAGGAAATTCTAAAAGCAAATACGTGGACATTCTCCAAGTCATTGAATCTGCTACTTTTCATTTTGGGATATGCAATGCGAGGTACTGAGTACCCTTTGGTAACCTATCTTAATTGGGAAGTTCAATAAAATTTGCTTTCCACGGTAGAGCATCAACGCTTTAGAGAAGCATCCAATGATGAAACTGGTAAGCATATTACATTTTAAGCAATAGAATTTGTCTAATAGAAGTATCCCACAATCTTCCTTGCACCCTATCACATGTTTAGGAAGCTTCCTCCAGAGACTTCTACCATATTCCCTTTCTCTTATCGAGGTCTCCACTACCCAATTTTTATTTCTGTCAACATCTTCACCCAACCACTTCAGAGATTGGGATTTTTAACTATTACATGCATTTTCAATATGGAAGGACAAGGCCAGAGGAAAAATGTGGCACAATCTGTTTTGCATATAAATATGAAGAAGCTGACCCTATCTAATCTCACTACACCTATATCTCATGTTCTCACAGCCCTGCCTACCTTAATTAATTCCATGGCAAACCAGAAGGTCGCACCAGTTTCAGTTCAAACTAAGGATGCTGTGCTTGTTAAACCATTAAAACCAACACCTTCCGTTGTTCTTTCTCTTTCTACCATTGACAACAATCCGGACCTTAACTTCCTCGGTCAAACAATCTATGTCTACCCACCAAATCCTGTTCATTCTCTTAATAAAGACCAACCAGACCCATCATGTGTCATCAAAGAAGCCCTCTCAAAGGCTTTGTTTTTCTATTACCCTCTTGCAGGGAAGCTCATAAAGCACGCTGATGGAAAACTCAGAATCAACTGTGATGCTTCTGGGGTTCCATTCCTAGAGGCAAATACTAACTCTGAACTCTCTTCTCTTCATTACCTAGATGGAATCAACGTTGAAACGGCAGCACACTTAGTGTCTGACTATCCTCCTCAAGATGAAGCTTCAGGTCACCATCCCTTGGTTTTGCAAGTGACCAAGTTTCTGTGTGGGGGTTTCACCATTGGCATGGGCTTGTCCCATTCTGTGTGTGACGGGTTTGGTGCGTCTCAGTTCTTCCGAGCCATGACTGAACTTGCAAGTGGAAAAGACGAGCCATCTATGAAACCTGTGTGGGAGAGAGAGAGGCTAGAGGGAACCATTCTTAAGGAACCTATAAATTTTCCCATAGATAATGCTTCCAGGTCAATTTCGCCATTTTGGCCAAGTTCAAACCTTTGGCACGAATGCGTCAACGTGAAGGGCGAGAGCGTAAGAAGACTCAAAATGAGCTTAAAAAGAGACAACAATGAAACTATCACAACTCTGGAATCACTTGGAGCCTACGTTTGGAGATCAAGAGCCAGAGCACTGAAACTGAACTCTGATGGGAAAACATTGCTCTGTTTTGCAGTTGGAGTGAGGCAACTAGTGGATCCACCTTTGCCAGATGGGTATTATGGGAATGCTTTCGTGGCTGGGACTGTGGCTTTGACAGTGAAGGAGCTCAACGAGAGACCGTTGTACGAAGTTGTGAAGCTCATTAAACAGAGCAAAAAGGCTGCCTGTAGTAGTGACTACATTAAGAACTCCATCAACATGTTGGAGACAATGAGAGAGGGGAATGTCAGCATGGAAGGTACGGGTTCGTCAACGGTATTAACGGATTGGAGGCAGTTGGGATTGTTGGATGAAGTGGATTTTGGATGGAAGGGTTCGGTGAATATAGTACCAGTCATATTTGGGTACGAGGATTTGTGTCTGTTCTTGCCGCCTAGTCATTTGGATCCAGCCATGAAAGGTGGAGTTAGGGTTTTCGGGTCTCTACCTGAAGCTGCCATGGCCAAGTTTAAGGAAGAGATGGAAGCCCTTGAGCATATGAGTGGGGATGAGGATGGCGCTTAGGAAAAAGGAGGATAGCCATAGGTATTAAGATTAAAATCAACGTCCAAAATTTTCTTCTGGTAGTATTCTAGTTCTCTTCCCATTTTCACTGAGTAATTAGTGAATGTTTATCTAATAATACCCGCTATATTTTTAAATTATAAGTATTTAAGAATTACGATAAATTTATTTTGGAGAAAATAATTTTTCTATTTGTTTAATTTTTGTATGCTTGTTTGTGCATATTGTTGAAAATGCAGATTTTTGTTTATATATTGTATAAATTGTGGGATATGATGAATGGTATGATATGATTTATCCCTTAGATAAAATATGGCTTGAGCATAAGTAGAATCTAAAAGAAACTGGGAGAAAAATAATGTTTTATATGAGAAAATCCCCTTAGGGACTAAATTGAAAAGGATAAAAGTGAAAAGAAATTTAAAAGTTTAGAAGAAAGGATAATTTTCTCTTTAATTTCTAATAGTAACTAATAATTTGCAAAATAACGTGTGTATAGTAAATCAAATTGTTAAAGCGTATAGTAAACTAAATTATTAAAGTGCATGGTAAACTAAATTATTAAAATGTATAGTAAAATGAATATTTTATGAGTACATAGTACCCTGACTTCTCTTATAAATAGGCCCTTTCATTTCACTTCTAAACTCACACCTTCAGTTTCTCTTCTCTCCTCTCCTCAAAAACTTCTCTTGCTCTGACGTTAGGACTTTGAAATTTTAGGTTTTTTTTTTCTTAGCCTAGATCCAAGATAAGGATACTATGCTTTTTTTATTTTAAAAAGTTATATTCTTAAGTATGCTCTATGGTTGTGGCTTTAGCTGATATTCCACATCAAAAAAACTGTCCTTAGTTGCCTATACATTATTTTAATTATCTGATTATCAAAATATAATACAAACTGTGAAGAATACATATCTAGAAAAATTCTGGTTAAGGAAAGACCTAGTACTTAAGTGTATCCATTGCGACTCTCCACTATTTCTTGGGAATTTTCCTGGTGTATTCTTTTACGGCTTATATTCGCTATTTTTGTATGAATAGTAACTGTACATATAAATAGTAATCGTACGTATGAATAGTAACTGTACATATAAATAGTATCTGTATGTATAAATAGTAACTATACATATAAATAGTATTCGTATACATAAATAGTATCTTTATGTATGCATAGTGATCGTACATAAAATAGTATTTTGGTATAAAGCAACCCTGACTTTCTATATCTAATCTTCATCAAAATCTCCATAACGGGACCTGAAATCCAGCTACGTACTCTTCTCTATAGCAACTCGAAAAAGTGACTTGGATACGGAATCTATATGAGTAGATGACTTTGCTAACCGACTTTATTTACTTTTATTCCAAGTACAATATAAATCTCACCTCATATCGTAATTATATTCCATATTTAATGATGATTGCTAGATAATGAAATTTATTATTTGATTTAAGATTATATTGATGAGAATTATGATTGAATGTATAATACACACGGAATAGTTGAGGGTTTGACCCAAGATACCAATGCATAAAATTATACACACGGAATGGTTGAGGGCTTGATTCCCCAAGATACCAATGTATTAATTATACACATGGAATGGTTGAGGGCTTGATCTCCCAAGATACCAATGCATGTAATGGTTATGAATATAAATACAATGAGAACCAAATTTCTGAACATAAATCAAATACAGAGGTATAGAAACCCTGAATATAAATATAATTGTTCTTATTGTGATTATGATTATGGTATTTGTACTTGTGACGCATTTATTATTACACAGTCATTTAGTCACTGGGTTTTGATTAACTCACACTCTCCATGAACATTTTTTTTAGATACAGTGGATGTGATTGAAGAAAATCCGCAGAAGAATTAGTATTTCTTGAGGATACTTTTCATATTATCTGGAGGGCTTATGAATCCAAAAGCTTAGGAATGCTCTGTAATCTCTATAGGTCACCTAGGCTTGAAAAATTGTATCATACTGTATGATATTTGGTTTTTGTTTACTGTTTCACGATGCTGAACTTTTTATATGTATATATGCAAACATATCTTTCCTGAAAAATTATGTTATGCATTAGTACTGATCAGAGATTTTATGAGATATCATAGGAGTATACCCTTGAGTTTATAGTGTTACTCAAATGTCCTAAATTGGGATGTGACATCCAATAACATGCAAATTAAGTTTTTTTTTTCTGCTAACATTTTAAAAACCTAGGCGGATAAGGACTTGTTCTTATTTTTTACTCTTTTTTTTTAATTTTACTGTTTTTTCTTCTTTTTTTTTAATTTACAATTATTTTATCATTTTATATTTATTATTATACTTATAACTATTTTATAATTTTTATCACTTTATGATTATTTAGTTGTAAGTACAATAATAAACATAAATGATAAAATAATTGTAAATGATAAAAATTACAATATAATTGTAAGCACAATAATAAATATAGTATGATAAAATAATTGTAAAAAATTATAAAATTTTCAAAAAAATAATAAAAAAGAGAACAGTTAGATCAAATGATTTAGCGACTCTGAAGAGAATAGGAGCCTCCAGCATCTTTTGGTCGCTGGATGTGATCTAGCCAACGGGATGTTGGATCTACAAAATCCAACGGTTGACATTTTTTTTATTTTAAATGTATTTTTTGTTTTAAAAAATTTTAAATAAATTCTAATACTTTATTATTTTCTTTGTGCCTACTTTTATGGATTTGTTTGAAGAAAAAATAACAGTCTGTTTGATTTGTAAAAACATTTTCAGTATTCATTTTTTAAAATACATTTTTTGAAACACTAAAAATATTTTCTGTTCCTAGTATTCAATCAAAATATTTTCTGTTTCTAGTATTTCTTGAAACACTGAAAATATTTTTAATTTCTAATATTTTCAGTATTCAATCGAACGCGTTTTCAAGCCTATTGTAATACCCGTTAATTTCAGAATATAATTCGCTTAAGAGTATTTTAGAATTCTACAACGTTACTTTAGTTATTTATTTTGGTCATTTTTAATTTTCATATTTAATTGTTCTCTTTGAATATTATTTATGAAAATTGAGTTAAATGACTGGACTAAATATTTGCACAATGAGGGATATATTCTAAGAATGGTGAAATTCATGGAAAAGTGGTTGCAGAATGGTCAATTAATCCATTTATTGTAAATTGACTGGATGGGTTTGGATGTTGGGTTATGGATACCCATAGGTTATTGAATAACCCATTAGAAATATTTAATATAAAGTTTCAATAGTAACCTCATATTTTTCGCTCAGCCGAAGGAAGCAGAAAAGATTCTTTCTCAGTTCTTCATTTTCTTCTCAAATCCTTTCCTTGATCTTCAGAAGTTCGATTATTTGTTCGGTTCAAAAGCTTTGTAAGGATCAAAGGTAAGCTTTAATCTGATTATTTTCCTTAAATTTCAGTTTATGTAGAAGATCAGAGGAGGTTTTGTTCTTGAAGATTTTGATGATAATTCATGAATCTCAGTTGTTTTAGAAGTTATATTTGAGTTATAATCGGTTAAAAGAGTTGAAATTCTGGTTTTGAAACAAGAAAGGAAAGGATGAATTTTTGAAAGATTTTTCTGCAAAACCGAGTTACTGTAGCGACCAGGGATTTCGAAACAAAATCTGGAAAATTTTCTTCGGGTTACTGTAGCAGTACTGTAGTGTCGGCAGTCAACGGTACTGTAGCAGTCAACGTTACTGTAGCGAACCGGTACTGTAGTGAACCGTTACTGTACTGTAGCAACTCGTTACTGTAGCAGTCAGAAAATTTTACGTATTTTCGTGATTTTGTTTCCTTTCTTATGATTCCTTGTAATATATTTTACTAGGAAATTTTCCTACACAAATTCTAGTGTGGAACAAGGTAAACTTGGACAAACATCAAGGTGAGTGAATAACCTTGCTCAGCTACTTTGATATTACTAGTCAAAGTACAATATAAGTCCCATTTACAATATTATTTGGATAATAAGCAATTAATTTTTCATATGGGAGTATATGATGATCAGTAGAAATAAGAGTATGAAGAAACTATTTATTTCATGACAATTGTACTATGTGATGAATTCTCACTATTTTATTAATGAGTAAAGATCTACGGGATCTAATACACGAGTGTGAAAGGGTTAAAGTCCCATACTACTCGGTGTATATCTAAGAAATCTTATACACGAGTGTGAAAGGGTTAAAGTCCCATACTACTCAGTGCATATCTATGAAATCTATACACGAGTTGAAAGGGTTAAAGTCCCATATTACTCGGTGTATATCTATGAAATCTTATTCATGAGTTTGAAAGGGTTAGAGTACCATACTACTCGATGTATAAGATAATTAATTATATGAGTAAATGTGGTATTTGTACTTTTGATATTTTATATAGTACAGTTATTTACTTACTGAGTTTTTAAATAAACTCACACTCCCTATGATTATTTTTTCAGATACAGAAAACAGAGAAGAAGAGAATCTGTTTGAAGATTAGAAGCCCCTTGGGATTATTCTCTATTTCTGTCTGGTGGGACACCAGTACTTATTAATGTGGATATTAGAAAAGCTCTGTATTTTCTATAGGTCTCCTAGGCTTGCGATGAGATAGAAATATCAGACTATGTATGTCTATATTTGCTTATCAGATGAATATAATTCTGTAGTGTGGAATGAATGATTAAGGTTGAATGTAAAACCTTACAGAATATATGTATATAACGTATGTTTGAGAATTATATCAAATGAGTAGTATCTTTTCACATACTCAATTTTTGGGATGTGACAAATTTGGTATCAGAGGAAAGGTTTTATAGGTCCCCTATAGAGTACAGAGCAAAGTGATCTTTGTGGGCCCTTCCCTATTGTCATGAGCCGCGGCATGACCATAGGATTAGGTTCCATAAAAGACCTTGTAGAGTATAACGTCATTTTATAGATAACTTCTCAGTGGGGCTAGTAAGTGATATTTTGTTTATGTCTGAAAATTGTTTGTTATGTGTGTAGATCTGTGACAGATCAATGTCGGAAGGATCTTCTAATAATGAGCATATGGGTCCAAGGAGGGCCATAAATCCACCAGTACATGTGCAAGATGATCCTAACCGTGGTGATAGTTTACATGCTCAAAGTACTGAAGGCGCAACTAGTGAGCAAGCAAGAAGAGTCGAACCTGATGCTCATGTCGGTAATGCAACTATTGCACATGTGATTCATTTGATGAATGAACGATTTGACCGATTTGAGGCTGAAATGAGAGGTCGAGCTGCACAAGCTAACCTGCCAGTGGATCCTCCTATTGTTGAAGCTGAAAATGTACCACCAGCTCCGTTAGCGGGATGAGTTAATGTAAGAGAGGTAAGAATGTCTGAATTCCAAAAAATGAGGCCTCCTACTTTTTCAGGGGAAGATCCCAAAGAGGACCCACAATGTTTTCTTGAAGATTGTGAAGCAATCTGTGATGCTATAGGGTGTTCTCCTACTCAAAAGGTAGAATTCACTTCCTTTCAGTTAAAAGGTAGGGCTGGTAAATGGTGGAGGAACTGGAAGAAAGCTAGAATTCAAGGCGTACCGCCAGTTATGTGGACAGAATTTTACAGATTGGTTATGGATGAATTTCTTCCGGCAAGTGAACGATCATCCAGGGCCAGAGATTTTCTGTATCTACGGCAGGGAACCATGACTGTTGATGAATATTCAGCTCAGTTTGTTAAATTATCTGAATATGCCCCTGAAATCATTCCTTCTGAAAGGAAGAAAATAGAAAAGTTTGTGGAAGGGCTTCGTGATGCCTTATATGATCAAGTGGGTTCTAATATGAATGATTACTCTTCGTACTCAGAAGCTGTTGATGTGGCCCGAAGAATGGAAAGGAGGTCAAAGAATAAAGAAGAATATCGTCAAAAGAAGAAGGCCAGATATAGGAGATCTTTTAATCAAGGGGAAGACTCAGGGACTTTTACTGCACCACAACATGCTCCAGCCACTCCTACTAAGTCATCTTATTCTATAGCCAGTGTGGCTAAGCCTCGTTCAGAGAGCAGGGGTGGTTTTAGCTCTTCTAGTAGAGGAGGTACTCAAGGTAGAAGGGAAAAACCTCAATGTCCTGAATGTGGAAAGTTTTACTTCGGAGAATGCAGGTTAAACACTGTTGGTACAGGCTGTTTTCACTGTGGACAAAAAGGACATTTTATAAGGGAGTGCCCTCAGCTCATGACAAGACCAGGTCAAGGGTCTACTTTGCCACCTCGACCACAATCTATTACTCAAACACCAACCCCTTCAACAGGGGGTAGTATGGGAAGAGGTTCTGGAAGAGGCCAAGGTGACCGTGGAAAACAAGCTGCTGGCAGAGGAAATGCAAGAATATATGCTCTAACCCGACAGGATGCTCAAACATCCAATGCTGTAGTTACAGGTATATTATCTGTTAATACTTTTGCTGCACGTATTTTGTTTGACCCCGGTTCTACTCACTCATATGTGTCACCCCTATTTGCCAAGAGATTTGCAATTGATTCGATTATTCTTAAAGAACCATTCTTGGTTTCCACACCGATGAGAGAGACTTTGATGGTTAAAACATGTTATCGTTCTTGTAAAATAATCGTTGGAGGCATGGAAACTGAGATAGATCTTATGGTTCTCAATATGTTAGATTTTGATGTGATTCTAGGGATGGACTGGCTATCTTCTTGTCATGCTACTATAAATTGTCGTGACAAAGTTATTTCCTTTAATATACCGGGGAGGAGTAATTTTGTGTTTCAAGGAGATCGAAGTGATGTACCTTGCAACATGATATCTATGTTAAGTGCCCAGCGTATGTTGCGAAAGGGATGTCAGGGATTTCTAGCTTTTATCAAAGATTTAGAAAAGAAAGAACAGAAGTTAGAAGACATTCATGTGGTTAATGAATTCCCAGATGTGTTCCCAGAAGATTTACCTGGATTACCGCCAGAAAGAGATATTGAGTTCAGTATTGATTTGGTCCCAGACACAAGACCAATTTCTATTCCACCTTATCGTATGGCTCCTGTTGAGCTAAAAGAACTTAAAGAACAATTGGAAGATTTGTTAAACAAAGGGTTCATTCGCCCAAGTTTTTCACCTTGGGGTGCTCCTGTTCTTTTTGTGAAAAAGAAAGATGGTTCTATGAGATTATGTATAGATTATCGTCAACTGAATAAAGTCACAGTGAAGAATAAGTATCCTTTACCAAGGATAGATGATTTGTTTGATCAGCTTCAAGGAGCAAAATACTTCTCAAAGATTGATCTAAGGTCTGGATATCATCAGTTACGAATTAAGAGTGATGATATACCTAAGACTGCTTTTCGTACACGGTATGGACATTATGAGTTTCTTGTGATGTCTTTTGGGTTGACAAATGCACCAGCAGCATTTATGGATTTAATGAACAGAGTGTTCAAATCATTCCTTGATAAGTTTGTAATTGTGTTTATTGATGATATTTTGGTATATTCAAAGAGTCATGAAGAACATACTGAACATTTGAGAAAAGTGCTTCAGACTTTGAGAGAGCATCAGTTGTACGCAAAGCTCTCAAAATGTGAATTCTGGATGAGTCATGTAACATTTTTGGGGCATGTTATTTCCCAAGAAGGTATTCATGTAGATCCAAGTAAAATTGAAGCAGTAAAACAATGGCCTCGACCAACAACTGTGTCTGAAGTACGTAGTTTTCTTGGCTTAGCAGGGTATTACCGTCGCTTTGTCAAAGATTTCTCTAAGACGGCTCTTCCATTAAATAAGTTAACCCGAAAGAATGTTAAATACATTTAGGATGATTCATGTGAACAAAGTTTCACCCAATTGAAAGAGTGTTTAACTTCTGCACCAGTCTTAATTTTACCATCAGGACCAGGGGGTTACTCTGTATTCTGTGATGCCTCAAAGATAGGCTTAGGGTGTGTGTTGATGCAACATGGTAAAGTCATAGCTTATGGCTCACGTCAGCTTAAAAAGCATGAATTGAATTACCCCACTCATGATTTGGAAATGGCAGCTGTAGTGTTTGCCCTAAAGATATGGAGACATTACTTGTATGGGGAAACTTGTAAAATTTTTACATATCACAAAAGCCTTAAGTACATTTTTGAGCAGAGAGATCTCAATCTAAGGCAACGAAGGTGGATGGAACTTCTGAAAGATTATGATTGTACCATCCTTTACCATCCAGGTAAAGCAAATGTAGTGGCTGATGCTCTAAGTCGAAAGTCTATGGGAAGTTTAGCTCACATTGCCACTATAAGGAGGTCTCTAATACATGAACTACAAGAATTGGAAGCTGATGGAGTATTCTTCGAGATCACTGAGTCAGGTACATTTCTGGCTCATTTAACAGTTAGATCATCCCTTGTTGAAAAAGTAAAAGCAACTTTAGAAGGTGACATTGATATGGTCAAAATAAGAGATAAGGCAAGGCAAGGTCTAGCACCAAGTTTCTTGGTAGATGAAGAAGGAGTCTTATGGTTTAATGGTAGACTCTGTGTCCCCAACATTGAATCTTTGAAGCATGAAATCTTAATGGAAGCTCATGGTTCACCCTACGTTGTACATCCTGGTGCTGTGAAAATGTATCAGGACTTGAAACAAGTTTATTGGTGGGAGGGCATGAAGCGAGATGTGACTGACTTTGTAGCTCGATGTTTGACTTGTCAGCAAGTTAAAGCTGAACATCGACGACCACCTGGATTGATGCAAAAACTAGATATTCCCGAATGGAAGTGGAAAAGGATCACCATGGATTTTGTAGTAGGTTTACCTCGGTCAACAAAAGGAAATGATTCAATATGGGTCATAGTGGATCGACTTACTAAGTCAACACATTTTCTTCCTGTTCATACCACTTTCAGTGTAGCAAAACTTGCTCGACTTTATGTTAAAGAAATAGTGAAACTTCATGGTGTACCAATATCCATTATATCAGACCGAGGACCTCAGTTTACTTCTCGGTTCTGGAAAGTCTTTCAAGAGGCTTTGGGTACCAAAGTGAATCTTAGCACAGCATTCCATCCTCAGACTGATGGACAGTCCGAAAGGACAATTCAGACTTTAGAGGATATGCTAAGAGCTTGTGTGATGGATTTCAGTGGAAGTTGGAAAGATCATTTGTCTCTTATTGAATTTGCTTATAATAACAGTTACCAAGCCAGTATTCAGATGGCACCTTTTGAGGCTTTGTATGGGAGACGGTGTCGATCTCCTATAGGTTGGTTTGAACTTGGTGAAACCAAAATATTTGGACCTGAGATGATACAGGAAGATATAAATAAAGTTAAACTGATCAGAGAGAAGTTGTTAACTGCTCAGAGTAGACAGAAGTCTTATGCGGACAACCGACGACGTGACCTTGAATTTGCAATAGGTGATATGGTTTTCTTACGAATCTCACCTATGAAAGGAGTAATGAGATTCGGGAAGAAAGGCAAGCTTAGTCCGAGGTATGTTGGCCCATATGAGGTTGTAGACAGAGTGGGTAATGTGGCATATCGCCTAGACCTACCTTCCAACCTAGAGGGAGTTCATCCAATATTTCATGTGTCCATGCTACGGAAGTATCTTCCTGATCCTTCTCATGTCATTCAACCCCAAGAAGTTCATTTTGATGAAACTCTCACCTACGAAGAGGTACCAGTAGCTATCCTTGATAGAAAAGTCAAGAAATTGCGTACCAAAGAAATTCCTACTGTCAAGGTTCTTTGGAGAAATCATTCTCGCGAGGAAGCTACGTGGGAGGCAGAAGATGAGATGTGGAAAAACTATCCACATTTATTTGAAACTTGAGGTAAGATTTTAATTCGGAGGACCGAATTCTTTTAAGGGGGGTAGAATGTAATACCCGTTAATTTCAGAATATAATTCGCTTAAGAGTATTTTAGAATTCTACAACGTTACTTTAGTTATTTATTTTGGTCATTTTTAATTTTCATATTTAATTGTTCTCTTTGAATATTATTTATGAAAATTGAGTTAAATGACTGGACTAAATATTTGCACAATGAGGGATATATTCTAAGAATGGTGAAATTCATGGAAAAGTGGTTGCAGAATGGTCAATTAATCCATTTATTGTAAATTGACTGGATGGGTTTGGATGTTGGGTTATGGATACCCATGGGTTATTGAATAACCCATTAGAAATATTTAATATAAAGTTTCAATAGTAACCTCATATTTTTCGCTCAGCCGAAGGAAGCAGAAAAGATTCTTTCTCAGTTCTTCATTTTCTTCTCAAATCCTTTCCTTGATCTTCAGAAGTTCGATTATTTGTTCGGTTCAAAAGCTTTGTAAGGATCAAAGGTAAGCTTTAATCCGATTATTTTCCTTAAATTTCAGTTTATGTAGAAGATCAGAGGAGGTTTTGTTCTTGAAGATTTTGATGATAATTCATGAATCTCAGTTGTTTTAGAAGTTATATTTGAGTTATAATCGGTTAAAATAGTTGAAATTCTGGTTTTGAAACAAGAAAGGAAAGGATGAATTTTTGAAAGATTTTTCTGCAAAACCGAGTTACTGTAGCGACCAGGGATTTCGAAACAAAATCTGGAAAATTTTCTTCGGGTTACTGTAGCAGTACTGTAGTGTCGGCAGTCAACGTTACTGTAGCAGTCAACGTTACTGTAGCGAACCGGTACTGTAGCGAACCGTTACTGTAGCGAACCGACACTGTAGCAAACCGTACTGTAGCAACCCGTTACTGTAGCAGTCAGAAAATTTTACGTATTTTCGTGATTTTGTTTCCTTTCTTATGTTTCCTTGTAATATATTTTACTAGGAAATTTTCCTACACAAATTCTAGTGTGGAACAAGGTAAACTTGGACAAACATCAAGGTGAGTGAATAACCTTGCTCAGCTAATTTGATATTACTAGTCAAAGTACAATATAAGTCCCATTTACAATATTATTTGGATAATAAGCAATTAATTTTTCATATGGGAGTATATGATGATCAGTAGAAATAAGAGTATGAAGAAACTATTTATTTCATGACAATTGTACTATGTGATGAATTCTCACTATTTTATTAATGAGTAAAGATCTACGGGATCTAATACACGAGTGTGAAAGGGTTAAAGTCCCATACTACTCGGTGTATATCTAAGAAATCTTATACACGAGTGTGAAAGGGTTAAAGTCCCATACTACTCAGTGCATATCTATGAAATCTATACACGAGTTGAAAGGGTTAAAGTCCCATACTACTCGGTGTATATCTATGAAATCTTATTCATGAGTTTGAAAGGGTTAGAGTCCCATACTACTCGATGTATAAGATAATTAATTATATGAGTAAATGTGGTATTTGTACTTTTGATATTTTATATAGTACAGTTATTTACTTACTGAGTTTTTAAATAAACTCACACTCCCTATGATTATTTTTTCAGATACAGAAAACAGAGAAGAAGAGAATCTGTTTGAAGATTAGAAGCCCCTTGGGATTATTCTCTATTTCTGTCTGGTGGGACACCAGTACTTATTAATGTGGATATTAGAAAAGCTCTGTATTTTCTATAGGTCTCCTAGGCTTGCGATGAGATAGAAATATCAGACTATGTATGTCTATATTTGCTTATCAGATGAATATAATTCTGTAGTGTGGAATGAATGATTAAGGTTGAATGTAAAACCTTACAGAATATATGTATATAACGTATGTTTGAGAATTATATCAAATGAGTAGTATCTTTTCACATACTCAATTTTTGGGATGTGACACCTATTTTCTATTTCAGTGAAAATGAAAACATAAAATGATTAAACCAATCAAATTCTAATATTTTGCATATTTGTAAAAAAATATTATTATTTTTTCAAATAAGTCCATAAAAGTAGGCATAAAAAGAAAAGAAAGTATTAGAATTTATCTAAATTTTTTTAAAACAAAAAAATACATTTAAAAAAAATATCAACCATTGAATCTTTTGGATTCAATAGTTCCTACTTGTCCTTAGGACAAGCAAGCGATCTGTTCGTTGTGACCTAATTCATTAATGACTCTTTTTCTTGTGGTCGTGAGCCCAAAATGTTTGGGATTCTATTGTAGTTATAATGGCCTCTTGTTCCTCTTTTTTACTTTATTTATTTATTTATTTATTGATAAAATATATTTTTTTATCTGTTAACTACTTCAAATTTTTTTTCCCATTCTTATATTTTATTTTATTTTAATTTAGTCCCTTAACTTTACTATAACTCTTACTTTCTCCTGTAAAATTGAAGCACTTACTGTAATACCCAAGAAAAATAAAATATAAATATTTGTTTACAAACTACTGTTACTATTTCAGTATATGGTACTATTCACCTGTATAATACTATTTACGTATATGATACTGTTCATTTATACAATCGAAGTGTCAAGTACTAGATGTTGTTTGGTCATAAGAGAAAACTAGAAAGAAGTTCGTAGGAGAAACTGACGTTTTATGTGTGAAAATACCCTTAGGGACTAAAGTGAAAGGACTGAATTGAAAAGAAACTTAAAGGTTTAAGGTGAAAGGATATTTTTTCCTTTTAAGTTTCCAATAGTAATAACAGAAAAATTTTCCATCGTACGCGTGAGGTGCACAGTAACTGCATTATTAGAAATGTCATTTTCATGAATAGTAAATTGAATATTTTATTAGCGCATAGTGTCAAATAGTACCCTTGACTTTTGCTATAAATAGGCCCTTCCATTTCACTTCTAAACTCACACCTTCAACTTCTCTTCTTCTCTCCTTAAGTTTCTCTTACTCCAAAGCTAGGCCTCTGAGATTTTGGGCCTTTCCTTTTCAGCTTAGGTAAGGATACTATGCCCTTTCTATGTCTTTCAAATTTTAGAAGTTAATTTCTTAAGTATGCTCTGTGGTTGCGACCTTGGCTGATCTTCCACATCAGAAAAACTGTCCTTAGCTGTTTATATGTTATTTTGATTCTCTGATTACCGAAATAGAATGTAAACTGTGAAGAATACATGTCTAGGAAAGTTCTGGCTAAGGAAAGACCTGGTTTTTAAGTGTGTCCAGTGTGACCCTCCACTCTTTCCTGGGAACTTACCTGGTGTACTCTTTTACAGATTGTATTCTCTATTTCTGGTATGAATAGTGATCGTACGTATGAATAGTGACCGTATGAATAGTAACCGTATATATGAACAGTAACCGTACATATGAACAATATCTGTACGAAAACAATCCTGACGTATTTTCTCTAATCTTTCATGAAAATCTCCGTAGCAGAACACCGAAATTCACCTGAGAACTCTTGTCTGTAATGACTTAGAGAAGCGATGTTCGTACGGAATCCAGGTGAGTGAAACGACCCCGTTTTAATAGAGTTTTAGCATTACTGGTGATAAAAAATATGTCGTAGGACACTCCCAAGATTCATAGGGGGAAATTGGATTCAGAATGACGAATCTAAATGAGATAATTAATCCATAAGTATGGATAAAATGAAATAAGTATCTTATGATGATGTGAAGTTTGAATGTTTTCAAAAATGGATTAATTGTTATCTTGATATGTGGTTTATAAATCCATAATATAGTAATATACTATACCTGTTATATGGATGAATATTATATTGAGCTTCTGATTATGATATGAAATGCTATTGATTGTGATTGAGCGGGACAGTACCCCCTCTCACGGCAAGGCGGAAAACCCGGTTGACAGGGTGTCTTGACCAATGAGTGTGGAGACAACGATTCCCTCAGTAGGGATATAGCCCGGATTGGTGATAAATCCGTGAGGCGCCCTAGCTAAGAGGATGAGGTTGTGCGTCATGGCGAAAATATACATAATTGGTGAGCCGGCCTGTGTGCGCTCTCCGGGATATATTGCCATTGACGAGTACTAGTAACGTTTGTTGAATTGGATGAATTTTTATCTTGTATGTAAGAGGATGATGTTGTGCGTCATGGCGGAAATATACATAATTGGTGAGCCGGCCTGTGTGCGCTCTCCGGGATATATTGCCATTGACGAGTACTAGTAACGTTTGTTGAATTGGATAAATTTTTATCTTCTGTCTATTGGTTGAGTATGAGCCTTTGGATATGCTTGCATGATTGGTAATGTATTTGAATTTTATTAATGCGAGGCCGATTCGCTCATTGAGTTTAAAAGCTCACATTGTTTGTACAACCTTTTTGTTCAGATCAGGTTGCCATCGAAGAATATCTGCTAGAGGAGTAGATCACTTTGGACCTTCCCGTTGTCGGGTAGACCTCTCTTCTGTTATAGATTATGTTGCTCTGTAATCGTCTAGGACATCTAGTTCAGGGGTTCGACATTTGGCTTGTATGTCAGTATTAGGGGTGTACAACGGTCGGTTCGGTTCGGTTTTGGGCTTGAACCGGACCGAACCGAACCTAATCGGTTTTATAAATTTCGAACCTAATCGGTTTTAATTTTGGGCGGTTTGGTTCGGTTCTTGGACGGTTCGGTTCGGTTTCCTTTGGGCGGTTTGGTTCGGTTTTGGGCGGTTTAATATTCTAAAAAAAAAATTTTAAAAAAAAAACTCACTTTTATCTATTTTAACATAACCAATTTTTCTTATTTAATTATATTACTTATTTTTATCTAATAAAATATAAGAGTGGAGAAGATAATGATCCGACTCATTATTTACTGTTATATAAATACAACTTGTTAATCATTGTTGATTTGTTGTTTATATTTTTTCTTCTTTAGTTAAATTTGTCTTTTTCTCCAAACCGAAAGCATAAAGCAAAGAATAACTCAAATTTTATAAGTGACAATCCTCTCTCTTTGTAAGCCCTCACTCTCTGTTTTTGGTTCAGTAGAAAGTAGAAACAAATTGTTCTATTATGTTAGTCTTTTATTTTTTGTAACTAAGAGTTTGTTAAGAATTCAAATTGAAGTGGTGTTACTGGAAGGTACATCATTTTTTTAAACTATATATATAATTATATAAATATAATATAATATATATAATTTTTTTTGGATAGAAATATATATAAATTTTTTTTTGTAATACATGGTTCGGTTCGGTTCGGTTATAACCGAACCAAACCAAACCGGAACCGACCGACCGAACCAAACCGAAATTTTCATGATTTTTAAAACCGATTTAGACCTTCTTTGATCGGTTTTGGCTCGGTTTTCTTCGGTTCGGTTTGGTTCGGTCGGTTCCGGGCGGTTTGGTTCGGTTTTGTACACCCCTAGTCAGTATAATAATGTATTTTAAATTGATAATCTATGATTTTCAGATAAGAAAATTTGATATATTTATCGGAAGGCTTACAGTGATGAGAGATTCATCATTGTGCCGGTCATGTGCCCAGAAAACGGGTCGTGACAAAGTTGGTATCAGAGCAAAGGTTGTTAGGTCTCCTAGTGATTACAGAGCAAGGTAACCTTAGTGGGACCTCCTCTATCGTTGTGAACTCGGGCACAATTATAGAGAGACGGCTCTACTGAAGGTCCTGTAGGATGTTTCTATTTCCTTTCCCTCCGAGACTTATCTCTTTTTAGGAATTATGTTCTCAGTTTTAGTTTTAGACAGATGTGGCCACACTTTTGAACTTAGTAAAGGAAAGGTTATTACTTGTTTTGATTCCGTTGTTGTTGGATCAAATTTTTATATGGTGGATTTTATAAGCTGAATTCATGATTGAATTTGTGTAGCTATATTATTTTAGGGTACCAGCCAATAAAAGAAACCACTCGCATTAAAAACAAAAAAACTGAAGGATTACTGTCACGACCCGTTTTCTGGGCACATGACCGGCACAATGATGAATCTTTCATCACTGTAAGCCTTCCGATAAATATATCAAATTTTCTTATCTGAAAATCATAGAGATGATTTGCATGTAATCATAGATTATCAATTTAAAATACATTATTATACTGACATACAAGCCAAATGTCGAACCCCTGAACTAGATGTCCTAGACGATTACAGAGCAACATAATCTATAACAGAAGAGAGGTCTACCCGACAACGGGAAGGTCCAAAGTGATCTACTCCTCTAGCAGATATTCTTCGATGGCAACCTGATCTGAACAAAAAGGTTGTACAAACAATGTGAGCTTTTAAACTCAATGAGCGAATCGGCCTCGCATTAATAAAATTCAAATACATTACCAGTCATGCAAGCATATCCAAAGGCTCATACTCAACCAATAGACAGAAGATAAAAATTTATCCAATTCAATAAACGTTACTAGTACTCGTCAATGGCAATATATCCCGGAGAGCGCACACAGGCCGGCTCACCAATTATGTATATTTCCGCCATGACGCACAACATCATCCTCTTACATACAAGATAAAAATTCATCCAATTCAACAAACGTTACTAGTACTCGTCAATGGCAATATATCTCGGAGAGCGCACACAGGCCGACTCACCAATTATGTATATTTCCGCCATGACGCACAACCTCATCCTCTTAGCTAGGGCGCCTCACGGATTTATCACCAATCCGGGCTATATCCCTACTGAGGGAATCGTTGTCTCCACACTCATTGGTCAAGACACCCTGTCAACCGGGTTTTCCGCCTTGCCGTGAGAGGGGGTACTGTCCCGCTCAATCACAATCAATAGCATTTCATATCATAATCAGAAGCTCAATATAATATTCATCCATATAACAGGTATAGTATATTACTATATTATGGATTTATAAACCACATATCAAGATAACAATTAATCCATTTTTGAAAACATTCAAACTTCACATCATCATAAGATACTTATTTCATTTTATCCATACTTATGGATTAATTATCTCATTTAGATTCGTCATTCTGAATCTAATTTCCCCCTATGAATCTTGGGAGTGTCCTACGACATACTTTTTATCACCAGTAATGCTAAAACTCTATTAAAACGGGGTCGTTTCACTCACCTGGATTCCGTACGAACATCGCTTCTCTAAGTTATTACAGACAAGAGTTCTCAGGTGAATTTCGGTGTTCTGCTACGGAGATTTTCATGAAAGATTAGAGAAAATACGTCAGGATTGTTTTCGTACAGATACTGTTCATATATATGATTACTATTTATACGGTCACTATTCATACGTACGATCACTATTCATATGTACGGTTACTATTCATATATATGGTCACTATTCATACGTACGGATACTATTTATACATACAGATAATATTTGTACATATGATCACTATTCATATGTATGAATATTATTTTTATGTACGGATACTATTCATATGTACGGTTACTATTCATTCAGTTACTATTCATACGTACGGATACTATTTATACCAGAAATAGAGAATACAATCTGTAAAAGAGTACACCAGGTAAGTTCCCAGGAAAGAGTGGAGGGTCACACTGGACACACTTAAAAACCAGGTCTTTCCTTAGCCAGAACTTTCCTAGACATGTATTCTTCACTGTTTACATTCTATTTCGGTAATCAGAGAATCAAAATAACATATAAACAGCTAAGGACAGTTTTTCTGATGTGGAAGATCAGCCAAGGCCGCAACCACAGAGCATACTTAAGAAATTAACTTCTAAAATTTGAAAGACATAGAAAGGGCATAGTATCCTTACCTAAGCTGAAAAGGAAAGGCCCAAAATCTCAGAGGCCTAGCTTTGGAGTAAGAGAAACTTAAGGAGAGAAGAAGAGAAGTTGAAGGTGTGAGTTTAGAAGTGAAATGGAAGGGCCTATTTATAGCAAAAGTCAAGGGTACTATTTGATACTATGCGCTAATAAAATATTCAATTTACTATTCATGAAAATGACATTTCTAATAATGCAGTTACTGTACACCTCACGCGTACGATGCAAAATTTTTCTGTTATTACTATTGGAAACTTAAAAGGGAAAAATATCCTTTCACCTTAAACCTTTAAGTTTCTTTTCAATTCAGTCCTTTCACTTTAGTCCCTGAGGGTATTTTCACACATAAAACGTCAGTTTTTCCTACGAACTTCTTTCTAGTTTTCTCTTATGACCAAACAACATCTAGTACTTGACATTTCGATTGTATAAATGAACAGTATCGTATACGTAAATAGTATTATACAGGTGAATAGTACCGTATACTGAAATAGTAACAGTAGTTTGTAAACAAATATTTATATTTTATTTTTCTTGGGTATTACATTATCACCCCCTTAAGAGAATTCGGTCCCCCGAATTCAAAACTCATCTCAAGAATGAAATAAATGTGATTACTTCGTCCATATCTCATCCTTTGCATCTCTTTCTTCCAAAACCTCATCACACCCTTGGTGAGATTTACAAGAACATTATACCATTGACTGTGAACTCTAAACCGCATTATCAATAATTTGCATAAGACTTTTGCCTTTTCTAGACAGCAAGTAATCTCTTCCTCATCAGTTTAATCTTCTCCACAACCTTTTGTACCATAAAGTGTCTCATTCTCATAACCTTTACCAAACTCAAACCACCTAATTAGAGACGGACTCTGTCTCTATGTAAAACCTCAAATAGGTGTCATCTCAAAAGTGGCACGTGGTCTTTCCAGTTCACATTGAATATCAGAACACATGATACTACACACATAGCTTATAACTTTTATGATTACAAGCACCTCACCCGAAAGCATCATTTTGGCCATAGGCAATACTGTTGCCCGAAGGTGATCCTTCTACCTTAAGGCGATACTCTCAGCTGAAGACGTCATATAAAAGGCAAAATCACATGAAATCATTACATAAATCTCTAGGAAGAACAATCCTAGAAAATATGATAAGTAAATAACATACTTCTTACACATAATTATATATATAAAAATTCCTCTCACCTCAATGACTCATATAGAGTCGCATCCTTTCAATGATTGAGGCAAACCCATAGTTCTATAGGTTCATAAAATACTTATTTAGCATTCCTCCATAGTTCAGAAGTGTAATGAAATATCATTTTAGTAACTTTGCTCAGTCAAAAGGATATTACCATACTTTGCTTTAGAATCAAGTATGAAATATAACAAGTCCAATATCTTTTCATTCCTCAAGTTCTTTCAGTAAAATGAATCACTTCAACAAAGAAGATCTAGATACTAACTTAAATTTTATTTCTAGTACATAGATAATTTTAATACGTGAAGCTTACACCAAATGTAGCTTTAGGTACAAACAAAAGAAAAATAAATTAAGGACGAGGAGGCTTTTGAAATGTAAAAGGTGCTCCAGGTCTAGAAGAGGAAGGTGCTTCAGACCTTAAGGAGGAAGCTAATCGTTGCAGCCTAGAAAGAGTTTCTGGAGGAAGCGCCTGAGAAATTTGGCGAAGAGCATAAGTCACTCCGTTCATACAGTCAATACACCTTGCTTGTTGGTCACGAAAATTTTGAGTTGCAAACATTGAATGTCTATCAACTCGATTGGCCAGTTCCCCGAAACGACGATTTATCAGTTTCTCTTGGTTTTCAAAGAGACGACTTATTAGTCGCTTCTGGTCCTCTATCTTGTATTCCAGGCTCTCTATCTTACGTTCCAGGAATGCAAGCTTATTTTCTGAGGATGTTGCAGTACTGTCCTCCTCCAACTCTATTACATCTCTCTTTCTCTTCTTAATTTCTGGTGACCTGTCTATAGGTCTCTTCCCTTTGTTGTTTCCGAGACTTAGATTTAAATCAAACTCTACATTGCCAGTCTCAAAATTCAAGTTGAAAGACTTATTATCGGCCATTGCTCTAGGGATCTCAGAAATAACTTCGAATGAGAAAGGAATGAAGATTGAGAAATAGGTATGTAATGAAAGAAGTAGGTTTGCTTGGTGCAATGAGTAGGGTAACGGGCATACAAGATTTATAGACAACCCGAAGCCCCTGGAGCTAAAGCCACCACAACCTACACGCCGCTCGCTATAAGGTTTACAGATCACATACGTCGCAATGCCAGCAATTAATGTCGGACATGCAAGTAAATAGTAAATATAATTTAATGTAATTAACATAAGTCAAAGATTTCCTCAAAAAAATTTTCGGCTAATCTTGACCTTTCTCAAAGTTCTGACTAACTATGCTCTTCAGTCTGAGATTTTCTCCCTCTAACTTGTTTTATCCTGTAATCCCATATCACGATGTCCCTCTATGATCGGGTAGTCTCATATTAGCCTTATCTTAGATTCTGATCGGTGTCTTTATTCTGGATTTACACATAATATATGTATATCAATATATATATATTAAAACAAAGTTAACTGCTTACGGTCACATGCAGTAAGTATTATCATGATGTAAGGAAATCACTGCCTTTCATTTGCCCACGAGAGCATTATATGTAAGTATGTGTAACCATGAAGATATATCATCATCTACACATTTCATTCTATCCAAGTCATTTTGATTTCACATCTCTATGAGTATATGTAGGATCATCACATATTCTCCTTGATCGTAGCCTTCACTCATTATGCATGAATAACATACATAAATGTAATTACAACATGATTCAATCAATTATGTATATTATACTCAACTGAAGGCTCTTAAGAACAACACAATAAAACGGAGAAATGTATTTCAGTTCATCATAAAAGCATCCAAGGCAATCTTTAATGGCTATATCATTAACTTCTTTGAATTTCGAAAAATGCCAACGGGAGAAATGGGAAAACCGAGTAAAATCGGCCGCAAATCCACCGAATACTGACTTTCGTGGTTTTGGCATTAATGCAACGCGCTATCGGTGTGCACGCCTACCCTAGACTTCTGGCTTCCAGGTTGCAGAAATCCATAAGTTGATCGTGTAGGGGTGCGGTGAAGAGATATCTTCTTTGTCTCTTAGTCCAAATTTTTTCTCTATAAAAACCTTCTCAGCGTTCTCAGTTACCACACCACAAAGAGTAATAATCTCCGAGCCTACAATCCCCCAGTATTCCTCTCGCCTCATACTCTTACAAAAATTTCTAAATTTTTCCAAATCATGGCCTCAAGGAAGTACATTGATCTCACAGTAGAGGCTAAGGAAGAAGAGCTCGACTTAAACTTAAGTCTGGGCAAAGACAAGGGCAAAAGACCTTTTGAGGGGTCTCCAGAGAAACAGAAGGAGAAGAAAATGAAGAAGATCGAGGAAGCTGAGGAGACTAGCACGGGCCATACCTCGGAGGACAAAATCGCCTGTCTAGAGCAGGAGGTGAAAAATCTGAAAAAGATGATAGGAGACCTGGAGAAGTTAACTAAACGCAATCATGCAGAAATGACTTCAAGAATAGACAGGTTCTTCTATTGGTCTACCCAGTGCTTCTGCAATCAACAACAAAGAAGTGTTGATTGTATGAATGGGATTTACACTACCCTCCGCGACATTGCTATGTCCCTTGCTCCAAGGAATGGTCGAGGGGTGATGATACAATACAACCCTCCTAATCCAAGACCACCTCGCTTTTAGATTACTCATGCATGAGTAAACTTCTTCTTTTTTGCGGCCTTGGCTGATCTTCCACATCAGAAAAACTGTCCTTAGCTGTTTATATGTTATTTTGATTCTCTGATTACCGAAATAGAATGTAAACTGTGAAGAATACATGTCTAGGAAAGTTCTGGCTAAGGAAAGACCTGGTTTTTAAGTGTGTCCAGTGTGACCCTCCACTCTTTCCTGGGAACTTACCTGGTGTACTCTTTTACAGATTGTATTCTCTATTTCTGGTATGAATAGTGATCGTACGTATGAATAGTGACCGTATGAATAGTAACCGTATATATGAACAATAACCGTACATATGAACAATATCTGTACGAAAACAATCCTGACGTATTTTCTCTAATCTT